>CM043122.1:48000781-48600781 GCA_023701765.1 Hylyphantes graminicola
CTTCTCTCGTGGTGATTTAAATAGTCCGCTTTCATCGTGGTTGATTTTTAAGGACAGGTTAAAAATAACGCCCCGTCACTTCTTTGCAATCTTCAAGGGACACTCCAAGAAATGGTCCGCAAGCGCCTACTTCCCTGGTTATAGTAACCCGAGGCCCGCTTACAAAAGCTTCTAAATGGGATCCTAAAACAATGCTGGAAGAATAACTAGGAGACAGCACCCTACGAAGACGCAATAAAACGGTCCCTCAAATTATTAATCATCGTTAAAACGGAAGCCTGCTAATTTGTCAGTAGCAGCATTGTAGTACTTCTTAATAACCTGCATTCAATGTTTTAAAATGAAGAAAATGACTGGAAAAGCGGTGTAAATCTGCCGTAGTAAGAAATTAAGTATTTAAAGTTTCTAGCGCGCGATATCTGTTTTAATATAATTTGGTTTAAACCTTTTCAGGTGTCTATTTCTATCCTACCAGTTAAGCTGTGTCACAGACACGCGCGTCTTGGTATTTTTAGCCGAAGTCACGTTGCAAGGCTGACTCCAAAAACGGCACCCATTGGATCTACGAGCGACTTTGTACGCTTAAGACATCGGGATTTTTGAATTCAAGGATTTTAGGAGCACGTTTGCACCGGAACTCCGGCGAATTCCTTGGCTTATTCCATGAAGAATTACCCTTTCTGTAGTGTGTCACGCGTGTGAAAAAGTGATTGCCACATTGTTCATCGACATTCACTGCAGTTAAACAATGTATAACCGTTTTAATTTTTTTCATATATAAAACCTTTTTATCACTGCAAACTCACGCTGCAAAAATCTTCAGTTGGCATGGATTTGACCTATTGTGGATTTTTTTTCAAGTACAAATTCGTTTATAGGATGGATAGCTGGTCTAAATCTCAGACAGTCTTATCCCCTAGGCCAGTGGTTCTCAACCTTTTGTAGGTGACGACCCCCTAATGCGACAAAATAAACTTCGCGACCCCCCTGTCCTTCACATATGCTGCACTCTTTATTAACTATTATATTTGGATAATTGTTTTTTTTTATATTTTACGATGGCTGTCCCGTGGGAAGGCTTTGAACAAGTTATTTGAGCTGCGATCTGAAATGCTGATATTTTTACAAAATGCTAAATCAAAATTGGCCGGATTTTTTCAGCTCCCCAAGTTGGTTGGTTCAACTTTCATACTTAGCAGACATATTTATGCTCCTAAATGAGCTAAATACCGAGCTACAAGGTCGAAATATAACAATAATCAAAACCCAAGACTAAATTAATGGAAAGAAAGTGAATGTTTATGCTCCTAAAGTTAAGAAATCTAAGTACTAGAATAAAAATTATGTAATGATAACATAAAAAGTTGAAATGTAAACTAACCAAGATATAAAGTGAAATAATGTGTGGTGATTTTATTTCTTCCATTCTAGTTGTAAAATTATTGTATAAAAAGTTACTTAAAAGCATATTTTTATTTTTAAAAAACTTTCTGCGACCCCCCTAGGATTCCTTCGCGACCCCCCAGGGGGTCGCGACCCACCGGTTGAGAACCACTGCCCTAGGCTAACGCCTGTAATATCCATTTCACATGATCTATACATATTTTTATGATATCCAATTTATATGATAATTTTATATTTTTAGCACTATTTATCTTTTAATAAATTGCATGCATCTAAATTGATTTTAATGAATTCAGTTGTACATTACAAAATCACTCTATAGTAATTCTTTATAGAAAAAAATGACTTTTATAAGCAGTTATCTCCAATGAGTACGACTGGACTTGAACCACAATTAAAATGATCACCTTAAATGAGGTAACTAAAAGCAGAATGGCGTAGCCTATAACTCGGGTAACACCACTATGTTCCTAACAAGTTTTATCCTAAAATAAGTAAAATTATGCGTCGGGTAGGAGGTATAATGGTTTAAATTTCTTTGCAGTCAAACTTTAATTTGCTTCGAAGTAACTCAGTTAAAGCCAAAATAAATTACGCATGCTACCTGTAAAAAGTTTTGTATTATTATATCTCCAGAAACAATTTAAGATATTAGAGCTCTGGAATATAATGGAGTGCAAAGTCTTTCTCTACTAAGAATGAGTAAGTCTGAGGAATTATATCTTAGAAAATTTATACTGTAACTTATTATTCCATGACGTTCTTTCGAGTTTAGAATCGTCAGGGTAATAGTTTCGTGTATAATTAAAACACTCGTGACTAAGAATGTGCGGGCAGACATTCATATTTAATTGAATATTTCTTGTGTCTTTTCAGATAAATTGCACGTAAACCCATTTAAAAGTTTCGGAATCAAAAGATTTTAATTGTGGAGAATAAAGAAAGGAACACGGAGACTTGTTTCTAAATCAAATTAATGTTGGACTAGGCGAAATATCTTCATTTAATTGTCTTCACAAAAGCTACTTGTCTACTTTATTAATAAATTTTATGTAAAGTATAAGATTTATATTACCATCTATTTCTAACAATTTATAAGGCATTTAAAACTATTTTTCAATTTTAAAATAAAAGGCTTTAGTTTAACACTTAACTAAATGCCGAGGTAAATTAAATTCATAGAAGTTACGTAAAATTGTTAGAGTAAATGAATTAGTTATTTTACAGTACATTTATGTTATTTTATAATTAAAGGTGGCTTTAATTCATTGTTTCCACATTGTTTTTTTTATAAATTGTGATTATAGTAATTTCAATAATGTAGACCCACACAATAGAAATACTTTTTATGGAAGGAAGCTAACGATTCACAAAGAAATGTATTTTGTGAGAAGGTTTATTGTTCCAATTCAAAAAATATTTTTGAACTATCTATTGTTACAGAAATATTAATAAAAAAGAATATGCCAAAAGAATGTCAAAAAATCTTCGTCTCAAAAATGTAGAGACAAATGACACGTGAAATTACTATTTATTCCCATGGAAGGAATCTCATCTATGTTCTAAATTAATATGATTCATTATTGAAGAAATTTATAAGGGAATTTTTTCTATCGATTTTTTACTTGCCTTTTTTATTTAAAATTGAATCATTCTCAACAAGTTTAAGAAAAATATTGAAAGGGGCAATGCCATATTCTTTAATGACAATTTTATAATACCTCTGCCTTTTATCATAGCATATTATAGTTCGTCATTATTCTACTACCTTGGTGTATTCTATATGTAATTATTTTGGCATATAATATATTTTCATGGTACAGTAATCCCATATAGGCAAGCTAATTTTTATTGCATTTTCTCTCAGAAGAATTCATGTGTAAATCTATTATTTAATGCTCCATTTTAGCACCAATCTAAATGAACTTTAACCATTACTTTTTAGCTTTGCTAAATAATTATTTTATTGAAATTTATCACATAAATAAAAGTATGCATCTAAGCTAAAACATATTTGAAAAATCAGTTTTTTAAAGTTTACTACACTTGCTTAAGGAGCCAGGGTTTATTCTATTAGTAAAACGATCGAGGCAAATCAAATCCTACATTTGACTGAATAGTAACTGGCATTTATAAAAATGGTAGATTTATAAACAAATATGTTACAATCAAATTATAATCAAGCTCAGAGAAGGAATAAGAAAGTTGAAATTTGAAACCATTACTTAAAAGGCTTCTTAGGAATTCTTACAAACTTATAAAGGTTTACATCCTTCAAATAAAAGATGAAAAGAGCATAAAGATTGAAAAGAATGTTTTGTTTATCCAAAGCGTTTGTGTCAGCTAAGGATTATCGTAAAGGGAGTTTAAAATCCGATTAAATTCGCCTTTCAAAAGAACCGGGGTCGTTAAACATTGTGTCTAGTGTATAGCTTCAAATAATTTTATTATTTAATACCAAGTTAATATGTCCATGGAGAAAAGAGACTGAAGGTTTATGATATAAAAATAAACTCTCTTATCTCAACACAGAAATTTGTTTTAATTTTTTGATTATCTATCTATTAAAAATTTTGAATTAAGTATTTTAGTACTTTTAGATATGTAACTATCAAATGAATACCCGTTCTACGCACTGGCTTAAAAATATACATCAAATGTATATACCATTTAGTCTATTATAGCAGTCTGAGGGATAATACGTATAAACCTTTTACCTGGCTGCCTGGTTTTCCAGCAACACACATAATTTAAGAAATATATAAATTTAATAATTTTATTAAATTTTAAAATTTAAGGCAGGGAGGAGCTATTTATGACCATTTGCTTCAGAATTATGCATTTTTTTTTTAATTTAAGAAATTAAATCTTTAGTTGAATTTTTTTATTTAAATCTCATGAAATGAAAACAAGTTTTCTCTGTAACCAATTTGCTAACCACTCAAAGGGATAGAGGAACAGTTCTGTTATTGTTCTTTTTATTTATATTAACTTAAAATTCCAAAATCCCTTCAGCGAAATTCCCTTCCCAAACGGAAAGGTACCACCGTGGGCTATAAATAGCAGAAATTTCTAGGAACATTGGTTCTAGGAACTTCATTATTCTAAGAACATTGCTGGTAAAAGTATTGCATCTCAGTTGCCCAAAATTTCTTGGAAACGTTCCTGAATTTGTCTTGCAGTGGTTTGGTCTATGAAAGATCTAATGTGATTTTAAAGACTAAATATTCAATGCTTATACAGGAAATTATAATTAAAATGGAAATAAAAGGCATATTCAAGTTCAGTTATATGTGAAGTAACTTTATCCTACAGTTAAAAGTTTGAATTAAGCAACCTTTTTTGCACCCTAAAGCTCATTGGTAAACCGTAAAGATGGCCAGAAAAGTAGTAAAATGCTTAATATTTTTAATTAACGTACACTAAAAAAAACTGTTGTTTTTACAGTTGAAAATTGTCAACTGGGGCGTCAGTTAAAAACCTTTTTTTTTACAGTTTAAAAATTACAAAACACGGTAATTTAATAGTTCTTCTTGGATAAATTTTTGTTAATCTTTCCTGTTAATTTAGTACTTGGAGAGTTCAGAATACAAGTGAACTAAGTCCACTTTTTATCCTTTTCGAATTAGCAACACAATTGCACACCCTAACTATGTAGAATTTCATTGCAATAATGGAAAAAAACTGATTCGGATAATATCCTCTAGGCTACAGCAATTAAAAAAATATGGTAATATGTATTTTGTTATAAAGATTTAACCTTAAACCTCTGTAGCACAAAGAAACTTATATTCTGAGCTCTCCTTTTTACATGTTGCATTACATTATGGCTATGATACGAACCGGAAACCTTCTCGGTGAGAAACCGGCCTATTATTGTCCTCGGCCACGTAAGGTTTAAAGTTTTTTTCTAAATGGTGACATTGGTGACGTCCATTGACCGAGCCTTGTTATCGAATATAAAATCAGTTTAAAAATGTTTGCTAAAGAACAGCTTCTAACTGTAAAAAATATGGTATTTAACTGTAAAAACACCATTCTTTTTTACTGTGTAGCACTACCAGCAACTCTATGGAACAGAGCATAATCTTAAGTTTATTTCAACAGGTAACAATGTCTCGTAGCTAAATAAGCGAAAAGAACCCCACTCAATAGTATTTAGCAAATACTCACTCAACAATTTCAGAGGCCATATAAAGCTCCAGCTGAATGTTACGCAGCTTTCATTAACTACTTTCACAATTGAAAGCCAAGATGCTAGCAAAAAAAGCTATATCTAATGCTAGTAAAGCTTCTTTAAGATCACATTGAGGAAGCTACTTAGAGGAATACAGATGCTTAAGGATTGCCTAAAGCGAAAGAATTTTGGTGGAGGAGCTGTTGAAACTCTGGAGATTCTATCTTAGTTCATTAGTGTGACAAAAATGGTAATAACATTTCAAATTAATTTCAAGTAACTAGTGTTTTATTTTTACAAAAACAGAATTATAATGGATATCTAGGAGGATAAAACTGTAAAGGCTATTTATTTAACTTATTAGGTTTTTGTTTATTTCGAACAAAAAAAATCACTAATAGTGTTCGTATAATTGTCAAACCTATATTTTATCAAATATTGCATAATTTCCTTAAACCAGGTAAAGAATGCTTTTAACAGGAAAGATAGGACTTTTATCCGCTTTTTGATGAAATAAAAGTTGTGAGGATAGCAATATAAGATAGTAATAATTAAAGATATGATTAAAAAAAAACATAACTTTTTGTCATGAATTGTGATATTTTGTTAAGTTAAATTGTACATTGGTTGGTTGGTAAGACATATATTTTCAGGCTTGTGTGCTTGGTCGCAAGGACCCGCTTATAAACCATCGTCAAGTAGGGCAACACAAGACACACACATACACAAATGACAGATGCTGCCATCTGTCGCCACCTCCACAATTTAGACATGTCCCTGAAGGGGAGGGAAATTTTCTCCAGGGACCTGTACCCGTGGGAAACTGCGCAATGACCGCCCGCATGACTTTTGGACCCAACAGATTTAACGAGCACGTACTCCGCATATAATCGACAAACACAAACATCCATGCCTCAACGGGATTCGAACCCGGACCCAGCAGCTCCAAAGGCCAACGTCTTAACCACTGCGCCGCCGGATCGGCAATTGTACATTTTCCGGTTGTATAGGATTGGATTGGTTGACATATATTTTCAGGCTTGTGTGCTTGGTCGCAAGGACCCGCTTATAAACCATCGTCAAGTAGGACATCACAAGACACACACAAACACATATGACAGATGTTGTCATCTGTCGCCACCTCCACAATTTAGACATGTCCCTGAAGGGGAGAGCGGGGTGTATATTTCTTACTATTTTGTTGGTTAAGTAAAAGGTTGTACGTTTTCCAGTTGTCTATTTATAGCCTCCCATAGAACTTTAATACAGCCATTTAAGCCTCGTAATTTGGAACCCTGGTAAATTGACGATATTTTGTTGGTGTATACTCATGGGAGAAACGTTATTTTACTTGGGGAAGATTAATGGAGTTATGAAAGTATTTGAGAAACATTTACTAACTTTTTTAATTTTGATTCCACTGAAACGTATTGAATTTTATTCATTTATTCTTTGAGAAAAACTATTTCTAATCCCTAAAGGACACAACTGCTTTTAACGTCTTTTTTACGGTGATCTAAAATAACGATTTAATTTCTTTTTCTTTCTTTCTTTTCTTTTTTTCCAAACTCACTTATCGATATTTGTCCAGCAATCACCAAAAACATTAGGAACGAACATTTATCGAGTCGAAGAAATTAGTTGGAAAACATTTCAGATCTTCTTTCTGAGACGAAATTCCTGTGTAGACAATTTGATTTTCGACAAAATCAAGACAGGAATAGCAAGTTGATGTATTGCTTGGAAGGAAATGTAACTGACAGTTTAGTAATTTCAAGTAAAATTATTTCAAAAGTAAGAATTAGGTTTTGGTTTGGTTTGAATTATCGTCGCACTAGAGCTACACGAGGGCTATTGGCGACGGGCGTCGTATTTTAGAACCACAGTCAAGTGACGAGCCAACACCTGAATAGGCACCCAACGCAACCGTTAAGGGCGACATCGTACGCAAAGTAAGAATTATAAAAGAGAGCTATGGAGATAAAAAAAAACGCAATTCAACACATGTTACGTTTTTCTCCATATAGTTACCATATTTGTTTTGCTCTTAAAGGTAATGATAACACTTTGTTGACTATTTCTTTCTCTGAGACTTTCATAGTTGCTGGAAAGAATGGCTTGTTTGTTTTTTCTCTGTCATTTTAAAATACACAGAAGATTTAATGCAAATTGGTTTGCAAAATACACAAGTCATCTCGATAAACCCAGGCTTGAGGAAGTGATATTAGTCATATTTTTATTTTGCGGATGGCTAGTCTTTTCTTATCTAGACAGTCTTATTTTAGGCAAGCCGCATGTGTTCAAATTTCTGATTCAATTTCCTAATACATATTCTGAATTCCGTAACCCAAGTACAAGCTTTACTGCAACATGTTGAACAAGATGAACACCGGTCATACTTCTCCGTTCTTATGTTTGTTTCGGAAACTAATCCGTGCATTCAGAGCAATGACGTTATCCCGAATGCAGCACTAGCATACAATTCTGAGAGGCAGTCACAGGCGTACAGATATTGTTGTTCTGAACCACGCCTGCCGTGCCTGTGCTGAGTCAAGCAACTAGCAGTGTAAATACTTGAAGAAAAATCAAGCGTATGCGTTAGTCTCACGATACTCTAAATCCGGAATCAAATGATACTTCAAATACTTCAAATCACTTTTGATAAAATAATCAGTTACAAATATATCAAACCATATGAGTGAGGCACAGATCCATTACCCAGTAAACTTTGGGACAAGATTTTGAGAAGTTTTTAAGTGTCGTTTTCTAAAGCTCGTTGCACGTGAAATATCCCATTTAGAAAAATTGAGTAGAGTTTTACTATAACATAATTTCGAGATGCTTAGTCAATACTCACACAGAACGCTTTACAAAAGGAAATTGCACCTACAGTTTTCACATAATAGCATTTAAATTTTGGAAATTAATGCAAAAGCAACGAAAGTACTGAAAAACTTAGTTTAAAACCTAAACGTAAAACTTTAAAAAACATTGGTTTGTTTTCGAAACCATCAATTTAACAATATGATTTTTTTTAAGAATATAATTATTTAATCACTATTTAAATTTGTACAGGATACTAAATTATCTCAAAGGAACAACCTAAATTATTGAAAAGTTATTTAAAGTACATCAAATCATAATGGCTCATTTCCATTTCCACCTTAAAAGCTTTGCCAAGAGTCTAGATCTAGTCATGCGAAAATACCAAAACCCACTCACCGATCGAATATTCTATGCTGTAAAAATAACATCTCTTAACACGCCGAAATATTTATGCGTAAAGGGGCATTTTAATCTTCTTTCGTTTAACGGTTTTTTCGCAGCAGCCGAAAACTAGAACTGATTGCATAAGAAGCATCATTGATTTCTTGCCCTGCCATCAGTTATACTGCGTACACTGATTGAAAGATGTTTAAAATAAATCCAATTTGGTGGGAGCTTTTACGTTGGGGCCTTGTAAAGGACTCAAATTACAGTTTTGACACTTACATCAAAAATTATTTTATTTTTATTTTTAAAGTTGTTCCAGGTTTATGGATGCTCTAGAATTTTTTTGAAAGGGGAAGACATAAATTATTAAAGGTCCCTAGAGGATACTAATTTGAAACAGATATTGTTGAAAGTAAGATTGAATATTAAATTTTTATTTTGCTGTTAATGGAAGCAATAATTTTTAAGTAGATTTAAATATAAAAATAATTAAATTGCTTTCAGTCCAATAATGGTTTTGTATCGAAATTTACTAAAATTTTTCGCAAATTCTGTAGGTATATTGAAGAAATTAATTCATTACTGAAAAGATTAATAGCAGTTATTATTTTAATAGTAAAGTTGAATGTTTGTAAACTATGCATAAAAAATTTAAAATTTAATTTTATCTTAAAAATATTAAGAACAAAAGCTAATTGATGTAAACTGAAAATTGATTGTTTTAGTCAATACATACAATCAAAATAAAATGTTTGTTTACTACTGATTTAGCATACAAAGACGGTTTGTTCAGCATATTTTTCTTATATGTTTATTCAAATCATTGCTGCGAAAAATTCATAGATTTAAAACTTCACCAAAATACGAGAATCAATTAAATATTTTTAAATATCAGAGACGTGACTGTGCTAAATGCAGCCACGCTTAAATTATTTTAACAGATAGACGTCAGACAAAATGAAACACAATTGCTTGAAAGATTGTAAGGGAGTATCTGCGTCACTAAGGATTTTAAACACCTAATTTATCGTGAAAAATTTAACCTTTTCGTTAATTTTTATTAATTTAGAAAAAGCAAATTACACTGCTCGCAACAATAAGGGGAGCGCATGGTTTAAACTCTTTCAACCCCAATGTTTCCATTTGGAATCATGAGCTAGCGATTTTTTCTCACTAAGTTGAGCTTGCACTAATTTATCGTTAAATGAAAGAATCATGTATTTTGAGGATGTAAATAATGTTTGTTTTAATCAAATGAAAATATGAAAAACATGGTAAAATGAAATTCACCCAAAAAAATTTTTATGAAATAAATAGACCCTTAATTCTTCCCGCTTGCATTCTCAGATGCTAAATAAAAAGATTTTACCTCTTTTTTGCAAATAAAATTTGAAAAATTAGTGTTATAATGTATTCTTAATTTTTTATTCCAATTTCCCCCTCTTAAATTTAAAAAAAAATAATATTTTCCCGTCTGTTTTTTACCATTTCATTCTGATTGCATAATGAATCTATTTCACAAATTTTATATTTTTAGAACGAAAAACAAAACGCTGAAACTGAAGCGTTAACAAAAGTAAGCAAAGTGCTCCCCTAATTGTTTTGAGCAGTGTAGTTGTAACACTTACTGTCATCTAGAAATGCTTCCACTCACGATTTATACACCTCAAAAACAAATGTACTTTACTTCCATTTGACGTATTACGCTTTTCTGTAAGATTTGTGGTTCGTGCTAAGAAAGTGAGTGACAGAGAAAGGGGCTGAATAATTATAATACCTTTCATTTTGTTTACGTTATTAGCTCAGTGTGTGTAGCAAGAGGGGAAATTAAACTTAAGAAGTAGATATTCGTTAATAATACTTTTAATATATACATTCTACTTGCTTTTAGAATATGTTTCCATTTAAATATAGTCCAAATTAATAATCGGATTTTAGTGACCAAAGTATAAATTAGTGAAAACTTTAATGTTGCGAGAACAAGAAAACACAGAATTTGAAGCCGAATGCTGACAAATTAGAAGTAAAGTACTGTGACTTTTTTTGCCAATGAGTTGCCCTTCAAAAGTTTTTATTGTTATTATTAGAGTATTCTCGACAAAAAAAAACTATGTTCAGTGTAAGTAGTTTTCTCTGAAAAAATGTCACCTGGTCGAAAATTTACTGCCGTCTAAAGGAATTTTATAACTTCCTGTGATGAGGAACATTTCGACAGAAGTTGTTATTTTTTATTCGTTAGTACCTTCGGCGGTAAGAATTCATTCGTAGCGTTTTTATTAGTACTACTTGCGTCTTTTTCAAAGTAATTTCAATAGTCATTGAGTATATTTTAAATAATAGGCATTGGATATTTATTCATAGTAATCTATTTAATAACTTGCTTCCTTAAATGGGTCATGTATCCCAATGTATAGGGATACACATTAGAGAGACCTACCCATAGGAGATACGCGACCCAACCAAAATTTTGGTAGCATTACTTAAAATTATTAAATTACTTTTACCTGATAACAAAACTACCATCGTATAAAGTTAATAATTATTTTCATTTTGTCAGACACAATTACTACTTATATTTTTAACCCATTAATTAGTCTTATATTAACAAATTAACCCAATTTTAAACGTAGTCTTGTTTAAATACAACACAAGGGATTTTTATTTTGCAAAGAAAATAATGGTGGTTGAAGACTCGCTTCCACTTATCAATATCAACTTGGGATATATTACCATTTCAGGAAATTTAAAACATTTTCCATCTATTCTTTTTTTCAAACTGAATTGTAAGTGTAATTTACTTTTGGGAAAACCGTGATTTTTTGAAAAAAATTACTTGGCTTGTATTTGTTTACTTTTTCAATTATTTACTTGTCACATTCCCTAATTGGCTTGGGTAAAGTAATACCCCGTTGCACAATTTTTTGGTTAATCACAAAACAAAGCATTTTGCAAAGAAATACATTCAAACTATCATGCACTTAAACATAGCTAAAAGCATGAACAAAACAAGTAACTAATTGAAAAAATCTTTAATTTAAAAAAAAAGTAGACGGATAATTTTATAGCACCAAAAATTTACTTTCAGTGCATGAAAACGGATTTCTTCGTATAGCTAAACACGTACGTAATGATTCAGCTTGGTTTTTTCACCATGTGGTCAGCCGACTAAAAGGAAAGTAGTGATGCCGCACACACTTCCAACTTCTAAAACTTTTCCATATGTTGAGAAAAAGACATTGGGTCATATATCCCTATGGGTCAAATGTCCCAGTTTCCTCTACACTGTTAAAATTCTAGAACGTTACTGGGGCCATTTTTCTGCTACACAAATTTTACCAGTTATGTTACTAAAACATATCAGTAATTTTCACTGAAAATTGAGAAACAATTACACATAAAGCCAATAACTTTCCTGGAAATTAAAAAAAAATCCATTTGAATGCAAGACAAACAGGATGACGCTACTATTCCTTTTACTACTTTCTCAACTTAATATTTCTTCGAGTTGTATTTGCCGGATTCTAGCCACCAACCTTTGGCCCTCTCGTCAAAATATTTTATAACAGCGCACCACGCGTCACAGGCATATTTGCTTGTTGACAACGATGCATTACACTGAATTGTCCAAAACGATGTAAATAAAAGAATTTTAACTTAAGTATTTGAGAAAAACCTGAAAATCTAAAAAGACATTATAAAGTCTCTAGCCTTTGGAGCTGCTGGGGTCGGGTTTGAATCTCGGTCAGGCATGTATGTTTGTTACCATCAATAAATGTTGTTATTTGTCTATGTGTTATTCATTTCTTTGTGACTGTAAAAATTCTTTCTGTGTCTGTCCCACTTGACGAAAGCTTATAAGGGGTTCTCTGAACAAGCACACAAGCTGGAATATATATGCACCATATATACCATACCATACCAGGAAAGGACCAAGGACCATACCAAGTCAGGAACGTTTGCAATATATACGAGAAACGTTACGCTATTTTTTTACAGAGTAGAAATAAATATTGTTTTGTTAACAATTTAAATTGAAAAAAATAGCAATAGGTTTCAACAATTAGTGGATTTTAACATATGTAACTTTGTATAAAACTATATGATTTAAATAAACCTCCTAAAAACCTCGTTATTCTATGTAAACATTTTATATAAATAAACATATTTGATATAAACTAACTTTTAGAACATCAAAACTCTATTATATGTCAAATTGTTAGTGTCAATACGATTATATGTCAAACAAACATGAGTGATTGTTCTCCAACACTTTTATGACTGGTTATATTAGAAGAATTGCGAACATTCGGGTGTTGTAATATACGGTGACTGACTGCGAAAAATCGAAGACTCAACGATCTAAGAATCAACAACAACAAAAATGTAAAAAAGGGAATAAAGAAGGGCGAGAATGGAATACTGTTCAGGATTTTGATATCGAATTTCCGATAATATCCACGCTTTAAACGAAAACAAAAATGCAAACTAAACAGCGGAGAAACGCTTTATGTTGCGGAAACTCACCCGAAAACTTTCTTTGCCTCTTTTCTTCTGTTACTTTTATTATTTTTCTTTTGTTTCTTTGTAGAGTTATTTTTTAATTCTTCGTTTCGTTCTTTCCATGTCTTGTTGAAATATTATTGGTAAAAAGGTTGACGTGCGATTTCTTTTCGCTGATTGATATAAGTTGTATGATGTGAATGACACCAGGCTATTGTAATTACTGTAGTTCTACTAAGACAGATTAGTTGAAAGAAGATGGGATTAAGACGTAAAAGCAACATCTTTTTATAGCATTAAACGGTGAATAATAGGATTACATCAACATGTTTGTGTGTACAATCAAAATATTGATATTTATGTTTCTTAAAAGACGTCCGTGGTAATTCACTGTTCCAAGGTATATCCTCTATCAAATTAATAACTTAATAACCTACAATAAAGTAATAAATTAAAGCAAGAATGGAAACATCGGTAAAGCTGATTTTCTCATAACGCAATATTGCGTGCATTAACTTACACAAAGCAAACGCTGATTTTAATTAGGCCCGACGTGAACAGTAATTTAAGTCTAATAAGTTAGTGTTTAATTCATTCTTTCGATATCTTACAAGCACTTAAGTGCTATTTTAAATGTTTTTATTATAATTTAAGAAAATGTAAACATTAACGTAACACATTATTTTGCAAATATTTTTTATATGTCACACCAGAAAATTTTATTGGCTAAATAATGAACATTGTGTAACATCATCAAGAGATATTATTAATAGTTATCAATGTTCCAAATAGCTTTCGTTTTTATTTTTCATTAATAATAAACATTGTGTAACATCATCAAGAGATATTATTAATAGTTATCAATGTTCCAAATAGCTTTCGTTTTTATTTGTCATTAATAATAAACATTGCGTAACATCATCAAGAGATATTATTAATAGTTATCAATGTTCCAAATAGCTTTCGTTTTTATTTTTCATTAATAATAAACATTGTGTAACACCATCAAGAGATATTATTAATAGTTATTAATGTTCCAAATAGCTTTCGTTTTTATTTTTCATTAATAATAAACATTGTGTAACATCATCAAGAGATATTATTAATAGTTATCAATGTTCCAAATAGCTTTTGTTTTTATTTTTAATTAATAATAAACATTGTGTAAAGCCATCAAGAGATATTATTAATAGTTATCAATGTTCCAAATAGCTTTCGTTTTTATTTTTCATTAATAATAAACATTGTGTAACATCATCAAGAGATATTATTAATAGTTATCAATGTTCCAAATAGCTTTCGTTTTTATTTTTAATTAATAATAAACATTGTGTAACACCATCAAGATATATTATTAATAGTTATCAATGTTCCAAATAGCTTTCGTTTTTATTTTTCATTAATAATAAACATTGTGTAACATCATCAAGAGATATTATTAATAGTTATCAATGTTCCAAATAGCTTTCGTTTTTATTTTTCATTAATAATAAACATTTTGTAACACCATCAAGAGATATTATTAATAGTTATCAATGTTCCAAATAGCTTTCGTTTTTATTTTTCATTAATAATAAACATTGTGTAACATCATAGAGCATCATACAACTGCATAGAGATATCGTCAATGGTTACAAATGCTCAGTTCATTAAGTTTTGCTCGGATATTGTTGCAATTTTGAATAACGGCATGTGGAAGCTTGCGACAGAGTTGCATATTGTAAATTTTAGTATTAGTGCAATTCATAAATTTTCTTTTGTTTATAATTTTTGTTTTAGTTAGGTGGCAAGTTTTAATCAATTCCATTACTTTATGTTCTAGACGATATTAAAGTATTATATAAAGTGTCGATAGATGATCAAATAGAAATTATTTTATTATCATTAGAAAAAAGTTAAATATGTCCACCTTCACAAAAGGTTAAAAATTTCAAGAAACAAACTAATCCTATAATAAAAGCATTTAATCCTCAATCTGAAAGTCAGAACATATAAAACAAAAGAAACATATCAAAGTAAATAAGAGCATCTAAATTTGTAATATCCTTCTGTAACATCACACTCATTTAAAGCATTGAAAGATAAGCTAAGCAGTGGCCTATCTAACCCATTAAAAGTTCCTACAACATTTAGAAATCAATTCCAGCCATTTTTTGCCCTCCAATCTCAATACCCCGTTTCATCAAACAGTCCTTAAATTCTGATTTAATTAAACCTCGAAAAACATCCAGGGTAAGCAAACAGAGAGCATTTCAACAGGAAAAGAATATTTCAGCAAGTAAATACTATCGATCAAGTAATTCCCTTAGGGGAAAGTTGTTTTCCCTCTTTCGGTGGTCCTTTTCCCTGTTAATCCCTTTCTTAATTAGTGAACTACTAAATATCATCTCTTTTCCTCAACTTATCTGTAGGGATGGGGTACTGACAGGATTTTTAGATAGCAGATGGTTTCTGTTTATATTCTTTTAAAATAAACTTAAGAATATCTTTACCATATGAATTTAGCTTTTGGTTTTCTTGAAAAAATGTAGTTTTTCTTTTTTCATTGACATGCCCGTTTTTAAAGAAGAAAAGTATAGTTTTAATTAATTGATTCAACTAGTTTTTAATTAATTAATTAATTAATTAATTTAGCTTTATTTTTAATTTATCTAATATTTAATTAATTAAATAAATGTTTTTTTTTTATTAAAATGAATTTTAAAAGGTTTAAATTAATCAACCAAAATTTTAAAATTCAATTTGAAAAATTTAAGAATTAAATTTCCTAAATTCCTAAAAATTGAAATTAAACCTTAAATTTCTATCAATGACATAGTTAGAGTACAAGTAGCATGCAAATCTCAAATTAAATTACTGATAAGATATAAAAATAACTGTACTTAGTACACGTTCATCACTCAGGGACTCGTAGGGTTTTACAAATATTTTTTTTAATCTATACCTCTATGCAGATCTAAATGTTATGTATATATTTTTTTTAATTCCACAGTAGTTTTTTGCTAAAACAGATTAAAATTATTGCAGTTATTTATTAATATTATGAGCACTTAAATACTCTGTAAATATTTCATTTAACATCCTTTTTAAAAAAAACTCCTGTAGAGAAACCAAATTCCCTCTATCGCTCGTTTTCTTATCCAGCATTGTTAAAACATGTTGTGTAAATTTATTCCATAAAACTGTTAGTTGTCTCTAGCTTTGTGAAGTACCGTGACACAAATAAAAATTTTACTTGGAATTGTGTATCGTTACTCGATAAAACTGTAATAGACCCTTGTCACCAGTTTAATGCAGTAAACTTCCAATTTGTGCAACATTACTCCATATATTTGGTGTATAATTACTCCATAAAGATAGAGTAAGATTGCATAACTTTTCAGAGGGTTCTAAAGAACATTTTTCAATCAACTGCCATGCCTGTTCTTCAAATTAAAAAGTTTTCTCCTCATTTGCGGAGTAACTTAGTCCATAAAACTGGAATGAGGTTACACAATTTTTTACAATGCTCAGATGGTTCTAATAAAGAACCAATTCCAATTAACTGTCGTGGCTGTCCATGTAAAAAATTACTCCTTATTTCCTGAGTAACGTTACTTCATAAAACTGGAGGAAAGTTACACCATTTTTTTACAACGCTCGGAGATTTCTAAAGAACGATTTCGAATGAACTGTCGTGTCTTTCCTTGACCATCCTTTGTTATCTGATGGGATCCTCAGGTACTTAATGCCGCGTGAACAATTCTTGGCGAATTCGTCAGACTTAGCGTCAAGCGCAAAGGCATCTATCATCCCTCCGAATATTGAATAGGCCAACAAAATTCAAAAACAACCAGGAATCGGATTCCATTTTGCGCAAGCTGATGCTTCCCCTTTCGACTTACAATGCAGATGGGATTTTTTTTATTTTCTTTTTGGGTTGGGCTTTTTGTTTGAGAAGGTACTGGTAGTTAATGGGATTATCCGGGGGAATTTTCGATAATTAATAGTTGAGTTTTGGTAGCGAAAGAGTTAATCTTGTGTTCAGATATAATAATAAAAATGACTAGGATATTATTTTTAATGGAGATTCTGAGGATATGGAATTGTTTAATATGATTCAGAATGGTATAACTTTAAACTAGGTTAAGTGATTAATATTTTCAAAGCCAGGGTAGCGTTTAAACTCAAAATGAAAAAAATTATTTTAAACGAAGAGACGAACGTTATCTAGTTGTTTAATACATAAAGAAATTTTGGACTTGAATTAATTGCAACATTATTTCTAACATTCAGTGGCTTTAAAAATTCAAAGCATTCTCAATAATATTTCGTAAAAAATTGCAAACTATCTACTACCCAAATCAATCCATAAATTTGAACTTTAAACACCTCAAGTTAGCATATTAAGTTACCTGATAAAATATACTTTTATAGTCTGAAGAGCGAAACTTGTTGTTTGCCTGTGATTAAAATATCAACATTAGGTGCAATTTAACTTATCTTCATTTTAAGTCCTCTTCAACACTTATTATGCTTCTATATTGTTTTATGAACAATAGTTCAGAAAATCCACTCTCACACAAGTAACTCGTAACAAATAACATCAAAAATAGTAGCATCATGTTGCTCACATCCCTCACGCGTACCACCTGAAATTTCCCCGCGTACCACCGGTTAGGAACCCCTGCTTTAGAAACACAATGAAGAGACGTGACCAGCACCTATGTAGGCACCCAACGCAACTTTTTAAGAATGATATCGTACGCAGCATTGGGACATTAGAGCATATTTAACATGGGTTATTCTTTGTCGGACGCTTGGCCTTTTGTAGGTGGGCAGTTATTTTTACTATGCTTGGACACAAACCTGGGACCTTTAGCATGCAATTTTGTCAGGGGATCTGTCTATGGGTTTAGAGCACCTGCAATCGGAGGAAGGTTTGGAATAAAATCTAGGAGGCTAGCATCAACTCTGAAACAAGCTATTTTATTAAGAACGTGGGCGCTGCCTGCTGAACTTATATAATTGGGCAGATCGACTTGGCGGCCGCCAACAACCTACGTACTACGCCAACAAGTGCTTATAGGCGCCAGTAATGTCTGAAAACATTTTGTAACAGACTTTATAATATAATGGAGAGACGTAACCGCGGTTGCACGCCTTCGACGCTAACCAAGTCAGTGACCAAGATATGTAACCCCAGTATATCCGAACTTTCGACCAAGCTGGCGCTCAAGACTACGAACCCAACTTGCGGGGTTTTTTCGGCGACTTCAGAAGAAAGGGTTACCATAAGGTAAAGAGCCACCATCTTGGAGGGTTTTCTCTTTTTTAAGTGATCCTACATTTTAAAAAATTATCACAAACAATGAATAAAATCGCCGCGTTATACAATCACTCGCCAACTACCTTGGTTTTTTTTTACCTTGGCAAAACCAACGTCACGCACAAATCGCTGTCCAAGTTGACGCCCAAGGTGTGTAACTGCGGTATTTAATTTTTTGCTGAGTTCTTACTATTTCTTTTGGTTGCATGTTTTTATAACTATAGGTAGTATTAAAAACTGTAAATTAATACCATTTTAATCTTCTTATTTCTCCCTCATTTTAACCATGTTATAAAACAATATATATTTAACCATTAAATATGAAGTTTTCACAGAAATTTCATTCCATAAGCCTTTGAATACTTTTAGAAGTGATATCAAATATTTCTTGAGATATTTAGGTCTGGTGGTACGCAAAACTTTCACCAAAAGTCAGGTGGCACGCAGGTGCAAAAAGGTTCTGAACCCCTGTTCTAAAATATATAGAGTTGACATTAGCTCTCGTGTAGCTCTAGTGCGACGAAATTCAAACCTAAACTAACCCCCATGACATTCATTCATCAATCAAAGTTCGAGATAGAATTTCCTTTCATTCAAGGTTTCTGTTGCCACTCACCACCTAAACCATGTCTCTTCTAGCATCTGACGAACAGATCATTCAGCAAGTCAAAATGCCGTCGTATTTACATCTTAAACACGTAATCAGTTATGGGCAATTCCATAAAAGTTTCAACTTCAATAAAATAAAATAAAAATAAAAAAAATTGGTATTTTTTACAAATTAAGTTTAAATATATATTCCAAGCTTTCAAATTATGGTTTAAAAAGCAAGGCGAGAAAGGACATTTTTCACATTTCCCGAAAAAGAAGATCTATACCTAGTAGTCAAACTTTACTTCTAACTATAAATCAGGTAAAACTATTAACAAATGAGGGGTATAGAATCAAAAGTCACTAAATCCAAAAAGTAAAAATATGGGAAATCGCAAAAAAAAAAATGTTTTTAATACCTTACTATTGTATAAAGTAAAGGTGAATACATTTAAATTAGTACAAAAATTACATGTATTCACCTTTACTCTACACAATAGTAAGAGATTAAAAGCATTTTTTGCGATTTCCCATATTTTTACTTTTTGGATTTAGTGACTTTTGTGTGATTCTATACCCCTCAAATATTTTAAGGATCTCCTTATGCAAGGTGTTTTTCCAGATAGCTTAAAAGTTGTAAGGGTTGCACTCATTCATAAATCAGGTGGCAAAAATACTTACAGTAATTATAGGCCTATTTCTGTGTTACCAACTATGTCACAGATTTTAGAAAACTGTATCAAAAATAGAATGCTTTTTTTAAGTAAATATAACATGATTTCGAAGTATCAATACAGTTTTTTTAACCAATAGCAATGCAGAAAAAGGTTTGATGGAGTTTAACAGGTTTGTTTACAATAGCGTAAATACCAGTCATCACACAGTTGCTAATTTCATTGACGTTTCAAAGGCCTTCAACACAGTTAATTATAACATCTTATTGGATAAGTTGTATTAACTAGGCTTCGGTGGTAATTGTCTGTAAATTTTTAAAATTTTTGATGGAGTTAAAAGATAGATACCAATTTATAGGTTTGGGAAATGCTGTTGGTGATCATCTTTGTTTAAAACAAGGAGTCCCTCAGGGATCCATTTTAGGTCCATACTTTTCCTCATTTATGTAAACAACTTGTTTAATCTCAATATAAATCGTAAAAGTTTAAGGTACGCTGATGACACTGTGTTGTTATATTTCCATTCAGACCTTGACACATTAAATAAGCTTATCAATGCAGACTTAACTTTAATGAGAGAATGGTTTCTGAGTATCTTGCTTAGCGTAAATATCAAGAAAACAAAATTTATGTATTTCAATCTAATACCAAATAAAAATAGGAAAACTCTCAATTTGTTCTATCATATCAATAATTGTAAATTTGATATTTCATGCACTTATGCAACTCTAGGACGTGTTTCTACTATAAAATATCTGGGTGTTTGAATAAATGAAAATCCCAAGTTCAAAAATCACGTTTTACAGATTTCTAAAACATTGAGATTAATCTCATATAATTTTTATCATTCGAAAAACAAAGTTAACCCAGATTTTTTTACGAATTTGTATTACTCCTGGGCGTACCTTTTTATTTCTTTAAGGCATTTCCATTTGGGGAGGTGATTATCATTCAAATATTAAACCTTTGATTTCAATCCAGAAAAAATTGGTCATATTTTTATCATATGATTCTAGCAATAATACTCTTCATACCTATGACTTCCTGTATAAGTCTTTAAATATTTTGCCCTTGAGACATATTTTTTTATATAAATTATGTATTATTATATATGAGCATCCAGATAGTTTTACAAAGTTGTCAAATATTACAGCACGCAATATTTTTTTTTAAATTCTAGGACCCTAATAAGAAGTTTCTAGAAAAAACTTCTCAGTTTTAGCTCCTAAATTCCTCAATTTATTACCAGTTCCTATCCAGAAATCTAAAACTCTAAGAGTTTTTAGTTTAGAAAAATTTAAAACCTTTGTAATGAATATTGGTGTCACTGATTTAGAAAACTTCTTTTAGTCACTGCTAAAATCTGTACTTCTTTTCTTTTCGAGGGCTGGTTGTCCAGATTTTCCTCTTTGTGTATTCTGTACTGTAACACATTTAATTTACTTTTGTTTTTGCATAATTTTTGTGTTCGTAAGTTCTATATCTCTGTAATGGTCTTAGCTGCACATCAAGGTGTCTTTTGTTTTGTATAACTTTTATTATTTTGTACCAAAACATATTATTACTATTATTAAAAGATTTGTTGGATCTGCAATTCAGCCCTCATTTCAAATAGTTGGAAATCGTCCTCGATACGGAGTTGGAAAGACCTTCCACAAGGTGGATAAATCGATAAATCACTGTAAAAAAAATCAGGAACGTTACTGGGAAATAATGGGCAGCTGAGCTGCCCAATTTTTACCAGTAATGTTCCTGGAATATATCAGTAACCTTCCCCAAAAATATAGGAACAATCCCCCTTAGAACCAGTAACTTCTCCGGAAAATACCTGGAACCTTTCTGGAAAGTAACTGGGAAATACCAGGAACCTTTCTAGAAAATACCTGGAACAATTCTAGAAACTGAGCGGGCAAAGACGGAACTGCGAGAGACATCGTACGCTGACGCCGTCGGGGCTTTGGACTCCACAGATTTAACGAGCACGTCTGTTTCCGTGCCCATCCGTCACGAATTGGATTTTCTACTCTTTCCCAGTGCAGATATCCGATTTATAGGATGGCTGGCAGTAGGTGGGATTCGAACCCCCGAACTCTTGAGAAGCCCTAACCACTCGGCCACGGAAGGGCCTTTCATGAAGTAAGTTATACCAACAACGTTACAAAACAACTGATTTTGAGCGAGGCGGCTGTTCTTAGCAAAGGTTGCCAGATTTGAAAGGGAAAACCTGAAAATCCCAGTAACTTATCACGAGGCGATGGATACTTGAAAAGGCCAGGAAAGTTCCTGGTATATATACGGAAAGTTAAGGGAAAATGTTACAGTGATGTAATATTAAATATCTTATAATTGTTTTAGATTATAAAAAAACTATTAAATTTATTACTTGACACATGTTTAATTTAATATAAGTTTATGAAACTTTTCGTCATTCCTTCCCGTCAAAAAAATGACAGTTAATAAACTTAAACCATGCTACAGGTTGGTTTGCTCTTAATAAAATTTTACTATAAATAATAAAATTTTATAAGCTTATATATCACATTTAAGATGTCATTCAAAAATGTTATTCCGTCACACAAAGAGAAGTTAGTTAATAATGAAATAATAAAATACTTAAAAAAAACTTTTTTTTATTATCTTCAAATAATTAACAGTAATAACTGAAAACCAATTTTCCTTTGAAAATTGTTTCGTGGTAATAGTTCTACTCCAATGGTGCAACTCAAAAGGTCATTCCGTCACATATGGAATTGCCCTTATAATTTTATTAACTTTCGTTAAGAAAACATACGGTTAGTTTACAGTTCATCTACGCTGTTTCAATTTAAGGTAGGCGAATACCCAAAATTCCCCAAAATTCTAAAATTTTTACTGTTGCTTTAATCTTTTCCAAATTTGGCATACTGATTTCAAATATAATGAATAATACTATTTAAGCATTTTTTAAAATTTAAATATAATTTATTTATTTTAAACTGTGTTTTTCTACTAAAAAAAGAGGTTTACGCTAACAAGTCTACCACATTGAATTTTCATCCTATAAACATTAATTCTGTGCTAAATTCTTCATTTTGAACTGATGCATGCAATGACCTTCTAGAATTAATACAAATTGCATACAAATTACAAGAAAAGAAGTTATTAAGAAAAATGTTACAAATAACCACAAAAAAAAAGATTTTTTTCGATAAAATTACACTTGGACATTTTTAAAAAACAAACTTATATATTTACACCGGATGTTAGAGATTCATGGCACAGATATATATTGAAATAGCATCTGTAAAAAATTTCAGGTAAATTAACGTAAAACTTTTTATACTAGAAGTGTTGGCGCAAACCCCTTTTTTTAGGTGAAAAACACCGTTTAAAATAAATCAATTATATTTAAATAAAAAAATTGCCAAAAAAGCATTGCTCATTATATTTGAAATCACTATGACAAATTTGGAAAAGATTAAAGTAATAGTAAAATTTTTAGACTTTTGGGCATTCGCCTAACTTAACGAGTTGTGAATGTAATGCGTCGTTTGCACAGAAACATTAAAATATATCTTCAAAAATGCAATGAGTAGTAACTGCAAATTAAATATTTTTTGAAAATGTAAATAATTATAAAGTACATAAAAAATTAAAAATGTGACGCACTTTTGTCGTGATCTCGTATCAACAAGTTTTACAACTCATAATACCTCACAAATTTAAAAATGAGGTTCTAATTGAAAGAAATGTGTTGACATAAAAAGGCAACAGAATAATAAATACCACAATATTCTGCAAAAAATAATATAGAATAGGAAACGATGATCCATCATCTCAAATTATATTGTCAAAACCAAACAAAATTTAAAATATAATGAGGAGAAGAATATAATTAGCAAGTGGTTTTTGATATCAGGTTACTATCTTATCGTATCAAATGCCATAAAAACTTGATTGGTAATTTTCAAAATTTAAATTAACTTTAATCGTATGGAAATAAGAAAAATATTCAAATTACACGCTTATTTTAGTTCAATATCATATGTTTTTATTTAATTTGTACAATTATTTATTTAAATTTGGTTAACGAATTCGACATCAAGCCATGATGCCAAAAAAACAATAAAAAACATCCATTTTTGTTGTTGTTGTTGTGATGCTCTAAAAATCGTCGTCAATATTATAGCGTATAAGTTATACCGTCACAAACACATTATGAAGCTAAAACGTTTTTAAGCTATTTTTTATTATTTTATTAGGTAAAATATCTTCGTTATGCCCACTTTACGGTAAATTTTACTTGGAATATATTTTCTATTTGTTTTCATCATTATTTTAATTCTTTAATTTTGTAAAAAAAATAATAAAAATAACACTCAATGCTCCAGTGGTACATAGGTATATCAATTGCTTGTACTTTACATAGGTATATGATCAATGCTGTTTTCTTTTTCCTACTCAACCGAATTTTGATTTTATTTTCATTGCAACTGCAAATGCTCCCAAAGGATCAACCGTAGTGGTGCCATCTATTGAATATATTTTAATGCAAATATAAACAACATTTACTACTATTATATTGTTGATAGCAGTTTCTATGATTAAAAAATTAAGTTGATAGTTAACAACACACAAACTTAAAGCATCAAAACACTTGTTATTTGAAAATTGTTGTTTTCATAAAAAAATCATTGCCATTGATTTTTAAAGGGTATAATCATTTTGCGATAGTCAAATTTTGGGTCATACTTGAATGCTAAAAAGGCGATCATAAACTCAACAGTTAAAAAATATATTTATATTTTAAGTATTAATTTCTACAATAAAAGTATTTGATCTTTTACAGTTAAAAATAGAGATATTTTCACATAATCTCTTTATGAGTGGATTTACAGAATTTGTGAACAGAACAGAATTTATGGAACAAACCATAGTTTTAAATAAAAATAATTTAAATTATATTATATTTGTATTATCTATGTATTATATTTGCATCACATTTATATTATATTTGTACGCTATATTTACAGATTATTTTTAGATATCTTTACTTTTTATGTATACAACCTAAATATTTATAAAATTTACTGAATTAAAAAAATATCCATAAATTAAATGGTCTACCCTCATGGGATTAAAATGAACCATCAGTAATTGATACCTGTAAATTGTCTACTCTTGCACAAAAATTTCATCCCACATACCCATATACTCCCACACACCTATCATACTGCGTTTTTTTTTATGAGTCAAAAATCTTGCTTCTCACCGCCCACTAGAATAAAAAAGCTTTCCTTTTATTTATTGACAAAATATATTTGGCAAAATTAAGAATGATAGTCAGTCCCATAGATATGCAATAATTTTGAAATCCCAACTTCAGCAATAGTATATTGCTTCGCCAAGGAGAGATAGTATTTTCTTCACCAGGCATGAGGATCGGAGTACCAACAAAATAAAACAAATTTTATCGGAAAATAGCATCTGACTGTTTCATAATTAATTGATAAAGTTCAAAAATAGTGTCGCCATCTCCAGAGTATTTTGAGGCATTTTGAAACTTAAAATTAATATTTAAATAATCGGATGATATTTTCCCTTTAAATTTGAAAAATAAATATTTGTTTAAATATCAAAAAAATACATTCGAATAAGTTGGAATTTCGAAATGTGTGCACTAACCCGATTGGAACAGACCCTTCCTTTTAACACGTTGGATGCCACTGACTCCCTAAGGGAGTCGCGTGGTTCCGATTCACCGATAACAGCACATTCTGCCAGGAACAATTCCTTGTATTTTTACGACTAGGTAGCTATCGTGTAGCTTTAGTTAGTGACGTTAATTCAACCTAACCTTGCTATTTTACGATCTCGAACTATGATTGGTACTTGTTCAAAAATGAACAGTTAGTTTATTTCTATTGTAACGAACAGGTTTAAAAAAAAACATGATGCTTTTCTACTTCATCAGCCTCTATCGATGAAGACTCTATCGATGATTTAGTGGCAGCGAATGTGTTAACGTTACTCAATACTCAATAGTCGTTATTGCATCTATTCAGTGACCCTTGTCAACTTGACCCTTTGTCGGTAATGAAATGACCGTTAGGCATAGTTCAATTGATTCAACACAATGCATTCAAAACGATTATTACTGCTTTGTGCTTGATTTATGAATGACTAAGGCTTGATGCGCATGAATGATGTGATGGCTGCTTGGCAATTGTGATAAACTTAGCAATTTATAGGTATCAGATATCTAAAGTATTGTTAAATATTGCAATTAGTTCGTTGTGCTGTTGATGTCTAATATATTGTTTTATAAATAAATTGTCTAATTGTTTTTTTTAAACTTAAATTGTGTTAAATAAAATTCTGATTAGTTCGCTTTTGGATTTTCTGTATACTAGCTAAGAACGGTCCACAAACTGGACAATTAAATCTTTTTAAATATATTGCAAATTACTTTGTTATGATGTTAGTTACACAATATCCATAATATGAATATACATGAATTGTCAATTGGTTCATTTATTTCATAAACTTCAAGTATTGTTCAACAAAATGCTAACTAGTTCAATTATATAGGGGAGATGTACGTATCTAAGACACCTTTGTATTTAGATTCAACGCCTATGAAATGTAATATATGTGGTTCTAACCGTTGCGTTGTTACTTAGTGGGTAAATGTTTAGACCAATTGCCTTTAGGGTCTTGAATGGAATCTTGAGGAAATTAAAGGTGAAAAAAGGTTTATGGTGTGCAAAAATAAATTTATCATTCTCGTTTTTTATGTTTAATGAAAGTAAATTAAGTTGCTAACTAAAAATCATTTACATGCAAGGTTCTTAATGAAAGATTTATCAGGAAAATTATATAAAAAGTCCGATTAATCATATAAAAAGTTATTGCAAAGTGTGTGAAAAGGGCCTTGACCCTGTAGCAGAACAAAGCCTCTGGTATCTGTCACATGTTGTCAAAATCTATTTAGCAGTATACTTACGTATTACTAAATTTTGTACCAATAATTTATTGAAAATATTATATGGCTACAATAACCAACTGGGTACAAATAGACAATCTATATGAAATTAAGGCCTTTATTTTCAAAATTATAAAACAAGATTTATTTGCTGAAACATTTACCAAGGAAGGATAGCAAATGACTGCCTGGACCTCGACTAATCTTACGTTTCTCGGTGCATAAAGTGGTTCTTCAGAGAGGAAATATTTTGTGTGAAAAAATGTAGGAATTTCTTTTTTACCAAATTCAACCTTAGAATATTAATATTGCATTGCGTAAATAAACAATTACGCGCTATAAAGTAACCAGCAGTGAGCTTATTCACTGAACACCTATCATCATC
This sequence comes from Hylyphantes graminicola, assembly GCA_023701765.1. Lineage (NCBI taxonomy): Eukaryota > Metazoa > Arthropoda > Arachnida > Araneae > Linyphiidae > Hylyphantes > Hylyphantes graminicola. Next base: position 48,027,998 of record CM043122.1, read on the forward strand.
AAGGAAATTGTCCATCTAATCAGATTGTGGTACTTTCAACTTGGGAATTCAATGTCAAATAATCATTTAGCTGATTAAAGCATTACTCTTTGCAAAATGTCAAAATAATGACAGGCCGCCATACATCAGAATTGAAATTTTGACAAATCTGATCAATAAATCCAACTGGATCTGATCTGGATTCAATTTTATAAGTTAATATAAATAAACCAAATTAAATTTTAAAACGTAATTAATCGACAGGAAATCAATAGTATTTGTTATGAATGGGCCGAATAGAATAGCAAAACAATTAAACCTTTTATGTATTATTTGTTATCACAATGCATTTTTAATTCGTAGTACTACGGAGAATTTTCAATGGTACGGAGAAGACACTGGTGTTTTATATTTGATCCTGGTTTAAAATTTCATAATGTTTAACTGCTATGCTAAAACTCTTAAAGAGTACGGGTATTAACAGAGAGATTCCACTTTAACAAACTAATGAATTCTAACAAACTAATGTATTTTTAATTGCGTATTTTTAATACAATTGCGTATTTTTAATACATTGCGTATTTTTAATATCCATAAATTTTGATTTAAGGTATGCCTTTCTTATACTATTGAATTGTGTAACATTTTAATCAGTTGTTGGATTTACTTGGCACCTTACAGTCTTTTTGATCATGGAAAGGCATCATTGTGACTTCTTTTTTTGTTGATCGTGATACCTGGAAGAATATTAACCTGTTTTCCTATGTGTTACTTTATTGTAAAGTTTTCTATTTTAGCAATTGTTACAGAAATACAACCAACAATTCGTTAATTAACAATTAAAATTCAATCTGTTCTAAATGATATCTAACTAGTTATATTATTGAACGTGAAAACATTTTAGAAATGTTCTTAAAACTGAATAAAATAATTAAAGCAAGGTCAAAATTGTGGAAGGATAAACAAAAGAACGTTCTATTTCATGAAGTATACATTTTTAAAATCTACTGAATCTTAAAACGGAAGTTTTTTAAAATAAATTCGAAGACAATTTGAAATTTCAATTATACTGTCTAATTTATTGTGTGTAGAAGACTCAGGGTAAATCAAATTCAAATACAGTGACGACAGTTTTTAAAAAAAAAGCATTTAGCAACCACAAAAGGTTCCAATTAAAAATCAGGATTTTATATCATCACTTTATATTGACTATCTAAACAAACAATACTTAGCTAAACACTAAAGAAAAAACTATTGATAATTAGCTATATATAAATAATTAGAAGTATGATTATAAACAAAAACAAATAGAACATCTCAACTATAAATTCACTACCACCTTCCGGGAGCTTAAAGCACTTTAAAAAATGTCCCATTTGACCAATGGCCGTTTTATAACTTTTGGAGCCCAGGCCACAAGCAAGTTTGTTAGCCTCCAACATACATTAATATATCTATGAAGGTGATTTTTTTTTCGTTTTAAATTTATACAAAAACTTAAACAGTTATCTTAAAGACATGTGTAAGCGTTGCATATACGCTACGTAGTTTTTATTAGAGATCTATCATATCATGTCATGTAATATCGTATTTTTACATATATTTTTCATATGAACAGGGCATAATTTGTAAGTATAAGTATGTATAATAATATATTTAATAATTATTCTAGCTCGCTTTTGACAAATTAACCCTTTCAGTCCCAGTGATGCCATTTGGAATCATCACTTTCAATATTTTTTTCCCAAATGTTTATGTCCCGTTATGACATCGAAACACACATCATTAGATTCTTCACACTTTGTTCTATTAGAAAATGTTTTACATTAATCTCAATAGAAGTCAGAACTATTTTTTTTTTTTTTTTAGAAAAAAATAGCTTTCAAGCGTTTCACCTGATTTTTTGAAAACTTCACTTCAGTTCCACATATTTAATCTATTTCGGTTAAAATAATTACTATTTTTTTAATAATATGGTCAGATACCTTAAAATATACAACTCGAAGTGTTTTTAGGTAATATACATTTTTTTATTTTGTTGTTTTCCACAGTTAAAAAATTTTGGCATTATTTCAAAAACCATATCAAAAATTTAAATGATATTTTTTTTAAATGGAACTCTTATTTTTGACCAAAAATAAGCTTATTTTATGAATACCAGATGTTTCTCTAGTGTAGTAAATTTTTGGGACTGAAAGGGTTTATGACACTTGGTCTAATTATATTATATTACAATTGTTTTTTGTTTTGGCAAACTAATTTTGGCATATTTATTCCTCTATATTATTATTTTTTTATTCATTTAGGGACAATTTAAAGTAGGGGTGCCCTGCCGGACATCAGGCTCTGCAAATGACCTCTGTCCGGCCGAGTCACTTGACCACAGTGCTTCCCCTTCACGAGCGCCCCCTGCGGAGAGGCAACAAAGACGGCTTCCCCTGGCCCAAGCAGACGCCGGAAGTGACACACCTGCCCAACGCGTGTGAACGGAACACACTCACCGAGATCTTCAAGATGGGAACGAGGGGGTCAGAAGGACCTGGTATTAGCGGCTCAGTGGCTGAGAGGTTTTCACCTCATAAGCACAAGATTGCGGGCTCGAACCCTGGCTGAGTCGGCAGATTTTCTGGATGGGAAAATCTAGAGCACGCATGTCATATAATTATGAGGCATGTAAAAGATACCTTGAGCACACATTTGGTTTGGGACTTGGGTTCTCTCGGCAGAATTTAATCTCGGCATACTTTAAGGGGGTCCAGTACCTTCCCCAACTTTTTTTATTTGTGAAGTTATACTACTTAGATTTTATACACTGGTGCATCATGCACTAATAAAATCTATTAGCAAAAAAAATTGAAAATAACTCATTATTTTTAAAAATTTATTTTTTGTTCAATTTTTGTACAATTTTAAAATCAATACTCCTCCCTTATTTTTCGACATTTTATTACCAAATTTTTTATATCAATTCTCCAATAATATTTTAACAAAACTATGCATCTAAGTTTTAATCAAGTTTCAACTTTTTTTTAAAATACTTTTTCGAAATTTATCAAAAAAAGTTACTAAAAACGTAAAATTAAAACTTTGAAATTTTTTTAAAAAATTCTGACAACATAAATGAGAAGTTTTAATGCATAGTTTTGTTTATTATAATTTTAGAATGCTATAGAAATTGATGGGATTGGGTGCTGGACCCCCTTAACATCCACGGAGAGCTTAGATTCATTGCAGTGCCAGTATTGTAACGAGAGTCACCTAAATGATGCCACCGAAAAATGGCTCTGAGTTGAGGGGAATTTGCCGAGATTCTGATGGAGCTTTAAAACCTCTTAGTTATTAGAGAGTCAAAAAACCTCACATTGACGGGTATCGAAACGAGATACCATAATGGAGAAAAACATAATTTTTATTTATGTTATATAAGGAACCCCAACTCGATTTTAGGAGGACTATTCTATGTAATCTTTCTCTATAGCCCATGTAAAGTGTAAAGCACTCCCGACAGCCACGGGTTACAATTTAAATAATCTTTTAAAACCGGACTTACAAAAATAACTATAACAAAGCCCACAGCGTTCTCTTAAAAGACATTGTAGCTCATCCTAAACCAGCTGCTGTGTGACGGGGCGAGCCCCCAAAAGATGAAATCCCCAGATCGTGCATCGCAGTTGCATTGCATTGGTGGCTAGGCACGGTACGCCAGCAGCTGATGTAATTTCGACTGGATTCTTGGGCTAGTGGATGCTGCCGGAAATGCTTGGCTGGCTTTGTGTTGCGTTCCGTACTGCGCGGTTTTGTTTTGTTTGACACTTGGTAAACGCCAGTGTTTAGGGAGAGGTGTCTCAATCGATGCATTTGTTGGCTTGGTATAAGAGAAAGTTTATGTACTTAGCAACTAATGTGGCTCCATTAGTATCACTTGATTTGACAGCGTTTAAATGACAACATTTGATCCGCCTGTGTTTTTTTGACACATGATTTGACAGTGTTTACATTAACATTATAAGGCTGTGTTTCTATTTACATGATTTGATTTGACTGTGTTTATTTGACGTCGTTTGATCCAATTGCGTTTTTGTTATGACGAATGATTTGAAAATGTGTACTTTAACACCATTTGATTTGACCGAGTTTCTATTCACCCACATTTGATTTGGTTATTTTTACAATGATATAATTTGATTTAAAAGTGGTTGCATTGACATTACTTGATCCTACTGTATCTGCATTGGTACTTTTGATAATCTTTTTCAACGAAAGAATAGCTAACAGCTAGGCATTTTAATCGTGATAGTCTCATCTAAAAAAAAATGAGTGCATTTGCACTCATACTTGAATCCTCTATACTATTCTAACCTGTGAAAGACTTTTCACAAAGAAATTCGAATAATAACTAGGTGTTGAAATTGTTTATTTAAGTTTGATGTTTACAAAAATAGCAATATGGAAAACTTTGTATTTTAATATTATACAATCATCTTCATTTTTTAAAAACTGCATTTAAACTTAAGGCTGACGTAAGAAGGACGCTACAGAAGAAGCAAACAAACCTTAAATATACCTGTAAAAATAGTGATAAAAACATTTATTTAATTTTGCAGAATTTTTTCATTGATAAACTCTAAGAAAGTAATTCGAACCGTTAGGATTTATGAACATGTTATATTCTAAACTTCATACTTCTTTCTGGATCATCATCGTTTCTGGATTTTTGAGCCTGTTCTGCTTTGCTAGTGAATATCACCATGAAGTTTTGGACCGTAAAAACCATTTTCATCTCTTTTGGAAAGTTGACAGAGTAAATGAACAAATTACATTCAGAATAGAAGTTGAAACTAAAGGCTATGTCGCAATTGGACTCTCGACTAATGGAGGCATGGCAGGGAGTGACATTGCCATTGGATGGGTTAAAAATGGCAAAGCCCATCTTCAGGTAATTATTATTATTATTTTTTTGCGTTACATATAGCAAAATATTTTTCTATGATATACTGTATATATCTATCTATATTAAGACATCGTTATTTTTCAATTGTGGATTTTTAAATATTTATTTCATTCTTACTTCTGTTATTTTTATTGATATTACAATTTTTATTGTTAATGTTTCAATTCTTACAAGTATTTGGTTACTTATTATAATAATGATATAATTATTTTTGAAAGTACATGCATCAGAATTATCTATTTGCGGTTACACTAAAACTATAAAGTATTTTCTTACTAAAAGGAGCAAAAATTTATTTCGGTAAACTAAACGATGGAAAAGTTCTCAGTGCAAAAAAAAGTGAAAAATTCCATATGCATATTGTATTTAACATAAATGTATTTTTCGAGTTTATTCACAATGTGTTAATTTGCCTTTATTAGTTGGGTTGGAGTTAACCGCGCGCCAAACTTACACGATTGCTACTGGCAAGGAACTCCGTAATTTGGAACTGCTTTTAAATTACCATTAACTTTATTAGTAATTAAGCAGCTTCTTGTATGATAAATAAGATAACGTCTTTTGTAATCAAAGAGTGGGGAGGGGGATGGGGGGGGGAGGTAGGAGATTTAATGTGGCAGGCTAGTTAACGTTAAATGAAATAAGTTTTCATCACAAAATAGTTAGTTTATTATGATATGGTAATGAAAACAGATTATAATAATTCATTTACGTTAAACAGTGGTCCCGATAAATACTTAAACTTTTTCATATTTGAGGATTGCAATAGAATATCTCGGAATTAAGCTCGTATATAGCCCCCAAAAAATTAAGTGATGTGCTGTAAGTTTCTGTCATGATATCAGAAGACCGAAATGGTCTATCGCAGAATTACATCAATTTCCAAATCAAGCTTAGTTGCATGAAAAGTTTTAAAACAGAAAATAACATTTAAGGGGGTCTGGGACACTTTTAACTTTTTTTTAATATTGCAGATATCAATATATTTTTTTTCTATAAATGTATACTAATTATACTTACACTTTTAGATAGTAAAAGGTTTTAAATTATCATTATTTATTTTTTTTTAAAAATAAAATGTGTCAAAGAGTGATGTTTCTTATTTTTGTTATAAGTCAAAAACTTATTTATTGACAAACAAAACTTTAGCATTTTTATAAACAGAAAAATGTATTTAACAAACTGTCTTTACCGATATTTCTTATTTGCCATAGTTTTTTTTTAAATTATTGAAGTTTTTTTTAGTAATTTCACAGGCTCACTTTTTTTATAAAAATTAATAAATAAAAAAATAAACTATTTACAACTAATCCCTAAAGACAAATTAAAGATATATGTTTGAAAAATATGGGTGGAAAATTTTGACACTCTATGGGCAGTAGATTTTGAGTTATATCAATTTAAAGTCAAAAAATCATCGAAAACACGATCAAGGAGAAAAACAGCCTTGAAGATTATCCCTTTCCTTACTGAAGCGCTCCAAACCGACCGAACAACTAAGGATTCGATAACGTTATTCCTATCTAATAGTACGAGGAAGCAAAGATTATAAACGTGGTTAACCAACACAGATGTCATGACACAAAAAACTACACATCTCACGTTCTACGGCAGATATAAATAAAAATTTTTGCTTTAAATTATTCTAAAATATTTGTGTTATTTTTTATGATAATAATAATTTTTTTGATTTTTTTGAAGATTCTGTGTATACCCCCTTAATATAAGAAAAAACATGAAAAAAATAGATTTTTAGTCAAAATATTAAACTGGAATTCCCAGTGCTAGCACGACTTAAATTTCATCAACTTAATTCACTATAAGAACTAAAGATATGTAAGAACAAATTACATTTTAAATAAAATAATTTATTGTCGTAAATTTGAAAAATATTTAGATAATTATATATCATTTGTTGGAGAAATGTATAATATTACTCACTCTCGATCTTATCTCTAAAGCGAAGCAATTACTTTTAAAATCTCCTATGCAAATGTTGGATACTTTACAATATTATTGCAATAGTTTTTACTAATATGTAATAAATTTGTCGTTATGATGAGTTGAAAAGTTTGCCAATCAATGATTATTAGATATTTTTTTTTAAAAAATTATTAAACTACTTTTTTTGGTAAATATATTTTTATTGTAAAAATATCCAAACGTATAATTATGCCTCATATAAATTTGGGATGAATTGCCACACAATCACTAAATAATAAATGAATCATGAAGATGGGTTTAACTATAAAAGTCTTTTTTTTTATTGAAATGTTAACTTATATCCATGAAAGAAAAATGTTTTTAATAACACTTTGCAAAAAGTATCCCCAAAATGTCTTTTATATAAAAAAAATTAATTGTTAAAAGAAATCTTCGTCGTAAAAATAGCACTATAAAAAAAAGATTCAAAATTGTACTCACTTTAACGTATCAATTAACATAATAGTAATTACATTTTTCTTTGAATTTCTCTAGAAAAATGTCTGCGATATAGACTTAAACAAATTTATTAGCTTAAAAATTGAACATTTTATCAGTTCATGAATATATTAAAGCGATAGTTTAAAAGATTAGAATCTTAAACCAAAATTAGCTATTGTTTTTACCTTAAGAATGTATTTATAAGCCGCGGGAAAGAAGTCTACCAGAATTAAACTCTTGCAACGTCATGATTTTTCATGAATCGTGATCATTTTTGGCATGATTGCTTTTATGCTTAACCTCTTCTGTGACCATTTTACTAAAATTGGTGGGGGGGGGGGGGGGGGAGGAGGGTGATAATTTCGGGCGAAGTATTTATTTCTAAACGAACCGTTAAAGTTTGAAAATATTTCATAAAAGTGTCTGCTAAAGTCATCTGCTGAATGTAGAATCGATTTTTGCTTATTAAAATTTAATTTACCTTTAAATGAGTATAAAAAACTAAAAATAATTTAGCTAAATGCAGTATTTTTTCACTAAAATTAGCTTTTATTCATAGCAAACGGCCATATCTACTCAATTGTTTGACTCAAATTGTCAAAAAATTACCAATGATTCCCATTTTCATCGTGATATCATTAGTATAAGTCAGATTGCTTTTTTAAAAAAAAATTACAGAGCTTCAAAAATTTAACTGAACAAGCACATATACATGAAACACGTTAAAATCCGCTTTTGGAGATTAAAGAATATTTTAAGATGCAGAAAAAACAGAAAACTGCAATTGAATTACATAGGAACCACAAAGAAACATCTACAAGCCTTTTAAACCGAAGTTTTTTCTTCATTATATATTTATTTTACACAAATTGAACTGTGGCTAGTTTAAAATCGAGTTACAAGAATTTCGAGTAACTTCCTGTGGCATTTTAAAAAATGATGTTGTAATCGCGAAACGTAACTGTCGGCCAGCAAACTGCAACTTTTTCGAAAGTCTTATCTTACTTTCTCTTCGTTGAAAAGCGCATAATATGGTCTCTTACGCTTTTTATTCACCTGCTAAGAAAAAAAAAATGCTCAATCTGAAAGCTTTAATTTTTGCTTTTTAATAATACCATTTTAATTCCATCTAAACAGCTAAAACTAAAAACATTTTTTTGTATTTTGTATTCCTACAAAGTCATTCCGCAAAGAAATATTGAATTCAAATAAATTTACGGTTTTCAAAAGTCCGTGTCAAATACACATAAATAAATGTCTTCCCCTGTGTCCTGTATAGTTATGTTGTAGCCGTTATAAATGTTAGGTCCGTTGTATTTATATTACGACAGAAGACGATACAAAAATGTTTTACCCCGTGAGAAGTGTTTCTTATCCAGCACCAATTCGTTTATAGGCTGTGTTTGAAACAAGAAACTGTCTCAATGGACGTTCTGACAACTCGGTCATTGAGACTTGATATCTTTATATTAAAATTTATTGTTTTGCGTTTCAAGCGGGCGATGGGTAAGAATTAATCTCGTATTTACATGATCTTTACAAGCTAATCAGATCAGGACTAAAATGTTGATTTTTTTTCTTTATGTAGAACCTATCCGTAATTTGGTTGTCTTTGCTAAATAATACGATTAATGCTAACAATAAACTATAATTTAACAGTCTTATCGCAAGACAACGATTTTGACCATATTATTAAACGTGCGATATAAAATATATATATATATAAATTTAATTTTTATTTTTATTATTATTATTGACATTGCGTAAGATCTGTTAAAAACGTTGGTGGCTATTATACTACTGACTTGTGAAGAAAACAACAAGAAAAATAAGATGCTGTTTCTTCTTTGACATCCCAACGTATTCATCGTATTTTTCTCTATCTGATAACATATTCCGTTCTATGTCTAATTCAAATATTATCGGATTAAACCCAACACAATCCCATAGAGAGGCGTAGCAAGTGAAGTTTATAAAAAAAGGGCGTCATGCCTTTTTTATCTTCAGCGAGGCGTCGCATGCTTTTCTTTGCAATCCCTGTCGTTTTTGTGTCCAGATCATCTAACCATCAAACTATGACGGATATCTCAAGGTTATATGGTACCCCTTCTATTATCGTGGTTGTTGGTTCGTGGTAATTTTAGACGCTTTTTGTTGTCTCTGGTTGTAAATTGCTGGCGTTGAATTTGAATGTTCTTTCGAATTTGGCACTCGGAAATGTCGACCGTTTAAAATCGAAACATAAAATTTATTTGTTGGAGATAACAAAAATATCTGAAATACTTATCTTTTGATATTTGGTATTCTAACAAAAAATATTTTTAATCAAACAATGCATCAACGAAACCATGACATCATCAGAAGACAATCATCTTAAACGAAACAACAAAAATGACAAAGAGCTATATCAATAAATATATCATACAAGAATGAGTGCACCAAAGTTGGGCCCAAATTATGTTTTTATTATACTTTCATAACCATGAAAATAACGCTCACAGTTGTAAAAATGTATAGAATTATAAAAAAAGCTGATAAATATATATATTTTTGTAGAACATCGAAAAACTCTGTTGTTTTTAGATTGTAACTCGAACCAAGAATATTTGTATTCTTAAAAACAAACATGAAAAATGTTAACCTAAGTCTGAATACTGAACGTTTAAATACGGAATCGTATTAATAAAAATTACCCCAACCCCCTCCCCCCTTTGTACATTTATTTTTTAGATTCTTTTTATTCGTAACTAAAGCCATAGTTTAGAGAAAATATGGTAGGGGAGAGCAGGGGAATCCCGCCACCTCGGGTAATGCCGCCACCCCTACTATCTTGCCAGCGGTGTGTATGGGAGGGGGGCTGTGAGCGCTGACCTGTAGCAGGAAACGAAGTAATTTGTAGTATAGACGCTAATGGCCGTGCGGTGAGTTGGTGTAAATTTATTTAAAAAATACGGTTTTTATTAATTTTCATCTAATCTTGGGCCTTCTGAAAATAAGCGATAGTGACTGCTATCTCTAAGTTAGATAAATCAGTTATTTATCATTTAAAAGAGTAGTTATTTGGCTTCTTTATCACGTCGTTAGTTTGGACGCTAGGCTAACTACCTTTCTTTAAACAACCGTCTATGCCATTTTGTCTTACTGGGGTAATGCCTCCACATCACTCTGGGGTTATGCCGCCACATGCAAAAGGATGGCGCCCTAATCCGTAAAATAGAAATTTCATATATTGGCCCTACAACCTATCAGTTTTCGTTAGTGATGCCACGTATCTGAAAAAGAATAACTGAACTGGTCAAATATACCAACGAAGCTTTAAAAAAAACTGCATAGTTAGTTGCACACAGAAAGTTAATAAAAGAGCTGTACCCTGTACAATTTACCATTCCAAAGTTAATTAAGCCTATTTTAGTTCTATATGTATTGCTTTATTATGTAATTTTTCCATTATTTATAGATTATTTGCTTTGTTTATTGATGTGGCGGCATAACCCCAGTGGTGTGGCGGCATTACCCCAGATACCGGGGTAATCCCGCCACTGTGCGAGCTTTAGAAAAATACAATTTTATTTAGTTTCTATTAAAGATTAAAATTTTAAAAAATCACTACAAGATAGGTTATGAACTGTAGTATGCTATGCTCATTACAATTTACATTAATTGCTACACAATTCTGCATGAAAATTCAATTTCCCTTAAGGTGGCGCCATTCCCCTTCTCTCCCCTACATATCATCTTAACACTGATAACTCACCTTACAAGGCCACTTTAACACGGCCAACCGACCAACTCGTAAATGGGTACTTTGATCTCTAATTTGATCCCACTCAAATTTGGAAAAGTAAGCATTCTCAAAAACTAAAGGCATGGGTTTTCAGATTAGGATATTTGTACTTAGAGCCATATAGAGAGATTCCGGAGTACTAAAATTAAAGAAAATTTTACTCGGTTGTGAGTACCCATTTTTTAACAGTTTAAAAAATTAATTAAAAGCCATATCCCTTTCCTAACCCCACAAAATGAGTACCCAAAAACTATTAACTTTCGTTATTGAAATTCCGATAATTTGACCTTTTAAAGCTATAACCTTTATTTGTTATTACTCTTCTAATTATATACCTGTAATCTCAAACTATATTCTAGAAAGATTATTGTGTACCCCATATACAAGTAACAGGAACGATATAAAATAATATCGGAAGATTTAAACACCAGCAAACATCACGCTGTGTCAGTTTTAAAAAAATGTAAGTGGTTTTTAGAAGATCTACCGCCAAACGGAACCAATCGCTCTAAAGGAAAAATAGGCAGAAACTTTGCTCCTGATGTCTTCAGCTAAATTTACTTATATAACATTTTATATTTTCTTAAACATTTGAAACAACATGTTCTTGTCTCATTAGTAAAAAAATAGCTAAGTTGAAATTAATAGTAAGAAAAAGGGTATGGTTTAAGCCGTGAGTGGCAACATAAATTTTAAGAAAAATTAAACCCTTTCTCAAGCCGCGATTGGTAAATCCATGTCACATGGTAGCAGAGGACCAATCGGAGCACCAATTGCAATTCCCTTCACCTGAAACAACCCAATTGACATTTTTTTTTGGGGGGGGGGGGGTCCTTATAGGTCAAAATCACCCAAAACTTCAAAAACTCGAAACTAAAACAGTTTTTCCTCAATAAATATCTTTGCTTTTGTACAACAAAAATCACCTTCCGCCCGAAGTAGTTTTTTTTACAATAAAGCTCATTTCTAAAAAAAAAAGGCATATTGAACTAAAATCGAAATAAAAGTCTTTTTATCACCACGAGTTACTTCTTAAATTAGACATGCTTGTTTTCAGAATTCAAGCGACTCCGGGAATTCTGGTTACTTTAATATAAAAATAGGATATCAAAATAATAAAAAAAAAACTATAAAGAAGAACTATAGGTACAAACAAATGAAATTATTTGTTCTTGCATATTTTAATACCTTTCAACTAATAAATGTTTATTTAAAATTGAATCTCTAAGAGGGCTGACACTGTGTGTGTGTGACACAAAATATATATATTTATTGAATATATCAGTTAAAATTTTTTCAATCGAAATAAAGGATCTGTTGTCTACGCATCCCCTTGTTTACCTTTGTCATTACAATAAAACTCCTTGCGATATCTATCACGAAATTGTAGCAAAAAACATGTGTGTGATAGATATCTCGTACTGCAATAAATAAGGAACACTAGCGATATTTATCTGATGGAACCGAGAACTTTCGTGACTTCAAACCCTATCTGTAGTATAATTACGATGATTAGCTTCTGCCGGGCACATACACGAATTTGTACTAAATGCCCAATCAAAGTATGGTTCTGGGATTTAATAGAGGCCCATAGAAAGCGAAAGGTTACTTCAAAATGGATATTCTAGTTGAGCCATGAGATTTTTTTGAAACTTTTTAAGTCTTTAATGTTTGTACATCTATCACGAAATTTGAGGGTTTTTGGATGGTAATGTTCAATGAAGATATAGTTTTTTTTTATTCAAATGAAGTCAATTGAAAGCTAAGAAATGCGTGTTCTAGATGAAACATGAGAAAAAAATAATAATGATTGAATATTGTTTAAAAAAAATTAGTAAATGTTCATCAGATTTGGTTAAAGGGTTTCATACAAGAAAATAAAATTTTGATAGATTTTAATTTATTCCTAACTAACTAGGACAATTTAATTAACCTTTAGCAAATCTTTATTTTTTTTTTAAATTTTGCATTAATTTTGATTAAATTATACAATCAAATTATGGTTCTGCTGCATTTAATCGATATCAGCAAAAAGCGAGCATTTATTTAAAACGAATAATTTTAATACGACATGATAACTTTTAAGGTGTTAATATTCTTAATACTTTAACAATTATATCTAAATGAGGCACGTTTAACTAGGCGAATTTGAACTACATGACCAAACAAAATGCGAATTCCAGGATTACATAGATACCAATAGGAAGCAAAAGGTCATTTTAAAAAAATCTACCGGAGAGCATTGCATTTCTAAACTTGTTTATAATTTGAAAATTTTTATATCAACTAGCAAAAAAATAAAAGTTTTGATTGATTGACTGAGGTATCAAAAGTCTGATCATTTTTATTTCGAAGTAAAAAATTCACCGAAGATATATCATAAACTGTCGAAGAAAGTGAAATAGTTTTACTTCGTGTTTCATACAAAAAGTTTTGGATGTATGACAAGCTAAATATTTACAGCTGCTGTAATGCTTTATGATATATATATTTTTAATTTTTTTAATTGAAATGGATGGATAATAAAATTTAACTATCGATACACATTTATTTAAAACATCAATTTCATAGTGTTTAGCTATTTACATCAAATTATATCCATAAAAAATATCTTCCGAAAATCTCGCAAAGATTTTTTAATGCAAATTTCGAAGAATCTCATATACGAAAAGTTTATTAGAGTTATATTAGGATTTAGCAACTAATGATTCTACATTATCTGGATGATTTGAATGACAACTGTTATCCTTGAAAAGCGTGACGAATAAATTTTACATACACTAAGATAAATTATCCTTGGAGCTAAATAGTACTGCATTGCAAAAGTCGGTGCTTGATGTTAAGTGGAATTTAATTTTTACTATTTGAGAGCATTCTGCAAACTTCTAGTTTCTTTAATGATAATTATGCACAATTTAAGTTTTAAATTGTTTTATGGTGGTTAATTTATAAATAAAAATAGACAGAAAATATGTAATTATAATACAAATGCACTTATCTCTGTGACTCATTTATAAATTTGTTGTTAAGTCGAGAAATATGTGTTGGGGACACGGGGCAGTAACGACGTGACGCGTTTCACCAATATTTTATATAATGATATAATTTTATTACAATTCCTGGTAGTCGGCATATTTTTTGCTTACCTCAGGATTAATTCAAATGATAAAATCATTTAATAATGAAAAAATAAATGTTAATTTCAGGATCGCCATGCTTATAAAAATGGTCTTCCGGCTGTCGATGAACAGCAAGACTGGCATTTATTGAATGGATTTGAAAACGCCACGCACACAGTTATACAATTTAGTCGCAAATTTGATACCTGTGATGAACAAGATTTAGCTATAACGGTAAGCTTAGTTTCTTTTAATTTCTTTAATGCTTATGGTGGTAATTTTATTTTATAAAAAGTGTAATTTATTATTTTAAGATATATAAGAATAATAATGCATATATTCTAAATTGTATCAATAAATAAGATGTTTTTTTTGTAAAATGTGAGGCCCACACAATCTAAAAAATTTATTTTAAAAATTAGAACTATACCTATTAAACTGACACTCATATAGTATTCGTTTTTCCCAAAATTGTATAATTGATAGTTAATGTCAAGATATCGAACAATAAAATACTAATATTTTTTAAAGAAATCATCACATTAAATATCAGGTGGGTAATAAAAGATTTTTAAAAAATGAGCTTTCTCATAGTGTGCTACCGCGTGTTTTTTTTTTTTTCAGCATAAGTGGTTAAAAAAGTGAGCAAATTGTCCTGCGATTATGAAGAGAAATTGTGACATCTTACCAAAAAAATTTTTATAGTTGTGTGAGTTTTTTTTCTGTAGAATGACACAGCTCGAGTGATCTATGCATACCATGCCTCTGACCCTCTGACAGACGAAGTGTTTCTGTACCATAACAAAGACAGGGGATCCAGAAGTTTGACCCTGCTGCAACCTATGAACATAAAACAAGAATTGCCGGCTGAAGCAAGGGTGTGGGACATACAGGTGCCAAATGTAAGTAAATAATATTATTTCATTGAACACGCCTTGTCAATTTTTGTATGGGGCCGACGTAACCTGGGAGGCTGATCCGTCAGAGGTTATGTTCAAATACCTTTGTAAGAATTAAATACCATTGCAGTGTCTGTTTTTACCGAGCCTTCTTATTAAGGGATAGTGTAGGACAAAAATAGATCGTTAAATCTGACGCAAAACACACTAAAGTCCAATGTGTGCATTCCACAATCCTGGCGTTTCGTCAAATTTCCTTTTGCATTGGATACCAGCTAGAGTATCGACCTTGTTATTGTCAAAATTACACTGCTTTCACTTTCTATAGAATACAATATTTTCTTGCCTTACTAAAACGAATGTTTGTGTCCAGACTTCAGCAGAAATAAAGCTTTTCTGTAGAAATAAAGCTTTTCTTTGTTCGTGAATCATGTGCAGTTATATTACCCCACAATTATCTTAATTTATCCGCATAAAACAAAATATCTCAACTGAAGTTTTCTGACAACATTGACGTTTTTGTAATGCTTTGAATACTTGAAATTTAATCGAATGAAAACCGATAAAGTAATGTAATAAATAGCAAATATAATTAATAAAAAAGTGCAAGTAAAAACTCTAAAATAGGAGAAATTTTTTTTTAAAAAAACCCTATAGAATGATTTCTAAGTGAAATCGGACACATTTACGCCTTCTTTATGTGTGTCTTCGTTTTTATTTTTCACCTAATTTATGAAGTATAGTAAAGCCACTTTGTTGTTGTCGTATCCGTTTTCACAGAGGATGGTTGCCAGAACCATCGAGAAGCTTGGACTTTTTAATAAATTTATATAATAAACCTTGCTGAATAAATACTAAAAGCCAGCTGATGAGCACGCCCCAGCAGAAAAAAATACTTCAATTGCCCAGCGAATAAAGAAGCAATTAAGCTTTGGGCGACTCTTATTGACTTAGGCATTAATTTGAAGAATTACCGTTAGCAAAGCGAAGAATTGGATCGCATAACAAAATTATACACTAAGAAAGGAATGATAGAATGAAGGAATTTATAAGAAATGATAATTTTCGAAAGTGTCATGTCTGAAAAAAATATCACTTGTATGTAATATTTGTGATTTTTTTTGCATTTGACATGAGAGGGTAATTTTTTTAATTTTTTTTTCTAAGCTTTATTTTCTTTCACAATTTCAATAAATTATTTGATAAACAGTGATAACTTTAAACAAGTTCATCCATTTTTTATTGTCTGCTGAAAAGAAAAAACTGTATTTTAAAACTGTATAACCGTTAAAAAAAAGGTCGAAAATTTCTAATTAAGAAAGTGCATTGCAACACCAGTCTACCAAAAACCATTAGACTAAATTAAAACTTGTTTAAATGCTTAAAAAAACACTAAAATGCTCCGATTCAATTTGGTCTTGTTCCACACTTAAAGAAATACTATAGTTATGTAACAGAGAATGTCCCAGCAAATATTTTACAGAATTTCCGTAAAATTAATTTCCGATTGTTAAATTGGTGCGAAGCTGTTCATCAACATCGAAAAAAAATGTCTTTATGACGGACTCTAGATTTTTCAAATCCATCTCAACATTGAATATGCAGCTAGTTACTAATAACCTTCAAAAATTTGCAATTTATATGTTAACTTTAAAATGCATGCACGATAGATATGGTTTCAAAGGCCATTTGAAGACGTTAAGTGCAAAAAAAATCACTTTTTTGAAAAAATTGAGTTGGTTAGCTTTTCTTACAGATTATATACGCATTGATGATTGTGAGTGATTATAATCGTATATTTATATACATATACATACGATTTTTTTAAAAAGTTAAATCGTATGTATATATACATACCATTTAACTTTTTTGTGCAAATCAAAATGTTGCTGGATCCCTTCGTACAATACCTGTATGAAAAGCTAACCGATAATTTTTTTTCAAAAAAGTGATTTAACTTGTTTTGTACTTGAGCTCTTCATTTAATTACATACAAAAATGTCCAACAATTTTTTTTTCCATAAAAACGTATTTTCTAACATTTTTTTGAATAAATAACTTAAATTTGTTCTTAATAACATAAAAGTCATCGTTCGAAACAAAATGTATGCATCAACTGAATCGTTTTTAGAAAATAAGAGATAACCCTTAAAAGCAAAAACTAGAACTTTTTTCACTTACCTTAAAAAAATTAATAACCATTTTAAATTCTTCTCGAAAATGGTTCTACAAAAGAAATACATAATAACTATTAATTACGAAAACTAAGAATCTAGTGACTTTTGCAAAAACCAGAGCTCTGCTCCTGGATCAGTTGTCTCGTAAGAGAACAAAAACTTCCTTCGGCAACAAGTTCAATCTATTATATCTCCGCTTCACTTTTTATTATACTTTTTTAATAGTAATGGACCTAGGAAAATAATGGGACCAACACACAACCCAATTTTATTATTTTTTTATATTTTTTTTTAAATGAGTTCTTTTTTAATACCATAATAAAATAACTGTCTTGATCTAAAAATAATGAAAAACATGTTTTGTAGCTCCATATTTTATTTTTTTTTATATTATCCTGTGTTACAATTGAAGAAAAAACGTAAATCCTAGAAAAATAGAAACTTCTCATCATTAATTTAACATTCTATTGGGACAAGGTGCTTTAGCATAGTGAAAGATAATATATTTGTTCTTCTATATAATCAATAAATTAATTTTTGAATCAAAAAAATACAACTTTTAATTGTGTTTTTTTTTATGGTACATATTTTTTCTTGTATATTTTTCTATTGATATTTTAACTTTAAAGCGTCTTTTATTTCTTTTTTTGTGTTTCAGATAACTATACCTGAGGACACAGACACGACCTACTGGTGTAAAATCGTGAAAGCGCCTCCTTTGAATAAAAAACACCATGTTATTCAGGTAGGCCAAATGATAAATATCATTTCTTCTGCATATTTTTCGATTATTACAGAACTGCCTTTTTGATTTCAGTTATCAATGAAATGTATTTAACAACAGGTAAAAAATTAAAGGTAATATCAGAAAACTAATGTTTGCTTTTCCCCGGAAGTTTTTGTTGGAACAGTTGGATATTTATGTTCAAATAACATCCAAACCATCCGTGCTATGCTTTACAGAATGATACATTACAAAAGAAATCCCCTAAAACTTTTGGTTTTAAACTGGCAGCTGAGTTTCCGGGGGAAAACGTAAATGCTGAGACTTTCTGCATTAAATCCAGTTAAAAATAAGGTTAAATATTCGTACTTTTTAAAATGGAGAAAAGATTTCGCGTTAGGCGAGATTCGAGTCCCTGTGTTCATCAATAACGCTTTTAGCTAAGAAAAATATCCTTGATAATAAAATGTTCATTAATAATAAGACGTTCGTTAAAGAGTTATTGATAAATGTTCAATCACTTTATAAATGTACTTTATTTCCCTCATGTCAGTCGAAGAACAACAATCAATAATTTTTCAACAACCTAATTTATATTTATCAAAGCCTACCGATGCAAAATTGATTACTATCCTAACGAGATTTGTTTAATACATCATATCTCCTTCATATTAAAAGGGGATTGTCTGTTACGCGCTTGTTCAAATTGCTCCATCTAATTTCAATATGTCTTCGTTATTAGCTCTTTATCTAAAGCAATCTCTTTCACATTTTTAGGGTTTATTTAATCTTGAATGTTATAGATTAGTAGATCTGCGTACGGATTATAAACTGGAATTTACAAGACAGCTGATTATTTTCTTCCGAAATGTTGGTCACAGATTAAAGATGGGTTTCAACCCAAGTTGTAGATTAAGTGTAGAAAAATGGTTGTTAACATCTAAATTCGTTCGATACTTGTTTTTAAGAAGAACTGGTTACTCCATTTCAACGCTTTTAGGTCCAATAATTAGGTGTGTGTAGAAACTTCTTCGCGAATATATAGTCTTGTTCCATAACATTTTTTTTTTTTAAATAATTAGTGAAACTTTCGCTTCATGATTAAACTCAACTTCGAAACGACGGAATACATGTAAACATACAAAAATTTTATGTGTTGGGGATTTTATTCAGTGCTTGATACATCAATTTTAAACGAATTATAAAATGTTTTGATTTTAAACTATATTTCAATATTTTTTTAGCAAAAATAAATTTACAATTTTTTTCTTCAGTGGAAATATAGCTGATGTCCAATCTCACAACATAGGAAGTAAATTTTTACTAAGGTGCAGATACTTCGTTTGCATTCAACGATAAAATCTTAAAATATGGCTCTCTTATTTAATATCCCATGCACGCAAAAAACTGTCTGGTACGGGCAAACGAAAATTGAGTTCTCCCAACTAAACTGTTCGGTTGCTATAGGACTGACAGGACTGTCTAGTTGCAGGAACCAAACACGTTTGGTTAGAAGCGTTCAGCTGGCACAAACGACTAGTTCGGTTGAGAGAACTACACTGATACCGCGCAGTTTAGTTTTCACACAGAGTTTAGTTGTCTCAACCGAACTCATTGTGGCAGTCTGGTCCCGTTGACTAAACTCGTTCAATCGAACGAGTATAGTTATGGTAACTAAACTGGTAGGTTTGAAAGAAACCACCAGTTTGGCTGTGCCAATTAAACACCCTTCAACCGAACTTGGTTTAGTTGCAGGACCAGCATAATTTTTTTGCGTGTGTTTTTAAGTTTCCTTACGATATTTAAAATAATATCATTGATTGCCCTTTATTAGTACAATTATTAAATTTTTTTTGCTCACGTGTTGTAAAATTGTTTTAAGTAAAACCCACTATTGAAAAAAAAAATCTTAACCAATTCATTTCCCATTTCATTGACCTTGCTAATAATTTGCCCTCTCAAAGTGATATTTTCTTTGGCACTTTTCCTAAGCTAAAATTTGATATTATTTTCCTATCTATGAAATTGCATTTGATTGTATGTATTCAATGTGTTTGATTGCATGTGATTGTATGTATTTTTATATTTTTTAAGTTGGTATTTCGATTCATGTGATGCAAATGGGTTTTTTATGCATGACAGTGTAAATAAATAAAATAAAATAAAAGCCCTTTTTTAAAATGCCCAAACCAAAATGGAAAAGGAAGAATGAGGGACCTTCGTTGCAAAATTGAGTACAAAAAAAGGAACTGTTTGAGTCTTTCCAGCACAAAGCGAAAAGGGCCATACAAAACAATCCCGAGAACAAAGGAAGGCATTCCAGACAAGTCCACACCACTAATTGTCTCGATTTGAAACTAGATTTATAGAATTGAATATCTGTCTGGCGTGATTCAATCGTTCAGTCCCACCCCAGACAGCTTCAACCCTAAGCCGACTGCAATCCGACACGACATCAGTTGACGTGATAAGCATGTTTTTACCAAAATCCCTTAAACTGAAGTAATATGCCCAACTAAAAAATATTGTCTTGCTAAAATACACCACTTCGTAATTTTGATGGCATATATATTAATTAAATAACGTTAAAACGAAATCCTTTCGTCTAATGACGTTCCTTTAACATTTAAAAAAAATTAAATTAAACTATTGCGCATAAAGGACGTCACTCTAAAGTCTAAAGAATACGTGTTTCTAAAATGTCACTATAATTCTTAATTTTTACGAAATTATTTTGATAAAAAAAATTTATATATATACTGCCAATTCTAAACGCCTTGCCAACAGACCATTTTTTTAAATACTCAACCATTACAACCAATAAGAAAGTGTAGTAGAGTATTTTACTAAATTCACTATTATAGTATTTTTCCGAATAATATCTCCAAAATATGTGGATGCTGTGACTGATTAAGCTAGTCTTTAGTACATTTGACATAAATTTACACACATTTAATAATATTTCATCAGTTTCAAATTTTATTGAATTTCTCGTTTTTCTGCTGCTTTCACTAGTTTTTTTTACTAATAATTTTACCAATAATTGTTTAAAAATATTGGTCAGATTAAAAATCCAGTACAAATTTCCAGAATTAGGGAAAATTCAGAGCTATCCCTTTCCGACCAGGCTCGCAAGATCGTGCTGGTATAAAAGAGAATCTTCAAGGTCTTCAAAAATATCGATTCCGAAGCAGCTGACTTGTACCATTCGTTAATTGTATAAAAAATTACTCTGCTTTTAAGGAGCTGCTGGCATTGATGCTGTTTAACGCATTTTTCGATAAAACTCAAAATTTAGGCTTATAATTTTAAATCAGCGCCATCTGACCGCCGGTCGAAAAGGGTTATACAAGAAAATCTTCTGATAAACATAATAATGACGTAATTTCTGCTGGTTGATGAGAATTGGTTACCATCTGTTCAAGCACAAGTTTTGCCCCTTAAAAGTAACTCTGGCCCAAGAATTGTTCCGTAATAACTCATAACTATATATTTTTTTTTCAAGTTTCAACACTGTCATAACATAGTATTATAATAAAAAAAAATGCTTCAAGTAGAAAGTTTGAAGTGGGTGCTTGAACCAAAGTTAACTTTCAAGGGGGTGAAAGTTCTACCAGCGTTAGTCGAATCAGTATTGAAGCCGCGCCATTCTAATCCGTCATTATCGAATGGCATGCTAAACAAAATATCAAGACAAGTGTAAAATAAGTTTGGTGTTGTTTTCGGCGTGCAAGAAAACGCTCAAGGTCAAAAAGATCATTGTACCCTGATCTTTTTTGTGCAAAAATAAAACCATCTCGACTCGTTTGATAGCTCTAACAACCCTTCGACTACTAGGCGGAAATTATTACGCAGTAGACTCATTTGTTTTTTATAAATTAGTCGTTGAATTATTTAAATAGCCATGATTAGCATCCAGTTGCGGATATGATGGCTCGCTTAGAATGGTAATTTTAAACACCATCGAAAGGAAGATAGTCTGGGTGGATGGATGATAGTTCGGAATAAAAAGAAATAAGAATGGGAATTTTAAATGCTATCGGAAGAGTCTGGAAAAATTGATGATAATTCGTAACTTAAAGAAATTAAAATAGAAAATTTAGACACTATATGAGTGGTGGAAGTCTGGATGTTATTAATGATATTTCTTCACAAAAAGAAGTTAGAAGGGGGTTTAATTTAAGGGAGGGATTAGAAAGGTTGTGTTTTTTTTTTAAGTACCAACATAAATGGCGAAAATCTTGAAGAATGGAGGATATTTCTGAACCAAAAGAAGCTAAAATAGAAACTTTAAGCATAATAGGAAGTGATGAGAGTCTTTATGTGCTAGCACATTCCCTACACATGATTTTTGTTTCCGAGTAATATGTGATAGGATTATCATTATCGAATGCTTAGTTGTATGGCCACCTGTGCCGTTTTAAAAGTGAAAGGTATAATGATATTTCTTAACTGAAAGAAATGAGAAAGAGTTTTTAACTACTGACGGAAAAGACGAAAGCCCTGAAAAATTGATGATATATTTTAAATAAAATAAATTAAAATGGTACCCTTATAGACATTATCGGAAGTGTCGAAAGTCTGTATATATTTAAAACATTGCTTACAAGTAACTTGCTAACAACTAAAAGAAAATTGAATGATAACTTTCAACAAGGGACGAGAAAAATTTAAATTGCAATTCTGAAAACAACTCTCTATTTCTTAACTAAAAGCAATTATTTCAGATTCAAAATTATTGATTGTATTACTGCCCCTGTAAAAAAAATTTCAAATTTAAGACTTAGAAAATACTTGGTGAAGCACTGTTCCTCATCCTAATTTTATTTCTGTTGTGCCCTTTGTTAGAAAGTTAATGTGCAAACGTTAAGTAGTTAAGGGGGAAGTTCAATTTCTGTTAATCCCATAAAGCTTATGCATTAACTTTGAAATCGCAACATCTGCGAAAACATTATTTGCATGTAATTATTTTTTCACCGGGTATAAGAATCGTTATAATAACAAAGTAAAATAAATCTAAATGGAAAATATTATCTGGTTGCTTAAGTATTGATTTTTAAGTTTTCATTAACTCGATTTTTTTTTTAAAAGAGAGAGAAACTATTTTTAAATTTTATCAAAAATTATTAAATAACCGGACGTTATTTTCCTTTCTAACTTGTTTTATTTTACTTTTATGATAATGCTTATACCTGTCAAAGCAATATTTTAGCAGAGGTTGCTAGATAAAAAAATGATGCATTAGCTCTATAGGACTGACCAACGACTGAACATATCAACGACAACAAAAAAATGCAACCTAATTTTCAATTTTGACTAACTATCTCTATGATGACAGGGCCTGACCAAGAAAAGTCGGGGCCTAAGACCCAAATACTTTGGGGCACTTTTTAATTGCTTAAGATGATAAGAAATTGTTTGGTGTGAAGCAAAGTTTATAAGTTTAAAGCCAATTATGGGACCAAATAAAATAATGGGTCCAGGAAGCCTTGCAGGCCTAGGCAATGATCAAGCTTGAATGCAGGCATTATTTTTAGTATAAAAATCCTTTAAATAATCCTGCGTCAACTCTACAAGTATTTTTAGTAGTATTATTTTCCGATTAAATATAAACGATTATAAGACTATTTTTATCCTCCTGTATAGTTATTTTTATACCTCCAGGATTTTTTTTATTTGAAGCTTTTATCTCTAGAAAAATAAAACTGCGATACACAAGCAATAATCTCCACTTAAAAAGTGAATAACTGCTTAAACCATCTGTTGTAGAGAAAGAATACAAAAAAGACAATATCAATTGACTCAGTTTTGCGAAAAAACGTGTTTCAAAAGAGCGTAAGATATTCTTATGAAATGCATTTTTTTACCTTGAATAAATACTATTGCAAAGTTTGAAGCCCTGACGTTGACAGTTTATATTCTCCGTATGAGTTTTAAAAAAAAGCTACTGACAAACACTTCAGAACTTTAGTTATATAAAGAACATTTCTGTTAAACACAAATTGTATTGATGTACTTTAAAAAAGTTAGAGTTGCTTTCACATTACATTTATTTTTATTCAAGCATTGCCATTCTTAATAAAATAAACAGTTTTAAGAATTGGTAGAATGGTTTATTAAAATTTTATTAGATTATATATCTTATCTTTATTTTTATGGGATTACATTTACTATGCTAACACACAATTTTTGATTTACTGCTGCCTTTTTCCTTGATTATCTTATCAGATTTTTTTTCATGTTTAAATCGGATTAAAATAAAGTAATTTTATAGTATCACACAAAGATAATCACGCATGCAATCATCTCTTGATTTCAAATTAATATCTCAAAATAATATTGAAAGTTGAGCATAAGATACTATTTTGTACAACTAGAGTAATAATTGAAAATTTTTAATTTATTTTAAGGATTTTTTTAATGTGTGTTAATTGCTACAAATATAATACATTGTTAGAAATTGACTCAAAACGGAAATAAGTTTTGAAACACTAACACTTATTAATAAACAAATCATATATATGATTATAAACAACAATTAAAGTCAGAATACTATTTATTTCAATATTAATAATAGACGAAGAAAAGAGAAATAAAAAAAACTTTTTTTTTAAATTTTATATATATTGGCAGATAAGGAGACCCCAGAGCCTTTCCAATCAACATATAAAATTATATGGACAAAATAAGCAATGAAAAAAAAAATTAACGGCACATTACTAATTACTCCCCAAGTAAGAGAGAGGGGGACACAAAACAATTAGAAATTATATTTTTTAATTATTTTCAATGACAATAATCATTTTTTTATTATTATAAATTTAAAATAGTCATTAATTATTAATATTTTTATAATTATTAATATTATTTTCATTTATTACCATTAAAATATAAATTACCATTTAAAATAGTCATTAACCCTTTCAGTCCCAATAATTTACTACACTACAGAAACATCTGATATTCACAAAATAAGCTTATTTTAAGTCAAAAATAAGAGTTCCATAAGAAAAAAAATTCATTAAACACTTCGAGTTATATATTTTTAGGTATCTGACTATATTATTAAAAAAGAAATAAGCAATTATTTTAACCGAAATAGTTTAAATTGTGTTTTAAATATGTAGAACTGAAGTGAACTTTTCAAAAATCAGGTGAAATGCTTTTTAGCTATTTTCTAAATTTAAAAAAAAATAGTAGTTCTGACTTCTATTGAGATTAATGCAAAATATTGTCCAATAGAACAAAGTGTGACGAATCGAATGATGTGTGTTTGGATGTCATAACGGGACATAAACATTTCGAAAAAAAATATTGAAAGTGATGATTCCAAATGGCATCACTGGGACTGAAAGGATAAATTATTAATATTTTTATTATTATTACTAATATTATTTTTGTTTATATTTTTTTATTTTTTATAATATCACTTTTATTATTCACAATAATACTTTATTCGTCATTATGAACCATTATCAATGTTTGTGATAATTCTTACAATTATTATTAATTATTTCAGGTTGAACCCCTTGTGTCGGAAGCCAGTCTTCGATATGTGCATCATATGGTGTTGTACCGCTGTCTTGGAGCTACAGCTAGAGAATTGGAGCCCCATGTGCACCATACAGGGCACCCATGCTACGTGCCAGATACCCCACATACGTATTCAAAGTGTGAAAGCATCTATGCAGCATGGGGTATAGGAGGCATGGTAAGACGAAATAAACTTAGTAGTACTGCTCTAGGAAAGTTTATCACAGTATCTACAAAAATAAAAAAAATTTAAGCTAAATAATTGAAAGTAATAAAAATATGTAGCGTCGAATGAGGCAACTTTGCCCCAAGAGGGCAACCTTAGCCCAAGTTTTTTGATACTAATGACTTCTCATGAAATTAACTTTTTTAAAAATGTGCTAAGTCCTTTTCAATTGCTATGATAACTCTGCCTTGACTTATGAATAGCCAAGTATTCAAGAAGAAAGTCAGTACTAGGGTTTTATACTTGAGTCAAAGATACCCCATTCGACGGTAGTAAAGATTGAGTATTTCATAACAAAAATGGTCAATGAAATTTTAAAAGATAGACCTACCCATCGAAAAACACTTTTTTGAAATAATTATTCTTACTAAAAACAAGATATCGTTAAGAATTAAAATGAAAATTAAGTGTAAAACTGACTGAATCTGGTACACATATGAATACTGTTATTTCGTACAATGTTTTTCTTCGGCAACCAGCGAAAAGAAAAAGGAAAATTTTGTATTTAAGACCCATACTTTATTTGAACCAGGCTATACAGTCATCTGTATAATTTCAAGTTAAACTTTAGTAATGTTGTTAATTATTGTTTTTATTTTACAGAATTTAGTAATGCCAGAAAGAGCTGGATTACCCCTTGGTGACAAACCAAATTTGTATTTCCTGCTAGAAGTCCATTATGACAACAGTGACTTTACCGCAGGTAAAAAATTTTACCATTTTCTCATCAATAAAAAAATCAGTAATTTTTTTTTATTTTAAAAATATTTTTAGACACAAATTGCATCGAATATTTTATATTATTTTGTTACACAACATTTTATGATTTATTAAATCACTAAACCGAAATCTTCTTTTGTAGGCTTCGTTGATCAATCCGGATTTCGAGTCTATTTCACACCTAACTTGCGTCGCTACGATGCCATGACTCTGATGATAGGGGCTTCGGTAGACCCTTGCATAGTAGTCCCTCCTGGCAGAAGAAAGTTCACAATAGCTGGTCATGCAGACCCAAGATGTTTAGGGCCCGTAAGTAGTCTTAGAATATACCCATCTGCTTCATTTGTAAATAATTTTTATTATTCATTTCTTGTCGTTTAGTACACAGTTACAAAATTTGGTGGTTCGATTCGAACACATTTAAAAGATTGCTCCAGAATCCTGGAACTTTTCAGCTGCCACGGCTATTTGATGCGTTTATTTACCACTTTTAATAGTGTATAAAAGTTAACCACCGTTGGTTTTATCACAAAATTGGTTAATCTAAGTTCGTAATAGTGGTAGCAGCTAGAAAGTTCTTAGATTTCAGTGCAATCTTGTGCCAAACTTTTTATCAGTGTACTTGACAAAAACCTGAAAAAAAGATTATTACTTTATTTTTATAGTACTTCTATACATGAGGTAAGCTTCATTATGTAACTTTATTAGTGTAACTTTATCATCAGTGTCTCATAATTACCCCTCGGTATAAAGATAGCACCACTAAGATGGGTAAGACACATTTTTCTTAACAGTTCAAACTGCAAAAGAATAAAATTTAACTATAATACAACTTAATTCTTGCAACAGTAAAGGAGTTCTCTTAAAAAAAACTAGACATTTTAGCTTTTCATTGGTTATAGATGCACTGTAAAAAAAATTATGTGCCATCGCCCGTTTAATACGCTCAAAATTATTTTCTAGCAATTAGGCGGATAAACCTTATTTTCTAGCAAAGCCAACAAAATTGCAGATACATTCCAAAGAAGCCAGTAAAGATGACGAGAGCAAGAGAGTCATTCTCGACGATTTCCCGCCTACAACAAATAGATTCATATATATAGAAATTAAGTATCAATGGCAAAGTTGTCAGAACGTCCGCCTCTCATCGACAATGTTCCTGGTTCTAAACCCAGCCATCCAATCAACGAATTTGTACTGATACATATATATCCCGACTTGTGTGCTTGGTCAGAGAACCGCTTATGAAGCCGTCGTCAAGTAAGATAGACACAGAAAGAATTTTTACTGTCACAGAGAAATTAATATACACCCAGGGCGAAGGCTGAGTAGACTGCTAGCGCACTGAAGGATTACGATATTGTTTTATGGTCACTGATCGATCAGATTCTTTACGGAGTAAAACTTTATTTTTAAGGGCAAGGTGCAAAACATTAATTTATGGGATTATGTTTTGACTTTTTCACAGGTTTTCGGCCGAAACCCCACGAATTTACTATATTTTTTACAATGTATTTAGAATGTTAGATTTCTGTTTAAACGTTAGAGCAACCCACCTTGCCGTCTTATATTAAGATTTGTAATTATAGTATAGTTATGTATATTTTATGTTTTGTAACAATCAGAAAATAAAACTATTTTAGGCCATTCCACCAGAAGGAATCAGACTATTTGCAGTATTTTTACACTCTCATTTACTAGGTAAGTTTTGATTTATCGGGTTGATATTTGTTAAAAGTGAATGCATATTACTGTATAGCAAGTAGTAGAAATTGTGATAATATTTCCAAAGATAAAAACAACTTTTTTAAATTATAAATCTTTTTATAATTTTCCATCACATTTATTTAGTTCAGACTAAAGAGTATGAGTGTTAATTTCAGGTCGTCAAATGAAATTGCGCCACTTCCGCAACAGTGTTGAACTACCATACATTGCATCGGATTTAAGATACGATTTCAACTACCAGGTAAATCAATCACCTTTTATTTGAAGAGTACAGGGGAAGAACCCTTAATAGACTGGGAATCTGTCTGCATTAAATACAAATACAAAAATTGTCGACCAACAACGAGCCAGAGGCCCAGCAAGGATGGTCCAATATTAATCAAATACTTACAAGTTTCCAATGACTATCAAGACTCTTCTTAACTCTCCTACTCTCTTCGAATACACAACATAATCTGGTAAAGCAGTCCACTCATTCGCAACTCTTTTGTAAAAATAATGTTTGCTTACCTCCCTTCTAAAGCACGATTTATTCAATTTCTGATCATGTCCTCTAGGCTATTTAAGGTAAAACCTAAGCCCTCCATGCCTCCTTGTTTTATGAACTTGAATAACTGAATTAAATTACCCCTAGCTCTTCTATTTTCCAGGGAATACATGTTTGAAGATCTTAATCATTTATCATAATTAATACCAGATAGACCCTTAATCATTTTTGTAGCCCTATGCTCAACTTTTTCAAGAAACTCTATATCTTTTCTGAGGAAGGGAGACCAAAACTGAACAGCATATTCCAGATGTGGCCTTACAAATCCCCTATACAATGGCAAAATTATCTCCTTAGATTTAGAGAAGTGATACTTTTTGTAATATACTACCTTGATCAAAAAGTTCCCGGAATAACCACCGTGAAGCGCTCCTATCGTTTCGATTTGAGTTTTTTTTTTTAAGTTGGTAAATTTGTTGTTGATATTCCCACCAAATCTTAGCGTCATAGCTTGACAGTTGCAAAAGTTACGTAACCAAGAGTGCATCTAACTCTGTGTGTGTTCTCGATTTTTTAGAAATGGATTTAAATTTGCAAAAACGAAATTGTATCAAATTTTGCAGAAGGATCCATAGGCAATGTTCTATCTTCCTCTATCTCTCTGATGGTTAATTTGTGGTTATTGATCTTTTATTTTATCAATGTTTTCATTGGTTTTCGATGTCGATGGTATGTCACTGCATTCATCATCTTCGATTGACTCACGACCACTTGAACCGCTCGTGCCACTGGTTAAAGACCGGTTCAGAGAATCGTTGGTGGATTCTTCAGAGAATCGTTGGTGAAACACTTTTCTAACATTTTTTCAACTTTCGCGCGCTATTAAATCCGTTTTTTACGCAAAATTTGATTCAAGTTCGTTAGTCCATCGAAGATAATGAACGCAGTGGCAGACCATAGACATTGTAAACCGATGAAAACATTGATAAAATAAAATAATTAACCTCAAACTAACCATCAGGGAGACAGTGGAGGACTTGAACTTGCCTATGGATCCGTCCGCAAAATTCGTTGTTGCAAATTTAAGTCCATTTCTAAAATTGTAAAAAATCGAAAAACACATAGAGATAGATTCACTCTTGGCTACGTAACTTTTGCAAATGTCAAGCTATGACGCTAAGATTTGGAGGGAATATCAACAACAGATGTACCAGCTTAAAAAAAAACTCAAATTGAAACGATGGGAGTGCTTCACGGTGGTTATTCAGGGAACTTTTTGATCAAGGTAGTATCCCAACATTCGATTGGCTTTCTTGTTTGCTTCAACATACTGTTTACTCATTTTGAAATCATTGCTCGCCAAAGCTCCTAATCTCTAACAAACTCACTATCTTGGATTCGTTCTTCCTGTAAAACATAAGATAATGTTTAACATTGTTCTTACCCAAATGCAAGGTTTTCGACATTTGTTAGCACTCTGAACGGCATGCCCATTCAACAATTTTCGTAAGATCATTTTGTGACTGCTTGATTTGCTCAACAGAATTTGCTTTAGACGTCACCTTTTTAAGTCATCTGCAAAAAAACTCAACTTGCTATTCAAACCCCAGCTGATATCATAAATAAACTTAATAAAAAAAATTGGCCCTAGTACAGAGCCCTGAGGCACTCCACTTACTACTTCATTCCAATCAGAGTACTTACCATTAATGTGAACCCTTTATTTTCGATTGGTCAACCAATTTTTAATCCAATGGACCACCGGCAGTCTCTAACCCAAATCTTTTCAACTTAACTAACAAAGCTTCCTGAAGAACTTTATCAAAAGCCTTTTGTAAATCGATGAAAATAACTTCAACCATATTGCCTTTATCAATCTCTTCTGTAAGAATGTCATGAAATTTTAAAAGATTAGTTATACAAGACCTACCTTTTTCTAAAGACATATTGATTAAAAGCAAATTATTAGTTTCCAAAAAAGTAATCGTACGCATTTTCAACAGTGTTTCAAAACCTTTACTAATTGGTCTGTAATTACCCGGATCAGATTCAGGCCCTTTCTTGTACAGCTGGGGGAAAAAAAACGCTCCACCCCACGTTTCTCAGCTGCTATTGGACAAGGAACTTTGTGAAAGGTGTCATTTTTCAGGAAATAGCGTAAGTAACTGAGAACTGACAACAAAAATAGTATAAGGGGTCGTCTACATATTAAAATGTGTACCAACTTTGAAAATTCCAATGGCAACACCCAATTTTTTTTACATAAAAATGTTCAGCACCTTCAAAATACCCCATGTGTAAAAAATAATTATTTACTTTGCATTATTTGCTAAGCTATAAGCATTCAAAGTTGAACGCCCATAATGTTAAAAAAGTTTCATAAACTTTTACTCATATCTCCACAAATAAAAGGAATTAAAGAAAGTTTTTTTTTTCATTATATACTTCTTAATCTTCCAAAAACAAATCACACAAGTTTTTTCATCAATTTTTCAGTTTTAATAATTTTTTATTTAAATTTAAATAATAAAAAATTAAACATGAATAGCAACCCCATTTTTTTTTTACATAAATCGATAAAGTAGATCAAGTAGAACCAAAATCCCAAATTTTTTAATTCAAAAACAATTATTTGCCGAGTTATTGTAAAAAAACTGAAAAAGACGAATTTTAGGGATCGTGTAAAAAATTACTTGGCGAATTCGATCCTAACTTGCATTATTGTTTGGTGATTGAAAAGCATTTGTTGATAAATGTTTATTCAAATTATTGATGTCTGAAAAAAATCTAAAAATCTTTTCTTATTTCAAGTGCATGCAATGTATTTTGTTTGTCGAATTAACTTTAAATTATATCGATTACTATGTTTTTAAATATGTGTTATTTCCAATACAATTTCAAGAAGTGAGTATCAAAAATAAATATGCGAAAATATAATTGGAATTCGGTTTTCAGTACATTTTATTGTTACCACATTGCTTATTTAAAATTATTAGTAACATATATAAGTATAAATCATTCTGAATAATTTTATTTTGCTTTCCTTAAATATCATGTTAAGGTTGTAACCCTCCGTTTTGAAATACGTGGTTTATATTACCGATAAAGGGCGACAAATTTTTAACAAACTTTTTGCAGCAATATTAATGAAACAAAAATTTGCATAAAATGTGAAACATTAATGCAATAATCATGTTAGTCAATGTGATTATAACTAATCGCATTTGAAAATCTGTTCGTTATAAATAACCGTATATGCGACTTAAATTAAAATTAAAACTTTTTATCTTCTAGTCTTTATTTTATTTCTGAATTTATAATTTCAAAATAAAAAAACATTAAAAAAATCACAATATTAGTGAAGAAAGTTAAATTCTAGCATCCGTTGGCGAGATTATGTTAACCCAGTGAGTTTGTTGTTTTGAAAAGACGCAACCCAAATATTACTGTTTTCACTTTAGAGATTTCCCCCTAAACGAGTTCAAAATTAATGCTTTAATATCTCAGCAAATAATGCAAACTAGATAATAATTTTTTATACATGGGATATTTTGAAGGTTCTGAACATTTTTATGTAAAAAAAATTGGGTGTTGCCATTGGAATTTTCAAAGTTGGTACTCATTTTAATATGTAGACGACCCCTTATGCAATTTTTGTTGCCAGTTCTAAATTCCTTACGCTATTTCCTGAAAAATGACGCCTTTCATAAAGTTCCTTGACCAATAGCAGCCGAGAAACGAAGGGTGGAGCGTTTTTTTTTCCCCAGCTGTACAATGGTCTGGTTGGTGGAGATAGAGAGTCATCCCCTAAACTGGAGATCAGTTTTGCCTTGGTTCTTATCACGTGGAGCACGAGTTTCTTATCTCTAAGAGCAAGGTTCACGTCGGACACTAGTCTGACGCTTGAATCGCGGAAGAAGAATCAAGGGAGAAACTGGTTTCCGATCGCCACTACTCGCTAAGCAGATTTCAATACGGACAGATTTCCATTCGATGAAAAGTTTTTTCCGCTGTACTCTTAATAAATTTAACTATTTTATTTAATATTTTACTACTTTTTTACTGTCACAGAAGTATGAAATATTTTTACAAAATTGAATAACTTTATACTCATTATACTTGTTTATTATAAATACTTGTTTAATAAACTTGTCTTCTTTACATGTAGGACTATAGATATCTCCCGCAAGAAGTAGTTGTGAAACCGGTAAAATAATTTATTTACATCTTTCTATAATTATTGTATTATCTTTTCTTTGTTTCATTACTATTTGATTAAAACTCAACATTGTCCCTTCCTCTTTCGAATGCATATTTTTATAAATCCCATTGTCTTATTCTTTATTAAATTAAAAGATATATTAAACTAAATAAGTTAAACTCAGTGGTGCTTTTAAACATTAGTTAATTTCTATTCATTTTTAGGGTGATCATCTCACTGTTGAATGTACATATGACTCAACTGGAAGAAATATAACAACATTTGTAAGAATATAAATGCTATTTTCTCTTTACTTTCACCATTCCCCTCTCAAGTGAAAAGTTTCTTCATCCTCGGATAATTTAAAACTTTAGTTTTTAAAAGTTGTTAAATGTCAATTGAAATACGAGCAATCATTAGTGTTTTAATAATAGCTTCTTAAATAACTATATACTTTTAGACTTTTGCTATTGATGCTTCAAAATCTATTGGAACCGCAGTCTATTGGAACCGCAGTCTATTGGAATTACATGATCAAAATCTGCATAATATCCTTTCGCCGTACTTTAAACGAAGACACATTGACTTTAATATCAATTACTAATCGTAATATACTTGAAATTTCAAAAATTTCTAGAATTTAATATTTTCTTATATTACATTTTTATAACTTTTATTACATTTTTAAAACTTTTTCTCTCATCTTATTATGCATTTTTTAAACTTTTATTTCTTAACAGACATAGAAGTTACATTAACTAAAAGGATTTCGTTTCATCATAAGTAAAATTTCACGCTGTACCACCTCTACTTTTTGAGGCCTTTAATGAACAAATATTCTTTACCAGAAACCGTAAAAGAAAATCTTTATGTTTGAAGTAACCTATAGACTCTCAGAAATACAAAATGTACTCGTAAATTATTCTAACTACTAGGGTAATAATTTTATTTTCACTGCTATTTTAGGGAGGACTAGGAACGGGACAAGAAATGTGTTTGGCTTTTGTTCTGTATTACCCAAGGATTGCAAGAGCCCGGTCTTTAAGCAGCGCCACGTGCGATTTGGTGAAAAGCTTGGCTGGACTAGAATCAAAGTAAGGAAAGCTAGCAGCACAGTTTGGTTACCTCTGATTCTCTTTTCGAATCCGAATTCCGTAGAACATATTTGATTAATTGCTTCAGGAATTTACACTACCAATTGGTTCTGTAACGCTTTCATGAAAACAACGAAACTGTCTACCCATCTGCAAATTAGTGATGAACCACCACAGTATATTTACGAAACGAATGCGCATTTAAGTCCATAATTAAATCAAAAACAAACAAGTGCAATAATATGCTTAAGAAGAAAAAAATTAAAATTTTATGAATAAATAAACAACTGGCAAGACCGGATCGAAACTAATTACAATGCATTGAAATACTCATTAATTTCTGGTATATTTATTACAAAATTAATAAAGTCTCTTTTGAATTTTTTTTTAAAGCACCCCAAATTTCATAAATAAAACCCCTCGGTGTTCTATATTATCACAGTTGTCTCCATTTCCCAAATGATAGAATTCTGCAACAAAATAAAACAAGACCAAAATAAAATTTAAAACGTAATTAATCGGCAGGAAATCAATAGTATTTATTATGAATGGGCTTACAGATATTTCTTTGCATTAAAATTGACTTCTTTGTATTTAAATAAACATATTTTGAATGTGTTAAAAAGCAGCCCCGGTGGCTCAATCGTTAGGACGCTAGCCTTTGGAGCAGCTGGGGTCGAGTTCGAATCCCGGTCAGGCATGGATGTTTGTGACCGTCAATACGTGTTACTAACAATACCGACAAACGTGTTACTAAACAATATAGTTTACAGTTTTTTGTCAATAGTTGATAGGTATAATAATCGTCTCTTCTGCCAGTAGTGTTGGAACAACACAATTGTGTTGGAATGTCATCAATACAACCTCTTGTATTTTAAAGCACAATATTTTTAAAGTTGCCATTTTCACAATATTTGTGTACCACTTGCGCTGTTTGAATACACATTTTTTTTCTGAGTGCATTCGGAAACCTAATCAAGAAACCGAACGTGTGCGGTCAACCTAAGTGGCTGTATAGCTTTTTATACATTTAAACTGCGGCACCTAAGCAGCATGTTAATTGTTCAGGGAATTCGTATAGCATATAGTTAGGTATGTAACCCACGATCACCCAACCGTAGCATATCGTTGGCAAAAGGCATAAAGTGGCATTCTTTTTTACTGTGATACATGAAAATTTAAATAAAAAAACAAGTTATACAAAATCATTAGAAGCTAAAACGCAAAACTTAAACGAAATTGACATTTTTGTAAAATATTCTATGTTGTTTAATGTTTTCATGTATATTACTTTAATATTTTCAAATATATTACTTTAAAATTTCAAATATATTACTTTAATTTTGTCATTTATTTATTGTGTAATCCATTCATTCTTTACATGTCATATTTTATTGATATTTCAGGTTATGTAAGTACTGAATATTAAACTACCACTATTAATGTTTCGACACATTATTAAGCATATCTAATAGCTCAAAAAAGCTTTCTGAATGATTTTTTTAATGAAACGCTTTCATTACTTTAATCACACTACTTCGATTTTTTTGCATGCAATATTTATGTATTTTACATTGTTATTTATTTTTTAGGAATTCGAATGCTGAAGATGACAATTCTAATTTTACTTTCTATCAGCATTTCCATACTAATAACCCATGGGATTCCCATTACGCTAGCATTGCCGAGGCAGCTATGAGATTCGGTTATCATACAACACAGTGTTTTCTTGGGGATGGTAGAACTTTACCGGTAAGCTACTATTTTGAAATATTTATTTTGTGTTCATTGGACTGTGTGTTCTAAAGAAATTAAATATCAAAATATGTCCAACTAAACCAGCTAATGCCGTAAAAATTGTAAAGCACTACATTTTTTTAAACATTCATTTCGATTGAGTTTTCTGCTAAACTGCTTTAATTTTTCAATTTAAAAAAGCAGCAATTTTGTTTGACCTATTGTCAGAATAAGGTTGGGTATGCTTAATTAAATTCCATTTTTAAAACTGAAATTTTTAGCCATCTAGTGTTCATAAATTGTAATATAAGTAGGGTTTATAAGATGCAATCTTATTATTACAGTTGTTTGTATTATGGTTAAACTACTTCTTAAAGCATCGGAACAAAACCAATGTATTTTAAATGCTCCCACTGAACTTGTATTTATTTAATAAAATTAAGAAAAAGTTATGAAAGAAATGTATTGTTCTTTTGGTGTATTTATGGCCATTTAATAACCAGTAAAACTAAGTTCTTCAATGGAAAGTTTTTTTTTTAGGAAAAAGGAGTTTTATGTTTGAGTTTACAATAAAGTCCAAAACTCATTTCCCAATCATTTTAAAGAAAAATACTTTTTATGCATATTTTTACTACATTAAAATAATAAGTTAATGATAAAGTTTTCTGTCAATGAACTTTTGATTAAAGCTGTTGGTTAAGTCTTGGTTAATAATAATTGATTATATTTTCTTCTTTCGGTTGTCACCATTTTTTAGAATGATCTATACTTGGCAAATGCTATAAGGAACTAAGTACCAGGGATATATTTTATGTCATTGAATCTCGAAACCTCACTGGCGACTAAACAGGGAAATAATTCTACACCCACGTACCTAAACTGTTTTTATTTAACATGATTTGTGTGTGTAACAAAAATTTCAATTAAAAAAAGGCACACTATTTCCATTTGTTTGTTCTTATAACTCTTGTATTTGTTGCATGGCACATGTCTTGTACAACATGATGCATGTCGCATGTACAACATGGCCTTGGACAATTATTAAATATTATAGATTTTTGGCAATGAGACATAGTTCGTCCGATGTAACAAAAAACGCATTTAACCTATTGAAAATTCCTATTATGTCTGTTCATAAACCGCATTTTATTGCTTTGATTGAAGACAGTCAATGGTGGATTTGGACAGGTAATTCGCTCATTCCAACATGAAATTTATTCGAATATATATTTTTTTTTTCAGGTGAGCGGGCTCATCACTTACCCAAGAAACATTCGCCCGTATATTGAACAATCAAAATGCACCTACGCTTCTTCGTCCCAAGAACAGTGGAAGGACAATTCTTTCTTCACTTCATATGATACTTCTTCTACAAATTCTTCAAATATTCTAACATTTTATGCAATAATCCTAGGCTTCATGCTAATTTACATGATCAACTATTCATAACAAACCAGACTAACTTTACTTCAAGAAATTCTACTAGAATAAGTAATATTGAATTTCTGTAACTCTGTCAACCGCGTTTCTAACAAACTCTTCTTTTAACTACATTAGTCTAATATTAGTTTAGGAGTTAAAGTCTTTGTTTTTAAAGATAAAACTTTAGAATTATCTTGTAACTAATTCAAGGTAATCAGTATTGTCAATATGTGTATTAATTTTCGTATCATTCTACAACGTCTAACAGTAAAACCTTGCCAAATAAACTTTCAACTTTTTTTATTCTTGGTTATAGTTGATAGATTTCATTTTTTTCCTTATTGGTCTTTCATATTTATTAAATAAATGATTACTGAAGAAAAAATGTCTGCTGTATTTATATTATCTCAACAAACAATAGCTGTTGTTAAAAAACATTAATATTATTCAAAATATACGATGATTCAGCTAAAATTCCGTCTTTGAAGTTTAAAAATTTCTTTGAATATTTTACAAGAAATTATGTGCATTAGATAATCATTTTTATCCCTGTTACTTATGTAACAGACATTTCCTTTTCCTTCAAAATTACCCAATATCACTAGTTCTTGAAATATTTGAAGGTGATTTTTGCCTAGCATTTTTTAGATAGATAGATAGATAATAAATTTATTGCAATGGGCCTAAGCCCGTTTACAATGGTTGGCAATGGTTATTACAATAAAATGTTTCATAATATCAACATAAATCTATTGCAAGGATACATATAAAACAAACAAATGAAATACAAACAAACACTTAAATGCATACAAAGAGACACAAGGAAGTAAACTAATTGTCAGTATCATCGAAACTTAATATATATTGTCTAAATTTTAAAACTGATATTAAGTAGTTATAAATATTATAATAGTTTTTGTTATGAAATTTTAAAAATACTGAAAGATTGTTAGAATTAATAAAGTATTTTCTTCTGAAGGATTCATAAACAGGACAAGTTAAAATTATGTGTTCCCAGGTTTCATTTTCGGATGTATTACATATTTTACATATAGTGTCAGGAAATATTTTGTAAATTGATCCTTTAAAGTATAAGTATGTTTGATTGCAACGCAACTGCATTATAATTCGTTTTACAGATATATCAACATTTGAGGCTAGATAATCTTCAATTAAATGTGAGTTTTTGATGAATTTGTAAAAAGAGTGATTGTTACTATTAGCTACACAAGCAAGGTCATTTTGAATGTATTGATCATTGTATGTTTGGATAATTAATGGTAAATATTGTTCTGCTACTTCGTAATCTTGGGATATCCAAACAAAATAAAAACCAGCACTTTGTAAAATATTTCTAACAGAGATAGCCCAGTTAAATTTGCTAGTAGAAGAATCATAAAGAGACAAATTATAAAGTTTTAAATAACAAGCTTTAGCAAATCTTTCATCAGACATCTTAAGTAAATGTATCCAATATTTTAAAATCAAACGGATAAAAACTAAAGAAATTCTTGAATGACCCAATTCAAGTCTCAACATGTATCCAGGTGACATGTATCCAGTTGATGTATCCACCTTGAAACAGTAAGCAATCTTT
Organism: Hylyphantes graminicola; assembly: GCA_023701765.1. Classification (NCBI taxonomy): domain Eukaryota; kingdom Metazoa; phylum Arthropoda; class Arachnida; order Araneae; family Linyphiidae; genus Hylyphantes; species Hylyphantes graminicola. Next base: position 48,066,800 of record CM043122.1, read on the forward strand.
TAACAAAAATACAAAAACATTTTTCTAATTCACAGTAATTATTAACAGCCCATATTGGAGCACCGTAAGTCAAAACAGACAATATTAAGGAGTCAAATAACTTAAACCAAGAATTAACCGAGTTAATTCTTGCGCCAGCAAGGACAGACCAAGAATTATTAATTGCACTGATGGTTTTACAGATAAAGTGATCTTTAGCAATAGTAAAACAACCCGATGAAGAAAACGGTATGCCAAGATAAATATAGCTGGGGACAATTTCTAACACTTTTTTATTGTAAAAGAACTTTTCACTCGCAGATAACTTACCGCCCTTTCGGAAAACAACCACTTTGGTTTTATTGATATTAACATCTAAACAGAATTTTTTGCAGAATCTTTCTAATGTGTTAAGCTTTAGTTGAAGATTTATTGGGCTATCTGCAAGAATAACTGCATCATCAGCATAAAGAAGGAGATGTAAATAGATATCAGGTGCAATATACACGCCTGGGATACATGATTCGTTTAACTGGACTATTAGGTTGTTTAAAAAGAGGATAAATAACAGTGGACTCAATATTTCACCTTGTAATACACCAATTGAGACTTCGAATGAGTCAGTACAGACATCTTTTACTCTAACTCTTGCTGAAGCCTTATTGTATAGATCCCTTAAAATTGTGATAACTTTTGAGCTGATTGAGAGTTTTTGTAATTCCAACCATAAAAGATCATGATTGACACTGTCAAACGCGCCTTTTAGATCAATAAAAGCAACATATAGTTTACCACGTTTTTTCCGTAATTTATCTTGTATAATTGAGTTTAAAATAAATGATTGATCATTGCAGCTATAACCTTTCCTAAAACCAGCTTGTTCCTCGAAAAGTAACTTTTTCTGATCAAGCCATGTTAGTAGCCTTTTGTTTAAGATCGATGTGAAGATTTTACCTATTACTGGGACTAAAGAAATTGGTCTGTAATTGCTAGGGTTAGTTATTTCACCCTTTTTAAAAATTGGGCAGATTAGGATTTCGATCCAGCTATTTGGATAGGAACCAGAGTGAAAAACCTTATTAAAAACATTGGTAATAATAGAAATTGACGAAGAGTTTAGGTATTTAAAAAATTCTGGTCTCAATCCATCCACGCCGGGTGATTTTTCGTTTTTTAAATTATCTAATACAGATTTTAGCTCGGCACATGTAATATCTGTATCGAGAATCGGATCAGAATTTGGGACAGTGTAAATGGTAACTTGGTCAATTATTGCAACTGCGTTGGTTTGTTTTTTTGAAAAAATATCTGAGTAGTAATCAAACCAATTCTGAGGAGATATTTTAGGTGTTATGACTGGTTTTTTTCTAAATTTGTTTATAGTTTTCCAGAAGGATGCAGAGTCATTACAGTTGACCAACTGATTTTGGATGGATGTATAGTAGCTTTTCTTTTTATGATAACACAGCTGCTTATATTCTTTTAGTGTTTCTTTATAGTTTTGGATATTGTTATTAAAATTTTTGGTCACACATTTTAAGATTGATTTAAGCTTTAGTCTAAGAGAAAAACAGTCCTTATCAAACCAGCCGTTTACAGCTGTAAATCTGCTTTTAGGTTCATTAACAAAAGGCGGTTTAATCATACAATTATTCTCAGCAACATCGGTAAATAATTTTATTATATTATCTGCGTTGATATCTTGGGTACTATTTAGAATAGTATCTATATCTGATTATTTGTCTGAAAATAATTTAAGTTCCAATGAGTTGTGAAATTGACAAAACATAATGTACGAGGCTTAGAAATTCACAATTCCACTGGCAAGGGCATCTTCAAACCGGGTTTGTAAATAACACTATACTGGCATATAAGTTTTATATTAAAATGTTTTTAGACTTAAAATAATTTTGATAAGTTTAAATAGTAATTTGAATACTAAATGTGTTACTAAGCAATTTAAAGTTTATTTAAAAATCGATCAATTTAAGATAGTTAGGTAAAATTAAGTGCATGAAATTCAAAAGAGATTATAGTGATTTTTTTGGCCAATATATTCAGAACTACTTGGAAGATTTCAATGAAATTCAGTCTGAGCATAGCTGGATATACAGAAATATATATTTCAAATATATACAAATATAGACATTTATCGGTGTAAGACCTAAAAAAACATGGAGGGAGGAAATACTAGATAGTGTAATGTCAATATATATATATATATATATATATATATATATATATATATATATATATATATATATATATTATATATATATATATATATATATATATATATATATATATATATATATATATATATATATATTGGTATATATATGTAATTGGTACATATACATTGGTATATATATGTATATATATATATATATATATCCTATATATATATATATATATATATATATATATATATATATATATATATATATATATATATATATATATATATATATATATATATATATGTATATATATATATATATATATATATATATATATATATATATATATATATATGTATATATATATATATATATATATATATTGGTATTTGTGTAGTAATATATATATATATTCTGTTAATGACAGGGCCTGCTCCTCCATAAGGCCTGTTAGGTCCGGGCCTAGGGCCCCCAAATTTTAGGGCCCCCTAAATTTCAGTTTCTATTATGCTAAATGCTGTAAATCCCCAAAATATTAGTAAACTAAAAAAAATTCAGATACTCCACTTTGTTTTTTGCTCAATTTTAAGTGAGTAATTGACCTAACGTTATTGTTTTGATCAATGTTTGTAAGGAAGCCTAAAAAATTGTGGCAAAAATTTTATACATGGGTCATATAGTACCATTATTATTGGAAATCATGTAATCATGCATAATATTTTCCGTAAAGGGGCCCCAAAAATAGGGTGTGCCTATAGTCTTAGATTTCCTAGAGCAGGCCCTGGTTACTGAGTCATTGAATGTCAAATCTCCCGGCTCAAAATCTTCTTCGCAGAATTCAATAGAAAGTTATGATTTTTTTTTAGCTTGGGTTGTCTCGGCTAAATTAAATTTTGGTATACTTTAACATCCACAGAGAGCTCAGATTCATTGTAATCTGGGCGTCAAAATTGGTATCGAGAGTCGCCTAGATGATGACACAAAAAAAAATCGTTCTCAGTTCTAGGGAATATGCCGAGTCTGCAAAGGCTTGAATGCCAATGTTGCAGGTCCATTAGAGAAAAAAATGATTTTTTTTTAAACCGAAAAATTAAGCCTAACTTCTTCTCGTCTATTATTGCGGTCTATGGGAAATTGAGTATTTTAGAACGGTTATAACTAAATAAGGACAACCTGGGAACAACTAAAAAATGTGTATATGGAATACTATTACTAATGGTAACATTTTGGTTAAGGTAGGCGAATACCCAAAGTTCTAAATTTTTTACTATTACTTTAATCTTTTCCAAATTTGGCATAGTGATTTCAAATATAATGAACAATGCTTTTTTGGCAATTTTTTTTATTTAAATATAATTGATTTATTTTAAACGGTGTTTTTCAACTAAAAAAAGGGGTTTACGCCAACACTTCTAGCATAAAAAGTTTTACATTAATTTACCTGAAAAATTTTCACAGATGCTATTTCAATATGTATCTGTGCCATGAACCTCTAACATCTGGTGTAAGTATGCAAGTTTTTTTTTTTAAATGTCCAAGTGTTTGTTAATCGAAAAAAATCCCTTTTTTTTTGGCTAATTTTTTACATTTTTCTTAATAACTTTTTTTCTTGTAATTTGTATGTACTCTAGAGGGTCATTGCATGTATCAGTTCAAAACGAAGAATTTAACACATAATAAATGTTCATAGGATGAAAATTCAATGTGGTAGACTTGTTGGCGTTAACCTCTTTTTTTAGTAGAAAAACGCAGTTTAAAATAAATAAATTATATTTAAATAAAAACAAAAGCCTAAATAGTATTATTCATTATATTTGAAATCACTATGCCAAATTTGGAAAAGATTAAAGCAATAGTAAAAATTTTAAAATTTTGGGAAGCGATAAGATTTTTTTAAATTAAGTAATATTAAATTTCAAATATTATAGCAAACATTTTTAAAATACTTCGTATCATTGAAAAATGTAAGTCCTTTCCTCCTTTCAATTTTTATTTTATATTTATAATATTTTTATTTAATATAAATATCAATTAAAATTTGAAAGGTAGTAGAAACATCTATATTTAAATTCTACGAAGTGTTTTTGGTGGTTGTTTGCTAAAGTATTTGAAATTTTAGTATTATTACTTAATTGAAAAAAATATATTATAGCTTTCACATATTCTTTCATATACACAAACCTATCCCACCCATTTCTTCATTGGAACTAATGTTATTCTCCCCCCACCCCTCTGACTTTGAAAAAAATAGTTTCAGTAGAGGGAGGTTATGGAACAACAGCGCACTTTACCAAAATGTTACCATTAGTAATAATATTCCATATACAAACTTATTAGTTGTTCCCAGGTTGCCCTATTTGGTTATAATCGTTTTAAAATACTCAATTTCAAATAGACCGCAATAATAGATGAGAAAAAGTTATTCTTAACTTTTCGGTTTCAAAAATTATATCGTTTTTTTTTATCCTTGGAATTTTGAAAATATAAAAAATACTTATCTAATCAATTTGTTTCTAGTACTTGGATAAAATTCAAGATTGAATTCTGTGAAGATTTTGAAATGGGCGATTTGAAGTGGAATGACTCTACTATGAAACCTTTTAACAGTTACCAATAACTTTCTTATTCTCTTTTCTTTTGTTTTAATGTTTGTATATTTTTCTTTTGAATTTTAAATGTGAACTATCATAATCACTTATTTTCTAAACTATTTGTTTAATTAATTTATTCACTTCTTAATCAGACACATGTTTTATTGAAAGATACTCATTTTATTTATTGACTTCTCATAATAAAAATCGCCACTGTAACATTATTTTGTAAAAATTTTACAAAATAATAAAAGGTTTTTAATGCCGAAAATGTCTGTTGTGTTTTTCTTTGAATAAATAGTACGAAGAAGCAAATTCAGCTCAAGAGTCATTGACGAAAATTGATCTGTTCTTTTAGTCATAAACTTTTTTTTTCTCTGTGTGGGAAGTTCCTGTTATAAGTTATATGATTTTACAAGATTATCAGTGCACGGTGTAAAAAAAAATATATGCACGTTGTAATAAATAATTTCAATGAAGAAAGCTTGTACTTTTGCCGCAATGACCAAACAAACATATCACTCTTCTCCACTGTTGTCTTGCGTCCTTAGTACAGTTAAGTTTTGGGTGCACGTAGAAAAACATCTGGTATATTTGAAAATGACTTTTTCTTGGATATTTTTTTTAATATTAGTTGATTGTATTTAAAACATGAAGATGAATCCTCTTGGCAAAACTACCCCAAGAAAAAAGATTTTGGTCTGAAGTTGTTATATTTTTTGTATAATATGATCTACTGTATGTAAAACTAAGAAGTTTTCATCCCATTGTAGCTAGGTTGATTAGGTAACCATAAAACTGTAAAGAGTAGCGTTCAACATAAGCTATGATAGGCACGTGAACAACTTATTTACGTTTTTCTTAGCAAATACTGATATTTTAATTTTATAACCATGGTCTGTTAAATAAATCTATGTACCGTTAAAGCGGGTATCTTTGGCCATAGAAGATAACTTTGGTCCACGCGTAGGAAAAGGAGTTGTTTCATTTCTCTTCATAAAATGTTTCCATAGTAAATTATTTTACATTTTGGAAAGTTGGAACTATTGCCTTTCATATCATGTAAAAAAATGATCCTTCTAATTTTGGCAATACCGTAAGTGACGTTTGTATTCTTACGAGCATTTAATGACAAAAAATCTATTTTGTCCAACTTTTGTCTGCAGCACCTAAACAAATATTGAAAATAGCTCAATAAAACCGTCTATAATATTCGCTTATTTATAGGGATGAATATTACACCATTTGTTTTAATCTAAGTTAAATACTTTTTTATGCTATATTTAAATATTGGTCACTGGGAAACTTTTGCCGATGATTGCGGGTAACTTTGGTCCAAACAGCAAGGATTTATTTATGGAACTTTACACTTTAAAAATTTATGTGAAAGTGTATTTTGTTAACTTTTTTTAAAAGAAGTCTTACTTTTATAATTTTCCCATTTTTTAAATGTTTTTTTTTTTAAATCTGACGATTTTAAACACTAAAAAAATTAAGATAAAATGCAAGAAACGTCCAATATCCAAAATCGCTTATGTCAAAATGTAAAAAATTTTCAAATTCCTAATTACTGAATATATTATTTTTTTCCCTTTTATAATAAAGTCGTTTGCTTTTTATTAAGACATTTGTTATTAAATCTTGCTTCCAAAAGTCAGTTATTTTTCCTGATTAAAATTGATGTTTACTTTTCTTTTAAGTTACAATCAAAACTGGCATTCATAGTGTAACATCATTCACTACAGTGCACTGTAATGTAAACGTTGAGTTATATATAATTTTTAATAACTATGTATCTTAAGACTTTGTTATTTTTATCTTTAAACATTTTAATATTGCTATTTAATTCGGTAACACGGCCTTTACGGATGTTTAAAACTATGTTTCTTATGTATTTCATGCCTAGACCAAAGTTATCCGCCCGGCTCCTAACCGTGTCCTAATTTTTTTTAACTAGCACAATTTTTTTAAATTTATAAAATTTAACAAAAAAGGTTGAAAATTATTCCTAAAAGTACAATACTTACAATGCATAGAGTTCTTTTTTTAATTTTTTAAATCGTTTTTGTTGTTAAGGGAGTATGTGACATTTTAAACTTTTTTCTTTAATATTGCAGATATCATAATTTTTTTTCCATAAATGTATACTAAATATACTAACACTTTTAGATAGTCAAAGGTTTTAAAAAATTATTAATTTTGTTTTAAAAAAATAAAATGTGTCAAAAAGTGATGTTTCATCTTTCTGTTATAAGTTTTTTTTAATAATTTCACAAGGGGTTAACTATTTTTATAAAATTTAATAAATAAAATAAATTATTTACAACTAATCCCTAAAGACAAATTAAAGATATAAGTTTGAAAAAAATATGTGTGGGAAATTTTAGCACTGTATGGGCAGTAGATTTTGAGTTATATCAATTTAAAGTCAAAAAAGCACCCGAAAACACGATCAAGGAGAAAAACAGCTTTGAAGTTTATAAACGTGGTTGGCCAACACAGATGAAAGCCAGAATCCATTCACGCTGTAGCTATGCTGTAGCTGGATTTTGTGACGTCCTTTGCTGTATCTAGCGTGGATGGAAGTTTCTTGATTTATGGGTTATTTCTCTCAATAAAAAGTAAACAAACAAGAATATTAAGTTAAAAACCACGGACAATTAAAAACTAAATGACTCTTATGACTGCTCATGCCAGAAACCAATTTACAGCTTTGATATCGCTTGGAAAACGATTCAAAAATCCAGCTTCAGAAGTACAGCTTTGACCACGCGCGCATGCGTACTAGTGTCAGTTACGTCACAAAATCCAGGTACAGCATAGCTACAGCGGGAATGGATTACTGGCTGAAGAGTACGCGGGAAAAACCGATTGATTTTGCAGAGAAGTTTCCTTAGTAGGCCACTTTGGCGATGATAGCGAGTGATCGCCTAAACTTGTGTAAGGAAACCAGTTCCTATCAAAGATATCATAGTTAAAGTAATAGAGTGGCAGATCATGTGACCTCCAATGCTAACGACGGGACGCGCAAGGAGCTCCCAGATGAGCCCCAATGAAGTCAGTGTTGTAGGTCGCGTGATATACCACGCTAATATTTGAACTACTATCTCTGTGGTTCCTAGCTACCAATATTCAGGCGATTGGCGATCCCAACGATTGGACCAAGCGAAGAAGAAAGAGAGAAACCGGTTTTTCTGCCGCCAAGCAGACAATGGACAATTGCCACATTTTATTATTATTTTTTTATTCGATGCAGGATGTCGAAAAAAAAAATATTAGTCCAAACAAAAAAAAATTCCGATGAGTATTTATTTTTTTATTCAATTTCAAAGTCGGGCTTTCGAGAAGCGCGCGAAAATCACTCAAAAGCGCGCGGAAACGCTGTGACGTCAGTTTTTACAAAACTCGTTGACATATTCCGATCAGCTCTGGTTGATATTGACATTTGTGTGTGAAACTGAAACTGTGAAGTATGCGATACAATTAGTTTCGTTTGTTAAAACTATTTGAACATGTCATATCGGTATTGCATAGTTCCTGAGTGCCATAATACTACAGTTATTATCCCAGAAAAGATTTTTTTTATATTCCAAGTAATTGTCCTGAAAGAAGAAAACAATGGATAAAGGCTACGCGACTTGATCCTGTTTCTCCTAAATCGTAAGCTGTAGACAACTTGCTTTGCAGAAAGTATAGAGAATAGCTCAATTGTAAAAGTTAAGAAACAAAAGAGAGTTTTTTTTTCAGTTTTTAGCTACTTTCCTTTAATGTTTGAGTTATTAATTGCATAACTGTTTGTTGTTCAAAAAGTTATAGTAAAAAGTGACCGTATAAATATCTAAGTAATAGATGGCAGCACGAGTGCTTTGGAATCAATGTTCTAAATGTATAAAGTAATTTATTAATAGCTTATATTTAGCTATTTTTGGGGTTTTCAATTGAAATTAAATTGAAAAAAAAAATGTAAGAATGGTACATGCATTTGAGTTGTTAAATAAAATTATAAACTTAGATACAATGATTTTACAAAGTGAAAACGACCTGGGTAAGATTCTGGGTGTATAATAACGCAGCTTTTGGGTAAGTTGTCGCTCTGCGCTTTGAAAAAGCCTGGTTCCATCGAAATAAATTGAAGAAAACGACAATTAGAATAAAAAATAATAGTAAATTAAAAATAAAGAATAAAAATCCGAACATTTAAGAAATAAAATTAATTTAATAAGAAAGCAATTGAAAACTCTAGATAACTCGTCTGCACGCCGTTGTAAACTTTAGTAAACAAACCCACGAACATAAATGGGAACGTCACAACCGCTCAACCAATAGCAGAACGGTTAAAACAAGAACTAATTTCTGAGAGTTTTTAAAGTTAAATATTAAATTAAACAAATTTTTTTCGATATTGTAACCAGGATATTCGGAATCAGCGTTGTTTTGTTTATTAAGAAAAATAGTTTTGAAGTGTTTTTAAAAAATACGGGAATTGTCCATTGTGGGCATCCGCCTAATAAATCAATCGGTTATTCCCCTGTACTCTTCAAATGTCATGACACAAGAAACTACACATCTCGCGTTCTATTGCAGATATAAATAAAAATTTTGTTTTAAATTGTTCCAAAATATTTTTGTTATTTTTTAAGAAATTAATAATTTTTTGGATTTTTTTGAAGATTTTGCGTCCTGAACTGCTTATGTATTCATAACGTAGACTTTAACTTTTTGTTTTTCGATAAATTCATTACGATTTCAAGAGCCTTTCATTTTAAGAGAGGTTCGTTGAAGAAGTACCAATGTACCGAGTATTGACGCAGTGAAAGAGTCGAATGGATTTGAATGTTGAACACTGAGTATTTTTACAAGCTTATTATAGTTTGTTAAATAGTTTATTTGGACAGTATTTTATAGCATTTATAAACTATATTTTTATAAGAGGAAAAATAAAATAAATTAAATTAAGTTGCAAAAGTCTGGGAGGCTGATTATCAGCGCTGAATGCTTTCATAACTAACATTTAGAGCCTAGAGATGGCACTGCAATCGTTTCTTGCGTATTATTTTAGTTACTTTTTGTTTACTGGTCTTTTTCCGACTGAATGGAATTAAAGTGTACTTAACATCCACAAGCCCACGTCTAAACCCCTAGAAAATCACTCCTAGATATTAGATTAGGTAGGATTCGGACTGTTGGTCAAAATGTAGTTAATACGAAGTTAAATTTTGTTTATTTACTTAATTTCGTATAAATACTTGTCTTTAAAGTGTAAAATTAACCTCATGCTGTTCTGTTAGCCAATCGGAGGGCAATGTGATTTTTTTTTTAGCTTTTTTGGAGAGGGTCGTGAACTTTAACCTTTACGCGTGTTATCTTTGGATCAAGAGAACAAGTTCTGAAAGGTAGCAATATTTTAAAAATATTCTGCATGATTTGTTTGAAGCTGCTTGCATGAACTTGTGTGATACAATAACCTGCAGTTAATTTGCAAGAGCTAGTTTTCAATGAAACAATTTGCTCTTTTAGTTTCTGCATGTGTTATTCTGAATAAAACTAGCTATTCAGCTTGATTTTGTGTGTTTGTGTTTCATTTATTTTTATGATTTTAAAATTTAAGCGTTCATTTAGAGAATGTCATTGTGTTTGTTTACATTAAGCTGGCTTGAACCGGTGCATTTTTACTCAACCTTGGTTCCCATATTGTATTGTTTTCGAAGACCTTTACAGCATTGAATACTGAGTTTATTCAGATAAATGTTATTAAGATTTACCTTAAATGTATGGAAAGTTTACTTGATGATACTTCATAATGTTATCCAATGTAATCCACTAACTCTATGCACTAAATACTAAAACTATAAATACATAAATTATTTGGCATGGAAAGGATTTTTTTATTTGTATACAATAATAGATTATATAGTGACTACTTACAGTGTATTCAATGTGCTGTTATGTCATTCTCTTATATTCTGTATTTAAAATTTTCTCTGATATTGGGCAAAAACTATCGTAACTACATTTTGAAATGAAATATCTTAAAGTAACATGCACTCTATTCTAATAGTTTTTTTTTTAAATTATTTTTCATACAATTTCGGCACCTATCTCTTGATTATAACTGTTTAGTTATTTATTGTGGATATTCATTGAAAATTTAAAAATACCATTGCCAATGAACTCTACATGATTGTTATTATTCTGTTTTTGACTTATATGACTATTAAGGTAAACATGCCAAGAAATATCTAAATGCTATTGCTAAAAAACAAAATATGTGAAAAATAATTGAATTATGTGCTATACAATTAACACAATTATTGAGTACTAACAAATTATTTTGTCCAGAGACATTCAATAGAATGGACTGTGTATTCAATACTAAAACAGCTTACTCTTCCGTCCTCAACATCACAAATCGCCAAGAGGAGATAGGTTGCTACATATTTCAACTTATTGTTTCGTTATGAACTATTCTATATTGTCGACAGACCATAATATCAGCTGGCAAATCGAAGTGGTGACTCGCATCTATTTTTGTGCAGTTTATAAAATGTATGCAGAAATTAAAAAGGGGTCTGTGATACTTCACAGGTAAGATTGTTTAGATAAGTATATTCATCATAATTTTTTTGCTAAAAACCCATACTATGAATAAAGTTAATTATTCTATAAGCTCTTTTAAAGTTCATGGATTTTCTTGATAAAAAATATTCTGTAAAAATTCTAATTAGCCTTCTGCGCCTTATGCATTGATCATATCTATTATAAAATAACTATAAAAAATAACGTTTAGCTTTTTTATTATTAAAATAGTTGAAATACGATGCCAAAAGTAGCAATCTTTTTCACAGAAATAGCATTTCATCTTTGTTCCTTTTCCAACTTATTTTTCAACTTTCATTACATTAGATTGTCAGCCTCACATGTTCAAGTTGTTGCGGAAAAACTCGCCATGGTCAGGTTGCAGTCATGCGACTGCAACCCGAAAATGATGCAGACACTTAAAGTTTGACAATGGACAGTCCATTCTATTTAATGTCTCATTTTGCCATTATGGGTAAAATATTATGCGAATTGCCAAACAACTAATTCAAACAGTTGATTTTTCTACCTAATACACATGCAAGACAGACAAGCAAACATTATCAGCTTAATGTTTGTAATTTATATATTTGTAAATTTTTCTCTCATTTTTTCTAAAGACCTATACATTCTTTGACTAAAATGTACTTGTATAATTGAATGAGCATATGTTATCATATAAATCTTGAGTGGCCAAAGCATTGCTGAAATGAAAATAAATGTTCTTCAATTTCGATTGAGGAATCAATGTTGCATCAGAACAGATGTCCCATCAGACATGGCAACAATGAAAGGAAGTTTAGGAATGAGAGCTAGAAGGAACAAAATGTCCCTTGAAAAATTCTGTGAGATTCTTCTTGAATAATTCTGACAATTCTATCTTATACCTTCATTATCAACAAGAACAGACCTTGGTGTTTGGTGAACCCCAAGAGATTAACTTGTAATTTCTATTGTCGTTATAAAGGCTGTTGCTCAGTATTTGGTAACATGTTCATATGTCACTACACTACAGAGCTGTACCACACCTTGCAAATTTCCCCTCTGGGACCTAGCATCTAGAAAGACCAACGGTGCTTATAGTTGCATAGTATAACACTTGGTTTTGGTTAGCTTTATGCCTTCCAGTCTATATTTAGGCTTATTAAAGTATCTCGGCTTGATTTTGTTTTGAAGAAAAGTTGCATGAATTAAAAAAAAAAATCTTGACTAAATGTATTTATTGTGAATCGGAAACGACCACTAAAGTTGCACATGGATAGTCTTCCAAAACTGACATGAGATGTAGTTTATTTAGTTTCTCCAAAGGCTTTTTGATTTATTAAATACAAAAGCAAACAAGGCTAATCCCTCTCTTCAATTTTTTTTACTGCAGTTTATAATAACACAAAGTCAAACTTTCATAACTGTATCAAAGGAATACAATATAACATTTGTTTTGAATCTGAATATGAACCAGAATGTTCTGCTTCCTTGAGGGCTAAATGTCATATTTCCCAGCATTCACTGCTTCCTTGAGATACATGTATGCAGTGGCGGCCCGTGGTCAAAAATGTTGGTGCAGCCAAAGCAAAGCGACCCCCCACTTCCCGCCCACCAAACTTCAGTCAGCTTAGCATAAATTGAAAAGCATATAATGTAAAAAGCATATTTGATTGTATAAAATAGAAAAACTTACTTTAAAAAACATAGTGGATTTCTTTAAATATATTCCATCAATAGCGGGGGGTTCCATTTGTTAATAAAGAACAAATAAAATATTAATACTAAGAAACAAAAGCATTCTGCACCGAAATTTAATAACCGTTTGAGCGCTAGTCTATGGCTTAAGCGATGAAGAATAAGAAAAGAATCCAGTCTCTTGATTTCCCCTTCATCACACATGTCCTAACACGTGTTTGGCGGCCACCAATCATATCAGTGAATTCCAACTGCAGCCGAAACACATAAAATCGTTTTGGGCTGCACTCACTGAACTGAACTGAAACTCTGGAAGGAGTAGCCCATGATAAGCTGGTGAAGCCTATTTTTGGGTCACTTGGCGACAGCTTTAAGGAGAATATGTGCCACATTCGGCATGAATTCGCCTATCACAATTGACGCTTGACTTGCCAGTTTGCATTGGATGTCGCCAATCGCTCGCCAAAGAATAGTACTCCAAGTAATTTTAGTTTTAAAGATTGTTCCTGCAATGCTATTTTTTAAATAGTACATGTTTCCAAAACTTCATAATGTAAAGAAACTTCTAAAGCAATAACATATCAATTTTTTGTTAAGAAAATTATTGAAAAAGTTGGTTTAAAATGCCTATTTTAACAGGTAAAGTATAGGATTGGCGGCAAAAGTTGGGTTGCTCTTACAGGGTTGCCGGGCTTCACCGACCCGTTTGACGAGTGCTTCGATACTCCTTCCAGAGTTTCAGTTCAGTTCAGTGGCTGCACTCCGCGCCTTAATCCATTCAATTGAACGGGATGCATATTCTTCGTCGTCATGGCAACCCTGCTCGCGTCCTTCAGCCCTTCTCTCATTTCTCTAACCGGGCTGCAATTCAGTAGGATTGGATTATGGGTATGCAACTCATTTGACACCCAAATTTGTAACTATTACCAATCCCACTATTTGAGTGGAATTTTGATTATTGGCTTGAAAGCGCTACATTAAAAAAATACACTCCCTTGGCAAAATGTAATAACAAATAAAAAAAATTGAATATAAGATTGGATTTGGGATTTTACTTTAACTGAATATTTAGGTACAGCCCGGCTGTACTTGCTGTATGCCACGAGCCGCCACTGCATGTATGTCATATGGTCTAGATCTATTGACTAATTTTAATAAGAGTATAAATTCAACAACCTGTCCCATTACAGATCATAGTTAAGTCATAATTTGAACATCAAACGCAACGCCTACCTAATGAGATTCATTACTTGGTGCATCACTAAATTGCCTAAGTTGAAGGATTTTGTTTTTTACTACAGCATCTGCACTAGAAAAATCAACAATTAAATAAATGATTTTTTTTTATTCCTATAGGAAGAACTTTTAAAACTGAACTTTGCGTGTTAATTACAAGGTAGTATTAATGGCAGATCTCAAAGACGATTGTTTTTTTTTTTAAAGATATTTACTTTGTACAAATAGTAATTTTATAAACATTAATTGTTTTAAATGATCACATTGGCAACATTTCTAAAGGTGAACACCCCCAAAAAGTTAATTTGAAAACTTATTTCCATAAGCCTCAAAACTTATGTATTGTCATCCCGATTACTGGAAAAAAAAAATTTGTAAAAAATTTCAATTATTATTAATAGTTATTTCAAAGCTATTGAAGTTAGGGAAAAATAGCCATAAGTTTGCTCTTTTTCATTTGACTTTGTCGCCAAACACCGTTTTTTGGCCGAACCCTGAACTGAGAGGTTAAGTTTTTTTATTGATGATTCTTATAGATTCTAGGGTGTAGTTTACGAATCTGGAAGGTACTTTTTTATTACCCTTGAGCATTTTTAATTATTCAAGATGGCGTCTCCGCCATCTTGAATTTTGTAATCTTAATATTTGACAAAAGTGAATAGTTTTAGTCGTTATAGATACACTAGTTGTTATACCCGACGTTGCACGGGTAGAGGTGAAAAAATACTTTAATAGTCAATTTAACTATTTTCTTTCTTTTGAGTTACATAAGATATGAAGATTACCCAGTAATTTTTCCCATTTAATTACCCATCTTGTATATAGTAATGATCAATATTAATTTCAAAAATATCTTTGATAAGAAGCTCAAATTTAAAAGAATACATATTTAAGTAAAAAATAATCAGTAAGAATTAAAAATAAGCTACTCCAGCAAACAGCAAACGATTTGCATTTTTATATAGGTCAGTTCAATTCATCTATCCCTTAATCCGTTATAGGTTAGGTTTGAATTAACGTCGCACTAGAGCTACACGAAAGCAATTGGCAACGGGCGTCGTATTTTAGAACCACAGTCAAGTGACGAACCGACACCTGAATAGGCACCCAACACAACCGTTAAGGGCGACATCGTACGCTGCGCAGCGTTAGGACTTTGAAGGATATTTAACGTGCACTCCCTTACACGGGGTATTGTTCGTCGGACATTTTTTGGCTGCACGGGCCGTAATCCGTTATAGAATAATAAGCTTATGTTGTGCTGTTACCGTTCGTTATGAAGTACAGAATCCCGCTACTTATATTACCTTAAAAATTCAAAATTTTAAAACTGCTATAAAATTCACCGATAAAGTCTTCGTAATTTAATAAAAATGTTTAATACATAAAAATCATAAATTTTTTTTAGCTCATTTGGCTCTTTTCTGCGAATTTGGCGAGGAAAAGATATAGCTACCAACACACACATTCAGCTCTCGTGCGATGACCTTCGCACAACCAGCTTATAAAAGAAATTTGCACATTTGGTACGTTTTTTGTAATAACTTGGCCAGTTTGGCAAAGTATTTGGCGAAAAAAGGAAGACATAAAAACCCTAATATGCAGCTCCAGTGCGATGGCCCTCAAAAGCCTACATAGTTCAGTATTATCTTAAAAGTGCATTAAAAAATCCATAATTCGAATTAAATAAACACAATAAATCCTAGAAGGGGGATTGGTTATATTACGTTACTTGAAACGTATCAATTATTTTTGAAATTATGAATTTAGCAACAGAACAAAATGAACATTTTCAATTTCAATTATTTTCGTTAAAAGTTTTTTTTTTTTATAATTTTTTCTGCTGAATGGCATCACGAAAGGAAAAAAAATGATCGGATTTGAGCAAAAGTGGTGTATTTTTTCCTTTAATACGTTCGAAAATAATAGAAGGAATGGTCTGATTCGAAAAATTTTTAGCCTATGTTTGTTCCGGAGATGAGATGAATTTTTGTGCCAAATTTCGTGACGATCTGTTGCGTGGTTCTTAAGATTTCGCGTCCTATACAAACAGACAGACAAGCTGAAGTCGCCTTTTATGTATATGGATAGATAATGTGCACCAATAGATTACATAATATTAGAAGGTAAAAAATCCAAGATGGCGGTAGCCGCCATCTTGCTTTTGGATTTTTCGAATTTTTAGGTAATTATTTACGACAAAATGCGCCTATGAAAGAAAAAAATTATTAATTTTGGCCTAATAGAACTCGAAGAAAAATTGAATTAGGAAGAAGTATCCAATATGGCGGAAGACGCCATCTTAAATATAAAAAAAATACTCAAAGTTAGCGAAAAGATATCTTCTAAATTCAAAATCTACTCACTAAAACTAAAATAGGAACTAAAATTAAGATATAACTAAAATAAAAAGAATTTTTAATTTAGGGCCTATCGATCACTTCATATAAACGGTGAAAAAATCCAATATGGCGGATGCCGCCATTTTTATTTTTTAAATTTTCATTATAATTGTGGAACTTTATTACTAAATGTATCTATAAAGACAAAAACTATTAACTTTTGTCCAATAGATCTTCAAATATTAAGATTACAAAATTCAAGATGGCGGAGACGCCATCTTGAATAACTAAAAATGCTCAAGGGTATCAAAAAAGTACCTTCCATATTCGTAATCTACTCCCTCGAATCTATAAGAATCATTAATAAAAAAACTGAACCTCTCAGTGCAGGGTTTCTCCCCTTGGCGACCTGACTACTATCATTTTTACTTGTAACATTTCATGTCTAAGTGGGTACAGGATACAAAATTGAAAAAATATCTTTAAAAATTACCTTAAATAATGCACCAATTTCTTGCTTTGGGAGAAAATGTGCGTGGAAAAATGATGCTGCTGTCGTGTTAAATTAATCGAAATAAAATAACTTTTTTCAACTTTCTGTAGAATATACCTATAAATATCAACAACAAAACATTTCTCAAATATAAAACAGATTTATTCGTAAAAAAATCTTCTAAATTACATATTTTTACCGTCTTAAACATTGAATAGTTGATACATTGTTATGTTTACGTTTCTAAATGGGCGGGGAAATATTTTCTGCCTCGGACAAATGTCCGGTGTAGCCTCTCATGAAGGAGCCCGACCAGAACCGCCATTTTGTGATGCCTTCCTCTATCTAAGTTTCTTATTTTATTTAAATAATTATTAAATTTTAAGTTAAATTGGACAGCATTTAAAATAAAGAGTCCACAAAGGACTGTTTTCAAATTTCTTTATCCCTATCGATTGCCTTAGATGATAATGTACTTTTCTTTGGAAATCTGCCCAAGCAATTACAATTCATTTAATGCAAGCCGAAGACCATAAATTTCTACTTGTCAATTTAGGAAGTTTATTTTTCTTTTGGAACCTTTTACGGTCAACTATGTTGCAAATAGTTAAGGGGTCATAGGAGTCTTAAAAATGTGCAAAAAAGATACTACAAAGAAAAGTTTGATCTATCATGTAATTTTTTAACTACTCAATATATAAGTATAATTTTTTATATGTAATTCTACAAGATTTATTTAATATAAAACAAATTTTAAAATTTATGAAACTTTAGCCAAAATTAAAATAAATGATATTAAACATAAAGCTATTTGAACACATTGGGATTAGGTTTGCGCGGCAAATTTTGAGGTCAAAATTGAAAAAATGACCAAGAAAATGACTTTATATTGTACAAATATGTACAAACAAAGACTTATACCTAAATTCTCAACTCAATTTTAATTAGAAATTATTTTTTAAAAAAATTTAAAATCAAAATTTTTAAATTTTTATTATTTTTTTTAGAAAAAAATTCTTAAGTTCTTCTTAGTTCTTTTAGTATAATAAGAAAAAATTGTAAAGAAATATTAATTTTTTAAAAAGTTATGCCCAAGTGACATAAAATTAAAAATTATTGTAGAATTGCCTTCATATACATATTTAGTGGAAGGTAATCCAAAAGTGATGCGAATATCAATCCCGAGGATAGTTTGACTCACACTTAGCTGCGCATGTCCTTGTTACTTGTCTTAAATGCTTTTTATTACATCCGTTTTCGCCCCCTTCTCCCCTCGTTAAACGAACATAACATGTGAATTTTTTATATGCTTTTCTTTTTCGTTAATATTCATAAAAACATGTAACTACATACAATGGTAAGTCTGCGAAGGGAGGGGGTGTTAGTACAATTTGGCCTTTTAAAATCTTTCTACGTAAATATCAAATGATCAACTACGACGCCGACGTTCTGAATTGATTTGTTAAAAAGAGATTGGAGCAAGTCGTCCCCATCTTAGAACTACTTGATTCTTCAAAATATGTCAGTGGCAACGCCTGATATTTATTGGCCATAATTTTTTCATAAATTTTTTTGAGTCGAGACGAAGCCGACACCTCATCTTACCCAATGAGACTTCAATCGACACCGTACGCGAACGACGCCGACGTCGGGACTTCCTACTCCACGCACCACACATGAACGATGCAATGGGAATGTTTCAGATGATGAAACGCTCTTGTTAATGTTTCCATTTTTATCCGTATACTGGATTTCGTTGTTTGCTTCGGTTTCACGTACTACGATTTTATTGGTTGCTTCGGTTTCACTCTCAAAATGACCCGGATATAGATGAAAATAATTTTTCTTTCAATGCAAGCCTTCTTGAACAACCAACAGCACAGCAAGAAGTTTGCATTCAAAAAATTTAATAAGTAAAATATTGTTATAGAAAACTCATTTTCGAATACCAAAACATAAGTTGGTTGGTACATGTATTCCCGAATTTTGTGCTAAAACATAAGTTCCAGACAACAAACCTATGCGGGGGTCTTGTCCCCCCCCCCCCCCCCCCGGAAAATTTTCTAAATTTTCAATGAAACATATGAGTTTTTAGGCATTTTAGAGTCATATGCTGAACATTAATTAGAACCCCGAAAGTTCGAGTCTCGACACTACGGGACACTCGAAAAGCCTGACAAATTTTTTGGCTTTGTAAAACGAAACAAAACAAAAACACGGACGTTATTTTCGCAAGAAGCTAATTTAATTTACGCTAATAATTAGGCGCATGGACTATAACTGTACGTACAACCCTTCACTCCTGATGTAAACTCGACATTTAAGAAACTCGACGCCCTTTGAGTCCCGAGTTTCCCAAGAGAGGTAAATAGTAGGTTTTAATTGGGTCTTACTCCCTAAAAATATTTATAATTAATTATTTGAAAATAGCTAATAAAGTTATATAGTATACTCCCAAGCGGGGCGCCTTTTTGGTAACAAATTTATCCATTGCAAACTTAATTCACGATACAGGGAGGTTATAAAATAACGCTCACTATTCGGAGTGGTCTGTAGCTTGAATGAATAATCCAAATGCATCAAAAATTGAGACACTTAATAATCAATTAAGGGAGAAAAGAATGGAATCATAAAAAAAGATAGAATATTAAAAAATAATCATAAAAAACAGGTAATCATAAAAAACCCGGTCTCTTGACCGGGTTCTAAATAACAGGAGTCGTCAATTATGGCCAACGCATCCAATTACGCCTCGTATTTTAGAACCCTGGTCAAGAGACGAGTTTGTTTTTTATGATTCCATTCTTTTCCCCCCTTCTTGATTAGTAAGTGTCTCAAAGTTTTTTTGCATTTGGATTATTCATTAAAGCTACAGATCACTCCAAATAGCGAGCGTTATTTTATAACCACCCTGTACACACGAGAGGGACAACAACGTGCTCAGGCAGTTCAAAATGCAAATTAAAAACTCTTTCTCTAACTAATGTTACACCTACACTTTTAATAAAAAAAGACACCTCGCGCCAAACAAAAAGAGAAAAAATGCAGCGTAGAAGAAGCGAATGAAAAATGAGATTAAATATTGATATTCTGACACACTGAACGAAACTATCCCAATTTTGTATTTTTACAATGCATAATATAACTAATAAATTTCTTAATTTATTGGAGGGGCTCTGCCCCCCCCCCCCCCAAACGAATTTTTGAGGGGGCTCGGGCCCCCCTCAGGCCCTATGGAGTCGGCGCCTCTGCTGCGACCTCAAGTCTATTGTACTCAACCCCAGAAATGACACCAGCACCAGAGACACACACAGACAGGGCCTGCTCTTCCATAAGGCCTGTTAGGCCCGGGCCTAGGGCCCCCAAATTTTAGGGGCCCCTAAATTTCAGTTTTTATTATGCTAAATGCTGTAAATCCCAAAAATATCAGTAAACTAAAAATATTCGGATACTCCACTTTGTTTTTTGCTCAATTTTAAGTGAGAAATTGACCTAACGTTATTGTTTTGAACGATGTTTGTAAGGAAGCCTATGTAATTGTAGCAAAAAGTTTATACATCGGTCATATAGCACCATCATTATTAATAATCGTACATAAAATTTTCCGGAAAGGGGCCCCCAAAATAGGTTGTGCCTATAGTCTGAGATTTCCTAGAGCAGGCCCTGCACACAGAAAGAGACGACACAAACACATAGACAAATAACAACATTTATTGACGGACACCCTCTTTTCTTATTGCCAATTAAATCCTCGAAAAAATAA
Source organism: Hylyphantes graminicola (assembly GCA_023701765.1). Taxonomy (NCBI): domain Eukaryota; kingdom Metazoa; phylum Arthropoda; class Arachnida; order Araneae; family Linyphiidae; genus Hylyphantes; species Hylyphantes graminicola. The sequence continues at coordinate 48,087,640 of CM043122.1, forward strand.
TTCTACTAGAGCTAGGATTAAAAGTTTTAGTATGAATACATTTTCTTTTTCGCCTATTACGAAGGACATAGTTATCTAAATTTTGCATAAAAATATATTGCAAGAATCTTATAGCCTGCTTCTAGGGATAAGTTAAATACAAATCCTGTTTTGAACAGTTCCAACTGAAACCCTCTTCAGTTTTTGTTTTCCATTGAAGGGGCTTTTTGTAAGGCACTACTTAGGAAGTCGTTATTTAATTATCTTAAAACCATCTAAAAACAAAACTAATTAACATTAAATTAACATCAAACTATTTTTTTTTCATTGTACATGTACAGTTACAATCGACTGTCTGCTTGCGATAATTCTGCTTTGCCCAGACCTAAGTCCTAGCCTATACTTATTCTGAGTAATCGCAACAAAAAATTGAATTTATAGAATGAATTGTGCTGATAAAAAAAACTTAAAAAACACTTTTTATTTTTCTTACGGAAAAATATATCAGTTGTCATTCTAATAAAGTTACGATTTGAAATGAGTAGGGGAGAGGAAGGGGGCACATTGGATCACTTTTTGTATTTTCTTCATTAATTTTTATCAAGTCATTTAAAAAAATCTATACATTATTAGTTGTTTTACGAAGCTCTTGATATCAATATTTATAAAAAAAATATAGTTGATATTCTGAAAGTCGGCTATTTGATCCGATGTGCCTCGTGATGCGTACAAAGGAATTAATTCGTATCAAAGGAATACGAATTATATTTCATTGTAATTAAACAAAGATATCAAATTTATGGGTAGTAATCGATCAATAAATACGAAATTAATTTACAGGGATTTACAATCAAAAATTAAAAGGGACTAACTATTACTTTATTTTAATATAATTTTTTTTTATAGTAACCCGATAATTAATAAGTAGTTCCTCCACAAAGTTACTATAAAGTTATTAGACATAATATAAATAAGAGTACCTATGTTAAAAGATAACGACTTGTGAAAGAGATGATGATCCTTGATTGTGGTAAATTTAAACACTTTCGTTCTAATTTTCATAATTATTATCTATTTGCTTAGAAATAGGGAAGCAAAAAGTTTACATTTCACCTTGAAAAAGTATTTTCTTCTACAATGGTTCGAAAAATGTATTCATAATACATGTGCAATGTGTATCTGCGGGGCATTTTGCCAACAACTGTGGTACAAAATTATTTCATAACTTTGACTTCATTAGTTAAAGAGTCATTCACGGTGATGAAATGTGCTCCTCTCTCCCCCTAGTGCTCGAATCGACGTAAATTTTGAAATTTTGACTGGAATAGATATGGTTCAATAGATTTTCATTCGATGAAAAACGATAGAGTGATATTGTGATGGAGCAATTTTATAGGGTTGAAACTCAATTAGTGGAATATGAATTGCTATTGTAACTACTAGTCAGAAAGACGGGAAATTGAACACGGTAGTTCATTGGGATTTGTGAGAGAACAATGTTATAAAAATTGCTGTTTCTCACATCTGGTTTGGTTTGAATTATCGTCGCACTAGAGCTACACGGGGGCCATTGGCGACGGGCGTCGTATTTTGGAACCACAGTCAGGTGTTCTCACATCTGGAGTAAGAAGATGTCTCATAGGGATACATTCCGGAAGATGTCTTTTACTAAGTCAGAGTTGACGTCAACTCCGAATTATTCCTTTTTATTTGGTATCATTCGGAGTGATTAATTATCATTTAAAATTCAAGAATGAATTATTATTGTTTTGTAGAATTATTATGAGTTGTTATAACTGAAGGCAGTGATACAGGGTGATTATAAAGAAACTTTGTCAGCACTTCTAGAGTCCGTTCCACTCCAGCGCTTGAGATTCTGTAAATGGCATTACAGTGGTGCTCACGGTTACGGTTATAGTTACAGAAACTCGAAAATGTCGAATGGCAACGCCTACTTTTTCCAGTCTCAAAATGGTCAGTGCATGCGAAAACCTTAAATAGCGTTGGAATGGCATCGATGTGTCCAAAAACCGACGTGTTATGCAGACACAAAAAAAAAAAAAGAGTTCCGAAAACCGTCCAACAAACGGCGCACGCAGTAAATTTGTATATGACTGAAGCAAGATACCAATCACAGAACGCCGTTCGCCAGATATTCAGCATAGGAAACCTATAAAATCATAGTCATATCATATCAGTCATATGCAAATTTACTGCGTTCGCCCAGATTGTGTTTTGTTGGACGGTTTTCAGAACTCTTTTTTTTTTGTGTGTATGCCGAACACGTTGGTTTTTGGACATATCTGTGCTGTTCCAACGCTATTTAAGGTTTTCGCATGCGCTAAACATTTTGAGACAGGAAAAGTAGGCGTTGCCATTCGACATTTTTGAGTTTCTGTAACTATATAACCGTAACCGTGAGCACCACTGTAATGCCATTCACAGAATCTCGAGAGCATACCTCCGAATAACTATATTTGCAATCTCATCTCGATTGGTTAACTGGAACGGACTCTAGAAGTGCAGATGTTGGCAAAGTTTCTTTATAATCACCCTGTATTTTTGGAAATATTAATGTATTTAAGGAGTCATTTCAACAAAACCTTCCCCAACCCAAAATATGTTAGTAACATGGTTATGTATTTAGCCGATATCAAATATGTTGTCAAACCGATCTTTAATAGGAGTTAATGTGTTGTTTTTAACTTGAAAATTTCAATTTAATTTTTCATTTAAGCATGGTTTCCTATTCTCTCATAAAAGGTTTCTTATAAATATTTTTCAGCTGATTAATCTATAATAATAAAAGAAATAGTTTGTCTGTGTGTATGTCTGTGGATCGTAAAAGACCTACTTAGACTGCCCTAAAAAATTCGAAATTTTCAATATAGATTCCTTTTAATACCAACGTGTGCACCTGGGGCTTAGTTTTTTCATATTTGTTCTATTTTTAAAGAAAATGTGGATTTTGTGAAAACAGTACACTTTCGCTCAAATTGGACAATTTTTTTCCCTCTCAAGTTGCCATCGGCTTAAAAAATTAAAATAAACTTTTACGAAAATGTTTAAAAAAGATTTTTTTTTAAAATTTTATTTTGCTGCTATTACCTTCAGATACTAAATTCACAAGTTGAAAACGAATTGACACGTTTCATGTAACGTAATTCCGACCAGTTTTCATTATAGGATTTTATTATTTGTTTATTTGATAATTTCTTCATTGATTGTTTTATTGACTGAATGTATGAGTAGAGTATTTTAGCAATAAATGCATATTTAAGCTATTACTAAACTATGACGGTTGTTCAAGGTCATCGCACTAGAGCTGCATATTAGGGATTTATGTCTTCATTTTTTGCCAAACTCGCCAAGTTATTGCAAAAAAAAAAATTGAGAACAATTTTTAAAAATAATTTATAAACTGTTTGGTAGTGCGAAGGTCATCGCACTAGAACTGAATGTTTGTTTTTAGCTATATATTTTCCCCCCTCGCTAAATTAGCAAAAACGCGCCAAATGAGCTTAAAGGATTTTATGCGTGAAATTACGATGGCATTAATCCGTGACTTTATAGCCTATTTTGAATTTCTTGAATTTTTAATTTTCTTGGTATTATAAGTAACGGGATTCTACACTGTATCGGAAACAATAAATATAAGCTTACTGTCCTATAACGGATTAAATTATACAAGATCTATTTGAATTTTTTTTAGTCCGTGCGAAAAACGGATATTTATTTGCTAGTATTACTTAAAATGTAAGCTATCGGTCTTTCATTTGTAAAAAATATTATCATCTTTGGTATCATTAGGCAATTCAATTGGAAGTTTTTTTTTTAATAAGGAGTTGAAAATTTCTCAATAAAACTAGAATGAATCATGAACCAGTCAAGCTAGTAAGCGTATATTGGAAGAGTGTTTTTGCCTATGTAATTATTTTGTTTAATGCATGAAACAATTTCCTAACTACTGCTTTTAAACGTAATCAATTACATTATTTAAAAGAATATAGACCAGTTAACGAAGCAATCAAGTTAATCATTTTCTCCTCATATTATCGAAAAACCGTCTCTCAAGTTATACTATATTAATCTTCATATAGTATTGTAAATCTCTGAACACATTTCAGGTTTCTCTTGTTGCCTCATTTTTTTATCCCCATATGTAACGCATTTTGAAGTACCTTTAGCAACACTTTATTTTGAAAAACCCTTAAAAATATGTAAAACTAGTTTATTAGAGGTAAAACAGTTATTTAAGTCATTGAACAAACTATTAAAAAATAAATATTGATTATACAGTAACAGTGGTTAATAAATTGAGAAAAATTGTATTTTTATTTAAATAACAGGTTATATTAGAAAATATAAATTTATTTTAACTAGAAACACATATGGGGACTGTACTTTTAAAGGGGTAATTATGTGAATGTGAAGTGAAATATTTCAAACCATGCTTTTTGTCGTTTATTGTTCGTATATCTAAGGCAGACAACCATTGAACGTTGAAACCTAAATTTAATATTGTCCTTATCTAATCTTATATAAAACGGCACCAATCATTGCTTAGTACGAAACGTGTTTGACTAGCACTTTTCTTATCTGAAAAATGATGCCATTATTTTATAACGTAATGGGGTAAAATTCTATGGGGAAGTTCGAGACACAGAATGTAAAACTTGTTTCAATAGCTATGAAAGTAAAATTGAAATACAGAAAATGGTTCGTTCTTCATTATTATTATTTTTTTTTGTATGCATAAAAGCTTTTAGTGAGTGTTAGAGAGATTAATCTAACTAAAATAACAACAGTTTATTATAATATTTTTTTTAATTCGAACAACGATTTAATATTCGAAAACATAATGAAAGTTATTAGTTAAAAATAGTGTCAACTTATTTACCGTAGGGTGCACGAAATCGGGAAAATGTAGTTTTCGCAAAAGTGGCTAAGAAAATGGAAAGGTGGTGACTACAGGGTTATTGTGACCAGACGTACTGCTTTGGCCGTACAGTACTCCTTTTTAGTTATTTGACTTACCTGTCTCAAAGTGTCCCGAAATAATGTAAACTGTCCAGTATTTTAGATTTGTACCGCGAAATTTCCAGAATTTTGAGTCGTGATTAAAATTTCTTCATACACACCATCATAAGCAACACATTTTCTTTGTAGACAATTAACTCTTAGCTCAACCCAACCCAAATAAAACAAAAGAACTATGATGTCATATTATTGCAGTAAGTTTTATTTATTTTAAAAACTGTTTAGTGGTTTGAATCTTATTGCAGGACTCAAGTTGATTCCAAGCCTGAAATTACAATAATATCGTTACAAAAATTAACTGCATCGAGATACGAGTTTCTTTCTTTCTTTTTTTTTTTGCTTCTTTAACACTGTATTGTTTTTAAAAAAGCTGGTCACCCTATTCAAGGTGAAAAAATATCATATAAAAAGAGGTTTACAACAGTGGAAGGAAGAAGTGATTAGAATATCCACAAAAAATATTCAGTTTCCAGAGTGGACAGACATGACTAAATAAAGATAAAACAGAAAAAAAATTTCAACACCACCAAAATAAATCAAATAGTTGACTACAAGTGAATCTTTATAAACAACGACTCTTTTTCTTCCTTCTAACTAAGTTTGGTAGCTGAAAATGCCATTTATTATTTTATTTTAGAGTCTTAAAAACTAATCTAAATGCAGTAAACATATTTAAATTAGGACAATCAATAAACCAATAAATTAAACCAAATTAATAATTTCCTTATAGTTTTGAATGACCGTAATTTTTTTTAAAATAATGAATACAAATTAAGAAAAACAACCGCAAATAAAACTATATTTCATAAAATCTTGGGAACAGACCACGTAGTGGATTTTTTTTCTTTTTTACAAATAACGAATTTAGGTAAAGATAACAGAGTGGCCATCTTTCATCTTTGCTTTTGAAAATCTCAAAATTCATTAGAAGTAAAAAAAAGTTGTGATAATATTAGATACTTCTTTCGTCAAAGGTTGCAAACTTCTCACATAAAAACCTCCGATATTTTTAAACAATTCAAAAGTTAAAATTGTAAATAAATTTGAGAATGATCCCACTTGCTCAAGAACTGTGGTTCGTTCTTTTGAACAATTGCAACACTATTAAAAATTGTTTTTCAATTTTGAGAATTTTGTTACCATATCTGAGAACATTATTGGTTTATAATAACACTTTACACTTCTAATACATACTTCTCCAATTTGAGATTATACATATTCTCATTTTTAAGATTGATTGAGAACAAATTGCGACTTAAACGAGGACCATGCGGACCCAGCGAGGAGTTGTTTAAGTTATTGGCAGTTGTTAAAATTTAAATATATGTATGATCACTAGATCGATATTTCAAAATGTTCATTTTAAAAATATTTTTCTCACAATAAATGATACATCTTTTAGTGGAGAGTTCATTGTTACAGGGTCCGGCAAAAGTAACGCAGCAAAAGTTTTTTGCGATTACTGCTTGTAGTTATAATATCGGTGGTTGTTGCCCTAGAAAGCTTGGAATATGCAAATTAGTGACCGGTAAAAAAAAGAAGAATCAAATAAAAGCCTTTCAATTCTTATCAGATTAAACAATGAGTAGTGTTTTCTGAGTACTTTTATGTTTCGACTGTTCCAAAAGAAAAGTAGTAAGTAGCCTGTGATATTCAATTATTATTAATAAAAGCTCACATTCTGAGCTGTCGATTGATATTAATTTCGACGAAAAAGGAAGCGGTTTAGGTAGTTTATTTGTGTTTGGAACAATCACAGAATCAGACTGAAATTTGAAAAAAAATGACTGCTCCGCGTTTAAACTTGAAGCAGCGGGTATTATTGTGATGAATTATGAACTTTGTGATAGATCACCGTCGTGGCTTTCTAAATTTTATTAAAATACCTTTGGGAGGCGAAAAGTTCCCCATAGGAACACGATAAATGCAATTATATCAAAATTTAATTATACTGTAAGTGTTGTCGATAACGATGACTATAAAGCAGGTAGACCCATATTCTGCTATAATTCCAGAGAATATTCCGAAAGTACACGACAGGATAAGTGAGGAACCTCACACTTCACAATCAAGCATCGCTCAGGAAATCGGGATATCAGAGAGAAGTGTTCGTCGGATTTCTCCAAAGGGGATGAACGGCTTTAAAAGGATGTTGGAAAAGGTGGTTCGGATGAAATGTGGACATGTCAAACAAATAACAATTCCTATAACTTTTTGGCAGAGAATGCCCTTTATTTTGATTTATAATTTATTTTGTTAAGTAAAGTAGTTTAAATTTTATGAGCAAAAAACTTGGCTGCGTTACTTTTGCCAGACCCTGTAACTGAGCTCAAATTTAGTATTTGATCGTATTTACTGTTGGGAATATTGTTCTCATAATTAATCACCCACTCTTTATAAATATCGACGACTTGGATCTCTATTTTTCACTTGAAATTGAAGCATATTAATCATTTCTGTAAGATTGGATAAGATTGGATCTGTAAATTTGGATTGCCACCATGATGATCTATCTTATTTGTTTCTGTGTTGCTTTGTTTTCGATTTTAACTACATATGTTTTTGTTCTCCTATACTGGATTTTTTTCCCCCTGGCTTGCCATATTATTTTTTATATTGTTTCTTCGTTATTTTTTGTTCTCTTCAAAAAATTAACAATAAAGATTATATTTTCATGCGTGGAAAAAAAATAATAAGAAAATGAAAACCACCCTAGTCTTCATTTTTGAGAGCTTCCTTTTGAACCTGGTCTAATCAATGCCCTGGTGGGGCGTGCACCCCTCTCGTCAAGGCCACTCTCTAGATCCGGGCGACCGCGCCTGACCTTTCCCGGTGCCCTCTGCGTCGCCATGGAGACACGCACACAGAAGCCGGGGTTCACGGAGGCACACAAAAAACGACCAGAGGGCTCCGAAAAAGAGGAGCCCGCTATAATTAGATGCGCAACTCGCAAGGGGGGGATTGTCGTTTTTCAACCGCAGCTCACTTACATCAGTGTGTGTGTGGGGGGGGGGGGGGGCTAGTGGTTATGTTCGCAAACCATTCCGATAACAGTTTGTGCACTGTGCCGGGTGCGGGTTCGATTCCCACCTTCGCTCTGGATGTAATTTAAATCTGTGTGTCAGTAAAAATTCTGTCTGTGTCTGTCTTACTTGACGAAGGTTTATAAGAGGGTCTCTGATCAAGCACACAAGCCGAAAATACATGTACCAACCAACTTCATCAGTGGGGCCAGGAGCCCAGTCGGTTGCACGTGGAAGGTCCTAGGTTCAGGTCCAGGCATCGCTAAAATAACTGCCGATCTGTAAACGGCCCGTGCAGCCAAAAAATATCCGGTCCATAATAACCCCGGGTAGAGGGAGTGCACGTAAAATATGTTTCAAAGTCCCAACGCTGAGTACGATGTCGCCCTAAACGGTTGGGAACCTACTCAGGTGTCGGCTCGTCACTTCACTGTGGTACTAAATGACGACGCCTGTTGCCAATAGATCTTTAGTGCGACGATTATTCTAACTAAACTAAACTTAAATCAGTCTGGGTCGAATATGACACTGGGGATATAATTGGCGAGCTTTTTTATACCGAGATACGACTATCAAATTTGCAAATATATAAATGTGGCTTGGTTCTAAAAGGGCCAATGTCAACAACTACAATTTTTGACTCAGGCCAAATGGGTAGAATTTTAGTCTGTGATTTATAGAAAAATAAAATCGACATTTCCAACACATTTTTGCCAAAAATATCTGTTTCGTCAGGGCCTAAGCAGTAACTATTTTATTCAGGTATCGGCTCGTCACTTGACTGTGGTTCTAAAATATGACGCCCGTCGCGAATAGCCCTCGTGCAGCTCTAGTGCGATAATAATTCAAACCTAACCTAACCAAAAAATATATGAGGTTGCATCTGTTTAGAATAATATTCAGTATTCCGTTGTGAACTTCAAAAGGATTTTTTACCACTACAAGTCGCAATAAAAAATTTCAATTTTCGAAAGTAATGACAAAAAGTAACACATATATCCTTCTGTACGCTTCATAAGTAAAGTTTCTAAATCTACAACAGCATATTTTGAACATTGCCAAAAGTATGTTGTATGTGATAAAACCACAAGAAATTATAAAGTGGATTATAATACTGACATATAAAACAGTATTTTTAAATTCTAGTCATTTTAAATAAGCTTTTATAATTTTTTTTGAAGTCCCCCCCCCCCCCCCAAAGTGATCTAAACTTCTTCTGTCAAGATTCGAAAGGACTCTGTATGCTAAATGCAATTGTAAACGTCTTCTGAGTAATTAGTCACATGATGATCAATTAATTTTTAATTTCTAAATAAAATTATAAATTTTTATTTTGAGTGATAAAATTTTTAATTTTTTTATTGCATTTAAAGATGTTCCAGCAGATGAGTGCATGGTGTGGGAGACAACGGACAAAAGTGAAATTTTGAGCATTAAAAATATTTTATATTTTTGATTATTTTGTAAAAATATAGAAATATAAAAATAATGAATATTTCGCCAAAAAATCCAACAAGTTACTAGTAAAAGCATTTTTGACCCCAAAGGTAATAAATTATTTAATTTCTGGAGAATCGTCCATAACCCTTTCCTGAAAAATAGTATTTTTACCTATATGAAGAGTACACGGGAAGAACCGCTTTATTTCGTAGAAGGCTTTCCTTAATAGCCTCTTTGGGGATGATAGCGAGAAATAGCCTAAACTGGAGTAAAGAAACCGGTTACTCGCTTTATTTATATTTCGTGGCATCCCTGATTCACGCCAGAGATACGTGGATACGACACACACGTTTGTACCGCAAATGAAGAACCGAAGGAGAAACCGGTTTTTGTTCGCCAATGTCCGCCAAGCAGACACAATTACGGAAAGACTCTAAGGAAATCAAGTGGTTCTTCCCGTGTACTCTTCATATGTCACTCTTCATCGCACGTAGTCAGATGTACCCCGCTTTGTGTAAATTTGTTTCAATGACTTTTTTGGGACTGGCTCAAATCGATAAACCTAGTCGAGACGTTAATATCGGATTATACTCATATTTTAGAACTGTAAGGCAAAGATCCCCAAATATTTACCGTCCGTCATCAGACCGTGGCGCATTTTCTTTATGTTTTTGCCTTCGAATAGACTCCGAACTGTCAACTAATTGCAACTGCTCAAGTAAAGCTAATACAGTGAAGCTAAATATAGTGCGAAATTAACTCGGGAGCACAGGAAGGTTTGAAAAAGTTAGGCAACCTTGCTTTTTTTCCTACTGCCAATTGCGTTATATCAGTAACATTTAGAATTTAGACATTTAAATAAAGAAAATACATTTGCAGTTTGTCTAAAAATATCATTATACTACGCCAAGTGTTGAAGTTTGTTTGCAATAATTTTGTATACCGACCTAATGAAAACTGTTTTACCATGATATAACAGTGTTTTTTAAGTTTTTAATTAATGTTAAGAGATATATCGTGTCTCCAACTGATACTAAGCATTTTCTTCTTGTTTCAGATTCAGTAACCTCCATGAGGAAACATATTTTAATGCATAGAAAGTTCTTCAAGCAACTTTGAAAATGATTGTTTGTTGCTCGTTGTCGTCACAATGTGTCTCAAAGCCTCTTTTCTTCTTCAAATTAGACTCAGATCCTGGTGAACGAGCTAATATCAGTAGAATACGGAGCCATTTCTACTAATTCACCGACAGTGAGTATTGTTCATTTGAATTTTGTAAATTATCCTCCACACAAATCTAAGTCCGTGTATAACACAGCTGGTGAATGAAAAGATATAAATGTCCGAAATCATTTGACCTACACTCTTAAAACAAAAGAGTGAAATCCACTCCAGTTGGAGAAGTGCATTTTCGACACCCTAAAGGCATGCATATTTTCTCAGACTGAGTTAAAATCACTCGTTTGGAGTGATCCTGTCGGAGGTTTAACACACAAAGGATCTACTCCAAAAGGAGAAGTGCATTTTCCAGTCTGGAGGAGTGAAATCCACTCAGACTGAGGTAAATTGGGAGTGTTTGTTTTAAGAGTGTATAGTTTTCGTCCTATGCGTTAAGTTCTTTTGGTCAACAAAACCACAGGAAAATGCGTACTATAAGTTTTAAAATTACTTTTAGTTTTAAAAGATAAATTCAAAACTGTGGGTATTTGGTTGAAATAATCAGTCTTTTTATTCAATTTATTTTTGAAGTAACATCTTTATTTTTTTAATGCATTTTACAAACTTTACCTTTTACATTTTAGAGGTGAAAATAATGTCATTTTTACTATAAATCTACAAATTGAATGCATATAGGCTCTGCTATAAAGATAATGTGAAGTTGTCATATATTAGAGAACTTAATAAAAAAAAAACCAAAAAGATTTCTGAGTACATGGTATTAACTATGTGTTGATAACTGCCATCAAGTTCAAGTTTCTCTTATATTGTGTCTACTAATGAGATACGCAAATAATAAAGATTAATAGCATTCCGTTGTATGCAAATTGTATAGAATAAAGGATTACAATAAAAACACAATGTTAATCGAGGCAATCTACCTATTGTTTTAAACAATGGATAGTGCTTGACCTACTCGTCTAGGTTAAATGGAAAAATATAGTTTCATATTTAAAGATAATCTTAGATATGTTTATATGCATAATTATTTTCGTACTACTAAAATAATAACTATCATCTAATTAAAAACTTTTTAATATTCCCTCTAAGCAAATTCGTTGCAGTATAAACTAGGTTTCAATGAATGAGATTAAAATTTGCCATTGAGAATTTTTAATCAAAAATTTATTTTTTTTTTTTAAATATGTTTCTGTTGCAAATGATCAATGAATCTTCCATAATTATTACATTTTAAAATTTACTGAAATTGAAACATTTATAATTTCGGAACTTTTATGTGTGTTTCTGGAAAACTTGACAGTCAGGTTACGGGTTCTGTAATCTGTATCCCTCAAAAAGTTTAAGGTTCAATCATGTTTGGGGTACAGGGGTAATATGAGATATACAATTAAAAACTTATATTTTAGTAAACAATTAAAAAATTAATACCTGTTTATTTCTGGTGTTTAAGATCACTGTTTACTGTTGAGAATCTAACTGGGATGAAATCGCTCAGTAAAATTTTAAATTAAAAAAATAGGTAAAATTAAATTAAAAATAAAAATTATTTCCACCTATTGTAATTTTTTCAATTACCTTATTAGTTTTTGCTGTCTTCGGCAGCCTAATATAACCCTTTTACGAATGAATTCATTTGAACAAGTAATTTTGTTTGAAAATTTAGTGAGAAATGTTGTTTTTACCAGGGTTTTGAGATTTTGTTTTCTGTGTTGACTATAACTTTAAAATGTTAGAAACTTGCAAAGTATTTGTAGTTATTGTATAGCTTATTACGGTCACGTACATTTAAAAAAAATGTGTTTTAAGGTCATATACATTTTTGGTAGTTATTGTCTAAAACAATTAACGGAAGAGAATATAATGTAACAGAAAAATGCATTATTCTATGCTTCCAAGCCTTTTCCGTCATCCGACGGTGAAGTTTTTACCACACCGCAAGTTAAAAGAAATCCACTATAAAATATTGGGAGTGTTTCAGCTTACGGCTATCAACTCCCCTACGAACTTGTCTCGTCTAACAATTTCGACAACGCAATTTTAAGCGAGGTTACAAACTGCTGGATCGATACGTCTCATCTCGCTACTGTCATCGGTCTCTCCCGAGACACCCCAACCTCGAGGGGTGGTCGAGAGGGTAGTGCAACCGAAGATGTCGTTTGGTTAGGTCAGTTTTGAAATATCGTTGCACTACACTCTTAAAACAAAAGAGTGAAATCCACTCCAGTTGGAGAAGTGCATTTTCGACACCCTAAAGGCATGCATATTTTCTCAGACTGAGTTAAAATCACTCGTTTGGAGTGATCCTATCGGAGGTTTAACACACAAAGGATCCACTCGAAAAGGAGAAGTGCATTTTCCAGTCTGGAGGAGTGAAATCCACTCAGACTGAGGTAAATTGGGAGTGTTTGTTTTAAGAGTGTAGATCTGCACGAGGGCTGTTGACGACGGACGACGTCACTTACGTGCACTTTCTCTACTCATGGTATTATTCGTCGAACATTTTTTGGCTGCACCGGCTGTTTGTAGCCGGCAGTTACTTTGGTGATGCCCGGACACGAACCTAAGACCTTCCAAAGGCATGTTAACGCCTTAACCGACCGGGCTCCCCAGCCCCAAAGATGTAGTCAAATGGTCGCAAACACCGAGATTTGACCGCGGTCAGACCATGATTTCCATCAGAACACGTGCCCAGGGCCCGAAATTTGCATAAATAAGAATAATATTGAAAGGAAAATAAGTCAAAATGAGTTGCCACACATACACACAAAAATACTTACAAATAGTGTACCCAAGTTTAACCAAGTGTTATTTCTTTTCTAAAAGCTAGCCACTATATTTATTAATCCCATGGTTTTTTTACATATAAATTGTGTCCTGGCCACATGTGAATAAAAATAATGCATGTTTTTAAAGCGATAGTTTTGGGGAAATTGTATTTTGCTATAAAGTAAAATCATTGAAATCTTGATTTGGGATAAACAATTTAATGTATTAGAGATGGTAACTTAAAGAGAATGATTTTTTTTTATTGCACTAAAGAATTTCTAATTATATTTGACTCTTTTATGGGGGCGTCGCTAAACACACAAATATATTATCCAGGCAATATTTCATCTTTCATTTGCAATTATTGTGTTTTTTTTTTTTTTTAAAATATTTAAACCTAGCCCTTGTCAGGAAACTTGTTAGGTCAATGCTAATAAAACGGTAATATTTTTTTTTTCTATTTCCATTACAAACAAAATTTTTGCTGATTTATGTGAAAAATATAATTACGCTTTTAAATACAAAAAAATGCGAAATTTGACAACATTTCGTGTTTTTAAGGTATACGGCTACCTTAAATAAAGTGAGCATTTTATGTACAAATAAATATCAACAGAAAATCTATAAAGCCAGATATGCTTTACAAATATTTATTAATGTCAAAACATAAAAATTACTACTCCAAAATAATCTAAATAAAAAACCGAAATCTAAATTAAAACTAACAAGATTTTTAAAAAAGTATACAATGCTCAGCCGCTTCCTTTGTAAACAAATCTTGAACAATTAAAGAATCACATTATGCTATTATGATTAGCATTTTATGACTTAAACTGATTTAAGACAAAAACAAATTTTGCTTCAATTATTAATTTTAAATTAATACATTTTTTCAAGCCATCGTTAATGTAAAAACAACGATCTGAATAACTTGAAATTAAATTATGTTAATTCAATGGGTAATTTGGCTACAAATAGTAGGCAGATGTCCGTTCGGACTTAAAGACAGGCGGGGAAGATTAGGGGAAGATGGGTCTCTGAGAAGTCATATTTTTCTAACAAAAAAGAATTTTTTAGATCAGACGGATAGAACGGAAAGTTATGTATGTAAAGACAGACGAACATCGTCAGCATGTCAATACCCACTTTTCCGATTTTTAATTTAATCGAATTAAAAAAAGATAAGTATGCAAAATATTAAGATATGCAATGCTTAAAAGTGCATTTAAGGTAATTGTTAAAGGTTATTTATTAGTACAAATTAAAAATAAAAAAAGTGTTTAGATTATTATATATTGTGGGGTTCCCCAAACTCTTACTTTACCCATGAGCCTTAAAAGTTGTTTGTCTTGCCTTGACCATGTTTGGAAATGGCAGGCGCGAATCTATGATTTGCATTTGGGGAAGGGGAATCACGGTTCTTCGTTGCATTTAATTATAAATGCAATGTTTTTATCCATAAATTATTTTTAGTTATTTATAAAAAATTAAAAATAAGTTTACTTAATAAGTATTTCATTATTTTACAATGAGTTAGAAAAATAAAAAAAATGTAGGCTATTAATTAATAAAAAAAACAAGTAGTTTGAAGTTTGTGGGTTCCCCCTCCCGATCCAATGGTATGATTGAAAGCCTTTTAAAACTAAATGATATTTGAGTCTTACGTCTTATTTTGATAATGATGAGGACAAATAAGGAACGTTTAGGATACCAAAAAAGACGTTATATAAGCGTTTTATCGACGTTACTCATATTTTGTCTATAATGCTAATAGATGCATTAAATAGTAGGGGAAGGTGTTGTTCCTTTGACCACTTCACACATAACAATTTTTTTAAACTTGAATATTAAAGCTAACTTCAATTTTCTTATTTTATTCCAATCTTATCGTATTTATTATCATACATAATTTTTTCAAGTTTTAATTTTTTTTTTTTCAGTTTAAAAAAATAATGAAGCTGTAGTCAAAGGTACAACATATAGTTGTACCTTTGACCAGTTTATAGATCATTTGAAATTCAGGGAATATATTTACAAAAAGGGAAGATAATAAAGAACAGGAAAGTTTAGGTTGATAGTCAAAGGTTTTAGGTTTTAGTCAAATTCTAATTATTAAATTTTATTCACCGTATTTATTCATATTCTTATCCACTAGAAAAGAATATTTTTTTAATAGAATAGTTAATAATCTAGGAACGCTGTATAGAATGGTAGATGGGTAGTGCTATTTTTATTTTGAATTTTCTTGAGTAGAATATATTTTTAAACCGTCACCTGACTGTCAGGTTTTTCACCAACTCATATATTTAAAAAAAAATTTCATTTAATAATTTTGCTAAATTTTAAAATTTAAAACATGGAGGGCCTGTTTATAACCATCTACTACAGAAATATATTCTTTAAAAATTTAAAAAAAAAAAAATATTTTTCATTTAAAATTTTTAATATAAATCTGATGCAGTGAAAAAAAGATTACACTTCAGCTAATTCTCCTTTATCCCTCAGAGGGTTAAAAAAACCTCAGAGATTGTACCTTTGACGTGGTCAAAGGAACAACAACTGATCATGGTCAGAGGTACAACAGTAACAACGCCATGACAATGCAAATTAAAAAGCATGCTACAGTTTAAGACTTAGAATAATCATTTTCGAAAGCTACACAATATTTTCTAAAGTGTATGGCTATTTCTGGGCTTAGTACAATAGAATTAAAGTCGCAGTGGTTGGCGATCTTGCCCCCCACCAAGAAAGTCATAAGTCATAAAGTGTATAGCTAATATGTCAAACGATTTCTATCAACAAAAACATAACACAAACTATTTTATTATTCAAAGACTTATGGAAAAAAATACTTACATTTTTTAGAATGGGAATAAATTATTATATTTCACAATTCACACGAATCCTCTTTGCCCTGAATAATAAACATTAAGATACAGAAGCCCTCCAGTGGAATAACTATATACTAAATAGACGGATTTTTATAAAATATTGCTACTAAGCCCCACAGCCTAGGTGGTCAAAGGAACAATGCGGTCAGAGGTACAACACCTTCCCCTACAAAAAAAAAAAAAACTGTAGTATTTAGCATAGTTTTTTTCTTACGTACAATAATGGTTCCCTCAAAAATGAGATTCCTTTTTTAAAAAAAATATAACGTGGATTGAAATTCAACTTGGGAATGATGGAAGACACTTTTTATTTTTATTCCATGAAAGCTAACCCCCTGTGTGCCCATGCCTAAAACAACATACATTATTTTTTTCATTTATTTAAAACTGGCTCTCAGTCACCAAGGATTTTTTACTACTGTAATTACTCCGGCAGACGCAATCACACACCCCAACTGCAGTTTGTACACCCACCAATTACTTTTTCCTCGAACCCCACAGTAAAGAAAGCCATCCCAAAGAACAGAATCAGACAAAATTCAAACAACTAAATTTAGTCTACGATGTATTTGCAAAATAAATAACTTCTCAGAGACCCTTCATTAAAAAAAAAAAAAATCTGAAAATGAAGACTGATGTGGTCACTCATTCCGTTCCATGACTGACAATCAAGTGACGACAGTCGGTTGACCTTCTCTCGCATGTAGGCTCTTGGTAGCAACTGTTACGAGGTCGAATATAGCCTGGGGGACAGGAATTGCTTGGGGGATAACAACAGGTCCGGTCTGACTTCCTTGTGCCTTTTCAAGGCTGAGAGGGATTGTTTGTGCCGCACTTGAAGGATGCCCACTCGACAACGCTCAGGTGAACTTCACCTGTTACCGTTTTTTTAGCCTACTTTTCTTTTTTTTTTAATTCGTAGAATTAAATACTTTTCTTTTTTTTAATTCGAAGAATTAAAAAAAATAAAAAGTAGGTATTGACATGCTGTCGTTGTCCGTCCGTCTGTCCGTCCGTACCCCCCTTCCAAAATTGGTTCAATCAATCCGATCTTAAAAATTCTTTTTTTATTAGAAAGGTATAACCTCAGACACCCTACTTTCATACTTTTTGTCCGTCTGTTAGTACGATCGGACGGACATAAATCTACTATTTGTCGACGAATTTCCCATTGAATTAGCATTAAAATTCAATTTCGAGTCATTTAAATCCCCGTTGCAAACTACAAATGCTACGGACAAGTGAGATACGTCAAAAAATTCAGCGCATTGAATTGAGAATACATTGAAAATTTCAGAAAAGAATTCCAATTCTAAGTTCTTCAATTATTTGAAAAACTTCAAAATTTAACGCTCATTTAAAAAGCATAGGAAGCCATTTTTTATTAGAATTAAATCACCATTGCCATCACAACAATCTCGAGAAACTTTAATTCTTTTAGACAATAAATTAAAATAAATTTATTTTTGCGACATCGATCAGTTTGAAATGACGTCAAATATATTTCACTACGAGAGTCCTTGTATGTTGGTATGAAATGTTTTCATTCTATTTAAAAGCGAGGAATATTACACATTTATTCTTTGAAATATAAATTTTTGCAAACGATTTAAGTAATAATTATTAAATTTTTGAAATAAAATAAATGAAACTAGCCGAATTTAACGGGTAAATGTTTAATATAGAATTAATGAAGTGTTTGGCGCCATTTTACCTGTTAAACAAAACTGTTGTGTGGAAGCGGGTTAAGTGACAGATTCTGTTACAAACCTACTTGTTAATTTACATTTCCTATTTTAAGTGCATTTTGTAGTAGTTTTTTGGTTTTTTTTCTACGAATAATTAAATATTTATTTATAACTGCAAATAAATCATGCGGACGATAAGTAATATTTATTTTGTTGGCGATAGAAAATTAATGAAAACAATTGATTTGTCTCTTTAAGAAGTTGAAATTATAGCTGGATGCTGTGTTTAGTGAAATTTATTTTGAGGTATATACATTTAATGTAGAAATGGTTGTTGATGTCACTTACTGTTACGAACCTAGCTTTTTCAAGATAAGAATTTTTGTAAGTGTTTAAGTAACAAGAAAGTAGGCTATTTTAGTTCTTTAAGAACTTCTTGTTTAATATTTCTACAGATTCTTTAACTTTTTTGGTTTTCGCAAAATTTTAATTTCACACAAATATGGTGGTTCCCTCGAAGCGGCGAAGGATCAGGATCATACGCCTGTTACTTTTTTTAATCATTTTTTAAAACATTCTTAACATTTCTACAAATTATTTAATATTTTTGGTTTTTCCCTCATTAACACTTTATGCAATGAATTAAGATTTGATTGTAATTATTTGCCGTTTCCTACTTCAAAGTTATGTGTGACATTAATAGTATATATTACGATAAAAAATAGTTTAAACCTAAAATGCTTTTATTGGAGAATTTATTTTCGTTTTTCCTCCTTTCTATTTTACTGACCAACAACGAAATTTAGTTGAATAAATATGATTACCATATAAGTCCTTAATACTTTGAAACTGAATACTGTATTAAAATAAAATCCCCACTTAAGTACCGTCAGAGCATAACGAATTGGCGCAGGACACTAAAGTTAATAGTTCAAGAAGAATTTAATTTACCTTTCTAGACTTTAATGTGCTAAAACAGTGCATTCAATTAAAAAGTTCCGCCTTGCCAACCTTTTTTGAAAATGAACAGTGAAAAGTAAAGCGGCCTTATAAGTACTGTCAGTCTATAAAGGGTTAAAACTACTCTATTTCGAAAGAACCGTTTCCTTTCAATAACTCCCATTTGTGTGCGAAGGGCGGGGCTAGCCCGAAGCGTGGGAGCACCTTGGGATTGAGCAGGACTTGCGTATGGATATGTCTGGTACGTGGAGACGTCGACCTAGATCAAGGTTCCCGATATAGAGCTGCCTTGCATTTTGTTTACATACCTCGATTTACCTTTGCTTGCTGTTTTGAATGCTTGTACCGCACCCACATTTCCATTTGCCATCTTGAGGCGGATAGTAGATGTGTTCACTCGTTTCTGAAACCCAGATTTCAGAGATATGATGGACAACTCTTTTCAACCCTCTGAAGGCGAAAGGGGTCCCGTTTCAGGTTTAACTACAAGGGCAGTTTCTAGAGCTATTGCAAAGTGATATATAACTGTATTTTTCTTAACTTAATGCTCATTTCAGGTTACGCGACCAAGGGCCAGCTCCTGCCCATGAAAGTTTGAGGCTAAAGTCCCCCATACTTTTGGGGCCCTTTTCGGATTGATATTTTAACAAAAATTGCATAGTTAAAAAAAACCTTTTAAAGTAAGGTCAATCAAATTTAATAATAACAATCTATCATTGTGCTTAATTTTTTAGAAAGGCACACATACTTTTGATTTCTTATTGGCCGTAAAATGATACCAAATTATTAAGCGTGAAACAACATTTATAAGTTTAAGGCCAATTTTGGAGCCCCCTAAAATAATGGGCCTTGAAGGTCTAGGCGATGATCAGGGTCTGCCAATGGCCATGATGAGGTTGTAGCACATATTCCGATTAGATGGCCAAACTGATTTGAAAACCCATATTACATTGTTTAGTTCCGAAGCTAACTTGGTCATAATTTTTTGCCCACTTATTACGAAGAATATCTGAGTGAATCTTGTCCAACCCAGGATTCGATTTCCGGACTGAGGCATTGAAACGCAATGCTCACCCTCAGGGATTCGTGTATTTAAGTCATGAAGGACATCGATCAAATCAAACCATACTAACAAACATGATTAAATTTGTCTTTCAATCCGAACATTAGTTCTCTAGAACCATGGTTTTTTTTTATTCGAAAACCCCTCAATTACAATAATCCTGTATTCTAGAGCTTGGGTTTATAAAGACATGCCTATTTATCTGTGTGCATGTGTGATCAGTCTATTTACACAGCAGCATTGGTTTTTATCTGTTTATTTGAAAACCTGGAAACCAAGCTGCTTGATTATATAAAATCCTAATATTTTTGCAAACTTGTTTTATATGCATGTACTAAAATAAAATGTATTGACCGAAGAATTACTTTCAATGAAATAGTTTGTTAACCCGTCTCCACAAGATGTTTAAGTACATTCTGCATGAACTTTTTTATTTTTCCTCATATTTCATTTGATGCAACCGTGACATTGAGTCATAGTCTTGCTTGCGCAAAGAACGGCATTCAGTTGCAATCACCTTCAGATGCTCGTAAAGTATTAATTTTATGATCTGTAATCTTGTTGTTTTAAATAAACATTAAAATGCTCAATTTGTTGAAAACAAACAATTCGGTTAGACGATTAAGTTATATAACAAAATTTTTGCTCACAAAAAAAAATTAAATAAATAACGGAATTTCTAAATTTTGTTCAGCCTTATTAGCCCTTAAATCAAATTTTGGGCAGAATTTAAATGTTCTTTAAAAGTGATTTTTTATATATTTAAGTCTGTGCCATATTAATATTGAGCTATGGAACTGAACAGATTTATACTAAAAATTTTATGACTTGATTGAATAATTATCTGTGTATTATGTGTGAATAACATTTGGAAATATTTTTTTGCCAAATTAGAAGTATTAACGCATAATACTTGGCCTTTACAATAAGCAACCATTAAATGTACACCTACACTAATAATTTTATAAATTCGTATTTATTTACCACAGAGAGAGTGAGAGAGAGCGAGATGTGTAGGCAATTTTAATGACACGCATAACTTATTTTCCATTTACCTGAAAACCCTCGACGTTTAAATATTTTTAATGCATTGTTGTCAACAAAATCTGAAAATAATGACTTTAAAATGCATTGTAATGTCAATAAAATATGTCAAGTCATTTCTAGGAAAATAAAATGTAAACCGTGCTATTATGAAAGTAAAATGATGACGTATTTAATTGTAACAAATTAAAGATTGCATTATATTCAATCTTTAGCAATAATATAAAGTTTTCTACAGCTTTTATTATAATTAAAAACTAACATTGTTAATCAAAATGTTTTGAAGAGTTGTAAATCGTTCTTTGTAAAAACATCATCTAAATTGGCGCATCAGAGTGCGTAGTAAAAGTACGCTATACTCACTAGTACAACTTAACCATTTTTTTTAAATATAAAAATTAAGGGTGAAATTGTCGTAGAAATCACTTACTAGTGATGACAATATTATGGTTCGTATGGACGTACATGAGAATATATAAAAAAAATATTTTATTTGACTCCTTAATTTTTTTAAAATAACATAAAAGCTAATTTTGCTAGTAATATTTTTATTTAAATTTTAATGAACATTTTACATGTTTATTCATGAGGAATTAAATGTGCAAATAAAATAATAAAAAAATATTATCGGGACAAATATGGCAATCCACTAACTCCTTAAAAAATAATTAAATATTCATTGATTTATACGCAACTAAACTTTTAAGGAACGCTGTCTGTTTTTTCATGCAATAGACGTTTAAACGTAGTAATTAAAAAAATATATGTTTTAGAAAAGCTTTGAAAAGGTTTTAAAAGTGAATGTTACTCAATTAGATTGTCAAGGGCACCTTTCTTTTTCCACTACACTTTGACCTTTACTCTAGAAATTGAGCAATCGCATCAGCTTGCAAGTCATCCTTTTCACTGTCCGCTCTGTGGCTTGAAAACAATGGTAGTTTGCACAGCTTTTCATTTCTTTTGGCTTTTCATTTCGCCACTGCTTGCATATCCGCGCTACAATCCTACTGGGCCTTTGACAAAGCTCTATCTGGCACTGTTCATTTTGAAGTAACTTTGACATGAAAATCATAAAAATTTTGTTTGGAACTTTCAAGTAGCCCCCTTATATGGGGGAGGGGGTTTTACCCCCCGCCTATATGAGGGGGCTACTACACCCCGCCCCCGCCTGATTTTAATGTGGATCCCTACAATAACTTTGTGATTGATTAAAAAAAAAAGATAGTAAAACACTACGCATAAAATGTTCCTAAATATAATACCATTTTTTTCTTCGAATTATAATTTTAAAAAAATAATAAACTACTAAATGAGGTCTATGTTACCATGACGGTATGAAATCTGTTAATACTTAATTGCTATACAAAGTGTGCAATTAACTTGTACTTAAAATTATGTGCTTGATATGAAATAAATGTTTTCATTGTAAAACTGTAAAATAGTTAAAAGATGATTCACGAAATTTACGTAGTTGTTTTACTCTAACGTAAAAACTTTATCCTATTCACACAAGCTGCTGCACCTTTTTCCTAGTGTGATTGATTCTGTAAAATTACGAATTTCATACCTTGCTGGCAATGTATAAAATTTATTGTTACAATGCACATTTTCAGACAAACAGTTGAATGTTGTTCGAAATTGTAACAGTCAGTTACAATTTCGGGGAGAGGAGGATAGTAGGAAATGTATTTATGTATTTTACGTGAAATCAAACAAAAATCAAATTTCACCTATTTTTCCGAATTCGTTTGTTTTTTTTCAAAATACTTTTGTTGTTGTTTATTGAGATTACTTAGTTATTATATTTATAATGGATTATGTATTTAAAAAAAAATATGTTTAGTCAATATTCTTTCCGAAAACAGTTTTTAATATATTCGAAAAGGAATAAAATCAAATTTGAGTATTTAACGTAGCAGCAGTTTTTAGAAGTACAAACAAATATAATATTTTAATTTGAAATTAATTATTTAATTGTTTTTTTTTAAGAATAGAATTATTTAAGTTATATATTAAAGTTTTTCTATTATATATATATTTTTTTAATTATGGGAGTCTTAAAAAAGTTAATTCTCGCCCAAATGAAAAACCCCTCTTGACACATAGATTTATATAATATTATTAATCATAAAATGTTATTTGATTAGAAAATTTACAACAGATGTGAAAAATATTCAAATTTTCTTCATGAGAGCCCCTGAACAATAAAACGTAATGAAGAAAAGATAAGCCGGATATTTTTTGGTTTGGGTGAAATTTAAAATATAAAAATCGTGAAAATCCTGAAACATGGATGTTAAATGTGAAAACGTGGTAATTCGGGCAAGACAACAACAACAATAAAAAATGACAAGTAAAAGTAGAAGGTCATGGCAACAAAACGTGATTTTAACGTATCACCGACGCTTAAATCTGTTATTTGATTTAAGAGACTAATTTTTTGTTGTGTCTAGAAAACTTGTTGTGTTAACACGTTATTAATTACATCAATTAATTGGATTTTATTAATTCATATATAATTAACTGTGGTGTAATTTTAAAAATAATTACATTAAATTTACAGCAATTTATTATAAAAAATACCATACATAATTTAAAAAATTTCAAATTATTTACATTATTCATAACATTTGACACATTCATACATAATTAATTTAATATTCACGCCCTTCCCTTCTAGAGGGCGCAATCACTGTCATTTGTCAATTTAATATTCAATATAATAGTTAATAAATTAATTACGTTTTCATTTTCATTAACATTTACATACATTCAATAACAGCATTTTAGCTATATTCTAATATTCACTATTTTACTAATATCTTTATTCTTGCAAAACTACAAAAATTCATGCATATTATTATTATCCATACATAAATACTTGCATTTACACAAAGTAAATCTAATATACCTTTAGTAATTTGATAAATTTAAATATAAAACTTTTCTAAAGAACTCGCTAGAAACCATTATTGTACAAGCTCAAAAATTTAAATAGGTTTGCCAATAGGTAAAATTAGGTTTTTTAAATAGGTTTATATTGTTTGCATCGAATTTATTTTGAATTCTATAATAAATTGTCAATAAATTAAATAAAAATCCAAAACAATAGGTTTTTTTCGTAAATAAATATAGTTTACTTATGGCATTCAGTAAAAACAAATATATCATAACTTCCATTATGAAACTATTTAACTATAATTTCATTTTGGAAATTTAAATAAAAAAAATTGAAATCTTTGTTTAGGAACACCATGGAAAACCTTTTTATTTTTTTATGATTACAAATTATCACTGATTATATTGATAATTATATTAATGATATCTTGAATGATTTCTTTAAAGTTTAATTTTTTTTACTTTTAGCATTACTCAGTAGCTGTTTTTAATTTATCACCATACTATACTTAATAGTCCATCAAGCAAATTACAACATATATCAAGGATGGGTAGCCCAGTCGGTTAGGCGTTCGCCTTGCATACGAAAGGTCACAGTTGCGTGTCCGGGCATCGCCAAAATAACCACCGACCTATAAACGACCTTATGAACGCGCAAAGTCCCGACGCTGCGTACGATGTCACCCTTAACGGTTGCGTTGGGTGCCTACTCAGGGGTCGGCTCGTCACTTGACTGTGGTTCTTAATTACAACGTCCGTCGCAAATCGTCCTCATGTAGCTCTTGTGCTACGATAATTCAAAGTAGCTTAACATATATTACAATATATATCGTTAATACCTGCTCTTTTATAAATTTCTTATAACATTGTAAATATCGGTAAGAGGCACCATTGCATTCAGAGGAATTCTGAAATCATATCCTTTTAAAGAGTTTGATAACAAAAATATAGTTATGTACTCTTAGATAATTCGCTGCAGACCTTACATCTTACCTCTATGCCATGTCACAGATAAAAGTTCACTTTCAAACACTCCAATGGAATCACTCTTCAAAACTTTCTCTTCTCTAAAACTCTATTCGAGTCAAGCGCCGGTATCGTGGGAGGGTAAAAAGGATTGATTGCAATTGCTCCCTAATTTTTAGTCTACTTTTCCTTTTTTAACTCGAAATAATTTTTTAAACAAAAAGAATAGTAGGGTAAAGATGTCCGTCGGTCTGAACGTACTCCCCTTCCACAACCTGTTCCATCCGTCGGCGTCGGACCTTAAAAATTCTTTTTTGTTACAAAGGTATAACGTCAGAGACTAATCTTTCATACTTTTGACCAATCTACGTTTGGACGCGAAATCTGTCTGTCGGTGAATTCCCCATTTAAATAACATTGAAATTTAATTTTCAGTCGTTTTAATCGGTGTTGCAGCATCAACAATGACGTGTAAAACTTTATTAAAAAATATTATTTGAGGCAAAATTTATTTATGTCACAAATCAGTTTGAAATGACGTCATGAAATGTAGTACAATGTGATTATATGAGTGTTCAGTATACTTGTTTACTAAGAAAGCGGCATGACATATATTTTTTGTATAATATTCTGGTTAGTTTTTAATTTACATTTCTTGTTTTTTAGTGCATTTTGGAGTGTTCCATGTTCGTTTGTTATCAATAAATATTTCATTATTCTTCAAACTACGGTTGATTTTGACTTTTAGAAGTTTAAAGTATTACTGAGCACTGTGTTTGGCGTCGTTTTTTTTTTTTTTCAAATATGTAAAACAAATTAAAAATGATCTACTATAAAAAAAAGGTTGCTGAAGGCATTTACAGTTACAAACTTACTTGTTTTCTGATTTTAGTTAGTGTTTAAGTAACAGGAAAGTAGAATATTTTAATTTTTTCCGACGTCGCTTCTATTTAACTCTGTATGAGACTATTAAATGAGTTTTGTTTAATTTAATCGATGCTAATTATTATTATTTATAATATTCTTCAACATCAGTAACACGCACAAAAAATGGGGAAAATATATAATAATCATTGCAAATTAAACAGCATTATATTAAATTACCATTTTTAATTGTATATTAATCATTATTTCTTGTTTATTATTTTCTATGCATTGTTAATTGTTAACTTAAAATAGTTAATTAGATGTTAATTTAGTTATTAAGATAACTTTTAATTTGATATTGTTAATCAAATCTTTAAAATTCTGAATCGAATGTTCGTAATGTTACTTAATTAGTGTTTAATTATTTTTTATATTCAATCACTAATAACCCTTAATTACCCTCTATTAAAAATATGGCTTGATCCTCATCTTTTTCAAGTTCAAAACATGTTTTGAATATTGATGTGAAAATAGTTGTTTGACAAACATATATGTCTAAATGCACACCATTTTGTTTCTTCCTGCATTTTTATTTCTGAAATATCACGTTATTTTTCAAAAACATTTTAACTTATTAAAGTACTTTTAGTAAAGCCATCCATCTTAAAATTCAGGCATATGTAAATGCTTAAAATACCCTTGGCTGCAATTAAGTTTGTTACTGTAGATACAATATTGTATATTTTTCTGCGAATAATGGATTCGTAAAATTTTTATAATTAATTTTAAAGATATCTCAAATCACTCCATCCTTCTCAAACCGAATAATCTTTTTAAACATTTGCAAATGGTCGTGAAGAATATAAGTTTGTAAAGTTGTTTTCACACAAATCACCCAGAATGGCGTCATTTGTAGGCGAATTTTGAAGTGTTATGCGTCTTGAAGGTGGAATAATAATAATTATATATTTATTAACACATAAAATTATGTCATCAGATAAAATATGTTTAATGTCGTTGTTCCGAAATAACTTGAATATAGTTTTAGAACGTCTAAAACATGTTATTACAAGGTTATTTTACGTATTTGTGTGGTTTTAAATATACTTAGTTTTAATGTATTAAGTTTTGAAATAACTTTTGTGAATATTTTTAAGAACTTTCACTGCAGATGTTTCGATATGGGATTACCATCGATGGAGATTGAGATGTGCTTAAAAAAACAATCTGTTCTTTTGACGTGGTTCTTTGAACCTAACAAGAACACTTGATGGTTAATTTTTTATCAGTCTTTGGGTCTGAAGGACGTTTAAAATGCGTTTTGTTTAGTTTTTTCCAGCGATGTATAAATAGATGTGATTTTTGCGTAGTTCTTTCATATTCAGTCAAAAGTGATTTTGTTTATACTGTTAGTTAAACTGTGCTAACAGCACAACTGTTTTTTTAGAGATAAATTAGATACTTATAATTTGTTTTTTAATTATTATGTATAAATTTAGTACCTTCTTTTTTATTCCGTTTCATTTTTTTGAAGTTCCAATAAAATGAGGACTCTGAGCTAGTTCTCCAAAATTCCTAAATCATCATCTGCAAAACACAAAATTCCTCCTACGCTGTATCATGATATTGCATTTTTTCCCAATACAAAAATATTGTTACTCATTTCCTTACCATTACACCCATTTTCCTATATAAGATTTCCCTTTTAAACACTGTTAAACAGTTGTAATACGAACTTACGGTACAAATATGCTAATCGGGCTTTTTTTTTTTTATAAATTTCAAAATTTGAAAAAATATTACATATTTTTCCAAAAAAAGAAATATCTGATCTCAGACATTTCTTTCCTTAGGAAAAAAAAACTTGGATAAATGTCGCTCATTTCTCCGACCAATCTAGAATTTCCTCTACAAATCGTATATCATTTTCTTTAAACAATCACATACTTTTCCATTCAAAATTTCACATCATAATCATTCCTGGTCCTAAAAAATCGAACTCCCCTTCCACGAATGGCAGAATAATGATGAACCTCTTACACTTCCCAGGTGTGGTGGGAAAAGAACCAAATAATAAAAGAAGTTCCTCGCAGCAGGTGTAACCGCTGGATCAGAACGCAGCGATAGGCCAAGGCCATTCTAGCTAGCTGCCACCTCTACATCGGACCTACCTTGCCAGAAAGCAGAGCGGAGGTCACAGGTAAGGGAAGCAACTGTGGGCCGCCACTGCTGGACACATGCCCACGGTGTCGTGACGGCTTTAAAAAGACGTTTTGAAGATTTGTTCTGGTGAAAGAAAATTTGCATGTGCGAATCAAAAAATTCTGGATCTAAAATTCGATCCTTCCATGTACCTTGGCTTTGAAGTTCTTTTTTAAAAGACGTTTTAAGGATTTGTTCTGCTGAAAGGGTTCAATAGAAAATTTACATGTGCTTGTTAATCAAAAAGTGTGGATTTAAAATGAGATGACCTGGCTTTGAAGTCCTATTTTAAAAGATGTTTTAAGGATTTGCTTGGTGAAAGAAAATTTGCATGTGCGCGATAAAAAAAATTGTGGTTCTAAAATGAGATCACTTCATGTCCTTGGCTTTGAAGTCCTTTTTTAAAAGACTTTTTAAGGATTTGTTCTGGTGAAAGTGTTCGATAGAAAATTTGCATGTGCTTTATCAAAAAAGTGTGGATCTAAAAGTAGAAGACTTAGATTTGAAGTCCTCTTTTAAGTCCGCTTTTGTTCTGGTGAAAGTGTTCAACAGAAAATTCTATGTGATGAATAAAAAAGAATCTAAAATTAGTTGAATGGATAGTTTACAGTTGGTGAAATCGAAAATTTCGTGATGTAATATCTCTTAAATACATAACTTTCTGGTGTTAAACTGCTGAATCGAAAAATGGAAAGTTTGTTGAATTGGAGATCTGAATATGTGAAATCTGTATAAATCTGAGAAAGTTTTGCAAAATATTTCATCTGTAAAATCTGTTGAATAATAATTTTTGTTGTTGTTGATCTTGTTAAATGGAAAATTTACAAGTGCAGGCAGTTTTTAAGTTTTAAAAATAATAACAGTTTCTAGAGTAAGAAGGGAACTAGTTTGGAGAAAGAAGTGAGAGTTCTTTTCATATTTGGTGTTATGATTTGCATTTATTGAAAGCGACTGACTAATGTGTCTGAATAGTGCACAGAGTACGTCACTACAAGTCTCAATAAATTTCCATACATACAAGTGTCATTAATTAGATTGCCAAGGTCGCTATCTTTTTATGGTTACATACTTCAAATTAGAGTCCACGCTCTTTTTATAGCTAAATGTTTGATATATGCAATTAATTACCTTGCTCTTTATTTTTTATTTATTGGAATTTTTTTAAAGAAATCCCTGCAAATAAACCTCCTTGTATCACCAGTAATAGCATATCCTCTTTATTAAGTATCATCAGATATAGAAGTCCTGCATATGAGCAAGACGTTCACCAAATATACAATTTGCATACAGGTAAAATGATCGAGGATTGAATTGCCGTATAAGTATCAGCATTGATTGAAATAAATTTAAAGTATCATAATTGTTAGAATTCCGCTCTTTCACAACTAATGATATAGTTTCCGTACAAGTAAATAATCAATAATATAATTTGCATTTTACAAGTATTATCAAGAAAAGAATTCATGTACTATGTGTCATCAGTAATTAAATTTTCTTCAAGTGCCACTAGTGGAATATCTTTCCAATCAACCATCCCATTCGACGAGCATTATCACCTTTGTGTACTGAACTCTACCTGTTGCCCACCTTTGATCAACCAAGCCAGCGCTCGCACTTTTATCGCCCTGTGAACTCGTGTGACATTTTGCCAAGGTAGATAGATACCGGTGTGCCTCCCCTCCCGACAAGACCTTTGTCTACGCACGTAACACTCGTTGTCAGTGTACCTGTGTCGCGCATCTGTCGCGAATCGACCTCCGGTGACCTCCGATTTTTTTGACTCGCTCGCGTGGTCAAAGTACGCAATCTTCATTCTGCGAGTCAGAGTTAGTGCGCGACTGTCGCGTCTCGCCGACTCGGGATTTTAGAACTTCGGTGTGGATGGATTAATTAACCGGTGATTTTGTTTGTGTTTTGGCGTCTTTTTGGATTATTTACACATCATTTTTGATGGACAAATGCGAGATTGTGAAGGTGAGTGATGTCTTGTGATTTCAAATGTCCCGCGCTTTCGCGCGCCATTTGCATTCGAGTCCTATTTGTAATCTGTAAAAATGCCGTTTATTAACTAAAATTTAGTCCATTTAGAATGAAAGTTATTTCGAAACATCTTCGGTTTCATGAAGGATACATATCATAAGGAGTTCAGAAAACGCATTTTTAGAAGTTTCGAAAAAGTCGAAATTTGGTGACTTATTAACACAAAATAAAGAGTCGCCTTATGCCGTTTTTCAGAGAGAATAGAGTCTACTTGTTTTTTATACATCGTTCATGACGTCATAAATGAGAGGGTATTTAAGGCTTATAGGTTTATTAGAGTGACAAAATAACGGTATTTACATTACCTATCATTTTTTTTTACTTCACTGGTCCAATAAATTTTATATTTTAAACTGGTTTATGTGACTTATGACACTTTTTTTATATCGCTAAAACTTAACGAATTGCCGTGAGAGAAGAAAATTCATTTGGTTGTAATATGAAAAATTATGTATTCTCAACATGTATATTTATTAATTCAAAATTTTGTAAAACGATAATATTTTTTTATTTTAACGAAACTAAAATACATTATTTAAGATTTCTTAAAATAACTATTTTGTCTACAATTTGTATTTTTTAGTTATTAGTTTTATATTTTTAATTTATTCTTTATATATCTTAAAATTCTTTTGATGTGTTTATTTTTTATTCTTTATATGTTTTATTTTGGGCATACTTTATAATTATTTTATTTTTATTTTCTACATTTTTCACATTAATTTTTTTATTTTATCTTGTAATTATGTTAGTACATTATTTTTTGTTTATATTTTATTTAAAAAATATTTATTTAAAATAAAATATTTTCAATTTTTCATATTTTATTTTTATTTTCTACATTTTTCACATTAATTTTTTTATTTTATCTTGTAATTATGTTAGTACATTGTTTTTTGTTTCTATTTTATTTAAAAAATATTTATTTAAAATAAAATATTTTCAATTTTTCATATTTTATAAAAAAATATATTTATCAACTTTTATTTAAAAAATATTGAATAACTTATTTATATTTTTAAAAGGTTATATTTTGGAAATTTATTAAACACACATTGTAAACTTAATATATTTTTACTATTACTTCCTTCTATTAATCCACAATATAAATCGAAAATAATTTCATTGATGAAAAAGAATTCAAACATATAAAAAAAATAATAATAATTAAAAATTATATTTTTGAATAATTGAAAATAAATTCGTAAAATTACACACAAATTAATTCATTACAAAATGTATTTAAAAATACACTAAAATTTGCTTTTTACTTTTAGGTTCAATATGTAAATAAAAATATGTTTCGGCAAATTTAATTCCCATATGAAATATCAGAGCAATAGTTATGAAAAATAAAAATTTTAACATGTTTATATTTAATTTAGAATTAAAGAATTGTAAATATTTGTATTGTACATAAATATGAGACATTATTGCCTGAATTAGGGTTTTCTTAATATAGTATAACCATTGCTTCATTACAGAAATGGTACTTTGTTATTATAATTTAAAATTCCTAATTAATGAAAACTCTTTATTGGTTTGTAAATTTCTTTTTCGACAAAAAATATTACCCTTCAATAAGTTCGCAAACATATACTTGTGAAATATTTTTTAAAAAAATCTGCATATAAAAAATATATTGCATTAAAGTGTTAGTTTTTTTTTGTTCAATTAGCTTGTAATTTCATTCTTATTTTAAAATAAATAAGCAATAAAATATGTTTAATGTATAATAAAAGCATAATTTCAATGAAAACACTATGCAATTGTATTTTTCAGTGCTGCAGCCACTACTACAGTAACAAATAATTTTTTGTATGTCAAATTTTGTCTTTGAAGTATTCATTAAATAAAAATTAACACATACATTAAATTTATTGTACTTCCTTTTAGTAAATTTTGATATTGACAGTATGTTTTAAATTAGTTAATTAAAGTATGAATGTACATGAGGAAATAGTTTACTTATTACGATTATGCAGGCTAAGAACAAGTTAATTACGGATTTAAGGTATTAAACTTGTAAAGAGGAAGAAAAAACGTACTAATAGAGAGAAATATACGTAAAATTATTTAATATAAAAGCATAATGTATGCAAATTTGCATAACCTTAACCCATTCTTGCCCCATTTGTGAATGCCATCAGCGCCTTTATTATGGAATAAAACCTTTAACTTTAACCCTGTAATGCATGATTTTTTTTCATCCCTAAAAAATATATTTGTATCTTTAATACTTATACATTACGGGAAAAATACTGAAAAAAAACTGCATTGGAATTTAAATAATTTAAATTTTTAAAATTTTTGCCATATGGCAAAAACCAACTACAAATTTCCAATTTTGATAAGAATGACTAGAAAAAAAACCCTACTAAATTGTATTTTAAAATAACCCTCTTGAACTATAATTATTTTTTCAAAATAATTTATTGGTATTTAGAACTAATATTATGATACTTTGAATACTGCCAAAGAAGTATTTTCACAACATTTAATAACTTCACTCTTAAATTTTGAATACACTTTTACTGCTCTCATTTATGAGGGTTATTGGTAACTTAAACTTCAAAATGGAATGTAATACATAGATGAAAAAAAACCTTACATATTTGTCAGTTACTGCAGTTTACCTGCCCACGGCAGCATAGCCCTCACAAAGAGCCTCGCGCTTGTAAATACTTCAGGGGTTTTTTTAAAATAAATTTCTAATGATTTGTCCTATCTGCACTTAACCTATTAAAGATAACCATTTGTGAATGTCATTAACATCTTTC
This sequence comes from Hylyphantes graminicola, assembly GCA_023701765.1. Lineage (NCBI taxonomy): Eukaryota > Metazoa > Arthropoda > Arachnida > Araneae > Linyphiidae > Hylyphantes > Hylyphantes graminicola. The sequence goes on from CM043122.1 coordinate 48,120,466, forward strand.
TTATCGAAAAAGAACTTTAAGTTTTTACAATTCGTTTTTCGTGTAACTTAATTTGTTGTATACAAATTTCTCAGTATACTATAGTCTCCATTTGTCTTTTGTTTTGTGTTTATTTAGATTAACTTAAACAGAAACCTTATTTTCGCATGGTAAATTTCTTGTCAACCGTCGTTATTGAATTTTAATGATTGTATCTGAATTATGCTAGTGAATGAATTCTGTTACTTTTTTATTCAAAAATATTTTATAAAATAATGGAAGTAACTTATATATTCTTATTTATCCATTTTTAATTCTATTATTTACTGCATCTTAATCCATCAAAGACCCATTTGAGAATGCAATTCATTCCTTACCGAATAAAAACTTTAACTTTTTTATGCCGTTTTTCGTGTACAACCTAATTTGTCCTACAGTAATTGTTCAGTATACTATGGTTTTTATTTGTCTTCTGATTTTTTTAGATAAGCTTGAGCGGGATCCTAATTTTGTTTGGCAAAATTTCTTGTCATTCGTCGTTAGTGAATTACGAACTTTGACAACCGAAATGTTTGTGGAAGTAATATGTGAAATGTTTCACCATATTCTCGCTATTAGGTTAAACCATTTTTTAGTTTTTGGAAACTATAACCTGATAAATGGTTCAACCGAATACCCAATGTATGGCGAAGCACTTCACCACACAGGCAGCTATTAGGAACCATATTTTTGGTGAAACCAATTGCCAAATTTTTGACAGTGCTGGAACTCTGTTTTCTCGTTTTTTCAATCACTGGTCACAAATGTTTATCTGTTCAGGTCCCGTGCATGTTACGCTCTCTAAACACCCGAATACATAAGCAGCCGGAAAATCAAAAAGGATCCTGCTTAAGGGCAAAATTCTTGCGCGGTTCGGAAAAGATCTATTTTTGCCCACTTAACTGCCTAAGCTGCTACAGGGTTATTCTGGTCCCGTGTCTTTGAACTCTGACACACCTTGACGAAAGTAAAGCACTGCAGACCGCTCGCGGGAATCGGATCCTCCCAGCGCCACAGCTGTGACAATTAGTCAAACTAAGTAAGGCTATTAAAATGACGTATTTTGTGGACAAAAAAATGATATGAGGCATACTATAGTATTCAAAAGGTCCGAAACCTTAAAATTATTTAAGAATGCAAAAAAAAAATCATTTTTATTCTTTAAGAAACGAATTCGAACTGTTTTGAAATTCAGATAAAAAAAATAATAATTTATTATTTTTGCAATTTCGTGAATGTTCCACATACTGACTTATCTAGTTGTGTTACCTGTAACACAAGTGAAATGCAAATGTAATATACAAAAGCATATTTTTTTATTTGAATCTTCTCAGTTTATTTCCTTAATAAACAATCATGAAAATGGAAAACGATTTAGTTTTAGAGATATTAGCCACCATAAACTTTTAATAATAAAATGTAGTAATTTTTTTTATTATAATTCGTTTAAATACAAAAACCAGGCATTTTCGAATTAAGAATATCGAGTAAGTTTGTAAACTTTTACATTTTGATTAAAAAAACACACACATTTTATTAGCGAAAAAATATTTTTGAATTATGTTAAGTAGTTCATTAAATTAGTTTTTCTTGTTCAAAATGCTACAGGCTACTCAGCTATTGATTTTTGACAACTCAGTATTTACTATTTATGATGTTGAACGAAAAACATTCAATAGTATTACTTTTCAACTGCGTTAAATTTGACCCCTTACCTATCTTCCTATGCGTTATTTAAAAGAAAAACCTGACAGTCTGCAATTTTATGCTCAATATAATTTTTATTTTATTTCAAATTATCTTTCAAAATTATTCATAGATCATAGATTTTCTATTTGTGTCTTCTTGGTTCTTGTAATCTTAAGATCTTAAAAAAAATATATTCGTATAGAATTAAGTCATCCATATTTTTAATTATAAATAGATTTTCACATTACAAATTCAAGATACTTTGTTTTGCCAATATACTATGACTACAAAGTATATGGCATATACTTGTACCTACGTCCAAGATTTTGCTATTTAATGCTTTTAATAAAAAAATACTTGAAAAGGAGTTTTAAGTAGTACATAATTTGATGCATGAGTTTACAAGTTATTCTACATTTGCCCACCAAAAACCTTTTTTCTCATTTAAGTATACACAGGTTTTAGGTAGTTTAGTTTGAATATCGTCGCGCTAGAGCTACACGAGGGCTATTGGCGACGGGCGTCATAAATTCGAAACATATCAGGTAACAATACTATCCACAGAGTTCTCATACATTTTAAGTAAAAAAATCAATTGGTGTTAGTGTTTACCCGTATAAGTAACAACACTTAGAACCAAATATCGAAATATCTTTTAATTTATGAACCATGAGAGAGAGAGAAATAGGTTCAAGGTGACCCTCAGTACACTCATCTTCCCTATATAGTTAAGGGGTCATAGGAGTCTTAAAAATTTGCAAAGAAGGTACTACAAATCATAGTTTGATCTTCCATGTAATTTTTTAACTACTCAATATATAAGTATAATTTTTTTATATGTAATTCTACAAGTTTTATTTAATATAAAACAAATTTTAAAACTTATGAAACTTTAGCCAAAGTAAATTAAAATTTTAAAATTTTGATTAAAATTTTTTAAAAATAATTTCTAATTAAAATTGAGCTGAGAATTTAGGTATAAGTCTTTGTACATATTTGTACAATATAAAGTCATTTTCTTAGTCATTTTTTTTTTCAATTTTGACCTCAAAATTTGCCGCGCAAGCCTAATCCCAATGTGTTTAGATAGCTTTATGTTTAATATCATTTAATTTTGGCTAAAGTTTCATAATTTTTAAAAATTGTTTTGTATTAAATAAATCTTGTAACGCTCATCTTCCCTAAGGTATTTATTTGATATGTGTTCAAAGATACAATTGAATTCTTAAGTTACCAGTATGATGTATGATAAAATTCATCACTCTGTCTGCTAAATTTAAAACGTCTGACTATCATAGTCATGAGTCAACAATTTCAGACGAGGCACACGTTTGTACTTTGACCTTTGATACTAGTTTCGTGACTTTCAATTTAATAAATGATGCATATAGAATCGAATGGTTCGAAAATTATGTTTTTTTAAAGCTGAAAAGAGTAAATGTAATTTATTTTAAAGGTTTCTGAATATAACTAAGCTCTGAGGCTATTCATTGTCCGATAAAAACAACTTTAAATCTTGAGAGAGATTCGTACCCAAAATTTATTTAAAAGTGGTGAAAAAAAGTGTTGTTTCTCATTGATTATTTTTTGTTGTTGAAAATAGAGCTATATCCATTGCAGAAAACGTTAACAAAATTTCAAAGTTATCCGAAACTTCAAAACTTTACATGTTTCAGTTTTTATACACATTCATCATGAAGTAACATGCCAGTTTTTGCTTAAGTTTAAATTAAAACCTACTTGGAGTTAGACTGTTTATATCTTTTAAATCTTAAATATGCATTTTATAAATCTAGGTAAAGTTTTGATGGTTAAATATTGTATTTTATATTTTTTATGAATTAGAACAAATTAGAGATTTTTTGAAAATCTTTTAAAGGGAAAATAAACTTTTAATTTTAAATATAACGTAAAGAAATATGAAAAAAATCTCCCCCTTCGTTCTTTAGAATCAAGTTTGACTTTTATAGTTTTAGCACTAAATGGTTTAAAAAACAATATATATATATATATATGACATATCCTAATTTACACTCCTAAAAAACTAATTTTTTTTACCCTTAATTAACTTTCATAACTTCATTATTTTCCAATACTCTTAAATAACACTTAACACTTTAACATCCTAAACACACCATGTCCTGAGAAACAGTCACTTTCCCACGAACTTCTGATTCATCAACCCACGCATTAACATTCCTACCAACTTTCTCAAAACTAACTCTCGCCTCTCATTGGTCAATCTATCCGAACAAGTAGATGTTTCACCATCTTTGAGGATTCCACTCTCACCTCTCGACGTATTAAGACGTCTCTTTTGAATTCTTACTGATGTAATAAAGAACTTTATTCTAATCTTCGTTTCTCTGTCGGCTTATTTTACATAAGTCGGCAGGATACAGTTATCCTGCGTGTACTTAACCACTTAGACCACGAACTAAAGTACTTTTGTCGCACGAAAAAGACCGCGCATTCCAGACTACGCATCTCAGAACGTCCTTTATCCATTTCCCATGCCGAGCCGTGCGAGAGATACTATTCTACCTTCCTACCTTCATAATTACGTCGCTTCATCACTCCAACAACCCGGATGACAGTAAGAAGCCGTGAACTTGCATAGTGTGCGCCTAATCATTCATGGGCTCACTGTCTTTACATCTCCAACATTTTGAACAACACTTTCGTAACTTCCCAATCAGCTATAATGACGACTCCCAGAAGACCAGCCCGCTTCGTACACGATCATCGTAGACGAGCGTCGAATCCGCCCAAGACTATGAACTACGAAGTTCCTGAGACCCTCCCCTCTTCGCTGTCCCCTTCTCATTATCTCCGCGATTTCCCTGAAGTCATCTTGTGGATAAAGTACCCGACCTTCGCGACATCAGCTATCAACACTGACCAACCCGACTTCTGAGCTTCCAAACCCAGCCGAATACCGATCGTCGCATCCTCATCGGACATCGATGCCAACTAGCCATGTTGTGTTGTGAAGAATGAAGAAAGAAGTGATTCAACCGCCCTGTCGTCACTTTAGCCTCCGTACATGCAATCCAAAGAAGAAATGCCAGAAACCTTCAAGTGTGAGTGTTGTGCAATGTTTACGTGTTCCAGATAAGGGGTTGTCTACAAAGTGTGTGAAAGTGAAGTTCCGAAAGTTATCGTGTGATTTATTAGTATATTTATCATGATTGCATCTGAGTTAATGTTGTTCATGTTGTTAATGTGTTCTAATATTATAAATTTAAATTTCTTTTAATTTTAATTTCATAATAATGAAGTTTGTTTGCCAGTTAGTGCCTCTCTCATGCTCTCTAACCTCATTATTCATTATAAAAGTAATTTAATTTTTCATACTAAATAAACAAAATTTATGCTCTTACGTTCAGGTAAATCAATCGAGAGCATGGCGCAACAACCAGCTTCTGACGAACAAACTGAATTTGTAGAGGTAACTAATGATAATGACGACACATTAAATACCAAAACCACTGCAGAAAATTCTAATTTAAGCTTAGTTGAACATTCACAGACTCCCCAAGTCAACTTAAAAGACCTTGATACAACTAGTAACTCTGATCTTAAATCAAACGAAATGACATCAGAATCCATAATTAGTTTTGATCCTGACATGGGGATTAATGTAAAAGCTTATTTACAATATTTTAATAACTTAAATACCGATCCTACTTGGAAACTAAATAACTTACCTCGACATTTAAAAGGATCTGCTTTAAAATGGTACATTAACGATTGTGTAGGAATTAAATCTTGGCCGGAACTTGAAAATAAACTTCTTGAACACTTTCTTGTACCCAATGTCACGTCTTTTCACGAGTTTAACAATTGTGTTCTCAAAATGCAAGATGACATACTAGATTATTTTCGTAAGAAAACCGAAATTGGAAGGAGATTGGGTCTTCCCACTGATTTAATATTACAAGGTTTAACTGATTGTGTCCCTCTTCCTATAAAACAAGGGCTAACTATTGGCTCACCAGCCTCCTTGGCTCAGTGGTTAGATATGGCTATTCGCCTCCAACAAATAAACAGACCAACCCCAGGAAACGAAAGTAATCAAACACCTTATCGATATAATGATAGACCGTTCAGACCTCAGTCGAATGCACCATTTCCTAGACCGCAGCAAAATCAAACGAACTTTAACCACCATTTTGCTCCTCGACCATATGGAAACCCAAGACCTAACCGATATGACCAAAATTTTAGTCCAAACAGATTTAATTTCAATTTTCGACCACAAAACAATAGGTCATATACTCCTCGACAACAAGGTCCTGGACCAGCTTACCACAACCATACGACTCATTTCCAAACTCAGTATTCTTTACCAACCTCTCCTTGTCGTCACTGTACCGAGAGAGGAATAATGTACTCATACCATTGGATGAATTTATGTCCATTTAAAACTTCTGCTAGTAATACTGAAACACAACAAAGTAATTTGCATACCGAGAACCCATCCAATAGCGAAACTAATATATGACAAAGAGAACATTTGTTATTGAGGGGTTGTATAAATCAAAACAATATACCCTGTATCATAGATACAGCGAGTACTCTGAATATCATTTCTAATAACTTTGTTTTAAAATATAATTTAAAATGTAAACAGATTAACCCTTTTCTTGTTAAACAAGCAAATAGCAACTTTTCAATAACAAAATGTGTCGATGTTTCACTTAACTTAGGAAGGATTACCGAAACAATTACATTATTTGTTAACCCGAGTCCTTTACCGTACATAATACTAGGTTTATCTAGCTGTGCTAAATTTAATTTAATCATTAATTGCGCCAAAAAAGAAATCACCCAAAATAATGTTATCCTTCCTCACTATGATTTACCATTACCTATGTTAAACCATTTATCTTTAATGATGTTTTGTGAAAATGATAATTATGCCTTTGATAATCCATGTTCTAATAGTCACATAAATCAAGAGTACTCTATGTTTGAGCAAAACAACCAACAGATTCCCCGAGCCTCTGTAAACACAAATTATTTACAGATAACTCATGATGATTCTGAAATTGAAAAACTTTTGCTCACACATAGGAGTGTCTTTGCTACTTCTCAATATGATGTAGGATGTATTAGGGTAGAACCTCAAAAAATTATTTTAAATAGTGACCTCCCCATTAACCAACGTCCTTACAGAACCTCATTAACTAATGAACGCGAAATTGATTCTCATGTACAAAAACTTTTAGAAGCAAATTTAATTGAAGAAAGTAATTCTCCTTATGCTGCACCTGTTACATTGGTGGCAAAACATGGCGAACCTAATAAAACCCGTTTTTGTATTGATTACAGAAAACTTAATCAGATTACTACATTAGACAGTGAACCCTTACCTAGAATAGATTCCATATTAGATAAATTGTATAATTCAAAAATCTTTTCCACCATTGATTTAGCATCTGGCTATCTTCAAGTTCCTATCGCTCAATCTGACCAAGAAAAATTGGCTTTTGTAACTCATAGAGGATTATACACTTTTAAAAGACTCCCTTTTGGTTTTAAAAATGCTCCTGCTATATTTAATAGAATAATTCGTAGAATCCTCACTAAATATAAAGTTGATTTTGCATATAATTATTTTGATGATATCATAATACATAGTACCTCAAAAGCCGAACACTTAGAACATTTAAATAAAATCTTTGAAATTATGCATCAAGAAAATATTAAATTAAAATTCTCTAAATGTGTGTTTGCTCAAAATCAAATTAACTTTCTTGGTTATGAGATTAAGTATGGAATCATCACCCCTAACGATGTAAATATAGAAACAATTAAAAAATTAACTCCTCCCAAAGATAAACGCTCACTTCAAAGATATCTCGGTAGTGTGAATGTGTATGCTAAATTTATTAATGATTATGCTAAAATCAGATACCCTTTAAATCAATTACTTAAAAAAGATGTTACTTGGAGTTGGACTCCCGAATGTCAAAAGAGTTTTGAAACTTTAAAGAATGCTTTAATTTCTAAACCTGTTTTAAGATTATTTAATCCAAACTCTCCTACACATATCTTTGTTGATGCATCTTCTACAGCTGTAGCAGGAATACTTAAACAAGAAGATGAAAATGGTATTTTGCACCCTGTTGCATACCACTCTAGAACACTTAGAGATTATGAAAAGAATTATGCAATAACTGAATTAGAATGTTTAGCCATAGTTGACACTATAGATAAATTTCACTATTATTTACATGGAATTAATTTTACCATTCACACTGACCATTCTGCTTTACAATACATTAAATCTATTAAAAACTTAAGAGGAAGATTATTTAGATGGTCTTTAAAATTAAGTATGTATAATTTTAACGTAAAATATATTTCGGGTTCTCAAAATATTGAAGCAGATTTCTTATCCAGGCATCCCACAGTCCACTTGTTGCAACATACTTACTTGCTAGATTTAGAATTAATTAAAAGTAAACAATTTGAAGACAATTTATCTAACCCAAAGTATTTAAATGTAAATGATACAATAGTAATTAAAAAGAGAAATCTATATAAAATTGTTGTCCCCTTTTCACTAAGAAAGAAGTTATTAGAAGAAGCCCACTTAAAATTCGGACATCCAGGAGTCAACAAAATGATACACTTAATAACTCCTCATTATTATTGGCCTAAAATTAATGAAGATATTGCTTTATTTACTAAATATTGTCAAACTTGTCAACTAAATAAAAAACCTCATCAGAAAAAATTTGGCCTTTTGCAAACAGTTCCTCAACCTGATGTTCCTTTTGAATTAATTTCAGTTGCTACTGTAGGTGGTTTTAATTACTATAATTCCACAAAGAAATTTTTGCATGTTGTTCTTGACCATGCTACCCGCTACATTTGGGCTTTTACTTCTAAGAATGAAACTGCTGAAACTTATGCTAATTGCTTAAAACAAGTATTCCAAATTCAAGTGCCTTCTAAAATGTTAACTGATAGAAATCCTGCTTTTACTTCTTCTCGCCTTGCTAAATTTCTTAGAAACTTTAATGTTAAACATCTATTAACTTCTTCTCATCACCCAGAATGTAACGGTTCTTCTGAAAGAAACCAAGCTACAATTGTATCAATGCTTCGCACTAAAGTAAATTCTTCTTCTCCTAAAATCCCTTGGACAAGGTTATTAGAACAGGTTGTCCACGAATACAATAACAGCCCTCACACCGTTACTAGATTCCCTCCTAATTATTTAATGTTTGGCATTGTACCTTTCCCATCCCCTCTAAATCAAGAAATTTACCCTCCAGTAGATGAAGCTAGGATTATTGCTAAAAATAGAACGATGGAATGTCACGAAAGAAATAAATTAACTTATGATGCTCGCCATGTCCATAAAACTTTTAACATTGGAGATTTAGTAATTTATGAAGAATTCCACTATCCAAATACTCGCAAATTAACTCCTCCATTTTCCGGTCCATATACTATTTTAAGACAAACTAGTCCAGTAAATTATGAACTTGATAGATGTAAACAAAATTCAAAACAAAATGAAATTGTTCATGTTTCGAAATTGCGACCTTATTATGACCCTGAACAATTAAAATTAACATTTGAATAAATATTTAAATCCTGTATTAACCTATAAATAAATAATTAAATTTTATGTTTATACTTAATTTTATATTTTATTGATATTTTTCTTATTGTCACATTTTATTGAACTATTATCATAATGCAACTTTCTTGTGGTTGTGATGAAGACTGTTTCAAGATTCAGTTTGAAGAAAAAACCTTCCTCTCAATCATCACGTGATCTTCATCCCTGCCACTCATTCAAGTGACTTTGTTACTGAACATGGACATACTGCATTCAACAACCTTCTACAAGAACTATCATTACATTCCTTCCTTTACATGTTATATGATAATTGTACAACTCGCCTATTTGTGTCTTCGATATTCTACCAAACCACTTGGGATCTCGAATGAGTTCTTAACTGGTTTACCTTTTTTATCGAATAGCACTAGATGGGATATTACTAAATACATTGAGCGCTCAAAATTAACAATCATTATCTTAATGCAATTTTTAATTAATTCATCATTCGGAAGGAAAAGTTTTCTTTATATTTTTCACAAAACTGTACAATATACTTAAATCTAGATTACCAGCATTTAACTTAGAAATGACGTCATATCATACAACAAGGGCCCTATAAACTCCACACAAAGTGGATACTCTTACATAAATGACTTTCAAACGTTTGCCCCACTTTTTTTTTACCTCCCAATTTCCACCATTCCCCGTACCCCAGTTTTTTACAGTTTACTATATTTTTTACCAGGCTTTTTGTAACACAACTTCAATAACAGTCTGAAGAATCAGCTGTTCCCTAGTTTTTTGAGGTTACACCATAACTCCACATCTTTCCCCGTTTTTCTCTTTTTGAGAAAACCAAGCTGCGATTTCTGACTTGGAGATTTGTGACTTCGCGTCCTTTTTTCTAATTCAGAATTCAAATAAAATTATTTCTGTTTCACTGCAAACGGGTGTAGCCTCGAGATTTTTTGAAACGTTGACATTAGTGGTCCGGAACACTCTTGTCCACGTTTCACTTAGCTCTCCATTTGCAACTTGCTAAGCAAGTTTTTCACTTGTCTGGCGAAGAAGTTAAAACTTTTACAACAGAAAACATGCCAGTTTTCGCATTTTTATTATTTCAGAAATTTTTTTTTTACTGCATTGCTATATGCAGAATGATTTTTTTTTTTCACTTTTGAATATTTAGTGTACAATTTATATTTCAATTATGTTGTTATACAATTTTATGTTGTATGGCAATTGGCTGTTAATATTGTTTAAATTTACATATTTTTACTACATGTTTGATATTTTTCATGAGTGCTTACTTTCAGTGTTTGATATATTGTATTTCATGAAATCGTGAGTTTTATTTTTTTTCTTAATGTTTATCATTTTTTTTGCATTTCCCTTTCTGGAAATGATAATTGTTTTACTTGCATCAAATGTTGAATTTTTCCATTAACCAGAATTGTCATTTTCATCATTATTTTGCAACGTTGCTCATTTCATGTTACTGTTACCTTTCGTAGCTCCTTTTGATTGACCAATTTGTTGTTTACTTTCATTTTTTTTTCCTTTTCACTAACTCGTCCCTAGCTTTGAACTTGTTTTCCTTGGTCGAGGAATGGCCACTCTCGACTTTGTGAATCGAGTTTTCTTTTTTTTTTCTTTTCTCTCTACCCCTTTTCCCCTCGTCCCCGTCCGCGCAGCCTTGCTGGGGGGGATATGACATATCCTAATTTACACTCCTAAAAAACTAATTTTTTTTACCCTTAATTAACTTTCATAACTTCATTATTTTCCAATACTCTTAAATAACACTTAACACTTTAACATCCTAAACACACCATGTCCTGAGAAACAGTCACTTTCCCACGAACTTCTGATTCATCAACCCACGCATTAACATTCCTACCAACTTTCTCAAAACTAACTCTCGCCTCTCATTGGTCAATCTATCCGAACAAGTAGATGTTTCACCATCTTTGAGGATTCCACTCTCACCTCTCGACGTATTAAGACGTCTCTTTTGAATTCTTACTGATGTAATAAAGAACTTTATTCTAATCTTCGTTTCTCTGTCGGCTTATTTTACATATATATATATATATATATATATATATATATATATATATATATATATATATATATATATATATATATTATAATATAAAAAGCTATATATCTAAAATAATCAATAAAAATCGTTTTTTTTTTGGTACGGGTCTCCTTTAAAGTATGAAAAAATAGTTTATAAATTCTACTATATGTTATTCGCTATTATAATATTTGTAACTTTATTATTGTAATATTTTGGCTTTTTATTGCGACTTAATGACACAACCAATAGAAAAATTAGATAATATTTTTACGTTTGCTTTCATCATATCTAAACGGTTATACGACTCATAAATAAAATAATTTTTTGGTGAATTTTTGGTCAATCACTGGAATGAGATTTCAATATTTAATTTAACTGGTGCAAATTATTATCATTATTATTTCGTGATTTAGAAATTAAATAGGCCGTATTATGAAAATGTTTTTTGTTTGAAAACCTTTTAAATAGTTCTCATTACTTTACTGCAGTTATTACGTATTTAAAACAGATATATACAAGTCTAAGCTAGTGATATTTAAACTATTTAAGGATTCATAGTTAATAGTCAAAGAAATTGTGTAGTATTTAAGAATATTTTATTAATAAATGTGTCAATGAAATATTTTTTTGCTACCAACTTTACAACGCTCCCCAGTTAATATAATCGATACTTTATATAGCAGATCAATACTAACAGTTTTTAACTAACACAAATGCATAAAGAAACGATAAAATAATTCTTGAAAATTGCCATCTTATTCAAAATACCTGCTTGATAGCTTGTATCTTCTTTGTATTACAAGATAATATAATTTCATATGATTAGTGAAATGATGCCTACATATATAAGAGGGGAAGGTGTTGTTCCTTTGACCACTTCACACTTTTTATTTTTTTAAAACTTGAATATTAAAGCTAACTTCAATTTGCTTATTTTATTCCACAATCTGTATCGTATTTTTAATCTTATATAATTTTCCAAGTTTTTAGTTTCAATTTAATTATGTTTTTTTTTCATTTTTTTTAAATATTGAAACTGTGGTCAAAGGCACAACATAGTGTTGTATCTTTGACCATGTGGTGTTGTACCTTTGACCAGTTTAAATATCATTTTATCCACTCGAAGAAGAATAAGAATATTTTTTCAGAAAGAATAGTCAAGAGTCTAGGAACGATGTATAGATTAGTAATTAGTAGCGACATTTTATTATATTTTTAATTTTCTTAAGTCGGGGGGGGGGGGGGATATTTTTAACCCGTCACCTGACCTGTCAGGTTTTTCACCAACTCGTATATTTTGTAAATAATTATAAATTTAATAATGTTGTTAAATCTTAAAATTTGAAGAATGGAGGGACTATTTAATAACCATCTACTGCAGAGATATATTCTTAAAAAAATTACGAAATTAATTTTTCATTCAAAATTTTTGGTTTAAACTTGATGCAGTAAAAACAAGTTTGCACTTTAGCTAATTGTGTTATTCCTCACAGGGTTAAAATTAATATGCATTTCTTTATTCCTTATGGGCTTAGGTCAAAAATATTAATTAATTTTACGAAAGTTGTAACAGTAACACATAGAAGTTAAAATGTTGAGAAATTCAGTTAGGAGTGTTGTACCTTTGAAATTTTCAAAGGAACAATAACTGATGATGGTCAGAGGTACAACACCATGACATTCCAAATTCAAAAACATGCTACAGTTAAAGGATTAGAATTACGATATTCAAAAGCTCCACAATATTTTGTGAAGTGTTTAGCTACTACGTCAAATGATTTCTATCAACAAAAATATAAAACAAAAAATTTTATTAAGCAAAACCTTGTATATTTGACTTAATTTTTGATTTTGTTACTTAGATATTGTCAGTGATAGCTAAGAGCATTTTTGAAATTAACTAAATCAATCTGGACCTCTCTGTATTCTAACACTTGATCCCCCACATTATAAAACACACATAGGTATCCCTATTTAAGATTTGAATTGCTTCTTTTAATGCTGAACTTAGTGTAATTGTTTTAAAGCTAATTCGCCTATATATTTTCAAAAGCACACGAACAAATACTAGTTATTAAGTCCACCTGTTCTTAAAAAAAAAAACTTTCGGAATGATAGTGCTCTACCACATGAATCCGAAGAGTTACCTTTTTATAAGTTCGCCTGTTCTTAAGAAAATACTGATGAAGGTAGTATTTTATAGCAATAAAGTCAAGGGGGGGAGTATAAATATTGCGTATATATTATAAATATTGCGTGCGTATTCTATGTTACAGCCTTTTTCTATGGTTACATGCAGGGTGTGTGGCTTCAAATTTATTTTCCTTATAAAATACTTTATGCCATTAACATTACTTAAATTTTTCTCTTCTTTTAAACCTTCCTTTATTCGTCAGTTACCATCGACATGCAAGCTCATTTCATGACAATTTTAAGCAGTATTCTACTACTTGTATTGGTACACTCAATAAGTTCGAACAAAACCTAAGAGGTGGCAAGATTTTAGCATACGACATACCTTCCAAAAATTGGCAGACAAAGAGAGTTTTGGAAGATGAATTCTCATCCCACCAGTTTTGCCCGCCGTTTGCCATACCTTCAGTCGTTCAAACAAGCCTCTGTAACCACAAATGTGTATTAATTGCTGATATCATTTTAAACAAATCATACATTATTCCATCTCTTCCAAATTTTCAGTAGCATGCCATGGGTTTCGGATTGCATTTTGAGTTTCAGGTCAACATTTCAAGTTTGAAGGTTACGAATCCAATAGCAACAATGTTAAGGGGAGCGGACACCCCCATTCCCTTTCCTACCTCGATCGGGCTGGCTAATGCTAAGTCTATGGGGAAAAAATGGTTTTAGTTCCAAAAAAAAGCAAAGAAATTATAGGAATATTTTGATGCGGTTTTTTTTAAATTCATAAAACTCCAATAAAGGTGTGCTTTTAGATGTTATTTTTTTAAAAACGCTATTTACTTTTTTTTAATCTAAATTTTTTTCGAATAAAAAAAAGTAAATAGCGTTTTTAAAAAAATAACATCTAAAAGCACACCTTTATTGGAGTTTTATGAATTTAAAAAAAACCGCATCAAAATATTCCTATAATTTCTTTGCTTTTTTTTGGAACTAAAACCATTTTTTCCCCCATAGACTTAGCATTAGCCAGCCCGATCGAGGTAGGAAAGGGAATGGGGGTGTCCGCTCCCCTTAACCCTTTCACGCTCGAAACACTTGGAAACGAACTTGAAGCTAATTTACTGAAATCAAAGTTGCAGAATTTCTACACTTCAATGAGATACGCATTGGGAAAACGGGTCCTATCGTATGGGAAATACCACTCGCTTTGTGGTTTGACATCATCGCAAACTAATCATCGTGACCAAAACGCAGTCATGTATGCCTCGTTAATTTTGAAACGTGGTCAAGTGACAAGGTCATCACCTGAGTCGGGATCTTACCAAACTTCGAATAACATCGTGCGCAATCACCGTAAGTTTCACTGTACTAGGGAACCCCCACGAAAAAATTGAATATTTTTTTTACTAGTTAGTGGGCTAGAACTCAAAATGTCTGTCAGTAGTCGTACTTCTTAAGATTTCTAACATTTTAACCGCTCGACCTGAGGGCCCGTGTTTGAAAAAGAGAATATTACTGAATGGCTATGAATGTGTCATACTTTATTGTAATGGTTTATTTTTACAATCATTGTTTCATTAGGGCATATTTTCTTACGCTTGCAGAAAAAAGGTCAATAAGCGACGATTATTCTGGTTGTAGTCTGCAACAGCGTAGTGGCAAAAAAAAATTGAGTGTTTATTCTTTGGTGATTTCACATGCATATCACATTATGAAATTATCCTGAATTATCGACTTTAAGAAAAGTCAATTAAAATATACGGTTGAATTCAATACAATTATGCTCGCAACGTGATTATTTATTCCGATTTCTGCACAATTATCTGCTCAACATCTGCCAGCGTTTAGATTAGTTGCACTAGCTTCGCACTTGAGCAACACACGAGATTTTTAAAATCAGTAATGTTCACATATACAAACACATAAAACTTATTATTAAAAACTATATACTTACCATTACGTCAAACTCAATCTGATTGCTGTATCTTGTTTGGGACGCATTCTAGCGTATCGCATTAATCCAATGGATTGGCATACAAGTAGAATGAATCATTATTTCCGTTCATATCTATATTAAAGCATTTCATTCATTCAGAACTACCTATTCGATTTGGCTGTTAAATGCACTCGCATAATGTAAAAGCTTTTGTCCTGTAAATTATTATTTTTGGGGGACTATTCAAAAACAAAGTAATGGTTGCATTTGCCTACATTTTATCTGCACTTAAAAATAATAGGTACATTTTCGAAAAAATTGCTGGTAGCTTTTATTCTTGCACCCACGTAAAAGTTAAATTGACAAAGAACATAAAAAAACTCTCTAAATAGCAATTTTAATGAAACATTTATTATTACGATTTATTTCATCTTCACAATAAAGAATAGTTTATTTTGCCATAAAATTGTGATCTGTTTTTAATCCTTCCTATTAGAAAGAAAGGTGGCTCAGTGGCTGAGAGGTATTACGTGTTCGACGTCGTCACGTCTCTTAAGCCGACGTCGTTACGTTTCTTAAGCCCAAGTTTGTGGGTTCGAACCCCGGCTGAGTCGTCAGTTTTTCTGTATGAGAAGATCCGTAGGCACGCATAGCTTAGATGGTTGCCTCAAAAACTGGCTCTCAGTTAACAGGGAATATGCAGAGTCTGCAAAGGCTTAGCCGCTTAGCGGTCTAAATAGCAGCCCTGTTGGAGGAAAAAACAAGAAACTAGGAAGCTAGTTTTCCCATGATTTACTGAACAAAATATTTTTAATGTTTGTATTTTATAATATAATTATCAAGTATTAATGTTGTGGTCGTAAACGTATACTTTAATTAAAAACTTTAGGGTGGTTTTTTAATACCTTTATTTTGAACATAAAAAATAATTTATAAGACATAGAGTATAGCACTAATGGGTTGTCTTTACGAGGTTTTCATTTTTTTAAACATCCGTTTTACTTTAAATAGTTCCTCGTTTTCCACCAGTCATTTCCTCTTCAATCATAGATATTCTTTTTACATATATTCACAGTTTTTCGCATTGAACAAGGGTACTCTTTGTTACCACTAGCATACATATTCGTTTCATTTTCAATTCGATTTTTAAATTATTCTTATGCTTCCCGGTGTGAAACTTCCTGGGTATTGCATGGCTGAGTCAGTGCGGCACCCTCCTTTCGTCGATAAAGCACAGATTCGAATCCTAGTCCAGGAGAGAAAAATTAAAATTGTGTCAATTAGAAAGAAATATTCAGGCAGCAAAGATGACAGTAATATTTCCTTCTGTATTTCTTATTAGTCAAGCATTAGCCATTCTGATGGATAAGTTTCCAGTTACTTATACACTTGTATGATAACTGATATGTGCTTCAGACAATCATACAAATATATGAAGAGTACACGGGAAGAAGCGATTGATTTATTAGGCGGACGCCCGCAACTGTCTGCTTGGCGGCATAAAACCGGTTTCTCTCTTTCTTCTTCGCGTGGTCCAAGCGTCGGGATCGCCAATCGCCTTGAATCGAACTTGGTAGCTAAGAACCACAGAGATAGTAGTTAAAGTACTACACTGGTATATCACGTGACCTACAACACTGACTTCATTGGGGCTCTTCTGGGAGCTCCTTGCGCGTCCCGTCGTTAGAATTGGAGGTCACGTGAGCTGCCACTATATTACTTTAACTATGATATCTATGGTAGGAACTGGTTTCCTTACACAAGTTTAGGCGATCATTCGCTATCATCGCCAAAGTGGCCTGCTAAGGAAACTTCTCTGAAAAATCAATCGGTTTTTCCCGTGTACTCTTTATATGTGTTGTGACCAGACGTACTGCATTTCTCGTTTGCTACTCAACTATATAGCAATAAGAGTCTACGTTTTTTTAAATACTTTTCAACCAGAAACATAATGTAAATTAAATATGATTTATGAAAATTTAACGGTGATTTCATAGTCGAAAAGTTAATAACTGAAACGAATCTGGTCAGCCTTATATTTCGCGTTCAAAATAAATTTGTCTATCTTTTAATTAAAATAGTGTTTTAGCGTGTTAGTTAATATTATAGTTTTGATTTTATTACAAAATGCTGGCTGAAAGAAATGATAGGCAATATTTTTCATTATGCCTGTTCACTGTTAAAATAGACACCAGTTTTTATAACAAATTTGCTAATACTCGATAATATTTTTTTAGTGTTAAAACTTCTGAAGTACCATTTATTTTCTTGATAAGACTCAGTTGAAGGAATTTCTACTCTTGCAGATCTCGTATTACGTTTTTCATTTTTTACTCGGACACATTTCTACTTTATCATACCTTATTTCATCATTAGTTCTGACTTATAATTCTAAATATTTCGGCTCACGAGGTACTTACAAAGCTAACAAGTAACTAAAGATGAGGCAAAGAAATGCTTTTGTCTAACGGTAATAAATATAAGGAACTTTCTTAGATTCTTTTGACATCATTATGTTATGACAAAATTGTTTTCGTTTCAAGGTCATTTACAAAATATTCCTCCATGTAAAACATGGAAGAGAAACGAAATATAATAATTCGGCAATCCATGTAACATAACACATTGTAATTTTTTTTACTTCAAACGTTGTCAAAGGCCTTTAAAATTACGACTTTCAACAGCAATGAATATGGAGATTTTATTTCATTGGTCTGAAATACTATTTTTAAGGAAACATATGATACCATTTTAAAAACAGCAAATGTATAGGTTAGCAAGAAAAACTAGAATTTTAAGAAAATAAAGTCATAAAAAAAATGATAACATTTTAAAATTTAATTGTAAAACGATATTTAATTAATAACGATAACTACAGATGCGTGCACATTTTTGTGCAAATATAGGGGAGAGTGGGGACTATTGGGACATTTTTTTAAAACCTCTGTATTTCAGCAAAAATACAAGAATCTTCATTTCTTTTTTTACAAGCTCATAAACTGAACATTCATTTACTTAAAAAGTCATTCGACAGATGTTAAAACATTTACCATCAAGCTCTGTTCAGACGTAAATAATGAAATTGTTGGTGGAAAAAAGTCAGCAATAAAGCTACTTGAACTTTCACTTGTTATATGATGAAAAAAGTTCAAAAAGTTTTAAATTAAAGTTTAAAATAAGTTTTTGGCAACTTGACTGAATAGGATACTAGAGATTTACATAGATTTTTCGAGAGAAGCATCCAAAGCTAGGTTTATTCGAGTCCCATTTGACCCCACTGTTTCTGTCCCATTAGACCCCACAGTGTGGTTTTTTATAAATGACCAAACACAGAAGCACGTGTATTTGACCACAGTATTTGACATATACTATCTTAATCTACGATAGGTCATCTACCTAAAAATATAGTTCTTAGAAAGTTTTTATTTGATACTTCAAAAGTGAAAAACAAGGTACACTTTTAACTAACTTTGAATTCTACAAAACAACAATTCTTCTCTCCACTTCACCAAATGCTTTTAATGGCTGATCTTTGGTTGTTAAAATTTGAAGTTTAACTATTAAATGCTGTAGTGTAAAAAAAAATTGGTAGAAAATTATATCTTTCCCCTCTTTAGTACCCTTGTCCCATTAGCCCTGCGTCCCAACAGCCCCCACTCTCCCCTACAATTAATTATCTTGGGTACATTGGGCTTCGAACCTTTAAGTCCACATATATCGGTATTCGACACGGCCATCAGATAGTCTATCTTCCAAATATCTTCTTGGGGAGCGTCCATAAATTTCGTCATGCGTTTGAGGGGGGGGGGGGGGGGGGCTTTCGCCAAATGTTACGTAATTTTTACATGGTTTCATGGTTATATACGGTTAAATAATAGTAAAATATGTTCGAATTAAAATGATCAAAATCTTACACGATAGGGGGAGGTGAGGGAAAATGAGGGTACAATCAACCATTTTTAAAATTATCTCATTATAAAAATCTCCTTTTCAGCTAATTTTCAAGGATTTTTTTTGTATATAATATACATTTGAATCGTTTAGATTTCAAATATATAGATATTTAAAAAAAATTCCACTATATGCTTTAATATCTGGCAATTCAGAGAACCTAGTTTCATACCCTCATTTTCCTCCAGGGGAAAAGTGGGAAAATTGTGGTAGCTCAAATTTAAGAATATAATGGAATCAAAAATCATTTATATAGCGAACATTTTGAAACAAAAGCATTACTAATATTCCTCTACACTTTTATTTCCGAAAAGCTAACTTAGAATAGTAGAATAATAGAATATTTAAGTAAAAGATTATTGTCCTTTACTATTGAATTAATTCTCCTGTAAAACTTACAGATTACATTCAACTTTACAAAATAATCTTCATTGTCCATTTCTTAAATGATTAATAGTTTCTTAGCTTTGGTTTGGTTAAGTATTTTACAGGATAATTTGTATCATTTAGTAATTCAATAGCAAATAACTAATTGCAAATGAAAGCATTGCTCATATTCTTCTTTTTTAATAACACTGTATATTTTGATAACATCAAAATTGTTTTTAAAAAAATATCCTCTAATATATCCAATTTAAGTTCATTTCAAAACCAAAACTCCATTACATCTTGCAGCCATAGCTAAGCGGCTAAGCCTAACCATACCACCACTTTACCCCACTGCCTAAAAACAATTATTAAAAATGTAAATATTGGAATTTTTCTTAACTATTTTTGCAGAAATTCTCTTTAAGAATGTGGCTATTGCATGTAACAATACTTTATAAAATAAAATTAATAAAGTTTTTACGAGTGAATTCTAAGAGCTGAAACAAAATTAGCTTTAGAACAAGAACCTGAATAAATTAATGGTGTTGCCAGATCCTAAAGACCAAATAAAAATAACAGGAGATCATCTAAAAATATTAAAATAATATTTAAAAGAAAAAGTATCAAAACATTTAAACGTATGATGGAAATATATATTTTTTAACATACCCTCCATATTCCCACATACCCCCATACCACTATTTTCCACCATCCCAACCTAATGTTTATCGTGGCTTTCCGAGTCTACTCCAAAATGTAAGTGTGCTTTGAAAAACTATTTAAAAATTCACCAACCCCCCCCCCCCCCTAATATAAAAATATGAACTTATGAAAATCTCACGTGAGATAATCGGGGAGGAGGAAGGGGTCGTGTAAGATATATATTTTTAATATTGGATTAACAAGGAGAGACTACTTTGGTTTGCAGACTCAGCTACAGCTCACATCCTACCTTAATTTGACGTTTGTCATATACTAAAAAGTTATAGGCCTTAAAATATTTTTTTAATGATGGACTTTTATCAGTTCTGGGATGACGAATTGCTGGTCGGCTTACTCTGAGGGGGGAAGCGTCCGTTTTTGAGTTATCAACTTTCATGCGGCTATGTAATTGCAATTAAGTTTTGTTTAGTTTCAATTATCGTCGCACTGGAGCTACACGAGAGCTAACTACAATTAAGATAAGATTTTTTGCTGTGTAGTAACATTTCTTTCAAGCTAATCTGTCATAAACCAGTAAAAAAAGCGTGGTTTTGGATGTTAAAAGTGACGTAAATTTGAACTGTTGAAAACCCGCTTGAAACTGAAAGCACAAAGCTAACGTCTCATTAAAACTTATTTAGGCGTCATATACTTCAACCAAATAACGATTTCAAAATTGATGCTGCTAAAAATATTATTTTTATGCTTTTTCATTCAAATAAGTCTTTCATAAAGACGATATTTGAATAAAATATTAAAAAATTAATATTGTTTAATGTAAAATATGTAATTTTAAGTACTTTTCTTACGACCATAACCAAACCACCCACACGATCATGTAAGCCGTAAGGCGTTCAAAGATATATTGTGTTACTAAATAAAATTATTTTAGTGTCTCAATAAAACCGATTTTTGTTTTATAAACGTTAACTAAGAAAAAGTTTCGTGATTTGAGTTAAATAAAAGCTTAAATGCATTGCTCATAAAATTTTTAATTAAACGTACTTTAATCAATGTACAATCATGTCTATATATTAAATTTCATGACTATCTAAAAAGTATTGCGTTACAAAATAAAACAATGATATTTTGTTTATAAACTAGTAGAAAAGTAAATGCTAAAGTAAACGAGAACTAAACCCCACAGTATTTTATGATGATGAATAAAATTTTTTAAAAAAGCGGAACATGAAACAGATCCCCATGGTTGTAATACTTTTTATTCATTTGAAATGATATTTACACTGTAAAAAATTTGGCTTGAATTTACTAACGATTACTTAGTAACTTTACAGGTTTTCACCATTTACTAGAAAATCATCTGTAACCTAAAGAAACTACTGTAGTAATACTAAGCAATATTAAGTAAATTGATGTAACGCTTACAGCGCCACCTGGTTATCTTTTTGAGAGATGCGTAGTTTCTCTTGTTGCATTGTTTTGTTTCTCGAAATTTGTTCGATCGGCCATCGGATTTAGCAAAAGCTAACCGGTGATCGCGTCCGTAAATTGAAAGTGTACGAGACTAAGAGATAAAAGTCTGATTCGATATCGGTCAAAGGTGAAAATTCAATCAATGTACGTTTCATCGAAAAATTATAACGAATCGATAATTCAACGATGAGAAACCGAAAAACGTGGTTTTTTTTATTTTAGTACATACATACAAATTGCGTTAAATTATTTCTAAAACTTCATATCCGAAAGCTTTATATCGATCAAGATTTTAACCTCATTATTTACACGCAAAGGGTCTGCATGTCCCGATGACCGAGTGGACAAACGTACTACTTCTCGTTGAAGGATGCGCGAGCTAATCTTGAGGTTGCGAGATCTGTCCTGCGACTTGCTCCGGAAAAGTCGAAATAATACTTGACTAAAAGAAAATTAGTGGCGCCCTCTTGTTTAACATTTTTGAAACTGCTAGTTACTAAGGTTTTCCTAGTAAAGATACTACATAAGTGGATGTATTGATTACTAGACTATATCTTGTAACGTTTACTGAAGTTTTTATAGTATGCTTGCAATTTAAATGATTGTATTGGATACTAAGCTTTCATTAGTAATATATACACATATTTCTTATGTAACATTACTAAAAAAACTTATGGAAGCTGAGTTTCCTAGAGAATTCTTAGTAACCTTACAGATTTTTTTTAGAGTGTAGTTAGGTAAGATGTTGGCAATTTCTTTTTCAAAAAAGTAGTACCAGGTGCCTTAAGAAAGTTTTTAGAAAAGACACTGCTAATTATCTTACTTAAAGGAACGGGCAAACTTAAATGACCATGCAGTGGCAAGAATTGAAAATAAAAAAACCGCATAAAATAATGAATTTTTAAAATTAAAATTTTGCTCTATTTTTAAGACTTCATGGGGACCCAGTACCCAAAATACGTAAAAAAACACTTTTGTTTTTTGTATTTTGTAAGTATTTTGTTCAGTAATTCTTTATCAACTTCAGGGCTAAGGTTTTTTTTTTTTTAATTATTTTCTTAATTAGAAAAAATGCAATTTAGTAATTTAGTGGTATAATGTATTTTCAAATAAAAAAACATTTATCTTCAATTATTTTAGGTTCCTTGTGGTACTTAAAATCTTAAGGCTTTTGAGAAATGTAGGGTAGAGCTCAATTTTTTCCCTTATCTATTGACTCAGATTCAGTTCATAAAACTGTGGATGGAATTAAAATGTTAGGTTTAGCTTTTTATATAAAAATTTATAAAGTCGAAAAATAAAAAAAGACTTTTAATTACTTTTATACATAAACTTTTACGAAACTTTCTCTTCCAGCCCGGGTGCCGTATTCTGACTGAATTTTAAGTGCAACATTACCTTTTATCCCAAAAAGTTTATTTTACACATCAATAATACAAAACAGAGCCTTAAAAATGCTATTTCCTTGTTTTGTTAATGTTGTTAGTTCATCTGACTCACTTTAAAGAAAAATCTTTTTTTAAACTAAAATACTTTTAGGGAAAATATTATATGATATAAAATAAGTCCAAGAGGACCAATATGAAACTTAATGTTAAATGCAATATCTATAATCACACCATAACCTCGAAATTTAGATTTCGTCCGATTACCAATTTAAAGATTCATTGTTGATTGGAATTTATCAAGAGTATTTTAAGAATAATAACTTAATAAACTGTCGATTAAAAATATCACAAAAGTAGACGAGACTTACTTTCACCCATTTTTCACTGAAGACGTGACTCCCTTCTCGTCCCGAAACGGCTGTATACTTTTAAAATCTTTTAATCTTTCATTTGCTCTAATAGGTTTTTTTTTTTAAACTCATTTTCGACAGGGGCACAAGTCAACTGCACGGCTCATACAGTGGACAAAAATCTTCCAGTTCTTTTTAGAATACTGCTATTTTACAATCCAAATTTCAGAATTTCTTGTTACAAAAATATTTACAAGATTTTTTATAAATAAAAAGTAATTGTAATTAATGGAATTTAGGTTTGATAAAACCATTATGATTTCTAAGAAATATTAATTAATTTGAAAACGTCCGTTTTTATGACGTTATGAATAATCCTACACTTGCCTCCTTCTTCATTGGATTAAAAGTGACGAATCATGTGAGATCTTGCGGTTTTCTCCGAAGTAAAAAAACGTTCAGTGCTATTTCATTAATGTTTTGTTTTATTTTATCTTCAAAACTTTGAAGAAGAATAAAAAAAGAAAATAGTTAAATTCTAATTTTTCGTTTCTTTCGTCATCTTAAGATGTAGATAAAAAACATGCGGATACTGTTTAAGCGAACAACGAATAAAAAGAACGATCTGTTCGTTTCTTCAGGTCAGTGGAGTTGATTAGTGCAGTCGACTAAATGCCTACGACAGTTTTGTAAAAAAAAAATTGGCGACACGAAAATGAAATGTATGTTAAGTTAACCTAATTAAACAAAATATGAGACAACTGAAGAACATTGTCCTGGATAATTTTTATAGAACAAAAAAGTTACACGAAAAACTAATTAAAAAAAACTTGAGGTTAACATTTTTATTGGGAAATGAAGGCTTTAATGGTGATGATAAAGTCGTCTTGAATGGGTTTAACTCAAACGCTTACTGAAAGTGTATTTAAAAATGAAATCCAAACCGCCTATAGGGAAATTATGAATATACTAAAAAACAAACAAGTTTTTATTTTGGCTCTGTATTGTTAATGACAGAGCATTTTGACACCATGCAACACCTTCTACAAATAATTCGATCTGAATACAAACACTTATTGAACACTTACTTATTGTCACAATGTACACTCTTAAAACGAACGAGCGATTTCAACTCAGCCTGAGTTAATTTCACTCCTCCAGTCTGGAAAATGCACTTACCCGGAAGGAGCGGATTCTTTGTGTGTTAAGCCTCCGACAGGATCACTCCAAACAAGTGATTTTAACTCAGTCTGAGTTAATATTCAATCCTTTCCAGTGTCGAAAATGCACTTCTCCAACTGGAGTGGATTTCACTCTTTTGTTTTAAGAGTGTAACAATTGGTTTTAAACATTTTTATTTGCATATTTTCTTTTAAAAGTTTAATGTTTGAAAATAAGCTTTCGAATCTTGATGTACAACCGTATTTATAAACACCTTTCATTTTTCAGATTCCATCCCCCAAGTCGCTACATCCATTTTTTGGTCTCTATTCCTGAAAGGTCCTCAAATATGGTGCCACATTTGCCATGACATCCCTATCAAATGGTCCGGTTATTTCATCTACACTAGGTAAAGTACCAAACAGTAACAATAGTACTTTATGCAGAAAATCTCTACAATTTTGCGGATGATACATATGAAACAATAAACCGAAAAAACGTTGATTCTTGGCGCAAAGGTTTCATTATGAAAAAATTGACATATGTTTCGAAGGGCGGAGAAAGTATCATAATCGTACACACAGAATAGTGTTTTAAGTCACATGTGTATACTATTCTGATGAACGAGACCCTCAGTCCTTCGAAACACGTCCATTTTTACACAATAAAACTTGCGACAAAAATCAACGTTGTTTGCTTCATGTATCTTTATATTAGTTTAATTAAATTTTTAAAAAATAAATAATTTTTTATTTCATTTTTAAATAAAAAAAAGTTAATTTGATTACTTACTGTGTAAAAGACGTATTTTTATGTTTTGAGATTGAATTTTGTTTCCTGTCAAAAGATGGCATATTTAACAGATTTCTTACAACCATTTTTCGATGGCTTAAAATGCATTATTCTACTTGGGCAATCATTTTATTCTTTTGTCGAAAGATCCATATACAGAGCAGTGGTCCTAATTAAACTGATGGTATACTCTCGAATATCTTCAGAGCCAACTAAAGAATCGAAAATTCATTTGGTAGCGAGACTATGGACGCAATGGGAGAAGGAATGCCGTAAAAAAGTTTAGTTCACAAATTTCCATTAGGGGAAATTGGCGACACTGCTGTGTTTTCAAGCTTAAAATCATCATAAAAGTAATCTACACACATTGCTAGTTTTATGTGTACACCCAGCAATATTAGTGCTTTTAGGTTCAAGAGTATGCAATAAAACTGGGAAATTTAAACTTTTGTATAAAAAAAGAGTTATGTTTACAAAGCTTTTTTTTAATGAGCTTTTGTATAACATGGCTTGAAATAGTGACGCCAAATGTTCCCTATCAGAAAATGTGGAAGTTAATTACTTTTTATAAGCAATTTTCTTTCCCATGTCATTAATAGCCTCTCTACCAAATGAATTGCGATTCAGACCGTTAGTTAATGTTAATGAGACCCTATATATGAACTTTTCGAAAAAGGGTTCTTGTCAATCCTACATTCATAGCGCTGAGCTCATCGATCCATCTTATACTAAAGATATAAAGCCAATGTTTTTTTGTTTTTTTTTGTTAGATGGTAGCTGTGAATCTGGAAGCGGCCTGTCTTCTGGAGCTCATAGCGATTACCCCGACAGTCCCCAATGTTCTCCGCAAAACCTCAACCTCACCTATGATAGCAAAGCTAATAGTGACACAGAGGATGTCGGAATTAAAGAAGAACCTCCCAGTCCGGTGAGTCAATTTTGTCCGGGAAACTGGGGCACATAAAATTTGTTTTATGTCTTGAAAGGGGTTTTGGATTGTAAGAGTCCGTTTATAAAATGGCGTTTAGAATTTCACAACTCTTTGTAAACGCATCATATTTATAAAATTTACTGTTGCGATGCATCGGCTTAGTGGATGTGAGGTATTACGTGTCCTCCTCGGGGTGTTTAGGATGAGTAAATCATCAGCACGCATGTCTTATGATTATGTAGCATGTAAAAGATCTCTTAAATGCCCATTTTGCTTGGGTTCAGAGGAATTCATTTACAACCTGAGCGTCAAAGTTGGCAGTGAGAGCCGCCTAGATGGTGAACAAAAAATAGATCTAATTTCTGGGAAACGAATAGTTTGTGTATCTAGGGGACACACCTATCCACATTACTACATGGTGAGGCAAATAAAAGTGGCTCCAACGTAGAGATAAGTATACGACAGAAATGTTGCCAAGTCAAAAACCAATACAAAAATAGGTGTGCTAACTGAAGCTATTAGGCGCTTCAATATTAAGCCCAAATAAACGCTTGGCGAATTATTTGCCGGCAACTACGCTATGTTTGGAGAAGCTAGTTGAAATGAAATAGAAACAAGATTTGTAGAGCTGATTTAAAAAAAGTTCCCACTAGTGATTATTTCGGGCGTTATTTTTCCTAGAGAATCGGACCTTTTTGGTTTTGTTATACAAAACTTTCTAAATTGATTACAAGACACAAAATTTGCATTATGGGCCGTCTTCATATAATACGAACTAAGATCTAAACTCGCCACTAGTCTATGAGTAGCTCTAATGTGAAGCTAATATGATCCAACCAATGCAAAAACAGGTTTCAGGCGGTTTCAAGAGTTTTTCTCGCCAAGCATTTCAACGTATTACTATCTCTAGCCCTGGGCCACTTTTATTTGCCTCACCCTGTATTATAACGTGAATAGTGGAAAGTATGATAATCGATGTGTGTATAGTTTTCTTTGTCACAGCTCATATCACTAATTCCAGACAAGTGTGATACGTATAACATGTAGCAAAATATCAGTCTATGTTTCATTCAAATTTTCGGACTTGAAAATAGTCCTGAACAGTAGTTCTCTAAATGCTTTTTCTTCCAATTAAACTTTTTTTAAAAATCAGATTACAGTTCATTATGTAGCTCTAGAGCGACGATGTTTCTAAATAACTAAACTTTTTTTTTATCTAATGGGGTTGTTGCATGTTGTGGATGGCAACATCTCCAACGATTTGTTTTCATTTGTTGTCTGGAATTACTTTTGTTTGGGTATTCGAAAATTATTTTAATTTTTAAATTTTTTAAATGCTAACTCCTTGCTGTGCTATTGGTTGTTCAAATCATTTGTTAAAGCAAGTTTGAATAGGAAGAAAGTTTCTTTTCCTCTATATTGGTCATTGTGAGATTAAAACCGTTGCACCCAATGAAGTCCCAGTAAGAGGGGGGGGATGAAAACAAGAGCATTATAGCATCATTCCCATTGCAATGTACTAAAAGGTGTGTTGTAGGTAAGCATCAGCGATGTTCTGAAGCTGGGCCCTGGGCCCCTGGACTTGGGGGGCAAGAGCAGCTCTTGTTCGTCCGACTGGGCCACCAAGGTCAAGGAGTGGACGACGGCGGAGCAACTCACCAGGATGCGAGATGAGGAGCCCAAGAACGGGACGGGGGACAGGAAATTCAACGAACTCTGTGTCGTCTGTGGGGACAAGGCATCAGGTGAAGAAATCATTTCAATCATCATTTGAACAGGGTTCAAAATTACGAAACGTAATTGGCTGTGTTAAAGCAAAGCTCCATCGATGTTAGAAATATACAGCCGCAAAGTGTACAACCTAACCTAATGTAACCTTTTCCGGTTGCCTATTTTCTAGCCTCACTTAGGAACTTAAACACAGCCAATTACGGCTCGTAATTTAGAACCCTGGTCAAGTGACGACAACCTAACCTAACATGATTCATTTCTGGGTTTGGGTGGCCTAGTGGGTTTGATCGTAGCCCAATACGCTAACAGTCTGCGCACTGCACTTGGTGCTGGCTCGATTCCCGTCTTCGCCCTGCGGTGTACTTTCTCTGTGTCAGTAAAAATTCGGCCTGTGTCTGTCTTCTTCTACGATTGACGAAGGTTTACAAGCGAACCTCTGTGATCAAGCACGCAAACCCGAAATATTCACCAACCAACCTAATTCATTTCGATAGGGTAGCCACATTTGTTGCAATTAACCCAATGTTCCCCTGTTAGTGTGTCTGTAGAGGTGTTAGAAGGCACGCTAGCCGTCGTGTAGCTCCAGTACAACGATTTCAACCTAACCTAGCCAAGAAGGTACAGGGTGGTTACAGTGTTGGAAATTGATTTATGTAACTAACATTCTTTTCACCAGATATCGCTTTGTATTAAGTGCTAACAATTCAAATTTTGTGTGTTGGATATTCAGAGCACAATAAAGGAATTTCACACATAATTTTTTTCAAAAAATGATATTAAATAAAAATGTATCTAATTTTAGTTTTTAAGCATGTCAAATGATGGAAATTGATTTATGAACTCAAATTTATTTTGAACCCAGGTACCAAATATCTTAACTAGTTCTTCATTTTAACTTCAGGGGAGCTTACTATCAGTGTTTATAAATAAGATTAAGGCCGAATTTGTTGAAATTTATCTGTTTTATTCCCATTTTACTAAATTGGAAAGCTTGCGGGACTGCCTGAAGCCAAAAAGGTAAAAAATGACCCTTATATAATATTGTAACAAATCTGTAACAGAAATTAGCATATTAATTAAAAGATAAATAAATATAATTCATAAATATTTGAAGAATCATTCTGACTTCGGCAAAAACCATCATTAAAAAAGTTGTAACCCTCGTGGGACGAGGGAAAAAGGCAGGATTATTGGACTTGTATCCCAAAAAGTTACCATTTGTGTCAACATTTGAGCATTACAGGGCGAATTTGTTATGAACAATCACTTCCTGTAACTCCCAGAAGAGTAGCACAAATATTGATATCGTCGTCGAACTTGAAATGTTCCAAAATGAAGCTGGTCCAAAGCTTACTCTTCACCATAAGAACAGGCTATTAAAATATAGTCGTAACTACATGAAAATGGATTGGATGGGGGTGGAGGGAGAGAAATGGGAAAAAAGTGACATTTGCTGATGAAAAAAAGTTCAATTTGGATGGACGTGATGGTTTAAAATGTTATTGAAAGGATCTTCGGAAATAACCAAGATCTGTCTTCAGCAAAAATGTTAGTGGTGGAAGTTTGATGGTTTGGGCCCCGATATCTTATGATTGAAGAAACAAGGTTATGTTTCTGAAAGGCTGACAAACATCACTTTATTGCAGATTAGTTGTAGAAAATTCTTTAATTCCTTTTTGCATGGCAAAACTATGCTTTTGATTAGATTTTTCTGAATGATAATGCAAGTATCCACATTTCAAACGTAATGGAAGACTGGTTAAATGAACTAAATGTTGTTCATTTAGATCATCCTGCCAATAGCCATGACTTAAACCCCAAGAATAATGTCTGAGATCAATTGGTTTGAATAATTTACTCAAATGGAGTATGGTTTTAATTAAGTGTGCAACAGTTATGAAATAAAAGGACTTAATCATTGAAAACTGCAAATTGCTTGACCAAAACTTGACCCAAAGTTTCGTGTTGTCTATGAAAAACAAAATCAAGGAAGCATTAGCGACAAAAAAATAGTTTTAGCAAGTATTAATTGAGATTGAATGTAAAAGTTCATAAATCAATTTCCCTATGCTAAAACTAAAATATCAACAAAATAAATTGTTTACGAATTTATATAAATTTTATTTACGTGTATAATTTATAATGCAAAGCATGTATATTATATAAAATTTAAATCGATAAAAATGCATTTAATAAAGAAATACTGATAAAAAACTGTCAGTTCATAAATCAATTTCCAACACTGTATAAAATAATGCTTGCTATTCGGAGTGGTCTGTATTTTGAATGAATAATCCAATGCATCAAAAATTGAGACACTTACTAATCAAGAAGGTTGAAAGAGAATGGGATCATAAAAAAGACAGAATCCTAAAAAATAATCATAAAAAAGTATTATCATAAAGCACAAACTCGTCTCGAATCTAAATTACGAGGCGTCGTCAGTTATGGCCAATTACGGCCAGCACAGCTAATTACGCCTCGTTATTTAGAACCCTGGTCAAGAGACGAGTTTCTGTTTTACGAAAAAGAATGGAATCATAAAAAAGAAACTCGCCTCTTGATCATGGTTCCAATTACGAGGCGTAGCCAATTATGGCTAATTACGGCCAAAACATCCAATTACGCCTCGTAATTTAGAACCCTGGTCAAGAGACGAGTTTGTTTTTTTATGATTCCATTATTTTCCCCCTTCTTGATTAGCAACTGTCTCAAAGTTTTTTGCATTTATATTATTCATTAAAGCTACAGACCACTCCGAATAGCGAGCGTTATTTTATAACCACCCTGTACGTACTCGATTACGGTTATCCTGGATACCGTTTGAATGCTAAAAAAACATGTTTAATCTGTGGAGTCGAAGGTCCCGACGGCGTTAGCGTACGATGTCGTTCGAAGTTCCGTTGGGTGCCCTCTCAGGTGTCGACTTCGTCACTTGACCAAGGTTCTAATACGTAATTGGCTGTGTTAAAGCTCCTAAAGGGGACTAGAAATAGGCAGCCGGAATCGTTTACCTTATCCATTACCCATCTAATGTTTTGAGCAGTGAAGCGCCTTGTGGTCAGAGTAGCGATCTACGGATCGGAAGGTCCCGCGGTCGAAACCTGGTCGCTGAAAACTCACCGAGTATATGCGGAGTACATGCTCGTTAAATCTGTTGGGTCCGAAAGTCCTGTGGGCGGTCATTGCGCAGTTTCCCACTGGTACAGGTTCCTGGAGACTATTTCCCTCCCCTTCAGGGACATGTCTAAATTGTGGAGGTGGCGCGGGATAGATGGCAGCATCTGTCACGTGTATGTGTGCATGTGAGTATGTGTGTGTTGTGACTGTCTTACTTGACGAAGGTTTATAAGCGGCTCTCTGAGCAAGCACACAAACCTGAAAATATATGTATATCAACCAACCAAACAATCTAATGTGTTCATCAACATAGATTGAAGATTATTTATTAACGACAATATAAATTTAAGCCATAGATGCTGAGTTTTGATTAAAAATTAAATTATATCATAATATGTAATGGTATAGCTAGATCTTTATTTTTTGCAGGCCGACACTATGGAGCTGTTAGCTGTGAGGGTTGTAAAGGATTCTTCAAACGAAGCATTCGTAAACAGCTCGGATACGCTTGTCGTGGAGCTCGAGACTGTGAAGTTACAAAACATCATCGCAATCGCTGCCAATATTGCCGTCTTCAAAAGTGCCTTACCATGGGCATGCGTGCAGATTGTAAGTTTCAGAGTTATTTTTTAACATATAATACTTATAACCAATATTTATGGACAATTTCTACAGAGCATCTAAGTAGTTCGGTTATTGTTCCATCAGTTGTTCCCTCCATACCAAAGTATAGATTGCAAAATGTTATAATTTATCAGTATTTAAAAGTTTGATTCAATTTGTTAAGTTTAAATCTTAATGGACTAAATCTAAACAATACTTTAAAGATTTTTACGTTAGTCAAATTCAAAGTAGGACTGTGGCAGATAAAAATTTACTCAAAATGACAAAATAGTTGCTAATGTTTACAACATACCTGAATAGGTAAGTTAATTAAACTTTTGCAAGTTAATAATACTTATAAAGACTCATTGTCCATTTATCATGACCATATTCTACCAAACATACTTCAGCAAGATTTGGACAATATTTAAATACATTTTCTGTAACTTTGTCTTTAGGGATTGACTAATGTCGCTTTTTGGCCAATTCAAATTTTATCCATTGTTCTAAAATAAAATTGGCAAATGGGCTGATTATTTTTTCTTTCTTTCTACATTGGTAATAACGAAATTCGGCAGAAAGTAGCTGGTTATGAAATCATAACATCATGGACCAGCCTTTATCATCTTTCAAACTTAAAAATATCTAGTGATCAATATCTGGCCGGAACTATAAAAAAAGACCCTACTGCGCGAACACGCCACACACTAGAATATGACACATAGATGTGTTGTTGACCGATCCATCCAGAACTATAAAATTAACTTACACTATTGCAATTTCGCCGCAAATAAGCACAAATTACAAGGCAACAAGGATTGGTTGTCAGATCCTTCCTTACGAACACCACTGGGATTTTACCACAACCAAATATTGTGAGGCTTTAAAGCTTGGATGAATGATTCATCCTGAACTAAAACTATATGATAAAATAAATTAATTTAAATCTTCTGTTATTAAGGGGTTGATACTAGAATTTCAGTAGAGCCTCGATTTTCCCTTCCTCTTTATCCAAAGCTCTTTTTTAACTGACCTTGCCTGACTCAACAACAAAAAATTTCTATAGCATGGTCATTCTCGCTTGTTTGAGAAACCAGTCTCAGAAATCTACAGTGATTCTAAGGTGAGGAATCTTCAGCGATACTGAAATCAGAATTATCCAGTGATTGTGAGGTAAAAATTATGCAGTGATTCCAAAAATAATAAATTCTTGTGTTTATGAAACTATGAAACTGCAGTGATTTTAAGATAGCAAAACTTTGGCAGCTTAAAAACGTAAAAGAGAATGTCTGGCAAGCCTAAATTTTCAGTAAACTCTTGGAATCTTCTAATATTGTAAGACTTCATAGATATGTACTATAAAACAAAAAATAACTTTTCTCAGAACTATGTTCAAATGTATAAAAAATAATAATAAAATTTTTAAATAATTTATTATAATAAAATAATGATTAAATAAATCAAAAAATGTAAAAATTGAAATTGATTTTTTAGAACTTTCTTTTTTTGCCAGGTAGTCTCAGTTTCAGAGATAACTTAACAATAAAACTCAAAGTTTATGTATGCGAAACCACTGCAGATATAGGATGTTGGTGAATTTGAAGTCAGCAGGCTTTCGGCGCTCCTCTGTACCATAAGTTATAGTATTTAATGAAAATTCTTTTTTATCCAGAATTTGATTATTCAACTTCTTCCCGTCCCAATTATATTAGGTAACTGAGGTTTTACTGTATAATGAAACCCATTATAATAGTTCAAAGTCAATGCAGATTTATAACTAATGAATATTTCAAAACATTATTTTTTAATTTATTTGTGTCACACTTTATTACAACAGTTATGTTTTTATATTTTACTTTATTAAGTATTGTTGTAAAGAAACTTGGCAATAGGAAATTAATTAGGTTGGTTGCCAATTTAGCTGTGAGAAAACTGTAAATATAGAGTGCGTCTGCCCATAAACTGGGAATCTGTTTTGATGCACTATCAACCTATGGCCTATAAGATGATCTTCAATAGAAACCCTTTTTCTCAACACATATTTTATTCTGATAAAAATGCTAATATTTTCACTGTGGAGAGAAGGGTATAATTTTTCTTGTGGTGGCATCAAACAGTTTTTCCAAAAACTTTTTGGCTGCTTGCAAGTTACTTTTATATTGACTTCTTTCCCCTGTATTTTAATTATAATTTATTGCTAAAACCAATTTATTTGCTGAATAAATAGTTTTATTTCCTTTAAAAATAAAATCTGGTATTTATTTTAGCTGTCCAGTCTGAAAGGAAGCCCGCTGATTCTAGGGAGAAACCTACATCACCTCCTATGGCAACAAGTTCTCAAAGGATATATGTATGTTTTAATTATTAATCATGCATGACATCTTTAAAAAAATAGAAAGTCTTAGTAATGAAATAAGGAAACTTAATTATCTATTTTGAAATTAAATATTCAACAACATATTATTTGATTTAGCTTCTACCCTCTTTTATATATTCAAAATTAAAGGTGTTATAATGTTGTATATTTTATTCTAGTAATTATAATTTAGCAAACTAAAATCAATATTAAATTGATTTTAAGTAGATTGTTCAAGTAAGATAGCTAATTTAGTGTAAAAAAGTTTTATTCTGATGTTAGATTTGGTGAATTTTGCTTTTAAGATATTTAAATGCATGGTTGAAGTGGTTCTATGTAACAATTACTCTTACAAACCTGTTTTTTTTATCACTTAAACATTTTGTCTCTGTTTTCGTAATTTCACCAAGTGGGTTTTATAACTTTAAAAAATGTGGTTTATTTTTGTAATTTAATTTTTTTAAAGTTAGTTTGATAAAGTTAAAAATTAATAATGCTTTGTTCTATGAATTGAATAGCTTTATTTGAAAAGCTTTTTATCATTATTATTCCTAAACTTTCTATGATTTATTCTCTATAAACAAAATTGGCAAAGAAGATTTTTTTTTTTTGACTTTATATTTAATATAAAGATGACTTTATAATTTATATATATATATATATATATATATATATATATATATATATATATATATATATATATATATATATATATATATCTATATATATATTATATATATATATATATATATATATATATATATATACAAATAAAAAAAAGAGATTAACATGAAATTGATGAGATTGTTGCACTTTTTTCCTAGTATACCACGTAATCATTTAAAGGATGTCCTCACCTCATATTACAATGACTACAACAATATCCTCAATATTAGTCCAGAATATTGGAATAAACTCATTAACTATTGCATTTTCAATAACTTTATTTTCAATGGTGAACACATATATCTACAAACAATTGGCATACCACAAGGTAGTAATTTTAGCAGTCTCCTCACTAACCTCTTTCTTCACTGGTTTGAGAAAAATTATACCCTTCTCGACTTCAAAGCCTTTAGATTCATTGATGATTTAATTGTGTTCAATAACCCAGATTTTAACAACATTTGGTGTGATATCTACCCTATCAAACTCTTATCTTAAAGAAAACAAACAACTCTAATTCTTCAATACAATTCCTTGACATAGATATTACTTTCAATAATTCTGCACTACCTTCATTTACGACAAGCGTAATGACTTTAATTTTAAAGTCATTAAATTCATTCCCTGGTCTTCTAATCTCTCCATTAAAGTCTATCGCAACACCATTCTTAATCAGTTCCACAGAATTAAATCCATCCGCAACAATAAAAATCATGAAATTTCTCACTTAAATTATTTCTGCATTTCTTTGACAAACAACAACTACCCCCCAAAATTCATTCATAAATATCTACTTCCATCAATGACATCACCATCTTAAAACTCTTCTCGTTGCTCTTTTCACTGTGACCATCATTAACCTTTTGTTTCACTCGACTTTTGTTTTAGTTCATAATATGCTAATGGTTTTTTTAGATCTTGGGTGTGTTTTGCTACCTTTTCTTCATGGGGTTCGTTTTATTTTCATTTTTTTATATGTTTCATTTAATTGTTCATATTTTTTCTGTTTTATTGTCTTTTTATTGTTTCTAACGCTGTTTCGGGACAAATTGGGAATATTTTGGTTTGACTTTTCTGTCTTTTCCCAAACAGAAAAACAGTGTTATCCTTTATGATGACAATTGTTACTTTGTCCCTTGAAAAAGTGTAACAATCTCATCAATTTCATGTTAAATTTTTTTTGTTGTGTTTTTTATTTGTTTATCTATGTTTGTCATTCGTTGAGGCAGCTTCAGCGCCGAACAATGATTAACTGTTCTTTCAATAGTACTTTCAACGCCTCTTTTGTTTGTTTACTTGTCTTTTTTATATTTTACATTTATGTTTTATTTTGTACTATATATATATATCAAATATAAAGTCAAAAATAAAAATTTTCCTCTTTGACAACTTTTGTTTTCAATACAAAGATGATCTCTACTCAATTCTGGTTTCTTTCAATCTGATCAGAATGTTTTTTTTATTTTGGTAGAATACCTCATTTACTAGTACAAATATATATTGTTAAAATATTATCATCTAAAATATCAATGTTATATTAAAAGTAGTGTAACAGTTATTTAATAGTTATTTATATTTCTAAATTTACAATGATTACATAGAAATTTAAATCTCTTACAGGATAATAGAGCTAATATGAGTGTTGGAAAGTCAGGTAAAAAAAGCTTTCTTTAATATATTTATTATTTTACTATTCAGTCTTTACTATATATATTTTTATATATAACCCAGTTACTTTCAGCAAATGATTGGGTCACTTCATGTCAAATCAACTAGGCCCACAATCATACTATTTTTGATTCGTATAAAACTTTCAGTAATCTTACTCACATTTTTAACATTCTGCAATCATAATTATCACTTTTATAAATAATTATTTTTGTTAAGGAGTTATAAAATTCAAAAAAATTTTGTTTTTTTTATTATGGCTACATGATGAGGAAAAAAACATCATAAACTAAGTTCTATGGGGCTTATTGAGAAGTTCCATTGCAATGAAAATTGTGTGAACTTTAACGTAATGTTTTGTTCAAAAACATTTATTGAAAATTTACTTGTTCTCAGAAATTTTCTTGAAAAATATTGACAAATTTCTAAAATAGGTTCAATTTCATAAATATTTGATTTTTTTTTCAAATATTAATATTTTTAACAGATGAAAAAGTTATTGCGAAATATATTGGTGTTGCATATAAAATTAAAATCCATAAAATTATTTTCTTTAAATAAACTATCTTTATACTCTGTAATATTCATAGCTATTATTTTTTTAAAAAAATTATTGTTTAAAAAAAATTATACCGTCATTTATAAGAAAATAACTAAAAAGCCCATTGGTTGTCTTAATGATAAATTTATGTACTATAATATGATATGCAACAATCATATGTTTTATTGAAACATTTTTTTTTTTTTTTAAAAAATATAATAGAAAGAGTTTTATGAATTTTTTTAAAAAATCGTGTGTACTTAATATTTT
Source organism: Hylyphantes graminicola (assembly GCA_023701765.1). NCBI lineage: Eukaryota > Metazoa > Arthropoda > Arachnida > Araneae > Linyphiidae > Hylyphantes > Hylyphantes graminicola. The sequence goes on from CM043122.1 coordinate 48,157,955, forward strand.
GATATTTTATTGGCTGAAACTGCTATCCCATGTTAACTTTCTAAATTTCACAAAATGTCATTAAATGTAATTTTTTTTTTTACAATTTTTATAAAAAATACTCTTCGAATTTTTAAAAATGTTTTCTGAAAAATATTCCCCAAAAATTCATAATTAAACAAACTTAATAATAAAATTCACTATGTTTTCTTTTTTTATTTTACTTTTTAAAACCAAACAATTTTTTCTATGTTTTAACTCAAGTAACCATAACAAAGCAATTTTCTATGGTTATCAAAAGTTTCATAACTCCTAAACTAAGAAAAAACTATTTTAATTAAAAAAAATAAATCTGAACTCGATAAATCTGAAGTTATCTGATGAAGGGTGTTTGAAAATCTGAAGTGGTGGGTTGAAATCAAATCTTTTTGTTTGATTTGACATGGAACGACCTAATTTTAAAATGTTAATTTATCAAATGTCTTCTTATGATATTATTATATTTAAGCATTTACCAGGGGTAGTAAATGTCCTGATAATTTCTTGATAAAATGAAATGTTTCCTTAAATGTCTTAATAAACACAACTTTATCCTCCCAAAATTTCAAATGAATTCACATGACATACCTTCCTTCTTTTTCTTACCTTGGATACTCATCATATTTTAAGTAAGAAAGGTACAATATGTTTGAAAGATAACATCTTTCTTTTCTTTTGAAAATGTGTGGTTTTCCCAAATTAATTTCCATTCAAATAGTGCAAAGCAAAAAGCAAAATTTATTTTTAAAATTCCATTGTGTGTGTAAATTATTTTATCGTTATATTTCATCCTCGCTCTATTTAATTTAAAAATGGCTACTTGGTGTTATAAAATATTAGAATCGTGAGTTTAGGTAATTTTTGCAAATCTGTTATTAGTGCAGTAAAATACTTGTTTATGCATGTTCGATAAAAGTATTTAAGCATTTTTATTAAATTTTTTATGTTGAAAATGTCCTGAAATCTGACTAATGACTGTCTTGAATTTTTTTAATGTTAAAAATACCTCTTGAACGGACCAGACCTTACCTCCGGTTACAACCAGATTTAAAGTCTCATCAGGTGGTCGCTTTTCCAAAAAGTAAATCTAGCTTTTCAACCGCTACTGTACATTGTTTGCCATTTTCGTCCTTTTTAATAACCTTCAACGATTATTTACACAGAAGATTTTACCAGTGTAAAAAGCAGTAACGAATTCAACCTCCTCTCCCCCCGTTGCTGTTAAAAATTATATTTCAAAAGACCCTTCCTTGAATTGTCCAAATTTTCAATAGGAAGTTTCTTTCACTTAACTGCAGCTAACAATTACAAGGTAGGGCTATCCATTATGTACGTTGACACCCCTGGCCGAAGTAACACATGGATACGCCCTTCCAAAAACAAATCATTAGGGTTATCACGCAAGTAAGGGGCTATCGCCGATGACAAAAAGTTAAGAGCATCACAGAAAGGAGGGAATACCAGTAAAAAGTCATGTTGACAATCATACTGATGGCCATCTTATGTGTGAAAGGTGCGGGGATAAGGTCTAGAAGGGGGATAGGAGGGCTAGATATTCATACTGCATCAGTTATGGAAAAATTCATTTGCAGTTTAGCGGATTTATTTAACTGTGAAAAACTCAAATCAGCAAAATTATTCAAGAAAAGACATTTCAATAAATAGTCTTTTTGCAGAACTTAAAAACAAATTGAAAAGGTTGTACTTTCTGAAAAATCTACAAAAAAAAAAAAAAGAAACAAGTAGAAATTTCCTCTAATTTTAAAAGACTGTAACTTTTTTTTTTGGATTTAATAATTAAAATAAATAAAACAATGAAGATTGAATACTTTTCTTGAATTTTTACTTCTAAACTATTGTTTATAGAATTGATTTAAACTTTTAAGCAGCTCAGTGATGATACTTCTCAAAGGGAACACCTCAAAGTCTGATTTCCCTCGGAGGGTGGTCGTTCCCGAAAAGTTTTGCCGCACTACCTTATTAAACAACTGTTGCTAAATATTATTGCTAGAAAAATATCGAGAGTACTAATAATATATCTTAAGTTTTGCTCTAAATAAGGACATATTTTAATTTATTTTTGTTCAAAACCAATTCATTTTTTATCTTTCAGACCTAAGCACATTAGCAAATGTAGTAACGTCATTAGTCGCTATGAAACAAAGCCCTGGGGATCAGAGTCACAATGATCCACTAGTCACTGTCAATGGGGAATCACATAACAGATTGCTGTCTAAAGATAGCAATAATGTCATATCCAAAGCTTTTGACACAATGGTTAAGGTAATTCTTGAGCTTTAAATTAGCAATATAAAATGTTTGTTCATGAATTATGTTGCAGCTTGTAAATTGTTTGAAAAAATTCAGAATGCAAAGTTACAAGTGCATATTTTTAATTTTTCCAAATTTACTTTTGTGTTTCTAATGTCTTTCATGCAAATATTGTTATTGTTTAATGATTTTTTTATTTAAAATACTCACAGAGAATAAAAACATGCATAACTATCTCATTGTTCGAAAACAATACTTAAAACAATAAAAGATGTGTAAAATGTCAGTACAGCCCCATGTCTATAACATACTTTTCTTAACTTCACAATAATTTAAATTTTCATCATACATAAGTCACAGATATATCATAACTGCTGGGAATTCGAATGAAACACCATGGCGACACAGCCCATGAGCAAAAACTGTGACTGCTATTTGAAAGGCTGTAGTTAAAAAACTACAGTAAACTCCCGATTATCCGCGGAATTGGGTGGCGCGGCTTCCGCGGATAAGCGAATTCGCGGATAATCCGCAAAAATGAAGAAATTGCCTATAAACAAAATTTCTTCTGGATTTTATTAAAAAGTAAATTACAGTAATCGTATATAGCATGTACAAATTTACTTCAAAATGTCTATTACTGTCGTTTCTTCTATGCCACACTGCAAGCACATTTGATTTTTCGAGGATCCGTTTTCTAACTTTTTAATGAATTTTAGTTCGTCTTGAATTGTCAAGACAACTTTTTTTTAGCTTCTCACGCATTTCGCTAGTATCAAAATCACATAAAGCAATTCAATTTAAATAGCGGGCAGTTTATTTCACAAGTGGCGCTTTTTGACAAAAACCTGTTCGTGATGTGCACCTGGCAGAACACCAATTTTTCCTAGTCAGTCTTATTATAATCATAATGTATTCGTTGTTCTTGTTAAATGTATTTGTCGTTCTAGAGAAGAATTCGTTGTTCTTGGAATGCATTCTTCCAAAAAGTTTTGAAACAAATTAAAATTCATTTATCGCGTTTTTTTTTATATTTGAACTGAAAAATGAGAAAAAGTGACTCGCGGATAATCCGCAAAGCGGATAATCCACCCGCGGATAATCGGGAGTTTACTGTATTTGAGATTTGCATGGGAATCATTTGGCTTTTTATCACACTGGGTTCAGAAGGGACAGTATTTAAGAAGCACACCTAAGTTTCATATTAGGTGTGCTTCTTAAATACTGTTCCTTCTGATTATTTTGAAGGGCTTTCTAAAGTATTCTGTTTTGCATAAATCGTATTAATATTCATTTAAAAATATGAATAACAATTAGTTTCTCAACATCACTAAAAGTTTTCTATGATATGAAAGTACTTTAGACATCATTTCTTTTCAAAAAGGATCTAGTAGGATTATCCATAAGTTTCCAATCAACATACCACAGTTAGCATTCATGAACATAAAGACATTAATGTAATTATTTTATGCTTTTTTTAGTATCAAAACTTTAAAATTGGAATTATATTGTTTCTAATTTAAGTTTTGAGCTTGTTGCTGATTATTAATTTGAATATTCAAATACATTATATAAATCAAATTAACGTTTTCTGTAACTCATGAAAATTAATTTTACTTGATAAACATTTGCAAAAGTTACCATTAGATAAAATCACCCATATCTCCATTCTATGCAGCATAAAACATGGGTGTGGTTAAAACATTTTTGCATGTGAAATGTACAAAAGTCTGCAGTTGCCAGGAAATAAATTAATCCAAACACATTTATTTGTATTACTTGTCATTTCATTCTATTATTTTCATTGAGTTTGATAATGAAACTTTTTTAATTATAGACTGAAGTCAAATAATATGCTGCATGTTGGTGGATTTTTTTTTAACTGGCTGTCTAAATTTTGTGCACAAACTGCAAATTTGATTTTGTTTCATTCCGACATTAACATTATAGAACTTACTGTCTGTAGTTTTATGATTGGCATATGTAAAAATGATACTTAAATTATTGAAATGTTTCCCTAAAAAAAAATAGTAAAACCATATTACAAAAAAATTTTAAAATATTTTTTCAATCTTCTGCTTTACTTATTATTGCATCAGCCCTTGTGTAGCTCTAGGTCCACATTATTTGACTCTAACCCAATATTGCTGTATATGTTGCAAAACACTCTTGTCCATTACTAATGAATATTCCAGACACATTTTAGTAGCACAATAAATTCAAACATGCAAAGAAAACTGATAATGCAGTTTTTTTGCATTCATTAAAAAAAATGTCAGGAATTTATTTTAGTTACACTTACAAATGTTATGTACAATTTTAAGTATATCACATAATATGTGTATGTGGTGTGCGCATGTTACATCGCATATAATATACTTCATATTTTAATTAGTGAGTGACATCTCATGTATGTTGATAAAAAAATATCTATGCATAGGTAGCAGGTGGCTGCTCTGATCAGTTGTCTATTCATTTGGAACCTGAAAATGACTCCTTATTTGAGTTTGATGGTGAGTATTTATGTATACATATATATATATATATATATATATATATATATATATATATATATATATATATATATATATGAGTCAGTTTGCCAAATTTAAAATTACAAATCCATAAATTTTCAATTTAAAACTAATTAGAGTTTTACCTACATCATACAAATAATATGACATTTCTTGCAATTGTACACAGTGTTTTCTGAACAGTGAGAGTGTTCAAATTTATTCTTTAAGAGGACTCCCTTGAGAATTTCACATCTTGAAAATCGTAATGTTATTCCCATGGAAAACATTCGCAAGTCAATTACCGCCACAATTTTAATAAGAGGTTGCTAGTTTCTTGTATCATTGTAAAGAACGAAAGGAACTAAAAGGATAAAACTAATTTGTTTTGTGAAAATCACCTATTTAGTATTTTTAATATTTTTTTAAAAGTAGAGCTTAATGCTGACTCCATTTTTTACTAACTTAAAAACAAATATTAAAAATACTAAATATGTGATTTTCACAAAACAAATTAGTTTTATCCTTTTAGTTCCTTTCGTTCTTTACAATGATACAAGAAACTAGTAACCTTTTAATACAATTGTGGCGGTAATTGACTTGTGAATATTCTCCATATTAATAGCCTTACGATTTTCAAGATGTGGAATTCCCAAGGGAGTCCTCTTAACAGGATTCTAGAACTTTATATTTCAATAGTAGTGATATACTTTATCATAACATTCTTCAGTACTTGTTTAGAAGAAATTTTCAGTACTTATTCAAAGTGCATTTTTAATTAAAGAAGTTTTGCTTCTTATTTATTAATCAGTACATTTTTTCAAATACATTGTACAAATAGGTCCTCTGCTTCTTGATTCACATGTAGCATTTCATCTTACAACTCCAAATCCAGGATCATCGTATCTCAATGTCCACTATATATGTGAAAGTGGATCTAGGCTTTTATTTCTATCCGTACATTGGGCCAGATCTATACCTGCATTTCAACTTTTACAGTAAGTTCAGTAATGGTAGTTGTGTAACTTTTCTCATTTACAAATATTTATTTATATATTTTAATAATTGTGTGATAAACACAAACTTTATTTGTTTACTTTAAATGCTATTATTTTGTATTTCAATATACATATCATTTTTCGGTTTAAGAATACATTACTAGCTAACTTTAATTATTTTTGCTACATTAAACTTTAAGTAAAAATATCTATTTTACCTGTATAGATCTACATTAAATTTTTAAAAGTTTTTTTTATCAATTGTTGAAAAAAACCTGTAGTGGACTTTTATTTTTAAATATTTGGCAAAAAAATCATTTGCTTTCATTAAAAAGTTGGACGCTGATAGCAAATTTCTATTAAAAAAAGGCAAACTGAAATTTTCAGTTTGTCATACCAAAATGCCCTACATTTGAAAATCGTTGCAAACCGTTTGAAATTTCTTATATTTTCTTTTATTTCATATGGCACCTGTTGTAAAACTAGTAACAAAAAAAATAAATATTATTACTCGTGGCTAACCAATGTTAATGGAATTTTCCAATACTTTTATAGCTTGTGCATATTTTTCTTTCAAAAATGTTATATTGAATTCTTATTAATTATTTAAATTCTTTTAGACCTGAAGTGCAGGCTACATTGGTTAGGAGTTGTTGGAGTGAATTGTTTACTTTAGGCTTAGCTCAATGTTCTCAAGTTATGTCTGTAAAAACAATATTCACTGCTATAATCACTCATTTGCAGTCAAGTGTTCAACAAGGTAAATCAACTTTGACTAAAACTTTTGAAATCATTTATAACAACCTTTAAAAAATATTGTTTTCACCGAATTCCAGTTACCTTATATATATGTTTGCATTGCAGATCGTTTATCTGCATCTCGAGTGAAACAAGTAACTGATCATATTTGCAAGTTGCAAGATTTTGTCAATTCTATGCTTCGATTACAAGTTGATGAGCATGAATATGCTTATTTAAAAGCTATTGTTCTTTTCAGTCCAGGTAAGTAATTATCTAATTTTTTTATTTGATTATTTTTATTTAGCTACTTTATTTTGGGTCTCTTAAGGTTTTACCAATCATAAAAAAAACGTACATTTTTTTATTTGATCAATTCTATAGATCATCCCTCACTTCCAAGTGCTAGGCAAGTTGAAAAATTTCAAGACAAAGGATATCAGGAGTTGCGATCGTACATTGGTCAAACTTTTCCTGAAAATAATGATCGATTCCCAAAGCTACTTTTGAGGTAAAATATGCATTTAATTTTGTTGTAATTTGTATCACAAAGCCCTTTTCTGATAAGCATTTTTTTTTTAGATTAATTAATAAAAACATAATTGAGTCATTCCACGTCAAATCAACCAGCTCAAAATGTTCATGTCACAGAATTCCATCTTGATTTTTTCCCAAGTACTAGGGACAAATTTATTTGACACATATTTTTTATTTTTTCAAAAGTCTAAGAATTAAGAAAGTTATGATTTTCTTAAACCGAAAACTTAGTTAAGCTTAACTTTTTCTAATTTAGCATTGCAGTCTATGGGAAATTGAGTATTTTTGAACGAGTATAACTAAAAAGGGTAACCTGGGAACAACTAATAAATTTTTGTATGGAATACTATTACTAATTATAACATTTTGATAAGGTGTGCTTTTGTTCCCCAAATTCCTTCTACTGAAAATATTTTTTTCAAAGTCAGAGGATAATAACATTAGTTCCCAATGGAGAATCGGGTGCAATAGGTTTGTGTATATGGAAGAATATGTGCAAGCGATAGGATTTTTTAAAAAACTTATTAATAATAGAAAAATTTGAAATACTATGGCAAATATTTTTTTAACACTTTGTATTATTGAAAAATGTAAGTCTCTTGTACCTTTAAAATTTCAATTAATATTTATGTAAATAAAAAATATTATAAATATAGATTAAAATTAGAAAGGAGGAAAAGACTTACATTTTTCAATAACTCAAAGTATTTAAAAAATATTTGCTATCATACGAGAAATTTTAATTTTATAATTCATTTAAAAAAAATCTAGTTGCTTGCACATATTATTTCATGTACAGAAACCTATTGTACCCATTTCTCTATTGGAACTAATGTTATTCTCCTTTGACTTTTAAAAAAATAATTTTAGTAAAATTAGTTTTGGGAGCAACAGAGCACTTTACTAAAATGTTACCATTAGTAATAGTATTCCATACAAAAATTTATTAGTTGTTCCCAGGTTACCCTTTTTAGTTATACTCGTTCAAAAATACTCAATTTCCCATAGACTGCAATGCTAAATGAGAAAAAGTTAGGCTTAAATTTTCGGTTTCAAAAAATCATAACTTTCTTAATTCCTAAAAATTTGAAAAAAATAAAAGAATGTGTCTAATAAATTTGTCTTTAGTACTTGGAATAAAAACAATATTGAATTCTGTGACATGAAGATTTGATGTGGAATGACTCAATTGTGTCAAATTGCTTTTAAAATGTCAATTACACATTGTTTTTTAATGTGAGGTGTATTTTCTTTTTTTCTATATTGTAATCCTGATTTATATATATAAAAAAAAGTTTTACTGAATGATGAAAAATGCTAGTAGGGGAGAGTGTTGTACCTTGGGACAATTTTTAAGTTTTAATTTTTTTCTTTGATAATTATAGCCAAAATAAAAATTTAAAAGCAGCATTTCAACACACCAATATATTCCTCTATAATATATATTTTTTCAAATTCTGGCAGCTTGAAATTAAAAAAATTGCCACTCATTTAAAGTAGAGAGGATAAACTGTCCCAAGGTACAATATGATGTTGTACTGTGGCGATAACTAATCCACTCTATTATGTTACTAAATATTTTCTTAACTGTGACATAAGAATTGTAACCGATAAGCTACAAACCAGTATGTAACAACTACCTTCTCTGTTTTCTACATGTTCTAATAAATCGTTAAGTTTTTCCCTATAATAGTTATCTTCCTCCATCCACCTTTAATTTATCAGAATATTTAACTTAAATCTAAAAATACCAATAGTACATTGGGACATACTTTATAATTCAGTCAATAGTCATACACTTGAACTAATTTGTGTCAGGAAACAAACTTTATTTGTTTTTCAAGGAAATACAGAAATAAAACTTCATGGAAGGAAAAAGATTTATCAGGTGTTGCCAGAATTATATATTCAAACTTCAATCATAAAAAAATATATGCAAAACAAGACTGAGTTCTATTTAACATGTTTTGTGGAATTGCTCTTAAAATAAATAATGAAGATATTTTCATTTATCCAAATTATTAAGAATCATGAATATGTTGTGCCTTGGGACCTGTCCCAAGGTACAATATGCTTTACTGTCCCAAGGTACAATACACTACATGGTTTAAATAAAAGCAAGATAGTGGCCAATCTAAATGCATTATTATTTTCTCATAACCAAAATATTTTAAAATCTTCTCTTTTATGAAGAAAATAAAATGCAGTTGACTTTTTGTAAAAGTGCAAAGGTAAAAAATTATATTAGAATGAGAAAAATATTTACTTTGGGTTTAAGAAATATTATTTTTTGTCAACAATTCATCAATTCAATGATGCTAGTGTTACATTTTATTATGATGATGTGTGTCGGTTAAGGCTACTATTAGAAATAAACAATGTATGAATATTGCCAATAGATTCTTAGAAATTGTCAGTGTCCCAAGGTACAACACTCTCCCCTACAGTAACCCCTCACTATATCGTGCCTCGTTACATCGCGCATTCAGATATATCGCGCCTTGTATCATGTCTCCCAATTTTTTCAATATGTTTTTTCCTTAAAATATAACGACGGGTTGCTGTTGTAGTAATAAAATCTTTTAGGAAATATATTGTGATTTTTCTTCTAATTACAGACTTCCTGCTTTGCGATCTCTGCAGCCATCAATTACTGAAGAATTATTTTTCTCTGGTCTTATTGGTAATGTTCAAATCGATAGTATCATTCCTTACATCTTAAGTATGGATTCCAGTGAATATACTCCTCAATTAGGTAAGAAATCAAAAGTTGTATTAAAATATTAATTTTTGTAGTAAATTATTATACATAATAGCTAGGTTATTTTTAAGTGTTAAAATGTTGGAATTTTATATTAATATTTTATTAACATTTTTTTTATATGTTTTGAGTCTTATTACATTTCAGTATTTAGTATGATGCCAGTTGTTCATTTTATAAGAAATATTCAAAATGTCTAATTTTGATCCAAATTATTATTTATTTTCTAATTGTTGAAAAATAGACAGCAAAGTAATAGTTTTGTAAATAAATTATGTATTTAGTTGCGGTGTATAAGTTTTTGCATGTATGTAACATCCCACTCGTCATTTGTCATTAACAATTTATATAATACTCATTAGAAATTCAAAAAATCTTAAATATTAAAAAAAATATTTAATATTTGTTCTTTAGACATATATTTTTTATCTATACCGACTACTACAATTAAAAAATTTTAATGAAATTTTTTTTAAATAAAAAGGTTTTAAGAGTACATTGAAGATCTATATATATAAAAGAAGAGCGTGTTAGTTTGACTATTTATAACTCAAGAACTGCTGAACTGATTTAGCTGAAAATTGGTGGGGAGGTAGCTTAGAACAGGAGTAGGCTATAGAACACTTTTTATTTCGAAATTCGAACCCAAACGGGTGTAAGAGTGCAAAACGTGAGCTTATAGGAAAAGCATTGTAAGATTTTTATTTATTCTTTTATTTCAATTTAAAATAAATTTCAGCGCATTCAGCGTGAACAAAAATTAACTAAAGGAAAAAAAGAGTGCATTGGTTTAATTTGCTGGATTGATATTTGAATATCAATGTTTTATTCTATTTATACTGATTTTAAATTTTTTTTATGGTGGATCAGATTACCTCAACTAGATTTTAATCAAGTTTTCAAATTAAATTTAATTTATGTTTACAATTGGTAAGAAATGAAGATATGAAGAAATATTTTAATCATAAATAAGGAATTTATACTTCATAAACTTTTCCAACCATACAAGAGGATGAATGTATGTTTTGTTTTTGATGTAAAGATGGCTTAATGGCCGATTGAATTTTGGCATTGAAGGCGTTTGGCAAAGTTGAAAATTTAACCTAGGGTACCTCTTCCCATCCAGTTTAATGAGTTAGGGTTAGTTTGAATTTTCGTCGCACTGGAGGTGCACACGAGGGCTATTGGAAACGGGAGTTGTAATTTAGAACCACAGTCAAGTTACCAGACTAACATGAGTAGGTACTTAATGCAGCGTTTAAGGGCGACATCATAGGAATTTTTTGGATGTTTAAAGTGCTCTTTCTCTAGATGGGATATTATTTGTCAGACATTTTTTTAGTTGCAAGAGCCGTCTTTGCTGACTGGGTCTGAAAGTCTGAACGGAAGCGTTTGGTGGTAAGGAAATTGATGAACAATGTGATTTACGTGACAATACTCAAATTCGATACTCGATTCTGTTTTTTTTTTATTTACATTTATTATCCAAATAAAAAATTGACCTTGATAAAATCAAAAGTTTGCTCATTAATTGCCTCTAAGGCGGAACAAAGTTCGCCGGGTCAGCTAGTATATTAATAAAATACATTGTACTTTTTTGTCCAGAACATGTTTAACTGCTTCTTCTTGTAGATAAACAATAGCTATAAGCTGAATTAAGGTGGGCGAACACCCAAATTTCTGAAATTTTTGCTATTACTTTAATCCTTGTAGCGCCGTTATTTTCTGTTTTTATTTACTTTAACCTATGAGCACACATAAGCACTTTTATTAGAAAGAGGAGCTAATAAATGCTTAAAAATATAAGGTAATTAAATCTAAGTAAAATAATATTTTAGGTAGGCAAGTTCCTAAATTTTTTGAAAAAAAATTCAGTTTGTGGGTTTGGGGCTATTTTCATAGCCCCAAATGTTTTCTGTCATAATTAGCAAACTGAATTCAATTGTCTTATGTATATACCAATCTGCAAGACTTTTAGTCAAGGCTTATCTATATCCTTCCGGGGCTGGGGAGCCCAGTCGGTTAGGCATTTGCCTAGCATGGGTCCAGGTCATCGCCAAATTAACTGCCGACCTATAAGCGACCCGTGCAGCCAAAAATGTCCGATGAATAATAGCCCGTGTAAGGGAGTGCACTTCGAAGTAGTCTGTAGCTTGAATGAATAATCCAAATGCATCAAACATTGAGACACTTACTAATCAAGAATTGAATCATAAAAAAGATAGAATTATTAAAAATAATTATAAAAAAGAATGATCATAAAAAACAAACTTGTCTCTTGACTAGGATTCTAAATTACCAAGGGTAGTCAATTATGGCCAATTACGGCCAACACTGCAAATTACGCCTCGTAATGTAGAACCCTGGTCAAGAGACGAGTTTCTTTTTTTAAAAAAGAAATTGAATCGTAAAAAAGAAACTCGTCTCTTGACCGATGATTTAAATTACAAGGTTTTGCCAATTACGGCCAGCACATCCAATTACGCCTCGTAATTTAGAACCCTGGTCACGAGTTTGTTTTTTATTATTTGTATTTAGATTATTCATTAAAGCTACAGAGAACTCTGAATAGTGAGCATTATTTTATAACCACCCTTCACTACAACCCTAACTAACAACTTGGCGATATTTCACTTAGCTGCTCACAAAAACGTTTCGATATCAAGTGGAGATCTGCGCATGCACAGATTTCCAGCACTGCTGCAAGATTAGCCACATCGTATTTGTTTCAACTTAATTCATAAATTTTTTTGTAAATTATGATTACTGATTCATATTCTTTGTGATTTGTATGTAACTCTAGAGGGTCATTGCATGTATCAGTTCAAAACGAAGAATTTAACACATAATTAATGTTTATCGGAGGAAAATTCAATGTGGTTAGGCTTGTTAACTTTAACCCTTTTTTTTAGTTGAAAAACACCATTTAAAATAACTAATTTATAATTAAATAACAGAAAATGCCTAAATACCATTGTTCATCATATTTGAAATCGCTTTGCCAAATTTGGAAAAGATTAAAGTAACAGTGAAAATTTTAGAATTTTGGGTGTTCGTGTTTTGTTATCCCTTAAACACCTATGGATGGTAAACTTGTATTGTAATGGATATTGTGGATCTTCTAAATTATATTGAATGAATGTAGTTTTTCTATGGCTCGTAGTAATTTTTTTGCTTTGTAAAATATACAATTACATATATTATCGCATATTTGAACTTACTGTTTTATTTATTAAGGTTCAAATCTTGGAACAAATACATCAGGGAGTAATCATCAACAGTGGTAAATATTTGTTTTATTACTAAATCTGCTCATATATGTATTTAATTTTGCTTTAAATTGTAGAAAATAAAATGCTCTCTTTAAAATGAGTCAGTCAGGAGAGGATTGGCCCAACCACTGGTCCATGATTCTGGAGTGGGTTAATGGCCTAAGGGCCAAATGCAAAAATGTTATTGTATGATGAAGGGGAGACATAAATTTACTGGTGTAAATATTATAGTTACTGATGTAATATTTGGAGAATATGAAAACTTGTAAGAATTTTATTGAGAAGTTTTATATACAATTTTGTTAACTAGATTAACCAAATAGAAATTTGTCAATTAAGAATGAACTGGTTCATCCAAACAAAGGAATTTAATTTTTTTAAATATAAATTAAATTTCGATAACCGTTTACTCAAACATTTGCTGCACTGTATGTTGGGATAAATTACAATCTTGAACTTCAAATTAAAAAAAAAATATACAAACATTATGGTTAAATTTTCCATCAAGGTAAAATATTAATGGCCCATCAGTGTTTTGAAACAGAATGGCCTCTTGGTGTTCTTTGGAAAAACAGAACTAACGCTTTCTACCAAAAAGGTTTCTCTTTCTAAAAGTACTCTGTGTAACAGGGGCTAGTGTACTTTAAATCAGATGTATTTCTATGTTCTATCGACTCTAAAACTAATGTTAAATGCTCACTCGGGTGTGAGCCGTGTCTCTTGATCGTTGTTTGCTGATTTAATAACGTGTTATTCAAGAACTGAGTTATCTATAGAACTTAGTATAATCTATATAATATAAGTAGTATAATCTATATAATCTATAGAACTATGAACACTTAGTTTTAACACTGAAAGCAACCTAATTATTTATCTGTCATAATTCATATGAATGGGAGGGAGTCCCTGGAGTATTAGATTATATATGCTGTTTCATAAACTTTGGTGAACAACCCTTTTTTGCAATAATCCATAGAATTAATTTGTTTGCATGCTTTGATAGATTTTGACAGGCCATTTAATGATTACAAATTTATTATTCAAGCAGGTTCTGGATTAAAATGTCTCAAAGGCTCTCTGTTTCATTATGTCTCAGTTAATTATGACTGGTCTTCAGAATAGAGATTTCTTTCGAATTTTTAAGATTTTAACCTTTTGGCAGCATTCCATAAATACCAGCTATATATTTGGGGAAAGAATTTTATATATTTTACTCTTTCTAATCAATGTAAAACTTCAAATGTAAAACTTTTTTTTGAAAAGAATGTAATTTAAAATATGAATAATTATGTTTATAGGTAAAAACACAATGTATGAGCAAATTCTTTTTTTTCCTTTAGCAAATGAGGAAAAAAGAGCAATTTTTAAAAAAAATTTTGTGCATTTTTTTTTACAAATTAATCAGTAGTATTGCAAATAAGAATTTGTTGTTGTTGCTAAGCTGGATTTCATGTTAAGAGTTTCATGTTAAGCAATTTCTTTATCATAAGTTAAAAATTTGACAAGCTAAAAAAATATTTTTAGTTCTTCAGCAAAATTTCTTTTTAAAGAATTCTTGTTAAAAGTTTCTATTATTGTAACATCAACAAAAGTATTAGCTTTGTATAGTATTATTTAGAATGAAAAGACAAACCAATAAGTTGAGTTTTAAAAAGCTATATTAAGGGTTTAGCACAGAATTTTTTTTAAGTGAATTGGCTATAGAAAATATTTGGTGATATGCTTGGCAGCAGCTTTGGCTGTAATAGACTTAACTATATCAAGGTCAAACACAATCCTAACCACATGCTAGTGCAACATCTTTTTCTTCCCTTTGGCTGGTGTTTTGTTTAAGAGTGCTAAGTGCTGTTGTTTATAACATGTACAGAATTTTTATTTTACAAGTGGGGCCGAGAGGATTAAAAATAGAATTTTAAATTCAAATACAAAATTGTGTCCCAATGTGCGGCTAATTATAGATAAACATGTTCGATATGAAAGCTTTTATTCTTCGTTTTTTTTATTCTAATTATTTCTATATAGAAATGTATTTACAATTTTGTACACACACAACTAAAATATCATAAGTAGTTCAGTAGTGTTTTAAAAAAGATGTATATATCACTGTATAATTTTTAAAATTTTATTTTCAGATTAAGTAAAGTGACCTTTCCATATTGGAGACAAGTATGCATTAACTTCAGTATGTCATTCATGTATGTGCTCTTTACGAATGAAATAGGGCCAACTTGATGCACTTTATTGTGGAAATACAAGAAAAATTTTTGATGCCCAACTTTTAAGAAGTTATATTTTAGTAATTGCTATGTTTTGCAACATAAAATAATGATGCAATATAGGCTTTATTGTAATAAATTCATACAATATGTTTATTATATAAGAAATTATGAACAATTCTGTTAGATTGATTTTAATACATACCATAAAGTTTTGGCAATCATATTTAATGCTATTTTTTTTAAAGATGTTAATTAAAAAATAAGAGTATTTGTATTTATATGCAAATTGAATGATTTCGTTTGTTGATATTTTTTAAAATTAAAGTATTTTATTGTATAATATTGGATTTTAGTCTAATATTTCTATCTAATCCAGACGTTTTGATCTTCGTCTCCTATGTTAAAAAGAATATGTTTAAATGATTGTTCTATCAAATTTCCTATATAGAAAAAATGTATATTTCTTTAATAAGGTATAATTGTGCTCTGAGCAGTCAATATAATTTTTTAATATTCAATTTTCAAAAAGAAAATTTCGTATATCAATACTTTTATGAGTTAGTGTTTACTTTGGCACACAAAAATGTTTTGTGACATATTTGTAGAGGGGGATTTTTGTAGGCTTTACATTATATAAAACCAGATTAATACAGTTTTGATACTTCTCTTAAGTTAAATATCTGCCAATGGCTTTCATGTACTACATCAAAGGCAGTTTTTGCGTCCAAAAATCAATATTATCCATACTAAAAATATTACTTTTTAAATGTACTTAGAAAGTATTGTTTATTGTGTTAACTAATATTTCTTTAAGTCGTAAGATTATTTATGTGGCAAATGTGATTTTGACTTGATATATTAATGTTTTCATATTCATTGGATATCATGTATATATATATATATATATATAGATTCAAATGTCTTTAAGGTGTATTTTAGCCAAATAAATCGGAAACATAAAAAAAAAAATTGATGCCCTAAAAGTATGTACTCTAACTCTATTACTATGTTGTTATATATTCATTTATCAAGATTGTATTTGCTTTTTTGCTTATAACATTTCATTCAATTAACTTAATGTTGTAGAAATTCCCAATCATATTTTTTAGAGTAAAGATGTGAGCTGTTTACTAATATGTGTTTACTGAAACCTGTCAAGTATAGGTTGTGTGTGAGACATGACCTTGAAGCCATTGGTGCTGCAGTATTCATTGTACAATATTAGATCTGTGATATTCTAATCCCCCATGTGACGTTGTGATGTCATTTCTTAGGGTGTGTTTTGCACGATTGTGATTTATTCTGTTATAGTCTAAGTATATGATAACAGACTTAAATGAAGGCTCGAAATTTTGTCTCATTATATTTTTAGAGAATTGTTTTCAGTATAATTAATTCCAAAGGAGTTTTAATTGCTTTTGCCGGTGTATTCTAGTCTTCTAAATAAAATAGAAATTGTTCAAAGTTTTATTTCTTTTGTCATGTTGGGATATGGTGATTTTTAAGTTCTATTATTATTTTTGTGTGTGAATTTTTACACTTATTTAAACATTTTTTATCTGTTATTGAAATTTAGTTTCAACTCAAAAGCTTAAATTTCAAGCAGAACTACAAATATTTCTTGCATTGTGTTAAACAGTTTTCACTTGATAGTATTTTTTCCCAATACATGCAATTGAAATCTTGAGACCCATTTCTTGTGTTTGCTACAAACTATACAAATTTTACTTGATGCAGCTTTTAAAATTATAAATATTTATATAATATGTAATACTAAGAGAGTTATACAACTGGTAATGTAATTATTGTAAAAATAGAATATTTTGGAAAATAACCCTCCAATTTTCCAATTAATGACTATTTTATCTCAGAAAATTTGTGTATGAACACTGTATATCAAGTCGTACTTAAATATAGAAGGTATTATTTCTATTTGTATAGTTTTTTCTGCAATGATATAAATAAATCATATTTATATGCTATAATAGTATTTGATATTCAAGATTATAAAATGATTTTTATATCAATTAGCTAATGGTATTCTAGACTTGAATGATTTTAATAATAATAAATATTGCTCTCTAAAGGCTTTTTATGCTAAAATCTGTTTTCGATATAACACAAAAATATACTACTTTATTATTAATAAAAAATATTTTACCTATGAATAAAATATTAAGTAAAATAATTTAAAATATTTAAATGCACATTTTTTCTGTATCAATGAATAAAATATGGATCCACTATTGTTTAAACATAAACAAAACATAGTTCATATTAGTTTACTTCAATTTAAAAAATATTTTTATTGCCATTAGTTTTCAGTTAACTTATTTTTGCAGTAATTCTGTTAATCTTAATTTGCCACTATATTAATTACTTCCTTAAAAATTAAATAACTTGTGTTCATTTAGTTTTGCCTTAATGGTATTAACTCAATCAAAATATACTTTTGGTTTGCTGTGATATTGTTTCATAGGTGAATATTTTTATCCCTCTATAATCCAAATAATAATCCTAACTTTAAACTATAGTGCTTTTCTTATAAGAACTAAGACATGATTTTGCATGTGGCTATAACTGTATTATTTACAGTTTATTGTAAAATTATATATTTTTTTAAATAAATTTATTTGTGGTAGCATAAATTCTATGTGTGGATAAAAACAACTACAGCTATATTGTTTTTTCTATGTTGTAATAATTACATATTTGTCTTATATGAATGGCATGTAATAGTAATTTTCTTTTACTTTCAAGCAACCATCGAATTTAAAATAATTATTCAATTACATAACAAATTAACTCGTTTATGGTTTGTTAAATGTTATTTTTAAAATATATCTTTTGGGAGATGTTAGAGAAGGTTACTTCATAAATTTTGTTCTTAATAATTTGTGATTATGCTTCTTAATAAGTAATAGGAACCAGATCAATTGTATTTTTATTCTTTATTTAGTTAAATATTGATTAAAATTTAGATTTTTGACTAGATTTTATTGCAAACATTGCAAGGTTTGTTGCATTTTCCTGAAAAATAGATAATGTTAGAAACAAACATATTTACCTTTTTATTGGGCTTATTGTAATAACCAAAACTTCTTAAACCAGCTATACCGCATCAGAATTTTCATTTTCAGAATTTTCATTTTCATCAATAGTTTTTTCCTTCTTCAAATAAAAATTCTAAATATTGTTATTCTGTTCATCATATGATAGTTTTACAACTAATATCAATCTATTTAATTTATTAATTTCTTCAATTTTTTATACTATTTTAGCACATTTGATAATGATTTCAAAAAATTATATATTTTCTGAAATAAAAGTTTTTAAGATAGTTAAATTTTCAAGGACAATTTAAATTAATTTCAGTTTTGTTGTCTTTCAAATTAGTACTGATTTTAAGTTGAATTGTAATTGGACATGCAATTGTTTTTAAGGAACAGTTTAAGTGTGTTGATGTTATTGTCATCTATGTTTCTTTTTATTTTAGCATTGATCTTGCAATATGTTGATCTCATGTAGATGTTTATGAGCCTTTGTTACAGCTATCGAATCCTTTGTGTAAAAATTAGTAGCTATATTTTATTATGGATCCAAGAGATGTTTTGATTTTGTATGGTGTTTTACTAGCCTTTTTTCTTTGTTGCATTAAAGCACAAACACATAAGTAATTTAGAAGTGCATCTCTCAGGTTTTATATATAAATTATTAGTAAGAAAAAGCTTTTTAAAATGTTACTGGTGAAAACAAATTTCAAGCCCTGTCCATTTTTTCATTATGAGTTCGAGGTTGTCTACGAGACTACCTTTTGTAACTTTTCATCTGATCCCAGTTGCTGTAAATTACAGCAAAAGGGTTGTACACTAGATAATTTATATGATTCATAGCCTTGAAAAAATAGGATTAAATATATTTGAGTGATTGTCTTTGTGTTTTGATTTATTTAACAGTATAAATACTAAAAACATATTTAAATGTAAGCAATTTGGTAACACTGCCTCAAAATAGAAGAGACTCGTATTTTATTGCTAAACAACGGATGTTGGTGTTAATTTTAAATAATTTTATTAGTTATAGACTGGTAAAAGTCATTAACCAATTGCTTCATAAAATGAGCAGTAATTAACCATTTCTTATCCATGTACATTTCCAATTTTAAAATATATATATTAAATATTTTGCTATTATTATACAACTATTATTAGGCACAATCCCCAAATGTCGTACGATTTATCTAATTGCTTTTGATTTCACAAGAATTTTTTTTAACATTTGTAACTGTTTCTTAAATGTAGTGTTGAGAATTTTGACAATGTTATATTTTGTGTACAAATGTTTTGTAACCAATTGGTTGACACTTTAATGATCACATTTTTATTTTCAAGTAAAAGAAATGGCAACATGTGTGATCTTATACATAAAGACATAGATTTAGAAAGTAGCAGATCTGCCCCTAGGGGGAAAGGTGAAGCCCCTTGTGAACCCGTATACCATAAGGCAGTTCGCGAGCCCTAGCACATGGCATGCCATACGCCACCAGATGACACCATGAGATAATTCGACTAATAAAAAAGATATATTTAATATTAACTTATGCTATCAAAACTGGTAAAAAGTTTAATACGTTTATAGCTGGATATGTTTTGATAATTTCTTGCAGACATGAGGTATATATTCATAAGAGAAGCATATTAAAAATGCAGTTTCTATTGCATGCAACTCTTCGGCAAAAGCATTTTTTGTGAACCAGTATTCCGTGATGCATTGCAAAAACGGCGAAATGTGGATTCATCACACAATCGCGCGGTTTGTATTGCGTTGAACGGGATTGCGCAATCGATGGGCATATCTGCTACTTTCTAAATCTATGCATAAAGATTGTACACTTAGATAGGGCTGTGGGGCGCCCTGTGGTCAGAGTGTTGATCTCCGGATCGGAAGGTCCCGCGATCGAATCCTGGTCGCTGAAAACCCACCGAGTATATGCGGAGTACGTGCTGGTTAAATCTGTTGATTCCGAAAGTCCTGTGGGTGGTCATTGCGCAGTTTCCCATGGGTACAGGTTCCTGGAAACTATTTCCCTCCCCTTCAGGGACTTGTCTAAATTGTGGACGTGGCGCGCGATAGATGGCAGCCTGTGGCACGTATGTGTGTGTCTGCGTGTGAGTGTGTCTGTCTTACTTAACGAAGGTTTATAAGCGGGTCTCTGACCAAGCATACAAGTCTGAAAATATATGTATACCAACCTACCATCTACACTTAGATGCAGAAATTAAAGTATTCATCCTTTCATTATATTAGATTCACATCATGAAAATAAATTTTTAAATTATAAAAATGGTTTCTCTTATTGGGAAAAATATTGCTGAAACTAATGGCTGTTACTTGTAACATAAATCTTATGTCCTAGTGATTTTTTTGGCTACATATGCTTAATTTTGATTAAAATTATATATCATTAAATGCTCAAATTATTCTAATTTGTTTATTACTAAATTATTATGGATATAATTTTTCCCCCATCGTAATGGGTAGTATAAGCTTATTGAATTGTACTGTTTACTTTACTGTAGCAGAGTAGCAGGTTAGGTTAGGTTTGAAATATCATCGCACTAGAGCTACACGAGGGCTATTGGCGACGGGCGTCGTATTTTAGAACCACAGTCAAGTGACAAGCCGACACCTGAATAGGCACCCAACGCAACCGTTAGGGACGATATTGTACTCAGCGCTAGGGCTTTGAAGGATATTTAACGTTCACTCCCTTTTTCGTCGGAAATTTTTGGCTGCACGGACCGTTCAGCAGAGTAGCAGGTTAGGTTAGGTTTGAAATATCATCGCACTAGACCTACACGAGGGCTATTGGCGACGGGCGTCGTATTTTAGAACCACAGTCAAGTGACAAGCCGACACCTGAATAGGCACCCAACGCAACCGTTAGGGACGATATTGTACTCAGCGCTAGGGCTTTGAAGGATATTTAACGTTCACTCCCTTTTTCGTCGGAAATTTTTGGCTGCACGGACCGTTCAGCAGAGTAGCAGGTGAACTCACGATTAGCGTAAAATAAAACTCCCCAAATGTGGTAAACGTTTAAATTCATATTTCATACAACTCGAATGGGCTGGGGGACCCAGCCGGTAAAGACTTTCGTCTTGCATGCGGTCTGTCCCAGGTTCAGGTACGGGCATCGCCAAAATAAATGCCGACCTATAAACAGCTCGTCCGACGAATAAAATCCCTTGTAGAGGAAGGTTAGGTTAGGATTGAATTATCCTCAAACTAGAGCTACACGAGGGATATTGGCGACGGGCGTCGTATATTTTAGAACCACAGTCAAGTGACGAGCCGACACCTGAATAACCCAAAGAAACCTGTAAAGGAAGAGCACTTTAAATATTTTCCAAGTTCCCAACGCTGCGTACTATGTCGCCCTTAAAAGTAGCATTGGGTACCTACTCGCGTGTCGGCTGGCGACTTGTCTGTGGTTCAAAATTACGATTTCCGTTTCCAATAGCCTTATTATGTAGCTTTAAGGTAGGCGAATACCCAAAATTCTTAAATTTTTAGTATTACTTCAATCTTTTCCGAATTTGGCATAGTGATTTCAAATATAATGAAAATAATACTATTTAGGCATTTTTTTTTATTTAAATATAATTTATTTTAAACGGTGTTTTTCTACTAAAAAAAGAGGTTTACGCTAACAAGTCTACCACATTGAATTTTCATCCTATAAGCATTAATTATGTGTTTAATTCTTCGTTTTGAACTGATGCATGCAAAGACCCTCTAGAGTTACGTACAAATTACAAGAAAAGAAGTTATTAAGAAAAATGTTGCAAATTAACCACAATTTTTTTTTTCGATTAACAAGCACTTGGACATTTAAAAAAAAAACTTGTACATTTACACCAGATGTTTGAGGTTCATGGCACAGATATACATTGAAATAGCATCTGTAAAAAATTTCAGGTAAATTAATGTAAAACTTTTTGTGCTAGAAGTGTTAGCGCAAACCCCTTTTTTTAGTTGAAAAACGCTGTTTAAAATAAATCAATTATACATATTTAAATAAAAACAATGGACAATTCCCACATTTTTTATTATTTTTTTATTCGATGCAGGATGTCGAAAAAAAAAATATTAGTCCAAACAAAAAAAATTTCCGATGCGTATTTATTTTTTTTATTCAATTTCAAAGTCGAGCTTTCGAGAAGCGCGCGAAAATCACTCAAAAGCGCGCGGAAACGCTGTGACGTCAGTTTTTACAAAACTCGTTGACATATTCCGATCAGCTCTGGTTGATATTGACATTTGTGTGAAACTGAAACTGTGAAGTATGCGATACAATATTAGTTTCGTTTGTTAAAACTATTTGAACATGTCATATCGTTATTGCATAGTTCCTGAGTGCCATAATACTACAGTTACTATCCCAGAAAAGATTTTTTTTTATATTCCAAGTAATTGTCCTGAAAGAAGAAAACAATGGATAAAGGCTATTACGTGATCCTGTTTCTCCTAAATCGTAAGCTGTAGACTGCTTTGCAGAAAGTATAGATAATAGCTCATTGTAAAAGTTTAGAAACAAAAGAGTTTTTTTTAATTTTTTAGTTTTCAGCTACTTTTCTTTAATGTTTGAGTTATTAATTGCATAACTGTTTGTTGTTCAAAAAGTTATAGTAAAAAGCGACAGTGTAAATATCTAAATAATAGATGGCAGCACGAGTGCTTTGGAATCAATGTTCTAAATACATAAAGTAATTAATTAATAGCTTATATTTAGTTATTTTTATGTTTTTCAATTGAAATTAAATTGAAAAAAATAATGTATAAATGGTACATGCATTTGAGTTGTTAAATAAAATTATAAACTTAGATACAATGATTTTACAAAACTTCAATTGTGTTAGATAATAACGCAGCTTTTGGGTAAGTTGTCGCTCTGCGCTTTGAAAAAGCCTGGTTCCATCGAAATAAATTGAAGAAAAAAGACAGAACAAAAAATAATAGTAAATTAAAAATAAAGAATAAAAATCCGAACGTTTAAGAAATAAAATAAATTTAATAAGAAATCAATTGAAAACTCTAGATAGGTCGTCTGCACGCCGTTGTAAACTTTAGTAAACAAACCCACGAACATAAATGGTGACTCACAACCGCTCCAACCAATAGCAGAACGGTTAAAACAAGAACTAATTTTTGAGAGTTTTTAAAATTAAATATTAAATTAAACAATTTTTTTCGATATTTTAACCAGGATATTTGGAATCAACGTTGTTTTGTCTATTAAGAAAAATAGTTTTGAAGTGTTTTTAAAAAATACGGGAATTGTCCATTGCCCAAAAAGCATTGTTCATAATGGTATGATACATATATATTCCAGCTTGTGAGCTTGTTCAGAGAACCGCTTATAAGATTTCGTCAAGTGGGACAGACACAGAAAGAAATTTTTACAGTCACAAAGAAATGAACAACACATAGACAAATAACAACATTTAATGACTGTCACAAACATCCATGCCTCAGCAGCTCCAAAGGCTAGTACACTAACCATTCAGCCACCGAGGCGGCATTGTTCATAATATTTGAAATCACTATGCCAAATTTCGAAAAGATTAAAGTATAGTAAAAATTTTAGAATTTTGGGTACTCGCCTACCATAATGCGACGATAATTCAAACTAACCCTAGCCCATACAACTGGA
The DNA here is from genome assembly GCA_023701765.1 of Hylyphantes graminicola. Classification (NCBI taxonomy): domain Eukaryota; kingdom Metazoa; phylum Arthropoda; class Arachnida; order Araneae; family Linyphiidae; genus Hylyphantes; species Hylyphantes graminicola. The sequence goes on from CM043122.1 coordinate 48,181,998, forward strand.
TGTGAGAATAGCTACCCTACGTTAAAGTTTCAACTTCGTTAAATTCCACCAATGCCAAAATTCAATCGGCCATTATACCTACCATCTTAACATCAGGAAACGAAACAGATATTCATCCTCTTGTAAAGTTAGAAAAGTTTTATCAAGTACAAATTCTTTATTCATACTGAAAATACAGGATGGTTATAAAATAACGCTCGCTATTCGGAGTGGTCTGTAGCTTGAATGAATAATCCAAATGCATCAAAAATTTAGAAACTTACTAATCAAGAAGGGGGGAAAAGAATGGAATCATAAAAAAGATATTATCCTAAAAAATAATCATAAAAAAGAATAATCATAAAAAACAAACTCGTCTCTTGACCAAGGTTCTAAATTACGATTCGTCGTCAATTATGGCCAATACAGCTAATTATGCCTCGTAATTTAGAACCCTGGTCAAGAGACAGGTTTCTTTTTTTTCGAAAAAGAATGGAATAATAAACAAGAAATTCGTCTCTTGACCAAGGTTCTAAATTATGAGGCATAGCCAATTATGGATAATTACGGCCAACACATCCAATTACGCCTCGTAATTTAGAACCCTGGTCAAGTGACGAGTTTGTTTTTTATGATTGCATTCTTTTCCCCCCCTTCTTGATTAGTAAGTGTCTTTTGCATTTGGATTATTCATTAAAGCTAGACCATTCCGAATAGCGAGCGTTATTTTATAACAACCCTGTATTCCCTCATACCTTCATTTCTTACCATTTGCAAACATCAATTGAATTTAATTTGGAAACATAATTAAAATCTAGTTGAAGAAATCTGATCCACCATAAAAAATAAAAAGATTAAAAATCAGTAAATAGAATAAAATACGGACATTCAAATATCAATCCAGCAAATTAAACCTACGTGCTTTTTAGCCTCATTTTTTTTTTAATTCGAAGAATAAAAAAAATGAAAAAGTAGGTATTGACATGCTGTCGATGTCCGTCCGTCCGTCTGTCTGTCCGTGCCCCCCTTCTAAAATCAGTTCTATCAATCCGATCTTAAAAATTCTATTTTTATTAGAAAGGTATAACCTCAGACACCCTACTTTCATACTTTTTGTCCGTCTGTCTGTACGATCCGACAGACATAAATCTACTATTTGTCGATGAATTTACCATTGAATTAGCATTGAAATTCAATTTCGAGTCTAAATCGCTGTTGCAAACTACAAATGCTACGGACAAGTGAGATACGTCAAAAAATTTAGCGCATTGAATTGAGAATACATTGAAAATTTCAGAAAAGAATTCGAATTCTAAGTACTTCAATTATTTAAAAAAACTTCACAATTTAATGCTCATTTAAAAAGCATAGGATGCCATTTTTATTAGAAATAAATCACCATTGCCATCGCAACAATCGCTGAAGAAGCTTTAATTCTTTTAGACAATAAAGTACAATAAATTTATTTTTTTGAAATCGATCAGTTTGAAATGACGTCAAATATATTTCACTTCGAGAATCTGTATGTTGGTATGCAATGTTTTCATTCTATTTAAAGCGAGAACTATATAACATATTTATTCTTTGAAATATAAATTTTTGCAAACGATTTAGGAAAAATTATTTAATTTTCGGAATAAAATAAATGAAACTAGCCGGATTTAGCGGGTAAATGTTTTATATAAAATTAATGCTGTTTTTGGCACCTTTTTACCTGTTGAACACAACTGTTCTGTGGAAGCGGGTCAAGTGACAGATTCTGTTACAAAACTACTTGTTAATTTACATTTCCTATTTTAAGTGCATTTTGGAGTAGTTTTATGGTTTTTGTTCTACGAATAATTAAATATTTATTTATAACTTCAAACAAATCATGCGGACGATAAGTAATATTTATTTTATTGGCGATAGAAAATTAATGAAAATAATTGGCTTTAAGAAGTTGAAATTATAGATGGATGAAGTGTTTAGTGAAATTAATTCTAATGTATATAAATTTAATGTAGAAATGGCTGTTGATGGTCACTTACTGTAACGAACCTAGTTTTTTCAAGATAAGAATTTTAGTAAGTATTTAAGTTACAGGAAAGAAGGCTATTTTACTTGAACTTCTTGTTTTTCTTTACTTAATTTTTTTAAAGGTGAACGCGCTGAAATTTCTTTTAAAGTGAAGTATAAATTGCAATCTTACAATGTTATTCTTATGGGGAAATCGTATCACGTTTTGCACACCTACACCCGTTTGGGTTCTAATAAAAAGTATCCTATAGCCTATTCCTGGTTTTAGGCTACTTCCCTACCAATTTTCAGCCAATTCAGTTCAGTCGTTCTTGAATTATAAATAGTCTAACTAACACGACTTTCTTTTAATACATATAGATAAAAATATACATGGTATACACGTATGTACGTACATAAAATGTAATTTAACATTTCAAAATTAAGAGAAAGGTAATTGAAAACACGTGGGAGAATCAAAAATGTTGAGCAAAAGGTCTGGGTGATTTGTAATGGATTGACCCATTCATTACGCTTAAAAAAATATAGATTGTTATGCTCATTTTAATGTAATTACTCAATTTCATTTTAGCCTATACAAAATGAAGATAGATGGCAGCACTACATTTGAAATTTCACCCCGTTTATTTCCAAATATTCCCTCCCCCCCTTAATTTTATACATTCAAGTATATTTGTTCTTTTACATCATTATGCAAGTGTGTAAAACAAAGCTATGCTGAAACATTTTGAAAATAATAAAAAAATAATGTTTTGGAAAACTTAATTGTCAAAGACACTCAATTTTTTGAGAAAAAAACGCATTTTCAATGTAAAACGTATTTTTTAAAAACTTTGACAATCATAATTCATGAAAACTCAACATAGGTTTGTTTACTACATCATATGGAATAACACAAAAGAAAAATTAACTTACTAGAATAGGGTGATTTTCCTCTGAGATTTGGCGGTTTGAAGAAGGTGAAAAGCTGAGAATTATGTTTTCGAGAAAAACACGATTAAAGATTTTAGTTGTTATTGAAAGTACATACAATGCACGTTATCTAAATTGTAAGAAAAACACATAAACCAAACTGCTGACCACTACCAAATTTGGACAACATATTCTTCAATATGTAAGGTTACATTCGGTTGCCATATCAAGGTATCATTTCCGCTAATACATATATATTTTTTGACAATTTCAAATTACTTTTCTAATTTCATGGTGGATGTCTACCTTCAAATGCATGTTACGCTTGTTTAACCGAAGTAATAGCTTCCAAAATTACGCTGAATTTGTGTCGATTGGAAATTTAAAAGGAAAATCTTAAAATAAATTTTGACAACAACGTTTTATGCATATTTTAATAATCTCCGATTTACTTAGTTATAATAAACTTTTTAGGCAAAAAAGCAAAATATTTTTCTTTCAAAATATTTAACTTAATAAATATATTTAATGACTTATAAATATATTTAATGACACTTAATAATTAACACTTAATAAATATATTTAATGACAGAAGGCATTCACAGGTAACTGCAATTTTCTTCCATGAAACCGCATACTTCTGCTATTCTTTTATAGTGTTGACATTTGGGAATTTTTCCTTATTTTGGTAGCCTTACACATTATCTCCCCTTAGCCTGAAATTAAACTCCAAACACAAACTTCAAACCAGTGTCGCAACTTTAAATGTTCCCTGCATCAATTGATTAACTTAGAAGGCGTTTCTTGTTAATGTCAATCAAGGATCAAGACATCACTGACTATGCCTTAACACCTCTTGCTAAATGAGCCCCGAGGTTTCCTTTCATTTTCGGAATGATTTATTCCTCCCACACCCTTTTTATTGACATTTTGTTCCTCAGAGACAGACTAGAGTAAGTTCAAAAATAATTTTCATCTTTTTACATTTCTGAGAGAGAGATCTTACTTATTATTACAACTCGATTTTTGCAAGTTAAAGTTATTTTTATTTGAGCTGTACACTGCGGTACACTTCACCCACTGATAGCCAACTTCATTTAGCTCGTGGTAAGAATTTATTTTCGAAATCACTTGGGAACGATCTTAACCGATTGGGCTCCCCATACCCACCCCTCCTGATTAGGAGGAGATGACGCGCTTATAGAACCAGGAAACTTCTCAAAGAGAAACCGACGTTCTGAGCCTCCAAAAAGTATGGTCAAAACATTCAGAAAGCAATTTATCCACTTAGATTTATTTAATAACCAGGACAATACAGACTTGCTTCAGTCGCGCTCTTCCCTGGAATCTTTTTAAAAAATCCCGATATCCAACAAGATTAATTTCACAGAAACGGTTCCGAGTTGCAGACATCCCAATTGAACGACTCAATAGGGGATGTGGATAGGGTGTGCCCGCACGATTTGTTCATCCATCACAATAGTACTGCAATCCTAGCTGAAGTAGTATGATACAGCTCAGAGAAAGTGCAAAGGAAGGAATGGTATAATTATTCTGTTATTGATATCTTCGAGGGGGTGGGGGGTAGCTAATTATCTAGTTGGACAGCGCCCTTATGTTGGGTTGTCTGACACCTACGGGAATACTGGGTATATTAACCTGGATGAGAGGAAGGATTCAGATGTCAACGTAAAATCTTTGTGGGGGAAATGATGTAATTGGGTGACTGATATCGAATATGTGCTGATAGAGCGAGAGAACATATTACTATTATTATTTTACAGCTTTGAATTAGAGTAAATTTTTGTAGCATATATGTTGCAAGTCAGAATCAGCAACTAGCATTTAACCCTTCATATACTGAATTATTATTTAATATTTATTCTAGCTAGCTTTGTCTATTTTAAGTTTAACTGCGGAATTTATAATAATATATTACGATAAAAATGGAACAGATGAGGAATTTATTTTCTTTCCTCGTTTTCTCTACTTATAATTACTAAATTTCACTGACAGACAATGAAATTTTGCTGAATGAATATTTATGATTTTCAATTTTAGTCTTTAATATTTTGAAACTGAACACTGCATTAATGAAAGTACTACTGTCTATTTTTCCTTTGTGAACAAATAACACTCTAAGTTAATTGCATGACACAAAATTTGAATAAAGGTCCATCCTCATATAAAAAATGTTACGAACTTCGAGGGATGTAAAAGTCAATGAGGATAAAACCCTAAGATTATTTTAGCCTTTTCACTACTGAAACGGCTACACGACGGCCGTCCGACTAAGGTTTCGATAATGATATTCCTACCACATATTACTTTCCATTTTTTTTAAACTCGAATTAATTAAAAAAATAAAGTATGTATTGAGTTGGTAAAGAAGTCTGTCCGCCTGACCGTACTTCCTTGACAAAATAGGTTCTATCCGTCGGATCTTAGGAACTATTTTTATTTTAAAAAGGTATTACTGCAGTGCTTTTACTGCAATTACTTATGTCAGTCGACGAATCAATCTTTAAATTAATTAGCATTGAAATTTAGTTTTTAGTCATTTAAATTGCTGTTGAAACATCAACAATATCACGAAAAACCTTAATTAAAATTCTAAGGAATGTTAATTTCCCCATATAAATCGGTTTGGAAAAACGTCATAAAATATAGCACAATGTGATTTTTTGAATGTTCGTTATTTGTTTACTGAGAAAGTGGTTCACAGAGTTACTTTTTTTTTTTTTTTGCTTTAAGAGCTAGCTAATTGGTATTAATTTACATTTCTTCAATTATTAATGCAATTTGCAGTTTTTTGTATGTTTTATTACTAAATGTTTTGGGAATGTACCAGGTTTTTACAAATATTTTTGTTGTTGATTCTTATTTAAGTATAAGAATCTCACGTCATTTCCGGCGACATTTTCCAAACATTGCCAAATATCAAGGAAAGGATGATGTAGGATTTGACTCATTCATTTTTGCATAATTATTCCTCAAACTGCAAATAAATTTAGCAATAGATGAAGATTATTTATTTAATTTCCAAAAGAAAATTAATAATAGTAGCAAATTTTTGGCATTGAAAGGTTCAAATTGTAATTGAACGCTTGGTTTGTCTACACTGTAAAAAATCTGGCTTGAATTTACTAACGATTACTTAGTAACTTTACAGATTTTCACCATTTACTAGAAAATCATCTGTAACCTAAAGAAACTACTGTAGGAATACTAAGCAATTCTAAGTAAATTGATGTAACGCTTACAGCGCCCCCTGGCTATCTTTTCTAGAGATTATGACGAATCGATATCGCAACAATAAAAAACCTAAAAACGTGGGTTTTTTTATTTTAGTATACAAAAATTACGTTAAATTATTTCGAAAACTTCACATCCCCCCCCCCCCCCAAAAAAAAAATGAATCTTAAAATTTCTTAATCAATAACATAAAACTCCTTTAACGATCAAGATTTTAATCTCTTTATTTACACGCAATCAAAATGCAAGTCCCCGATAGCAGCGAGGACTAACGCGCAGTTCTACGTTGCGAGACATGCGGATACTGAGGATCTTGGGTTCGGTCCTTACTCCTTCTCTGGAAATTCGATATAAAACCTGACTAACAGAAAAAATAGTGGTGCCCTCTAGTTTTAAACTTTTGTAACCAGTTTACTACCAGTCTCTTTGTAAACATACAAGAAAATCCCTTGCAAATCTACTACAGTTTTTTTAGCATAACTTACTAAGCTTTAATTAGTAATATATACACATATTTCTTATGTAACATTACTAAAAAAACTTATGGAAGCTGAGTTTCCTAGATAATTCTTAGTAACCTTACAGATATTTTTTTAGAGTGTATATTTGTTCTAAGGTTATAAATCTTATGCATGTGCAATGTGGTTGTAGGTGACAGTTACTGTTACTAATACACTTGTGTTTCGACGGAAATTTCATTCAAGTAATTAACTAACGCAAGTGTAGGCTTTTAAATTTTTTTGGGAACTTCTCGTTTCAATAACAAATTTCTTTTTGCAATATAGATAGAATATTTTGAAAGAAAAAAAAAGAATATCATGGATCAACGTTAAAGACATATGTTGTGTTAAACCATAGAATTTTCAAGGCCTTGAATTAAAATTTTCCTTTTTTACAAGTTGGTGTTGTTTATCAAACTCATATTTAATCCCGTATACATCCCCCGAATGGATCAAAATTTTTAAAAATTGGGATTTCACTTAAACTTTATGTCTAAAATTTATTTCTGTAAAAATGTTTCTATTTATAATTTATAAAAAAATTTGAAATAATAATTATTTAAAAATATGGAAATTGTTCCAAATGCCCCAATAGTGTATGCATTTTTTTTAGTTATTATAATTACTATTCAGTAAAAAATTCTTTTCATTATCTTCATTATTCATAGATTGGGATAGATTTTTATGCAACTCATTGAACATTACGGCCTCTAAACTTTGCACGTCTCTAACTCCTCTAATAATGCTTTAAAAGTAGCAAAACTTGGTAGTTCGTGTTAAAATGTCATAAATTTGAAATATGGACTAATAGCACAAGTTCTAGCGCGAGTTCTGCTGGGTTAATATGAAGACGGCCTCTTGTGCAAATTTTGTGTTATGCAATTGCAAAGAACGTTATTTGTTCCCAAAGTCAAAAAGGTCCGATTTTATAGAATAACTAACGGCCGAAATAATCACTAGTTGGTACTCCCCCCCCCCCCCCCCCACAGCCGTACTTATAAGTACCGTCGGTAGATACAAGTTTAAGTCATATTTTTGTTTTAAGTGCAAGTTTTGTCTGGAATTGGCCTTTGAATTTAATTGAATATAATTAAGTACTTGGTACTAACATTTTTTGATGAACTAGTTAAATATAGATCGTTTTACGCAAAGGCAAAACCACCGAACTCTCCGTTATTTAAGGATGTGCATGTTTTGAATTTGAGTTTTAAAAAATCTAGTGCATTTCATAAAAAGCTTTACACTTCCCGGGCACCGGGCACAATTTCCAGGCTTGTATAGTCGCCCTTTTAGTTCCAATGTTACGTTAATTCAAATGTCTTCGTTTCAAATTCGTTTAACAAATTTCGAAAATTAACATAGCTTTGAATTTCTTTTTAATTTTATTGAAGATCTGTCTCTCTTTCTTTGTATTTTTATTACTCTTCCCTATCTCTATACCTATCTATTTCTGTATCTTTCTCTCCATTAATAATATATAAGAGTATTTCTGAGTCTTTACCATAAAATTGTCTCCGAATCATTGATTATTGTCATCGATCAACTGTACGGTGATATTTAGCAAACGATAATTTTAGTATACTCTTTAACATAAATTGAAAGAAAATAAGTTATCTTTATAGTTCTCTTAGCACCCAATATTCTTCACCCAATAGCGAAAATGAAAAATAACATAAGCAAAATCAGTTTATTTCTTTTCGAGTTAACAACAAACTATAAAAAAAAAATTACTTAAAAACACACTTTTCTGAAGAAAAAAAAAGACACCGGTTTTTGTATAAAGCTTTCTCTCTTAATTCTTTATGAGCATAAAAAAGCAAAATGAGACTTTTTTTTCACTTCGGTTGATTCGAGTTAACGGCAACAAAGAGAAACAATAAGTAACCCTTCCAGGTAGCTTTAAGAGAGGTGCGGTAAAGATAAAATAAGTTTTAAAGATCATAGTTCGCTGGAACAAAGAACTGTGGAAAGCTGGGTGGACTGAGACGATATTTTGGCTTGATGTGGGATATTAGTGTTAGTTATAAGAAACAGTTTACATTATTTCATTAAAAAAATTAATAAGGTGCTGTAATTAAGCATATACGGTGTAGGTCCGTTTAATTATTCTTAGTGTAACGAAATAAATAAAAAATCTTACAAATTGTTAAAGAGGGAGAACAAGCGTACAAGCGTTAAGAAACAATCAAAAGTTTTAATAAAATTAAGGATTGTGTTCAGCAATTTATAAAATAATTGTATTGCTGAAAAGGCCACATATTAAACATTGCAGTTTTATTTTAGTAACTGCCATGCCAGTAGGTTAAACAAAATAATTATTTTTGTCCTGCGACTTTCCACTACGAGATTGTATTCCCTGGAAAATAGGAGAACAAGGGGTGATTTAATTCAGTTGTTCAAGTTCATTAAACAGGGAGACATGGAGGGCTTAGGTTTTACCTTAAATAGCCGGCCCAGAGGGCATGGTCAGAAATTGAATAAATCATGCTTTAAAAGGGAGGCAAGAAAACATTTTTACAATAGAGTTGTCAATGAGTGGAATGCTTTACCAGAATATGTTGTGTATTCGAAGAGAGTGGAAGATTTTAAGAAGATTCTCGATAACTATTGGAAACTGGTAAGGAATTAGATATATTTTGGGCCAACCTTGCTGGGCCTCTGGCCTGTTGTTGGTCGACAATTTTTGTATTTGTATTTACGCGGGAAAGAGATTTTTATATGATTCCATTTTTTTTTCTTTTCGTGGAATTATTGGTGTTTTTTTCCCTTTCGATTAAAAGTAGAGCCTGTTATAGAGGCTCCAGTTTTGCGATGCGCCAAGGAGCATGTATTCAAACAGGAAGTGTAAAATAAACAATAATAAAATGTAGGCAGATATGGTTCAATAGGAGTTTTATAATATTTGTTAAAGTGCCATTTTAAAGACTTGTCTTTGTGTGTGTCACGTGAAAAAAAAATGATATTGACCTGGTGTTCAATAAATCTAAAAGGCGGCATTTTGCCTGATGACACAAAATATCAAAAAGTTTAATTCCTATAGTTTCAAGGCAGCATTTCGGTTGATGAAATAAATATAAAATTGATAATTAAATTATGATTTATGAATCAAATATTTGAGTAATTGTATTTAAGTATTCTTTTTTCTAATAATTAAATTTTAAATCAGAAGCTCATAATTTAATTTTTGTACAAAAAATCATGAACTAAATTATTTAAGTAGTTAAATGTTTAATGAAAACATTCTATAAGTTATATAATTGTTCTTGTTTATTGCAATTCCTATTTATTAAAAAAACACATTAATAATCAATTTAATAATACGCACATTAGTTGAGTATAATACCCCCCCCCCCCCCCCCCCCCGTAAGGTATATAATTAAAGTATTGTAAAAACCTGTATGTTTTTACCATTATATTTTAAAAACAATTTTAATGGGATAAATTCATGTCGGGGAATGCCTGTGTCGTGAATGCTCATTGTCTGGAATTACTTTTGTTTTGGTATTTGAAAATGTGTTTTCAAAAAATATTTTACTTCTTTTTCTTTAATTTTTAAAAGGCCAACTTCTTGCTGTGCTGTTGGTTGTTCAAAACATTTGTTTGAGATATCTTGCATAGGTTAGGTTTGAATTAACGTCGCACTAGAGCTACACGAGGGCTATTGGCGACGGGCGTCGTCGTATTTTAGAACCACAGTCAGGTGACGATCCAACACCTGAATAGGCACCCAACGCAATCGTTAAGGGCGACATCGTACGCAGCGTTAGGACTTTGAAGGATATTTAACGTGCACTCCCTTACACGGGGTATTATTCGTTGGACATTTTGGCTGCATGGGCCGTTTATAGGTCGGCAGCTATTTTGGCGATGCCCGGACCCGAACCTGGGACCTCCGCATGCTAAGCGAATGCTTAACCGACTGGGCTCCCCAGCCCGAAATCTTGCATAGAAAGAAAAGTTTCTTTTCATTGGTATAGGTTATTTTGAAAGTAAAAAAGTCTATAAAAACTATAAAAAATTATGTATACCTGATATTTAAAATGTTCATTAATAGTTCTATTATTCTTTGAGAATAATGTAATCTATAATATCAAACAAAATTTTATGAGTGTCACGTAGTTTTTCTCCGTAAAAATTCAACGTAAAATGGAGCAAAATTCCAGTAGTTTTTTTTCGGTACCTAAAATTGGCAATATCTTAAGAAATAATATTAATCGCCGCTCTCCGAACTGTACTAAAAAGTTTCAGGGGAAAAGAACGATCCGTTCTTTCATATAGATTCGATTGGCGTTCGCTTTTTTTTTTATGTTCTCTATTAGTTTCAATTCAGACCAAAGGCCACAAGTAAAAATTATTTTCATTCTCCACAAAGAAAACGTAGACAAAATATGCATCGTTTGCAAGAAGTATTTTCTCACCGTCATCCCACAGCTGCTCATTGTTTATGGTTGGACGTGGACCTCGATTTGTTATGTGTTTTGAAGATTCCCCGTCCCCGGATATATCGAACGTTTAAATAAAAAGGGTAGGTTGCAGGAAAAAAAAAGGCGGTCTGGTGTCTTTTTCTTTGGTGACTCCATTTACATTTTTGAAAACTTTAAGTTCTAATTTTGAAAAATGTAACGTGAGATTGCCGCATCCTTGTTATGATTTGCGTTAATGTGCTTAGAATTTGTAATATGTAGAATCATCGTCATAAATAGGTACTACCTATTTCTGGAATTTTTTTAGGCATCGTCGGCAGTTTTTTTTTTTGTTGGAAAGATTTGACATCAGTTTTTCTACTTTTTTTCGCCTGACTGCATCTTTCCGACTTTATTTTTTTGTTTGAAAGGTACGGTATCAGAGACATATCTGTGTACTTTTTGTCCATTTAACAGCCGTTTAATATTTGCAGGGGGTCGCGTCAATGTAGTTGAATTTGTTGTTTTGAGCTCTAAAAATACATTTTTTTTGTTATGAACAAGCCCTGTCAGTTTTTTGTGATTTAAAATCTAGATATCAGAGACAGAGCTTTGTACTTGGTGTAGATCCGAATTTTTGTGCGTATTAAAGTAACAATTGCCTAAGCCCTAGGCTATTTTATAGTTAATTCATCACTTCTTGATATATTTTGTCGCCTAAATGTTTCCTAAAGTAGGTATAAATTGCATTTCCTTTTGAACAATAATAAACACTTTGTCTGTGAGCCAAGACTAATTTAAGTTTGGTTAAGAATATGCGGTTGGTTTTTCACCCAAAACATCAAACCGGATAGTTACTGTTCGTACAAAAGGATGGATGGATGGATGTTTAGGTTTAGATATATTAAATTAGATATATTTTGGACCAACCTTGCTGGGCCTCTGGCCTATTGTTGGTCGACAATTTTTGTATTTGTATTTGTTTATGGCGCAAAGGCATCACAGGCCATACTCGTACAAAAGGTGGAAACACCCAAGGAAATTCCAAGAGTAATAGGTAGAAAACACTCTTGGTTATTATGTACAATAATGAACCGTGAACTGCAAATAAGTCATTTAACCATCAGTGTTCAGAGAAACGTGCCTAAACCCAGATTTTTGCGAATTCCAAAAAATCGTAAATAAACGTTTCAGGGAAAGCACCCCATAGAGAAATTACTTTGGGTGGGATTGTAAGCATCTAAGTATTACGGAAATAAACATGGAACGAAGGATGGAGTTAACAAATACCGGATTATAGCCAAAAATCTTCCAACTTCAAGTATATTTTGATTAACCGTGAAGTCCAAATAAATCGTAAGGTGTCGTACTCATAAGAGAAAGTACACAGTTCCACCCAGAACCAACACTAGTATTCCAGGAATTCCACAAAAAAGGCAGAGATACAGGGTAGAGACGCAAATAAAAGTGGCAACGGCATGCGCAGAGAGATGCTTGGCGAGAAAAACTATTGAGGTCGTCTGAAAGATGCCAAGTCAAATTCATAAATTAATTCAAACATTCAATAGCTTCACTTAGAAAAACCTCTTTTTGCATTGGTTGGTTACTAGACTAAAGCTACACACAGAGGTGCCAATCCCCCCAGACCTAAAGCATTCACCCCCCCCCCCCTCCTACCCAAAGTACCCAACAATATTTTTTAAAAAAAAATGCTCCCCCCCCCCTCATCCCATGCATACTACTCTTTTTATATTTTGTGATGTAATGAAACATCACATTTTCGCAGTATGTATTAAAAACTTGATAATAAAATGATATTTTTAAGTAGTTAAGAGGGCATCCATAAATCACGTGACTTTCTTTAGGGGGGAGGGGAGGTAATCAAGCCGAATAACACAAAATATCACGTATGGGAAGGGGCGTCTCTTAAAATATCATGTAATTTTTTCCTGTAAAAGATCAACGTAAAATTGCGATAAAATCGTGCAAAATTCCAGCAAAAATATGTGACTTAAAATTTGCAAAATTTTACATGATAATACTTATCGCGGCTCTCCAAAGTGTAGTGTACTAAAAAGTTTTTAGGGGGTTTTAATCAGGGAAAAACGACCCATTCTTTTATATGGATTCGCGTTCGCTTTTTCTCCTGTCCTGTTTGTTTCAATTCAGACCAAAGGACACGTGTTCAAAGAATTTTCACACTTCACTAAGAAGAAGTAGACAAAATAAACATCGTTTGCGATATTATATTGAAGTACTTTCCTAACCATCATTAGATGATGCACCTGCTGTTTGGATTATCCAAGTTTGGTATTGGAGCTCGATTTATTAAGTGTTTTGAAGATTCTTGGTTATCAAACGTCAAAATAAAGAGTTTCGGTTGCAGAAAAAAAGACGGTCTGATGTCTTTTTTGAAGACTCCATAAAATAAAACAATCATAATGTTATTTAATATAGGAAGTCACAGCATAAGCAATATAAGGAAATACCTAATTTTAAGGCATTTGGCGAAAAGTTTAACGACAAAAGCTAAAAAAAAACATGATAGACACAGAAATTTATGTGACTGAATTAGGAATGGTTAAATTGCGATTGCCAGAAGATGACCAGCCTCATCTAAGATATTGAAACTAAGGATCTTAAGGCAATTACTGACGAAATAATGGATTTTATTACACTTATTAAGACGACTAATTCAAATAGAATTAGTGTGAGCATTTCGGTTTATTAATGTAGTTTAAGCATTCATGTATCAAATGAAGGGTTTTATTAATTAAACAACTTATAATGCGAGTTTAATTTAAAAAAAAAAAAAATATTCTGCAATTGTAATCATTAAAAAAAATTCTAGTTAAATCAACAATAGGATCGCTAATCAGGAAAGCCCTGTTCCTTCCTTGCGGTCTAATAGGCCATGTCTAAAGACAGCTTAAACCTCAACATGTAATTTTTTTATGCAATTCTTAAAATAAATATCTAGAAATATACAATAAAAATTACTAATAACTCGAGTGCTTCGTGAAGGGGAGGGAGGGAGTAAAAGATTTTAAATTTAATTTCTTGAAAACTGTCTTTTAACTCGGAAATGGAGAGGGAAAATTGCTTAAAAATCCCGCTATGTGCCTCATTCTAACTAAATATGTTATTTTATATCTTTAGTCCTCATTATACAAAAACCATCTACGGAGTAATTTTTTTAATCTAGGTGCTCATTAAAAAATATACAACAATGTTTTCGTTATTTATATTGATTAATATTTGAGGTGTCCAAAAATGTTTTAAAGTGTAATCTTTGAAACTCAAATTATCAATAAATTATCAAATATTCTACTGAGTATTACAATCCTTTAAAATCCGATAGTATTCATTAGTATAATCTCTTTATTTCCCCAACTCTCCAATTGATACAAACTATGAACCAGTAACCTGACTGTCAGGTTTTCTAGCAACGCACAATTTTTAATTTTTTATAAATTTAATAATTTTATTAAATTCCAAAATTTTAAGCGTGACGGAGTCATTTCAATAAAATATCTAAGAAATTAAATGTTCAGTTAAAATTTTAATTTAAATCTGATGCAGTGAAAATAAGTTTCCGATTCAGCCAATTTACCCTTGGCAAGCTTAAATTATTAAAATAATATAATTACGAAAATCTTAACGGGATCACTGCCATAACACTTTAAAATAAGCTCTTAGAGTACTTTTAGTGCATTTATTAAACTTTAAAATTTAAAATAGATCAAATAGATGTACTTCTTAATAAAGATGTGTCTGCGATGCTTAACTCCTTTTCTAAAACAATCGAATGTAGTGTACTTCAGATCTAACCGGAAAATTGCACGAATAACATTGGTCAAAAGAAATGTGCGAGACTCATCATTTAATCGAATTGTTTGTTATAAAAACTACGTAAAATTTATGACACGAAAAAGCCAGCTGCGAATGTATTATTTAAGCTTTAATGAAGTGACGGGATGTTTATGGAAATAAATGTCGTCTGGTAAAGGCCATATTGCCCATTGTTCTTCTTTTCGTATAGTTCTTAAGGATTTTGGTTACCTTATTTTATTCTGGTGGGTTTGGGAGGGGAGGGGGGAGGGGCGGCAGATGATTAGAAGGAAAAATAATTTGTTAGAGTTTGACAAAATAAACCATTTGCTTAAAAAAAATTCTAATCTTTTCGACCCCCCCCTAAAATTTCAAATGACGCAGTCTGCGTCGTTGTCCCCCCCTGTAGGCACCCCTGGCTACACATGGAACATTAGCGAGTTTAGATCTTAGTGCGGGCGGAGTAGGTTTGAGTTGATTAGATCAAGGCATAAAGTGAAGATTTGAAGAGTTATCGGCAAATAATTCGCAAAGCGTTTGTTTGGGCTTAATATTAAAGCAATAAATAGCTTCACTTAGCAGACCTGCATTGGTTTTTAACTTGGTAGCATTTCTTTCGTATTCCTACCTCCATGGTCGGGTCACTTTGATGTGCGCCACCCTGTTATACCTCCCCAAGAATATATACCGCCTCCCCATAGAGAAAGAAAGCTAAGATAATAGTTTATTCCAAGGAACTAATCGAATAAATATTGAAGGGTGTAGAATTACAGGATTTTTGTGGACTGCTTTTAGGTGTGAAAAAGTTGAAAGAGCCCGATTGACAACGGGTCTCCAAACCCTGTGCTAATCCAATGTAAAAAATACAGGGTGGTTATAAAATAACGCTCGCTATTCGGAGTGGTCTGTAGCTTGAATGAATAATCCGAATGCAAAAAACTTTGAGACACTTACTTATCAAGAAGCGAGGAAAAGAATTGGAATCATAAAAAACAAACTCGTCTCTTGACCAGGGTTCTAAATTACGAGGCGTAATTGGATGTGTTGGTCGTAAGTAGCCATAATTGGCTACGCCTCGTAATTTAGAAACTTGGTCAAGAGACGAGTTTTTTTATGATTACATTCTTCTTCGAAAAAAAGAAACTTGTCTTTTGACCAGGATTCTAAATTACGAGGCATAATTAACTGTGTTGGCCGTAATTGGCCATAATTGACGACGCCTCGTAATTTAAAACCCTGGTCAAGAGACGAGTTTGTTTTTTAAGATTATTTTCTTAGCCACATTTCTCCAGCTGTATTGAATATTTTTACAAACAGTTTCTTGCGTATTCTAAATATAGCTGACTTACCGCTATCTATAATATTGCTGTTTGAAATTCGTTCGAATACTTTTTGTAATATTATTTATACAATTCTTTTTTTCAAAAATATATGTAATTTATATTCGAACCAATGAACCAATTTCTTTAAACAAAGGGAATGTCGGACATGTAAGTCAGTTACGCTTTTCACATTAAAAAACTCGTTGGCAAAAATATTTAATACAGCCAGAGAATTGTGGCTTAGAAAATATTTTTTTCCATTGGCACTTTGGTTTGAAGACCCGCGGTCAAATAGGGCTCAATCGCCCTTATTGTACAGGGTGGTACTTGCCATTCATGCGAAAGGTTCCAGGTTCGTGCCCGGGCATTGCCGAAATATCTACCTATAAACGGTCTGTGAAACTAAAAAAAAAGGACTTTAAATATGCTCCAAAGTCCGACGCTGCGTACGATGTCGCGCTCAAAAGTTGCGTTGAATGCCGACTCAAGTGTCGACTTGTCATTTGACCGTAGTTGTATTATAAGATGCAAGTCGCCAAGAGCCCTCTTGCATCGCTTGTGCGGTGTTCATTAATGTTTTTAGTGCCAGATGATCGCAATGGCAATATTAAGTCAATCGGATCTTTCACATGCGTCGGAAGTTGGGTAACTTTTTTAAGGGATAACTTGTAGTGCAGTAGAAATAAGCGAAAAACACCTTCACCTAGAAAAAATTGCAACATAAACTATTTTTATTTGCAAATGGTAGGTAACATGATTCTAATGATCATATTAAAAATCGCAACCCATACTAAATGTTTTTTTTTTTTACTTATCCACCTTGAAAAATTATCAATTTTTTTCTTTCAAAAATCTCAATAAACCTTAGCAAGTCAAATTAAAATACATTTTATGCAGACAAAGAATATGATATTTTATTTAAAACTAAAATATTTACAAAGATGATTTTGAAAGGAAACGCTGAGAAAACGGCTGAAAAATTTCACTGCACGCGACGGAACCACGCCATTTCATTATTGAGATGTCCAGCAAAAGTATGCTACTTTGCAACTCAATCCATGCTTCAATAACTAACAAACATGGAGTCTCCAATAATAAGCAATATTGAACAAATCCTCATGAAATGTACTTAAGGTATGGAGATGGAATGACTGCAAGTCCACATGGAACCTGTATTTTAAGGGGTCATAGGAGTCTTAAAAATGTGCAGAGAAGGAACTACAAAGTTTAGTTTTATCTTTCATGTAATTTTTTAACTACTCAATATAACAGTATAATTTTTTATATGTAATTCTACAAGATTTATTTAATATAAAACAAATTTTAAAATTTATGAAACTTTAGCCAAAACTAAAATAAATGACATTAAACATAAAGCTATTTGAACACATGGGGATTAGGCTTGCGCGGCAAATTTTGAGGTCAAAATTGAAAAAATGACCAAGAAAATGACTTTATATTGTACAAATGTGTACAAACAAAGACTTATATCTATATTCTCAGCTCAATTTTGATTAGAAATAATTTTTTTAATTTTTTAATCAAAATTTTAAAATTTTTATTAATTTTTTTTAGAAAAAAGTTCTTAAAACGATTTCTAATTAAAATTGAGCTGAGAATTTAGGTATAAGTCTTTGTTTGTACGTATTTGTACAATATAAAATCTTTTTCTTGGTCATTTTTTCAATTTTGACCTCAAAATTTGCCGCGCAAGCCTAATCCCAATGTGTTCAAATAGCTTTATGTTTAATGTCATTTATTTTAGTTTTGGCTAAAGTTTCATAAATTTTAAAATTTGCTTAATATTAAATAAATCTTGTAGAATTACATATAAAAAATTATACTTTTATATTGAAAAGTTAAAAAATTACATGAAAGATCAAACTAAACTTTGTAGTTCCTTCTTTGCACATTTTTAAGACTCCTATGTCCCCTTTAGGGGTCTAAGGAGTCTTAAAAATGTGCAAAGAAGATACTACAAAGCATAGTCTGATCTTTCATGTCATTTTTTAACTACTCAATGTATAAGTATAATTTTTTTATATGTAATTCTACAAGATTTATTTATTATAAAACAAGTTTTAAAATTTATGAAACTTTAGCAAAAACTAAAATAAATGATATTAAACATGAAGGTACTTGAACACACTGTGATTAGGCTTGCGCGGCAAATTGTGAGGTCAAAATTGAAAAAATGAATAAAAAAAATGACTTCATATTGTACAAATATGTACAAACAAAGACTTATACCTAAATTCTCAGCTCAATTTTAATTAGAAATTATTTTTAAAAAAATTTAAAATCAAAATTTTTAAATTTTTATTAATTTTTTTAGAAAAAGTTCTTAAAATAATTTCTAATTAAAATTGAGCTGAGAATTTAGGTATAAGTCCTAGTTTGTACATATTTGTACAATATAAAGTCATTTTCTTGGTCATGTGTTCAATTTTGATCTCACAATTTGCCGCGCAAGCCTAATCACAGTGTGTTCAAGTACAGCTGTGGAAATAAAAAAGTACCCACTTGAGGTTATTTCATCCGTTAGTCATCCTATAGAATCGGACCTTTTTGACATTTTGAACAATTAACATTTTGAGTTAATTGCATGAAACAAAATTTGCATAAGGGGCCATCTTCATATTAAAAATGTTACTAACTTTAAAATTTCCAATAGTAACACCCCTTTTTGAGTCCATATTTCAAATCTATGACCCATGTTAATACGAAATGCCAAATTTTATTAGTTTTTAAGCATTATTAGGGGAGTTAGAGACGTGCAAAGTTTAGGTCCCATAATGTTAAATGAGTTGCTCATAAAAAACTATCCCAATCTATAAATAATTAAGATAATGAAACGAATTTTTTACTGAAATGAAATTATAATAACCCAAACCAAATCATTCAATATTGGGGTATTTAAAACAATTTTTATATTTTTAAATAATTATTATATTAATTTTTAAAAAAAATATGAATAGAAACTCCTTATTATTTTTAAAGAAATAAATTTAAGACAGGAAGTTTAAGCGAAATCCCAATTTTTAAAAAATTTTATTCATAATTTGCTGAGTAAATCACAAAATACTTTTTATTACCCTTTAAGGGACTGTGTATAAGATTACGTGTGATTGATAAATAAAGACGACCTTGCATGCATACTTGCTTGTAATTTTAGAGATGGTCCCCAAAAGGTCCACAAGTGATTCGATTAAATAGCTCATCAAATATTCATCCAAATGTAACAAAAACTTAGATTTAAGGGTTTTCAAGAGTGCTTAACATTTCTAAGTTATTAAAATTGGGTGTTGCCATTGGAAATTTCAAAGTTCGTAATATTTTTAATATGAAGACGGCCCCTTATGCAAATTTCGTATCGTGCAATTAAATCAGAATGTTAATTGTACATAATCTCAAAAAGGTCCGATTCTATAGGGTGACTAACGGATGAAATAACCTCAAGTGGGTACTTTTTTATTTCCACAGCTGTACCTTCATGTTTAATATCATTTATTTTAGTTTTGGCTAAAGTTTCATAAATTTTAAAACGTGTTTTATAATAAATAAATCTTGTAGAATTACATATAAAAAATTATACTCATTTATTGAGTAGTTAAAAAATTACAAGAGAGATCAAACTATGCTATGTAGTATCTTCTTTGCACATTTTTAAGACTCCTGTGACCCCTTAAATCATTTGAAATACAACCAAATACCATTTTCAACAAGAATATTTTATGTTACACAATTAGTTCCACCCTAACTATACTATTTTGATAGTCAAAATACCTTCAATTTTCCTAAAACTTTCAGGATATGTTAGCTTTACTAAGATAAGAAAATTGAATTTCACTTTTTCTTAAGTTCGATCTTAAGGGGTCACAGGAGTCTTAAAAATGTGCAAAGAAGATACTACAAAGCATAGTTTGATCTTTCATGTCAGTTTTTAACTACTCAATAAAAGAGTATATTTTTTATATGTAATTCTGCAGGATTTATTTATTATAAAACAAGTTTTAAAATTTATGAAACTTTAGCCAAAACTAAAATAAATGATATTAAACATGAAGCTATTTGAACACATTGTGATTAAGTTTGCGCGGCAAATTGTGAGGTCAAAATTGAAAAAATGACCAAGAAAATAACTTTATATTGTACAAATATGTACAAACAAAGACTTATACCTAAATTCTCAGCTCAATTATAATTAGAAATTATTTTAAGAACTTTTTTCTAAAAAAATTAACACAAATTTTAAATTTTGATTTTAAATATTTTTAAAAATAATTTCCAGTTAAAATTGAGCTGAGATTTTAGGTATAAGTCCTAGTTTGTACATATTTCTACAATATAAAGTCATTTTCTTGGTCATTTCTTCAATTTTGACCTCACAATTTGCCGCGCAAGCCAAATCACAATGTGTTCAAATAGCTTCATGTTTAATATCATTTATTTTAGTTTTGGCTAAAGTTTTATAAATTTTAAAACTTGTTTTATAATAAATAAATGCTGTAGAATTACATATAAAAAAATTATACTCATTTATTGAGTAGTTAAAAAATGACATGAAAGATCAAACTATGCTTTGTAGTATCTTCTTTGCACATTTTTAAGACTCCTGTGACCCCTTAAGTTAGGTGGTATACTTAATATCACCATTTTACTTCTAAAGCCATTAGTGACTCATGTTGTTTTCCTTAAAAATGAACTAGTTTGGTTGTTCATTCATGTCTTTGAGGGTCAATTTCATTTAAGGGGTCATGACTCTTAAAAATGTGCAAAGAAGGTACTACAAAGCATCGTTTGATCTTTCATGTAATTTTTTAACTACTCAATATATAAGTATAATTTTTTTATATGTAATTCTACAAGATTTATTTATTATAAAACAAATTTTAAAATTTATGAAACTTTAGCCAAAACTAAAATAAATAATAACAAACATTTATTAAGAAATGACTTTATATTGTACAGCTGTGGAAATAAAAAAGTACCCACTTGAGGTTATTTCCTCCGTTATTCATCCTAAAGAATCGGACCTTTTTGACATTGTGGGCAATTAACGTTCTGAGTTTATTGCGTGACACAAAATTTGCATAAGGGGTCATCTTCATATTAAAAATGTTACTAACTTTACAATTTCCAATAGCAACACCACTTTTTGAGTCCATATTTCAAATCTATGACCTATGTTAATACGAAATGCCAAATTTTGTTAGTTTTTAAGCATTATTAGAGGAGTTAGAGACATGCAATGTTCAGGTCCTATAATGTTAAATGAGTTGCACATAAAAAACTATCCCAATCTATAAATAATAAAGATAATGAAACGAATTTTTTACTGAAAAGAAATTATAATAACCCAAACAAAATACATTCAATATTGGGGTATTTAAGACATTTTTTATATTTTTAAATAATTATTATATTAATTTTTTAAAAAAATATGAATAGAAATCCCTTAATTTT
The DNA here is from genome assembly GCA_023701765.1 of Hylyphantes graminicola. Classification (NCBI taxonomy): domain Eukaryota; kingdom Metazoa; phylum Arthropoda; class Arachnida; order Araneae; family Linyphiidae; genus Hylyphantes; species Hylyphantes graminicola. Next base: position 48,203,685 of record CM043122.1, read on the forward strand.
TTTTAAGAAATAAATTTAAGACGGGATTTTTAAAAAATGTTATTTATAAGTTGCTGAGTAAATCAAAAAATACTTTTTAATTACCTTTTAGGGGACTGTGTATAAGATTACGTGTGCAATTGATAAATAAAGACGGCTTTGCATGCATGCTTGCTTGTCATTTTGGAGATGGTCCTCAAAAGATCCACAAGTGATTCGATTGAATAACTCGTCAAATATTCATCCAAATGTAACAAAAACTTAGATTTAAGGGTTTTCGAGAGTGCTTAACATTTCTAAGTTATTAAAATTGGGTGTTGCTATTGGAAATTTCAAAGTTCGTAACATTTTTAATATGAAGACGGACCCTTATGCAAATTTTGTGTCGTGCAATTAACTCAGAATGTTAATTGTTCTTTGCACATTTTTAAGAGTCCTATGACCCCTTAAAAAGGTAATTTTCGTTGAATTTGTCTTGTTTCTGCTTAAATATCTGCTAAAGCCATAAGTGACCCACAAAAATAATTCTTGAATTACAAACCCTATGGTAGTGTACTTAAAAACATATAAAAGACCATGGGTGACTCTTGGCTGCGGTTGTTAAAGGGCCTCAAGGTTAATAAGGGCTGGGGAATCCAGTCAGTTAGGCACTCGCCTAGCATGTGGATGGTCCCAGGTCCGGGTCCAGGTATCGCTAAATAATCGCCGACATGTGAACGGCCCCTGCAACCAAAAATGTCCGAGGAATAACCCCCGTGTGGTGGGAGTGCACATTAAATATGCTTCAAAGTACTAGCGCTGCGTACGATGTCGCCGTTAACGGTTACATTGTGTGCCTTTAGTAGAAATAGGGACACTTTAGCGCCGGAAGTCCAAAGGTCAAGTCATCAGGGAAAGAGTTGGGTGCTCTCTAGTGGCTCGGAAGTCACGTGACCGGAAGTGGCGTGGGAGTCGTGTGGTCTCTAAGTGTTCGGTGGAGTTGAGTTGTTTTAGTTGAGTTGTAGGGTTGCTGGTTTGTTTGGCGTGACGTATAACCTTACTATATTGTTTTAGTTGAGTTGTAGGTGTACTGATTTGTTTTGCGTGACGTAGTTTGGAAATTATTATAGTTTCTGAATGGCAACGGGTCGGTTATAGTAAAAGAGTTTCGGAATGGCAACGGATCGGTTATAGTAAAAGAACAGTAATTAGAAGTTGTTGATTACGGTTATGACGTAAGTGGAGTTGAGTTGTTTGGCTGTTGATTGTCGAGTTTGTTTGAGTGCTGATAGGTTTATATGACGTCACGGTTCTATATCAAATCATGGCGCTTTCTATCGGTGAGAAAAATAAATATAATAAAAAGGGTGAATTTTTAGTTAGTGCTGCCCTCTAGTGTGTGTGAATAGAGGTTATAGTTCATTTAAAAATAGAATAAATTTATTAAAAATTGCATAGTTTTAAGTTAGAGCTGCCATCTAGTGTGTATGAAGAGAGATTATAGTTCATTCATTTACTAGAAATAGAATATATTTATTTAAAATAGAATAGTTTTAAGTTAGTGCTAACATCTATCGACAGAAAAATTATTGATTTTAATGTGGAATTACCACGAAACATTTTAATGTGAAAAAATATTAAAAAATAGAGTTTATTTAACAAGATTCGAACCTACGATCTTCAAAAGTGAGCATGGCCGAATGAGTTTTTCTACGATTTTACTGACTCGACCATGCCCACCCAAGACTATAAGAAGAATTAACGTTCAATTCCAGTTTCTATACTCATTCATATGGGAGATCCTTATGGAATACATAAGGATAATTAAAAGAATTTTAAGAAATACCAAGTAATAGAGCCAACTACAGACGAGAAAAGTAATGATTTTAATGTGAAATTACCATGAAAAATAAATATTAAAAAATCGAGTATATTCAAACTTTATAAAAAGTAGGGATATGTTTATATGACGTAGAGGGTTTTAACGAATGTCAAATAGTGGAGCCATCTATCGATGATAGAAATAAGTATAAGAAAATAGAATAGTTTTAAGTTAATGCTGCCCTCTAGTGTGTATGAAAAGAGGTTATAGTTCATTTATTTATTAAAAACTAAACCTAAACTGAAACTTTTCTAGAAGATTCAATATTGACGGATTGTAGACATATAGTCTGAATACTTTAGATAAATATCACAGATTAGAGTTATTTCGGATTCACTTAGCAATTAAGATAATTTCTGGAATCTTCGTCACGTAGATGTCAAGAGTTCAATATTGTCGGAATGTCGACATATAGTCTGAATACTTTAGATTAGTATCATGGATTGGGACGATTTCATGTTTACCGAGCAATCAAGATAATCATCACGTTCTCAGAAAGCCAGAACCAAAGGTTTTGTACACAAAACCGATGACATAATGGATATCCTCCAATGAACATCATTGTAGATGGCGTTGTTTTTCTTAGCAACCAATGAAAACTGCAGATAGAGGGCGCTTCCACGTCTAGCTTATCATAGTTTCTGGACTTTAAAAATCATTCTATCACTAACTTCTGCCTGCTCTCATTGTCTCTAAAAATGAGTTCACGTAAACGATCGAATAACTCGTACCCAGCAGCCAAAATGGTTAAATTACAGAATGCAGAGACTCCTACCAACAAAGTTCCTGTGAAACAGCCTACTTCTTCAAATGCAACGGATGAGCTGCTTTCCGACGGAATTCCAGAGAGAGATTGGCTAACTGCTATATGCCAGTCCCTAGGCGAAGTTCCGACCATTGATGTGACTTCTGATACTTCCCCGCAGCTAACCATCGACACGTCGGAGCCCCTTCCTATAGAGTCATCAACACCAACCCTCAACGAGATCACCCGATCAGCAGGTCCCGGGATCAGAGACGAGCCACCCGTCAACCGAAAACCAAGACGAGTTTTATTCAAGATGTCTAATATACCTGCTCATCACTATCATCTAGGTGATAATTATTTTCTCATCGTTAATGAATTTTGTGGTAAAGTTCTCATCCACTACCGAAAGTACCAAGTTGAAGCAGATTGGATGACTCCAACCAAAGAAGGGATAACCTTACAACCCCTGACTTGGCAAGAATTTGTTGACAGCATGCCGTCACAAAACTTCTACTACTACGCCCGACCACGAAAGGAGACCCTAATCAATGGTGAACTATTCATTTCACAAATCGACAGAAATACGCTGTGTTTTCAAAAAGTTATTTCTAAGATAGATAGTCCACGACAATTTATACCATGTGTGGTACAAATGAATGAACAGCAGTGGGACAAATTGGATACTTATCTCGAAGATATTCGAAAAAGCCTTTTTACCATCATGTTTGAAGTACTCTTTAGAAAAATAGCGTTTTCAAATTTCAAGAAGTCTGCTATGCAAAAGTCTAAATTGGATGTACACGTCGGTGAGGAAAAGTTATTAACTTCTTTAACTGAACTTTTGAATGATAATGTACAAAAGAACATTTTAGAACTCGTGACAGAAGACTGTGAAGGATGTGTACTGGCTTGTGCAAACCAGCTTGGACACGATTGTATTAATTTTTCATATTAATTTCAATTTGATACGTATTTTGCAAAAGCCGTTTGTAAAATCGATATTAAGGAGTTAGCTTTGAAATTTGTTGCTGAAAATGAAGGAAATGCACAATTTTTCACCAACCAATTTTTTGATAAATTGAATTTTCAAAACATTTTTGATACTTTAAGAAATCTGTGTATTGTTAAAGATTCTAATTCGTGGTTTTCTGAAAATAGACAAAATTTCCTCATTTGAATTTTAATATCTTAACAATTGATTTTGTTTTTTTATCTACTAATTTAAATGATCTCTCCCCATTTATTTACTTAAAAAAAAATTCAATGTCTAGAAATGAATTACAAGTTTATTTTTAATGTTGTCTGATGTATATACTTTGTAGTGCTTTATGTTTCGTACATATCCAATCTCAAGTTATGGAAGTACCTGAATGTTAATGCTCTCTCATCTTATTAGTGTATATATCACTTTTTTTCATAATAAAAATGGATGTCACCTTATATTCGTATATATCTTGATTATAAATATATATAAATGTAATTTAAGATTTTTAGAAGTTAAATACACCATAAAAATATATTTATAATATTTCAAAGTATTAAAAAAAAGGAGTTTAAAAAATATAGTGTAATTTTCTCTTAAGTTTATTAATCTTGTATGAAGCAGTTCTAACTAATAGTTACAAACTAGAAATGGTAAAGCAGTACCAAAAAAGGTCATCTAATTTCGAAATTTCAGAATATATTTTTAAAAATACTCCTAAAAGTAATAAAAATAACTTCCAGTTGTTGTTAGTAACTATCGTTTCAAAATAAAGACACACAGGGTCTAAAGTTGATATTTGCGCATCGTAATTAGATAAGAATTCAAACTATCGTCAGAGAAAGTATTCTCGCTACTGCAAACTCCAAGCCAATATTTCCCCCTAATGTCAATAGATAAGAATCGACACATATTTTTCTAGAAACTTGAAAAAATCTGTTACAAGTCCCACTTTTCATCCCGTTCTCATGCAAGAGTTTTTACGAACTGTTGTTCAAAATGAAATAGAAAATACTGATTTCGAACTATATCATTGTGATGAATGCAATATTAACTATTCCTCGCAATTCAACCTTGATTGTATGATGATGTCATATGAGATAAATTTTTTATCAAGTTTAGTTGCTTCAAGTTTTGGTATAAGATAGAATTAACGAATATTATATGTCTGGTTTTAAGGAATGAAGCTTAGTTGTTTTATTAATTAAAATATACTTTACAATATATACCAATTTGTTAAGAAACATTTTTTTTTTATGGTGTTAGAATGCTCTTTCGAAAATGAAAATATATTATTTTAATAAACACTGTTTGTACTTTATTACATTGTGTGTTTGTACTTTTTATTCATTGTCTACATAAAAGATATTTGATTATAATGTTTAATTAAAAAACAAAACTAAAATAAAAAATAATAATAAATTTTTCTTTAAAAACTTTTACTAAAAATAAAATTTAAGAAAAAGTTCAAACTTTTATTTTGAAAAACTTTTACTAAAAATAAAATTTAAGAAAAAAGTACAAACTTTTATTTAAAAAAAACTTTTCGAATTAAAATACTTTAAGTGTTATTACACTTAAAACTTAAAACTAAAATACAGTAAATTAATTTTTAAATTTTTTTCTTTTTAAAAAAGTTTTTAAAAATTTTTCTTTCTGAAAAAAGTTTCTTAAAAAAAAATTCAAGTTGAAAAATATTTTTCTTATTATTTAAAAAATATTTTATTATTTGTACACAAATATTTTTAAATACATTTAAAGAAAATTTCACATAAAGAAAAAAAAACTTGTTAAATAAAATGACAAGGAATCCTTTTTTTTTTTAACAAAAACCAAACCATTATTTATTAATTACTTTAGCTACAATACATATAAATAATGACAAAATTCATTTACAATACGTATAAATAATGACAAAATCATTTACAATAAAGTAGAATACAATTAATAAGGTAGCCAATTATCCATTTTAGCATACATGCCATTATCTTTAGGGTAAAACATTTTCTTATTCACAATATATTCAGAAGACATGTTAACCTCTTTTAAAGTTTTATAAAATGTTTCAATTCCACGAGGCGTTTTCTTCCGCTCTCTCAATGCATCATTAAACAAAATAGCAATATTAGTTTCAGGCAACACATTTCCTTTGTAAATCAATTCACCATGATTATTCCAAGACAAAATGGTTGAATGATTCTTTAAAAATTTAGCAATATTTTGACCTGTTTCTTTATGACGCCTGGAACTATACTTATTAAGGCACTTCATAACGTCTACGTTCATGACAAAGCCAGATCTCTATCAATCATAATATTCTATCATACCAAGAAGCCCTGTTTCAGCCCGCTCAAATCGATTATTGACAATATCCTTATTACATTCCTCTTTTAAGGGGTAAATCTCAACCATTCCAGTTCTTTAAGGAGACGAAATAATATTTTTTAAAAAAAACCTACAAACCTTTAAACTTTATTAGTCGTTAAACACTGAATTATTTTTAAAAAAAATATAGATATAGTTCTTAAAGCGTACAAAATACATTTAAAATACGTTTTTTAGTACATTGAATAATTTTAAAAAGGAATATTATGTGCTTTTGAATACAGGATGTAAAATTTATCATATAAATAATATATTAGATTTAATTCTTAAAGATTAATTGACTTTTAAATCTAAAAAATTACAAGTATTTATACTTTTTCTTGATTGAGTGGAAATTGTTGCTCGCGCGCGTGCGCGGGCGTATCGAAGATACGAGCAACAATTTCCATTCAATCAAGAAAAAGTATAAATACTTGTAATTTTTTCGATTTAAAAGTCAATTAATCTTTAAGAATTAAATCTAATATATTATTTATATGATAAATTTTACATCCTGTATTCAAAAGCACATAATATTCCTTTTTAAAATTATTCAATGTACTAAAAAACGTATTTTAAATGTATTTTGTACGCTTTAAGAACTATATCTATATTTTTTTAAAAATAATTCAGTGTTTAACGACTAATAAAGTTTAAAGGTTTGTAGGTTTTTTTTTTAAAATATTATTTCGTCTCCTTAAAGAACTGGAATGGTTGAGATTTACCCCTTAAAAGAGGAATGTAATAAGGATATTGTCAATAATCGATTCGAGCGGGCTGAAACAGGGCTTCTTGGTATGATAGAATATTATGATTGATAGAGATCTGGCTTTGTCATGAACGTAGACGTTATGAAGTGCCTTAATAAGTATAGTTCCAGGCGTCATAAAGAAACAGGTCAAAATATTGCTAAATTTTTAAAGAATCATTCAACCATTTTGTCTTGGAATAATCATGGTGAATTGATTTACAAAGGAAATGTGTTGCCTGAAACTAATATTGCTATTTTGTTTAATGATGCATTGAGAGAGCGGAAGAAAACGCCTCGTGGAATTGAAACATTTTATAAAACTTTAAAAGAGGTTAACATGTCTTCTGAATATATTGTGAATAAGAAAATGTTTTACCCTAAAGATAATGGCATGTATGCTAAAATGGATAATTGGCTACCTTATTAATTGTATTCTACTTTATTGTAAATGATTTTGTCATTATTTATACGTATTGTAAATGAATTTTGTCATTATTTATATGTATTGTAGCTAAAGTAATTAATAAATAATGGTTTGGTTTTTGTTAAAAAAAAAGGATTCCTTGTCATTTTATTTAACAAGTTTTTTTTTTCTTTATGTGAAATTTTCTTTAAATGTATTTAAAAATATTTGTGTACAAATAATAAAATATTTTTTAAATAATAAGAAAAATATTTTTCAACTTGAATTTTTTTTTTTTTTAGAAACTTTTTTCAGAAAGAAAAATTTTTAAAAACTTTTTTAAAAAGAAAAAATTTAAAAATTAATTTACTGTATTTTAGTTTTAAGTTTTAAGTGTAATAACACTTAAAGTATTTTAATTCGAAAAGTTTTTTTTAAATAAAAGTTTGTACTTTTTTCTTAAATTTTATTTTTAGTAAAAGTTTTTCAAAATAAAAGTTTGAACTTTTTCTTAAATTTTATTTTTAGTAAAAGTTTTTAAAGAAAAATTTATTATTATTTTTTATTTTAGTTTTGTTTTTTAATTAAACATTATAATCAAATATCTTTTATGTAGACAATGAATAAAAAGTACAAACACACAATGTAATAAAGTACAAACAGTGTTTATTAAAATAATATATTTTCATTTTCGAAAGAGCATTCTAACACCATAAAAAAAAAATGTTTCTTAACAAATTGGTATATATTGTAAAGTATATTTTAATTAATAAAACAACTAAGCTTCATTCCTTAAAACCAGACATATAATATTCGTTAATTCTATCTTATACCAAAACTTGAAGCAACTAAACTTGATAAAAAATTTATCTCATATGACATCATCATACAATCAAGGTTGAATTGCGAGGAATAGTTAATATTGCATTCATCACAATGATATAGTTCGAAATCAGTATTTTCTATTTCATTTTGAACAACAGTTCGTAAAAACTCTTGCATGAGAACGGGATGAAAGGTGGGACTTGTAACAGATTTTTTCAAGTTTCTAGAAAAATATGTGTCGATTCTTATCTATTGACATTAGGGGGAAATATTGGCTTGGAGTTTGCAGTAGCGAGAATACTTTCTCTGACGATAGTTTGAATTCTTATCTAATTACGATGCGCAAATATCAACTTTAGACCCTGTGTGTCTTTATTTTGAAACGATAGTTACTAACAACAACTGGAAGTTATTTTTATTACTTTTAGGAGTATTTTTAAAAATATATTCTGAAATTTCGAAATTAGATGACCTTTTTTGGTACTGCTTTACCATTTCTAGTTTGTAACTATTAGTTAGAACTGCTTCATACAAGATTAATAAACTTAAGAGAAAATTACACTATATTTTTTAAACTCCTTTTTTTTAATACTTTGAAATATTATAAATATATTTTTATGGTGTATTTAACTTCTAAAAATCTTAAATTACATTTATATATATTTATAATCAAGATATATACGAATATAAGGTGACATCCATTTTTATTATGAAAAAAAGTGATATATACACTAATAAGATGAGAGAGCATTAACATTCAGGTACTTCCATAACTTGAGATTGGATATGTACGAAACATAAAGCACTACAAAGTATATACATCAGACAACATTAAAAATAAACTTGTAATTCATTTCTAGACATTGAATTTTTTTTTAAGTAAATAAATGGGGAGAGATCATTTAAATTAGTAGATAAAAAAACAAAATCAATTGTTAAGATATTAAAATTCAAATGAGGAAATTTTGTCTATTTTCAGAAAACCACGAATTAGAATCTTTAACAATACACAGATTTCTTAAAGTATCAAAAATGTTTTGAAAATTCAATTTATCAAAAAATTGGTTGGTGAAAAATTGTGCATTTCCTTCATTTTCAGCAACAAATTTCAAAGCTAACTCCTTAATATCGATTTTACAAACGGCTTTTGCAAAATACGTATCAAATTGAAATTAATATGAAAAATTAATACAATCGTGTCCAAGCTGGTTTGCACAAGCCAGTACACATCCTTCACAGTCTTCTGTCACGAGTTCTAAAATGTTCTTTTGTACATTATCATTCAAAAGTTCAGTTAAAGAAGTTAATAACTTTTCCTCACCGACGTGTACATCCAATTTAGACTTTTGCATAGCAGACTTCTTGAAATTTGAAAACGCTATTTTTCTAAAGAGTACTTCAAACATGATGGTAAAAAGGCTTTTTCGAATATCTTCGAGATAAGTATCCAATTTGTCCCACTGCTGTTCATTCATTTGTACCACACATGGTATAAATTGTCGTGGACTATCTATCTTAGAAATAACTTTTTGAAAACACAGCGTATTTCTGTCGATTTGTGAAATGAATAGTTCACCATTGATTAGGGTCTCCTTTCGTGGTCGGGCGTAGTAGTAGAAGTTTTGTGACGGCATGCTGTCAACAAATTCTTGCCAAGTCAGGGGTTGTAAGGTTATCCCTTCTTTGGTTGGAGTCATCCAATCTGCTTCAACTTGGTACTTTCGGTAGTGGATGAGAACTTTACCACAAAATTCATTAACGATGAGAAAATAATTATCACCTAGATGATAGTGATGAGCAGGTATATTAGACATCTTGAATAAAACTCGTCTTGGTTTTCGGTTGACGGGTGGCTCGTCTCTGATCCCGGGACCTGCTGATCGGGTGATCTCGTTGAGGGTTGGTGTTGATGACTCTATAGGAAGGGGCTCCGACGTGTCGATGGTTAGCTGCGGGGAAGTATCAGAAGTCACATCAATGGTCGGAACTTCGCCTAGGGACTGGCATATAGCAGTTAGCCAATCTCTCTCTGGAATTCCGTCGGAAAGCAGCTCATCCGTTGCATTTGAAGAAGTAGGCTGTTTCACAGGAACTTTGTTGGTAGGAGTCTCTGCATTCTGTAATTTAACCATTTTGGCTGCTGGGTACGAGTTATTCGATCGTTTACGTGAACTCATTTTTAGAGACAATGAGAGCAGGCAGAAGTTAGTGATAGAATGATTTTTAAAGTCCAGAAACTATGATAAGCTAGACGTGGAAGCGCCCTCTATCTGCAGTTTTCATTGGTTGCTAAGAAAAACAACGCCATCTACAATGATGTTCATTGGAGGATATCCATTATGTCATCGGTTTTGTGTACAAAACCTTTGGTTCTGGCTTTCTGAGAACGTGATGATTATCTTGATTGCTCGGTAAACATGAAATCGTCCCAATCCATGATACTAATCTAAAGTATTCAGACTATATGTCGACATTCCGACAATATTGAACTCTTGACATCTACGTGACGAAGATTCCAGAGATTATCTTAATTGCTAAGTGAATCCGAAATAACTCTAATCTGTGATATTTATCTAAAGTATTCAGACTATATGTCTACAATCCGTCAATATTGAATCTTCTAGAAAAGTTTCAGTTTAGGTTTAGTTTTTAATAAATAAATGAACTATAACCTCTTTTCATACACACTAGAGGGCAGCATTAACTTAAAACTATTCTATTTTCTTATACTTATTTCTATCATCGATAGATGGCTCCACTATTTGACATTCGTTAAAACCCTCTACGTCATATAAACATATCCCTACTTTTTTATAAAGTTTGAATATACTCGATTTTTTAATATTTATTTTTCATGGTAATTTCACATTAAAATCATTACTTTTCTCGTCTGTAGTTGGCTCTATTACTTGGTATTTCTTAAAATTCTTTTAATTATCCTTATGTATTCCATAAGGATCTCCCATATGAATGAGTATAGAAACTGGAATTGAACGTTAATTCTTCTTATAGTCTTGGGTGGGCATGGTCGAGTCAGTAAAATCGTAGAAAAACTCATTCGGCCATGCTCACTTTTGAAGATCGTAGGTTCGAATCTTGTTAAATAAACTCTATTTTTTAATATTTTTTCACATTAAAATGTTTCGTGGTAATTCCACATTAAAATCAATAATTTTTCTGTCGATAGATGTTAGCACTAACTTAAAACTATTCTATTTTAAATAAATATATTCTATTTCTAGTAAATGAATGAACTATAATCTCTCTTCATACACACTAGATGGCAGCTCTAACTTAAAACTATGCAATTTTTAATAAATTTATTCTATTTTTAAATGAACTATAACCTCTATTCACACACACTAGAGGGCAGCACTAACTAAAAATTCACCCTTTTTATTATATTTATTTTTCTCACCGATAGAAAGCGCCATGATTTGATATAGAACCGTGACGTCATATAAACCTATCAGCACTCAAACAAACTCGACAATCAACAGCCAAACAACTCAACTCCACTTACGTCATAACCGTAATCAACAACTTCTAATTACTGTTCTTTTACTATAACCGATCCGTTGCCATTCCGAAACTCTTTTACTATAACCGACCCGTTGCCATTCAGAAACTATAATAATTTCCAAACTACGTCACGCAAAACAAATCAGTACACCTACAACTCAACTAAAACAATATAGTAAGGTTATACGTCACGCCAAACAAACCAGCAACCCTACAACTCAACTAAAACAACTCAACTCCACCGAACACTTAGAGACCACACGACTCCCACGCCACTTCCGGTCACGTGACTTCCGAGCCACTAGAGAGCACCCAACTCTTTCCCTGATGACTTGACCTTTGGACTTCCGGCGCTAAAGTGTCCCTATTTCTACTGCCTTTATAAGTTTCGGCTCGTCACTTGACCGTGGTTCTAAAATACGACGCCCGTCGCCAATAGTCATCGTGTAGCTCTAGTGCGACGATAATTCTAACCTAACTTCTTACCTCAAGGTAGATGAAAAAAAACGACTAAACCTCTTTTGGAACTCACACATCCGCAACTCACAATACGCACTAAGATCTGAAATCGCCAATAGTCCATTAGTAGCTCTAGTGGGATGCAAATCCACTCCAACCAATGGAGAAACAGGTTTACCAAGTGAAGCCATTGCACACTTGAATAACTTTTGTTCCGACTTGAATTCGTTCGTCACTTGACCAGGGTTCTAAATTACAAGGCGTTATTGGCTGTGTTAAAGCTCCTAATGATGGCTAGAAATAGACAGCCGGAAACGATTACACTACACTACACTACACTACACTACACTAATTCGTTCAGATGGCCGAGTGGTAAGCATCGCAGGCCAGCAGTCTGCGTGCTGTAACGGGCGTGGGTTCGATTCCCGCCTTCGCCCTGGGTGTATTTCCTCTCTTTGTGACAGTAAAAAATCTTTCTGTGTCTGTCTTACTTGACGAAGACTTATAAGCGGCTCACTGAGCAAGCACACAAGTCGGAATATATATGTAAAATACCCTACCCTACCCTACCCTTCGTTCAGATGGCTTCAACAGTTTTTCTCACCAAGCATCTCAATGCATTCCTATCTCTTCGCCGGGACCACTTTTACTTGTGCCACCCTGTATTAAAGGGTCATACAGTGGTGGACATAATTATAAGACACCTATCAAATTTGACAAATAATGAACAAAAAGATTTAGACCTTAAAAATGTCTTATCAAATACGTCAAAAACATAAATTTATTCTGCTATCATATATAATTATTGTATAATAATGATATTTTCTTACAATTTAATGAAAAAACTTAAAAACATAATGGACAAAATTATAAGACACCCGAATTTTTTCCCAAATACAAATGTAAACGTAGTTTGCCGATACTAATGTTTTAAGGGGTCTAAGGAGTCTTAAAAATGTGCAAAGAAGATACTACAAAGCAAAGTTTGATCTTTCCTGTTATTTTTTAACTACTCAATGTATAATTATAATTTTTTTATAAGTAATTCTACAAGATTTATTTATTATAAAACAAGTTTTAAAATTTATGAAACTTTAGCCAAAACTAAAACAAATGATATTAAACATGAAGCTATTTGAACACAGTGTGATTAGTCTTGCGCGGCAAATTGTGAGGTCAAAATTGAAAAAATGACCAAGAAAATGACTGTATATTGTACAAATATGTACAAACAAAGACTTATACCTAAATTCTCAGCTCAATTTTCATTAGAAATTATTTTAAGAACTTTTTTCTAAAAAATTAATAAAATTTTAAAAATTTTGATTTTAAATTATTTTTTTAATAATTTCTAATTAAAATTGAGCTGAGAATTTAGGTATAAGTCTTTGTTTGTACATATTTGTACAATATAAAATCATTTTCTTGGTCATTTTTTCAATTTTGACCTCACAATTTGCCGCGCAAGACTAATCACACTGTGTTCAAATAGCTTCATGTTTAATATCATTTATTTTAGTTTTGGCTAAAGTTTCATAAATTTTAAAACTTGTTTTATAATGAATAAATCTTGTAGAATTACACATAAAAAAATTATACTTATCTATTGAGTAGTTCAAAAATGACATGAAAGATCAAACTATGTTTTGTAGTACCTTCTTTGCACATTTTTAAGACTCCTGTGACCCCTTAAAAGAGAATAATCTAACAAGGTTATTCGATATTTTGTGGAGTATCCATTGATTTTTATAACATGAAATATGCGATTTTAGTAACGAATATATTGATTCTAACAAAATATCGAAAGACAGTTCTTCCCAAGTACATTTTTTATGTCTTCAACACATGCAAACTTCCAACAAATTTCGGTAAACTCCAAGAGCCAAGATCTCTTACAAGTTTTCGATGAGATTTAAGTCTGGGGAAGGGAGAAGGCCACGGATGAACATTGATGCTTTGCTCTGAAAGCCACTTCTTTGTTTCCTTTGATGTATAAATTACGTGTTATTGGGCTGAAAAGTGTAGTTTTCACTGCAAAGTAGTTCACCGTATGTTGGTAGCAGGTAGTTGATCTTTAAAAAGATTCTTATACGCTTCGGAATTCATTCTTGAACGGACAAAAACAATATATGCTTTCCCTTGAGTCGAAAAACCAGCCCAAGCCATTACTGAGTCTCCGCCCATTTGGTGGCTCTTTAGTACATAAGGAGACTTCCGTAAATCATGCCAATAATAGTGAAATCTGTCAGTGCCATCCAGGTTAAACTTTTTTTTCATCCGAAAACAGCAAAGAGTACCATTTGGCAGTCCAGGCCATAGTTTGTTTCGCGAAGTTTAGAAGGTCCATTTTGTGCCGCCTTAGAAGAGGTGTTTTTACCCCCATTTCTAAAATTACGCATAGGAAGCATTTTGCAACATCCTGCGAATGATTGCCTTGCTGATGCCTTGATGCCTGCCTTGATTAATTCAGTTTCAAAGCATTTTTAATGGCTATAGAGGTCATCTGATTCTGTGTTGCGAGCGAAAGCATATGGAGTCTGTCTCTCGGGGACAAGCAAGAAGTACGCCCCGATCTTTTAATCACCGATTAAATAATTCTTCTTTTCAAAAGATTCTTAACTGCACATCTAGAGTGCTTAAAAACTTTTGAAATATTAATAATTGAAGCACTAATTCCATTTAAGCTCCAAATTTAGAAAAATTTCATTTTCTTTTAATTCTGTACCTCGTGGGATGTCGGGATGTTTGTAAATGCTTGAAGACGGTTATTGGCTGCTTTAGTTAACTGCTGACGTCATAACAGCGCAGCAGAAAATTTGCATATTGAAAATTATTTAGGGTGTCTTATAATTTTGTCCACGGTATTTTTTAATTTTTTTTATTAAAATCTATAAATTATCATTTCTGTAATACAATTATGGGTGATAACAGAATAAATTTTAATTTTTTATCATATTTGACGAAGAATTTAATGATTTAAACCTTTTATTTCAGTGTATTGTCAAATTAGGCAGGTGTCTTATAATTATGTCCACCGCTGTAGGAGTCTTAAAAATGTGCAAAGAAGGTACTACAAAGCATAGTTTTCAATTTCATATAATATTTTAACTACTCAATATATAAGTATAATTTTTTTTTATATGTAATTCTATATGGTTTATTTATTATGAAATAAACTTTAAAATTTATGAAACTTTAGCCAAAACTAAAATAAATGATAACAAACATAAAACTATTTACAGAATTTGAAAACATTGGGATTAGACTTGCGCGCCACATTTTGAGGTCAAAATTGAAGAAATTACCAAGAAAACGACTTTATATTTTACAAATATGTACAAACAAAATTATTTTACGAATATATATAAACGAAATAATTTTTTTTAAAAATTTCAAATTAAAATTTTAAAAAATTTAATTATTTAAAAAAAAAGGTTCTGAAAATAATTTCTAATTAAAATTGAGCTTAGAAATTAGGTATAAGTCTTTGTTTGTACATATTTGTTCAATATAAAGTCATTTTTTTGTTCATTTCTTCAATTTTCACCTCAAAATGTGGCGCGCAAGCCTAATCCCAATGTTTTCAAATTTTGTAAATAGTTTTATGTTTATTTATTTTAGTTTTGGCTAAAGTTCATAAATTTTAACATTTGTTTTATAATAAATAAATCTAATAGAATTACATATAAAAAATTATACTTATATATTGAGTAAAAAATTATATGAAATTGAAAACTATTCTTTGTAGTACTTTCTTTGCACATTTTTAAGACTCCTATGGCCCTTAAGGTATTCGAGAAAATTGCTCATGTGCAAGAGCGAAATCGAGTGTCCTGGTTTTAATAATATGTGATCTGAAAAAATCTGAAAAAAAAATGAGTTTTACTACCTATATGGGGTATTCTTTTCCTTTAAAAAAAGCTGGAACATTTGTCTAATTCAATCGCAAATGTACAATTGAAATTCATTTTTGACCTATTTAAAAAAAATATACTGAATAAGGACCCATTATTTTATGTTTGGAAACTCTTTGGGAGCTTGATTTGAATCTCAAACTCACAATCCACAGAAAAAGTTAGATAGTTATCTATAACACCCGGAAAAAAGCGAGTCACCTTAAAAATAGCTCTGAAACGGTAAAGTAGCAATCTCCTTGGAGTCGCAGATTGACAAATCCTCGAGACTCGGTAACAACAATAGCTACTAAATTGCTGAAGCTTCGAGGTGCCTGTCATCTACAGAAGCTGCTGTAATGAATCAAGCTTTTGCAAGGGTGTTTGGCGGCTTTCAATGATTAATTCGACACTCGTTTATGTAGCTGCAAACAGGCACTTTGGAAAGAAGCACAAAGATTGCTATTTGGGATTGAAGATACTATGTGTACGTTTGGAAAGTTAAAATTTCACCACTCTATTTATAAGTGCTGCGAGATGCAGAATTTGAAAGATTTGCTATTTAACACCCGATACTATTATATTGTTAATTGTGTGTTATAACAGCTTCAATGCGAGCCGAAAAGCTTTTTGGTATTAAAATCGCGAATATGGGATAATTGCTGACGTTGCGAAGGTCTGAAACCGATATAGTAGTGTTTGGATTATTTTAAAATTTTGGGCAGATGACGCAAAAAAGGTTAGTAAAAAATAACTCGGCGATGAAAGCCTTATCCTTTAGGTTGGAAGAAAAAGTTTTTAAATTCAAACTTCTTGTAGTATGAATAAGTTGCTCCACATCTTACTGAACCAGGGTAAACCTAACATTTTGATTTCAATTATGATTTTCAGGGTCCACAGTGAGTATTTAAATACCTCTTAGAAATTATAACACTATGATTATCTGTATAATAGAAATACCTAATTAAAACATAAAGTTTAGTTCCTCCGGCTTTTTTAGATATTAAATTTATTTAAAAAAAATGGATTTATTCACAGTTAAAATTAGCTTAAAACAAAAACTACAGAATTTATAATCAAGCAAAGTCATTTAGCCTTATTATTAAACCGTTTAAGGTTAATATTTGTTAATTTTTAATTGCTATAATTTGAATTGTAGAAAAATAAAGCAGTCGATTTAGGAGATACACCACAATACCTGAATACATGCCATTAAGTTTATGGAATTGTCTTTGAAGTTTCATAAATTTTAAAATTTGTTTTATATTAAATAAATCTTATAGAATTACATTTTAAAAATTATACTTATATATTTAGTAGTTAAAAAATTACATGAAAGATCAAACTTTTCTTTGTAGTACCTTCTTTGCGCATTTTTAAGACTCCTATGACCCCTTAAAGTAAGATTTTATAGAACGGTAAGAAAAATAGAGTTACGAAATTTATATAGTTTGTACATTTTTAAGGATCTTTGAATATACTTATTGGTTGAAAAAGATACATTAAAATATGATTTTTTCAGTGGATATAATAAATTTTATATTAACGCAATTTGTATACTTAAATATGAAGTTTCAAAACCCATTACCATTTTTCATCTTTAAAGTGACTTACGAAAAATCCCCCACCGACCCCCACGTAGCCACTTTGTATATAATGTCTTTAAACTATTTTAATTCAAACTACCAATTTTTAGTTGCGTCCATCTGCGTCCCTATTTTTGGCGATTTTTTAATCAACACGGCGCAGTGAATCGCATAACAATTTTTCATCATGTTTTGCAACGAAACCTCTGAAATTGTAAAGTTTAACTCTCGATTTCAATTAAGCGACCTATAAATGATTATTTCAAACACATACTGGTATCTAGACAACTTGTAATAAAAAGGAGCGCAATGTTAAAATTAACTATATACGGTAATTTTTCACAATTTTCAACCAAATAATAAAATTTTAAAAGGGCAAATAACTTAGTTAAAAAGTAACATGCTTATATTCATGATTCAGACCAATTCATGGAACATTAAAATAAACCAATCACTATTAACTAATTGTTTTGAAGAGAAAAAACAGACGGCCACCTGAAAAAACATCGAGTCGAACGGAGAAAGCGCGCGTTCGCACATTGCATATGTTGTTCATTGTTTGGATAATCTCTTCACTCGGTAGCCTTTGCATTAAAATCGCGCGCTTATTTTTTGAGTTTTCGATCATAAATTCTGAAATAACTTGAACCTGATATTTATTTTTATTTAATATATTGTATATGATGTCTGAAACATAACCTATAAAATAATAAATAATTCTAATGAATTTGTGGAAAATAACTAATTTTAACAAAGAATTAACAAACCTAATTTTTTTGAGTTTTTGATCATAAATTCAAAAAGAATTCGAATAGGACATTTATTTTCACTAAATATGTTTAACATAATGTCTGAAACGTAACCTTTAAAATAATAAGGGATTGCAATAAACTTACAGAAAATAGCACATTTTAATTAAAAATTAACGAATTTAATTTTTTTGTGCTTTTGATCACAAATTAAAAAATAATTTGAATATGACTTTTAATTTCACAAAATATGTTCTACATAATGTCTCAAACATACCCCAAAAAATTGTAAACGATTCGGATGATATCGGAAGAGATACTGATTTTTGTCCAAAAACACCCATTTTTACCGCACTGTTCGTCGGTCCAGTCTAGCGGATATGCATATACTAAAAGTATATGAAAACATTTCCTAATCAAATACAGGGTGTTCCAAAATTGACCGGAATTGTATAGGACGCAATTCCTAAATCTTTACCCGGCCCCCGCCAATGAAAAACGGCAAACTAATTGGCCGCCCTTTCGGTCGTGCATGAAATCTTGCACTTGTGCTACACAAGAATGTAGAACTTTTAGTTTGGTTTGGTTGAATTTACATCTGATAAAAATGACAGGCTCAACTAGTTTAAAAAAAAAATTAGAAGGCTGTTCATTTTGATAGGTTGTTGCATTATTGTTAAAAAAAACTTGATGTTGACCATCAGTCTACACATAACAATTATTGTATTTTGCTTATTTATGCTGGGTAGGTATGCACATATACAGGGTAGTTATAAAATAACGCTCGCTATTCGGAGCGGTCTGTAGCTTTAATGAATAATCCAAATGAGAAGACTTTGAGACACTTACTAATCAAGAAGGGAGGAAAGAATGGAATCATAAAAAACAAACTTGTCTCTTGACCAGGGTTCTAAATTACGAGGCGTAATTGGATGTGTTGGCCGTAATTAGTCATAATTGGCTACGCCGCGTAATTTCGTACCTTGGTCAAGAGACGAGTTTCGTTTTATTGTTCCATTCTTTATCGAAAAAAAGAAACTCGTCTCTTGATCAGGGTTCTAAATTACGAGGCGTAATTAGCTGTGTTGGCCGTATTTGGCCATAATTGACGACGCCTCCTAACTTAGAACCCTGGTCAAGAGACGAGTTTGTTTTTTATGATTATTCTTTTTTGTGATTATTTTTTAAGATTCTATCTTTTTTATGATTCCATTCTTTTTCCCCCCTTCTTGATTAGTAAGTGTCTCAAATTTTGAAGCATTTGGACTATTCATTCAAGCTACAGACCACTCCGAATAGCGAGCGTAATTTTATAACCACCCTGTATACTCCGGCGTGTGTGCGTAATCAGAGACCCGCTTTTAAGATTTCGTCAAGTAAGACAGCCACAGAAGGATTTTTTACTGACAGAGAAAGGAAGTACACCCAGGGCATAGGCGGGAATTGAACCCGCACCCATTACAGCGCGCGGACTGCTAGCGTTATGGCCTGCGATCCAAACCACTCGGCCATCGATCCCCACATGACACCCTGAATTGTCTCCGTGTTGGTAGATGGTGCGGTTGGTAGGTTCAGTCTCTACCCTACTATTGAACTATTTGGTCCCAACACATGCACATTTCGACAAACTGTACATTTCTGATTTCTATCGCAAAACGTTTAGCTCCTTCCAATTTTCAAACATCCAGCTCGAATTTGAAACACACCAAATTATTTAAATCGAAATCCAAACACAAAAATTCCATTTTCGTAGTTACTAATCATTTTTAGTAGTTTTAGAAACTGTGATGTACAGAATCTGCAAATTGTAAAATTACTAGGCAATATGTCGATTCAACCAAACCAAACTCAAAACAAATGCATCCCTTCGTCAACACATTCTCGTGCTGCCCTAGTTCAAATATGCAACCACGACCAAAACGCGTGATCAATTGGCTTTTTACTATTTTTCGGAGGGGCCGGCTCAATATTTCGGAATTGCATCAATTCCTATTCCGGTCAATTTTGAAACACCCTGTATACAGGGTGTTCCAAAATTGACCGGAATTGTATAGGGTGCAATTCCTAAATATTTACCCGGCCCCCCTCCAATAAAAAAACGGCTAAATAATTGGCTTCACTTTCGGTCGTGCAAGAAAGCTTGTACTTGTGCTACACAAGAATGTAGTACAGCTGTGGAAATAAAAAAGTACCCACTTGAAGTTATTTCATCCGTAAGTCACCCTATAGAATCGGACCTTTTTGAGATTGTGTACAATTAACATTCTGAGTTAATTCCACGATACAAAATTTGCATAAGGGGCCGTCTTCATATTAAAAATATTACGATCTTTGAAATTTCCAATGGCAACACCCAATTTTAATAACTTAGAAATGTTAAGCACTCTTGAAAACCCTTAAATCTAAGTTTTTGTAACATTTGGATGAATATTTGACGAGTTATTCAATCGAATCACTTGTGGACCTTTTGGGGACCATCTCTAAAATGACAAGCAAGCATGCATGCAAAGCCGTCTTTATTTATCAATTACACACGTAATCTTATACACAGTCCCCTAAAGGGTAATTAAAAAGTATTTTGTGATTTACTCAGCAAATTATGAATAAAAAATTTTAAAAATTGGGATTTCGCTTAAACTTCTTGTCTTAAATTTATTTCTTTAAAAATATTAATAGGTTTCTATTCATATTTTTTTTAAAATTAATATAATAATTATTTAAAAATATAAAAATTGCTTTAAATACCCCAATATTGAATGCATTTTGTTTGGGTTATTATAATTTCTTTTCAGTAAAAAATTCGTTTCATTATCTTAATTATTTATAGATCGGGATAGTTTTTTATGTGCAACTCATTTAACATTATGGGACCTAAACTTTGCACGTCTCTAACTCCTCTAATAATGCTTAAAAACTAACAAAATTTGGCATTTCGTATTAACATAGTTCAGAGATTTGAAATATGGATTCAAAAAGGGGTGTTGCTATTGGAAATTTTAAAGTTAGTAAAATTTTTTATATGAAGATGGACCCTTATGCAAATTTTGTGTCATGCAATTAACTCAGAATGTTAATTGTTCACAATGTCAAAAAGGTCCGATTCCATAGGATGACTAACCGCCAAAATAATCACTAGTGGGTACTTTTTTATTTCCACAGCTGTACCTTTAGTTTGGTTTGGTTGAATTTACATCTGATTAAAATTACAGATTCAACTAGTTTTCAACACATATTTTTTAGGAGGCTGTTCATTTTTGATAGGTTGTTGCATTATTTTTTACAAAACTTGATGTTGACCACCAGTCTATAGATAACAATTATTGTATTTTGCTTTTTTATGCAGGGTAGGTAGGTATGTACATATATTCCGGGTTGTTTGCATGATCAGAGACCCGCTTATAAGCCTTCAAGTAAGACAGCCACAGAAGGAATTTTTGTTCGCATAGAGAAAGAAAGTACACCCAAGGTGAAGGCGGGAATCGAACCCGTACCCGTTACAGTACGCAAACTGCTATTGCAATGGTCTGCGATCCAAACCCCTTGGCCATCGGGCCGCACATGCCACCCTATATTGTCTCCGTGTTGGTCCATGGTGTGGTTGGTAGGTTCAGTCTCTTGGTTGGTTGGTATACATATATTTTCAGGCTTGTGTGCTTGCAGAGAGCCGCTTATAAACCTTCGTCAAGTAAGACAGTCACGAGGCTTATAAGCGGTTCTCTGAACAAGCACAACACACACACTCACATGCGCACATATACGTGACAGATGCTGCCATCTATCACGCTCCACCTCCACAATTTAGAAATGTCCCTGAAGGGGAGGGAAATAGTCTCCAGGAAACTGTGCCCGTGGGAAACTGCGCATTGACCGCCCACAGGACTTTCGGACCCGACAGATTTAACGAGCAAACGAGCACGTACTCCGCATATACCGGTGAGTTTTCAGCGACCAGGACTCGATCGCGGGACCTTTCCGATACGTAGATCGAGACACTGACCACAGGGCGCCTCACAGCCGGTCCAGTCTCTATCCAACTATAGCCCTTTCGTCCCAACACATACACATTTCGACAAACTGTACATTTCTATCGCAAAACGATTGTATTTATTGAATTTTCAAATATTCTACTAAAATTTGAAACACACCAAGTCATTTAAAATGAAATCCAAACACAAAAATTCTATTTTCGTAGTTACCAATTTTTTTTAGTAGTTTTAGAAATTGTGATGTAACAGAATCTGCCGATTGTAAAATTACTAGGCAATATGTCGATTAACCAAACCAAACTCAAAACGAATGCATTCCTTCGTCAACACATTCTCGTGCTGCCCTAGTTCAAGGATGCAACCACG
The DNA here is from genome assembly GCA_023701765.1 of Hylyphantes graminicola. Taxonomy (NCBI): domain Eukaryota; kingdom Metazoa; phylum Arthropoda; class Arachnida; order Araneae; family Linyphiidae; genus Hylyphantes; species Hylyphantes graminicola. The sequence continues at coordinate 48,226,159 of CM043122.1, forward strand.
ACCAAAACGCGTGATCAATTGGCTTTTTACTATTTTTCGGAGGGGTTGGGTAAATATTTTGGAATTGCATCGTTTCTAATTCCGGTCAATTTTCAAACACCCTGTATTTCATTAATGAGAAAATAACATACAGGGTGGTTCTAAGATAACGCTCCCTATTCGGAGTGGTCTGTAGCTTGAATGAGTAATCCAAATACAAAAATCTTTGAGACACTTACTAATCAAGAAGGGGGAAAAAGAATGGAATCATAAAAAACAAACTCGTCACTTGACCAGGGTTCTAAATTACGAGGCGTGGTTGGATGTGTTGGCCGTAATTAGCCGTAATTGGCTACTCCTCGTAATTATAACCTTGGTCAAGAGACGAGATTCTGTTTTATAATTCCATTCTTTTTCGTAAAAAAGAAACTCGTCTCTTGACCAGGATTCTAAATTACGAGGCGTAATTAGCTGTGTTGGCAGTAATTGGCCATAATTGACGACGTTTCGTAATTTAGATTCTGGTCAAAAGACGAGTTTTTTTATGATGATTATTTTTTAGGATTTTGTCTTTTTTACGATACCATTCTTTCCCCCCCCCTTTTGATTAGTAAGTGTCTCAATTTTTGTTGCATTTGGATTATTCATTCAAGCTACAGACCACTCCAAATAGGGAGCGTTATTTTACTGTAGCTGGGGTACACCCTGTAGTTCTGGGGGCCCTGGGCTTTTGTTCCATAAGTGTTTATTAAAGTAAATCGTCACTAGCTCTCATGTAGCTCTAATGCGAGTGTAATTCACCCTACCCCTAACCAATGGCTACTTCCAATGCCATAAATCATCCCCCAAACTACAGATTCCAAACAACTAAACTTCCTTCTCTTCTCACTCACTCATTTGTTGTCATTGTATATTGCTCATTATCATTAACATAAATTGTGGAGTGGCGCGCGATAGATGACAGCATCTGTCACGTATGTATGTGTGTTTTGTGTGTCTTAATTGACGAAGGTTTATAAGCGGTTCTCTGACGGAGCACACAAGCCTGAAAATATATGTATACCAACCAACTCATAGAAGAAATTTTTTTAGGAGAATTGCGTTCTTGGAAATTTTGATGTCGTTGGTTATTTATTTCCAAAACAAATGATATTTTAGATCGAATTAATTATATGTTGTGGCATTTGTTAATTAAGTTTGAAGTCTTTTGTTCTTATAACTATAGTATCGTGACGGTATCTAGGACAAGTTTTTGGTCCAATAGTCTACTTTTCTTTGAGTTAGTTTCCCTTCCTTTTAGGATTTTTTTTCTTTTGTTTTCCTCAAGTCCTGAGGTAAGGTTTTGTCCTCCATTTTGTATTCTTGTTTGAAGGCGCCTTAGGTGGCCGTCTTAAACTAGGCTGTTGCCCTTGGGCACACAATAATTTGAGGCCCTTCTGGAAAGTTAAAAAAAAGCGAATGTAAAAACTTTTTTTACCGAGTATGACCATTCATTATAGGTAATCAAATACAGTATGATATAATGTTATTAATGATGTTAGAATGCTTCAGATATTTTGGTTACGATTACGGTTTCTTTCGGGATTTCTGTTTAGCAAAATCTTTTATTATGCATCTTTTCTATGCACATAATTGACAAATTACTCTGCCGTTCTTGTGACGTTGTTTTTATTCTCTTAAGCTGTGAAAATGGCCGCTCTCCACACAATAACCATTAGCAAATGAATATGAATATTGTTGTAGCAATTTCTATGTTTGGAAAAGTTTCTTCGAATTTAAATGATTTTATTAGGTTATGTCAGGTTGAGATATTTAAATCCGTTGATTGCTTTGCTATGTTTTTTTTAAAAAATATTAGCTTAAATGAAAACATTCTGTCGTGTTCTCATCTGCATTAATTTCCACATGATAAAACTTTTTGCTCAGCTAACCAGATTCGATTGTTGCATGTTAACTGACAAAAAATAAATAAAATAAATCGACTATCAATATCTTGGTATGCTGCTGGGCGTTTTTATAAATGTGTATTTAATGTATCAATTATGGGAATGAGAGTATCTACACGAAACTTCTCCTTGCCTCTTAACAGTACAGTCTCTGATGATTCTTAGAAAAATAAGTGATACGTGTGCTGAGGGGCGAAATATTTTTCTTTCAAAATGTATCTTTGTAGTCAGCATATGGATTTTTATCTTTAGCAGCCGTTTCGTACTGATAAAAATTATTGCCGGATTAATAACTAACTTATAACTGATCAGAGATTCGTAAAGTGTTTCCTTACAACAACCATGGTTATAGTGCTATACTGCAAACTTAGACTTTTTTCATTCATAACTCCCAAAAGATCATTCCATATTTCTGTTAGAAGATAATTCTCAAATTTTCCCATTTTTTTTTTGCTAGGCTTTGGGCTTCCTTTCCAGTTTCTCCTGGTTGATTGATGTTACTTGCAATTGAAGACAATGCTTCAAAAGTATCTAAATTACCATTTTGAAGAGCATTAATATCATTTGCGCTTGCAGACAATCTAGTTTCCGAAAGAGACTTTAGCACTCTACTTGCACCGAAATGATCTGAAAAAACTTTCCATCGTTTTTTCGAAGCTGAGAAAAAATTGTACAATTCAACCATAAACAATGTCGACATTTCTGTTGGTTCTTGTTCGGCGGTGCAGCTTGACTTTGGAATCTGAGTGATTGCGTGAGTGATCGCTAGATTGTGTACTTTGAAGATTAGGTAGGATGCATTTGTAAATATTATTAATAAGTACAGTAGGAATAGGCGCAGTCATCTCTACAATGGCGTAATATATGCCTTGTAAATACCATCTGATAAGATTACTGATTTGTGAACAAAATGTAATGTGCCCGACAAATATGTTTTGAGAATAAATGTGCGAGAGAAATTGTTGGTCCTTCGGGGCCCCCTGAGAATGAGGGCCCTTGGCACGGGCCCTGTGTGCCCTTATGGTAAAGACGGCATTGTGGATGGGGCTATGAATACCCTCTCCAGCGATTCCTGTGTGTTCAGACCTGACTTAAACCCCCATAACATTCTTGAACTTGCCCATAATGCAGGTTTTAGCAAACAATTCGGGATTGTTATTAATAGCATAAAATTAAACTCCTCGGCGCTACAGCCCATTAGTGGGCCAAGGCCTGCCGTGCCAATTTCAGCTTTTGTGGCTTAGGGCCCTGGGGTGCTTGGCATATGTCCCTGTAAGGTGGTCAGCATCACGCGGAATACCCAGTGTGTTCAGTTCCAAAGCATGCTTGGTACCCATTTTATCAACCGACTTATGGGATGAAAGGATGGGTCAACCGCTCCCAATATGTGATTCGATCCCTGGATTTTATCAATAGCATATCTAGTATCATTCTTCGAACCAATCCTTATCAAGCTCAAATCCGAGCTTGCCGCTAGTGTTGTTAAAACAAAGCTTATCGAATTTCTAACTTAACTCAGTCCAATATAATAATCTGTTTCACTTCAGACTTTCAGACCCCAGCAAAACTGTTGTCGATTAAAAAATTGCTATCTTGCTAAACTCAAGCGGAACACATAACCAAAAACCTAACTAGTAAATTTATTCTATACAATGTCCCAGTCTGAATCTCGTCTAAAGAAATATCTGATGAGCTCTGCTCTGAAAACGATATCTTGGTGTTTGAAGTCGGACGGTACCTGAAAAAGATTAAAGGCAGACTAGTTCTATCGGAAACTGTCCTCGTCACCAGTATGGGTGATCGCATCCCTGATAGTTAAACTATGGTACGAAATTCGCCGCATAAATCTTTTTATCGACCGCCCTTGCATATGCTTAAACTGCTGCGAGTAGACCCACAACACCAAATCCTGCCCTAAAGCCAAAAAATTCCAAAGATGTGGTGAAAACCATGATTCTTCCAGTTGCAAGAATAAACTTAAATGCCCTAACTGTAAAGAAGCCCACGTAGCCACTATTGACGAATGCTTGGTCAAACAGGAAGAAAAAAACTTACTGTAGTTGAAATGCACAAACGGGCTTACCTTTTCTGAAGCATGGCGACTTTTCAAAAGTCACAACAAAGTTAACTGCTAACATCACTCGACCTTAAAGCGACTCTAGTCAATTTGTGTCCATAGACGATGCATTGGTTAATGCTCTAAGGGACCAGGCAAACATGCTAGTTAGTATGTTTACGGCCTGCACTAATCTGCTGGTGTGGTTTCCTCTAATATTCAGGTGTCAGATCGTCATTTGACTGTTCTAAATTGTGGTTCACTTGACTGTAGTCACAAATATCCGGATTGGATCTTGGATAACAACCTTTATATCCTCAATACAAAATTCCCTACTACACTCGGTCCCATCTCTTCAACTTTCTTGGACCTTAGTATCATTTCCTCTGAGCTGGTCAGATTCACAATCTTTGAAGTTTCCCGGATCTGTTAGGAAGCGATCGCAAACCTGTTGTTATCTCATTTAAAGCTTCTGGTAATCATAATTTATGTTCAAGAAAAGTCATTAACTGGTCTAAAGTCAAAGCATGCTTATGGATGCTCCAATATGTCGATACTAATTTTCGTTCATACAATGTGTTTGCTATCTCCTCTGGTAGAGTCAAGGGGCTGGGGAGCCCAGTCGGTTAGGCACTCGCCTAGTATGCGAAAGGTCCCAGGTTCGGATCCGGGCATCGGATCAAAATAGCTGCCGACCTATTAACGGCCCGTGCAGCCAAAAATGTCCGACGAATAATACCCCGTGTAAGGGAGTGTACGTTAAATATCCTTCAAAGTCCTGACGCTGCGTACAATGTCGCCCTTAACGGTTGCGTTGGGTGAATATTCAAGAGTTGGCTCGTCACTTGACTCTAGTTCTAAAATACGACGTCCGTCGCCAATAGCCCTCGTGTAGCTCTAGTGCGACGATAAATCAAACCTAACCTCTGGTGAAGTCATGAACAAATGCACTAAAGCAGTTGCGATAAAAAAAAATTTGTTCTGCGCCTGGTGGGATAGTCGATGTCCGTTCTTACTGGGTCAAAAAGAGAAATACTTACGTAAATCGCGTGGTTCTGCCAGCTATGAATTCTGGATTCTTTACAGGAAATTAGTCTTCAAACTCTAAAAGACTGTTAAAAACCTGAAAACGGATTAATGGAATAACACTTGTGACGCCGGCGACCACTCTGGGAGGATCTTTTAAAATTGTTAAATGCATTCATAACAGAAATTATGACAACTCTGCCTGCAACAAAATGATCGAGTTTGGTTCTTCGGTTTCTGAGGGCTGGGGAGCCCAGTCGGTTAAGCACTCGCTTAGCATGCGGAAGGTCCCAGGTTCGGGTCCAGGCATCGCCCGAAATATATACGGTCCGTGCATCCAAAAAATGTTCGATGAATAATACTCTGTGTAAGGGAGTGCACGTTAAATATCCTTCAAAGTCCTAACGCTGCGTACGATGTCGCTCTTAACGGTTGCTTTGGGTGCCTATTCAGATGTTGGCTCGTCACCTGACTGTGGTTCTAAAATACGACGCCCGTCGCTAATAGCCCTCGTGTAGCTCTAGTGCGACGATAATTCAAACCTAACCTTTGGTTTCTGATTCCCTTATCCAGGCTAACATATTAGCCGAAAACTTTAGTTCTGATGAGGTTAACCAATTCATCTCGTTCACCCTGTCTGGCGGCGACCATGCCCCTTATAACAGAGACTTTTCTCTGGCTGAATTACAGACATCCATCCATCACATGAGGATTTCTTCCCCTGGCCTTGATGGGATTAGTGCCAAGCTTATTAAAATTCTTCATCCCAAAATGTTTTGAGAATAATCGTCAATGATATTTTTTTAACTCGAACGAATTCCCCTAAGAATGGCTCACCTCAAAAATTCTTACTATCCAAAAACCCGGTAACCCACCCTCCCCTCATGAAATTTCTTGCTACAGACCTACTGCCCTTACGTCTGTGATGTGAAAACTATTTGAGAAGATGGTTTTAAACCGCATTATTAGTTTTTCCAATAGTAAAAAGTCCGTCCCTATCATTGTGGGTTTATCCGACAAAGATTGTTGATATCAAACCAGCCAAATGCGAGAGCATTAACTTTTCCAAAGGACAATAAGTCAAAGCAGTGGTGCCCGATGCCAAGCTGGCTTGTGCACATTCAATCAATATAGTGTGGCAAAATGAATGGGACCAAATAAATAAATTTCGAAATTATCACCAATATACTGGCCATTTTTTAATCACCGAGCAGAAGGCAGGAGGTAGTGGTTGCATGTCTCCTGATTGAGCACACAAGACTTATTCATGTGAATCTTCTGCTGGCAGAAGATCAGCCCATGTGTGTCATGTATGATGTCCCTCTAAGTGTTTACCACATCTTAGTAGACTGCCCGGCTTTTACACTGAGCAGACTTAAATATTTTAAAATTTTAAACCCATCTAGAGCCCAGTCGGTTAAGCACTCGCTTAGCATGCGGAAGGTCCCAGGTTCGGGTCCGGGCATCGCCAAAATAGCTGCCGACCTATAAACGGCCCGTGCAGCCAAAAATGTCCGACGAATAATACCCCGTGTAAGGGAGTGCACGTTAAATATCCTTCAAAGTCCTAACGCTGCGTACGATGTCGCCCTTAACGGTTGCGTTGGGTGCCTATTCAGGTGTGGCTCGTCACCTGACTTTGGTTCTAAAATACGACGCCCGTCGCCAATAGCCCTCGTGTAGCTCTAGTGCGACGATAATTCAAACCAAACAATTAAACCCATCTAATCCATCAGATTTTAACTCACCCCTCATATCATGCCTTGTTTTCTTTTTTGGTTGATATTGGCTTTTATTTAAATGTTACACTTTTCTTAAATGTTGTGCTGCTTTTAATAATCATTTGAAACTTTTTATTAAAAAAAACTTGTATTTGATTTTAGATGTCCAATTGTTTCTAAATGTATTGTTTTATGGTTTTTTTTATCCTGTTTTAAAAGAACCTAGTGTTTGGCGCAGTATTGCCTTAGATGCCCTTGCGCCATAAAATCCAAACATCCAATGGTCAATCTTGTATTCGTGGCTGGGGAGCCCAGTCGGTTAGGCCCTCGCCTAGCATGCGAAAGGTCCCAGGTTCGGGTCCGGGCATCGCCAAAATAGCTGCCGACCTATAAACGGCCCATGCAACCAAAAATGTCCGACGAATAATACCCCGTCCCATACAGCCACCATTGTCTACTGGATATCTATTAGTAATCTACAACATCCATTGGACTTTCGAGATTTCGATTGGACATCTATTACATATCTGTCCACAAAATCCATTTTTGGGATATTTATTAGCTATCTACGTGTAAACTAATTTAGACTTAGATATTTGGGACATCTAATATTCGTGTATCATCTCCTATTAATTGGACATCGATATTCTGGATATCTAATGGATATGCACGTCGTTATATTTTTCAACTTACCAAAATGTGATTATTATTATATATCTAAGTCAAGGAGTTCAGATATATTCAGTCGTTGTGTTAGATTCTTCATGTCCCACATAGCCATTCAATATCCAGTAGACATCTATAAGACGTTATTCGGAAAATCCATGATATCCATTAGAATTTGAGTTTATCATCCATAGACGTCTTATAGACATCCGTAGTTTCCGCCGAGTGATATCCATTAGGAATCTATTTGACAGCGATATTCTAGACATCACGGACGTGCTTTAGACTTTCTGGATGAATTCGTGATATGGTGAACGTCCATTAGAGGTCCGCAAACTCCATGAGTAGTCCGAGAAACATCTAATGAAAGTCCATTTGAGATCGAAATTTTAGACATAAATTAATAATAGACGCCATACTATAATTACGTATGCATATCTATTAGACGTCTACTACAACCAATTTTTAAAGATTGTAAATTCTATTTTTGATATCCTCAATAAAAAAATAATTAAAATAACTGCGTAAAATTGAGAAATGATCTTTAAAAGAAGTAAAATTGATTTTAAAAAAATCTACATCTGCCAAGTATCTGTATTTTCAATTTTACGCTCAAAAACGTATTTTATAAGAGAACCAATAAATATAAATATATTAATTACTAATAGTTGAAAAATACTTTATTATTTTTCATATAGATGGCAGCACTAAAGCTCCTTATAATATAAAAACTATTGCATCTCTCAATCGCGCCAATACCAGAAAAAAAAAGGAAACCAGCTGTTTTGGCAACCCTGACAGACACCCCTGACGGGAGACATACAATGGCTGACTGATAAAGATAAGGATTTGTCTATTTGCCTACTGGCAATCGGCGAAGAAGGGTCGAAACTGCTCCCCTTTCACCAGTTTGATGTGCAGAAAATTCGAGAATCAAAGGGAAAGGGTCCGGGTGAATAAGGCGCGTGAGAGAGATGCAAATGATTTTTTATTGCATTTTTTGCCCACTAATTTCTCTTAACTGTATTCCACATAACAGTTTTTTTTTAATTAGGAAGTGAGAGATAAAAATAAAACAAAGTACTATACAGTATTTTTTTACAAGATATATTGTTCTTTTTTTTGCAACTTCTAATAAAAACAACTAGTTCAAAATGTAAAGTTGAATAAATTAAAAATTGTTAAGTTGAATAAATTTTTTGTGAGTGTGATAGCGATGAGTTCACTAGTTAGAAACCATAATAGAAAGAATCATGGGCGTACCCACCATAGGGCAGAGGGGGCAGCTGCCCCCCTCTAGAAAGGGTGAAGTGGCCCCCTGTCTTATGGGGGCCCCTGTATATAATGTATGAAAAAGGAGAGGCATTAAAAAAATTGATGTTGTGGGTTGGGGCCAGGGGCCCACTTTGCGCCTGGAGGCCCTTTTATATAATCTGATATAAAAGGGGCCCATGAATGATGTTCGAATTGAGGCCCATATTTTTGCGATTGGTCTTGAGTTGGCCTCTGGGGGCCCAATACTTTACGCAAAACGGGGCGCACATATTTGTAAAATCTGGCCATGTGTTAGTAATTGGGCCCACTAAAGCCCCCAATTGATGTATATTCTATGTATAAAAGGGGTTAAAGTACTTTTTTTTTTCAAATTGGGCCCAATATAATATCAATTGAGCCCTCTGCCTTTCTGGGCCCTTAGATCCTATCAAGACTTTTTCTGCATGTGAAGTCTTTCCTGAATTTGGGGCCCCCATGCATTGTTCAGTTTAAAACATGGACAACTAATGGGCCAAGAGACTCGTAATCAGCTACTAACTTGCGTAAAATTAAAGGTTACATTTACCATACATTAAACAAGACAACGTAATTGTTATATCAAATTACTATACCCTTGTTATTCAATACCCTACTTATCCAGTATGGCAAAGCAGCAGTTGAAGCACGGTTTATTTTAAGAGCTGATGTGGAGGGCCCCTTTACATTTTTAAAGGAGAAGCCCTCTGTCTTCAATTGCCTATTCGGTGATAGGTCCCTGGGTGGAGTTGGGGCTTATATATACATAAAAGAGTTTCCGCGTTTTGTTTTGAACCAAGCCAAATTTTCTGACAAAATTTAGCTTCTCAACATTAAGATGCAAGAAGTCTTCGAAAGTCTTCTTTATAGTCTTCGAAAATGAAAGAAAAGTATAGGGCCTTTTTTAATTGCACAATAAATAATACACTCTTAAAACAAACGAGCGATTATAACTCAGTATGAGTTAATTTTCACTTCTTTTTCGAGGGTATGTTTCAGATTAAGGTTCGACCTAAGTATGAATATGAGGCAAGATACTTCGAAAGATAAAAGCTAGAATAGTTCTAAGCAAAGAAGAAAAAAATAAATCAATAATTTGGTTATAGTATTATTTTGGTTAGATTTTTTAACCAAGCATTTTTTAATGTGGAAAACTTAAGATTTCTTTTAAGAATCTCCGAAAACAAATTTGTGAATATATTTTGATTACAAAACAATTTTTTTATTAAAAAAAACTACAGACTTCTGACAAGAAATAGTTGAATCGGCTGAAACAAAGCTCCTCCGAAAAATGTAATTTGAAGGAATTGCAGTTTAAATAAATGTGAGGTAATGGGGTAGTTTCACGTCGTGATTGGCAGCCGCTCTAATGGGCTCCAACGGTTTGTTGCCTTATGTTTTTTCTTACTTATGTTTTTTTCTAAGATTATGAGTTTTCTAAGAATATTTCACTTAATAAATTTTTTTAAATGCCAACTTCTTGTTGTGCTATTGGTTATTGAAAACATATGTTAAAGAAAGTCTGCATGGAACGAAAACATGTTCATCTGCATCGGTCATTTTGAGAGTAAAAACGAAGCAACGAATATATGAAATCGCACTAACCGAAGCAACCAATGAAATCCAGTACTGATGAAAAATGCGAACAAAAGCATTATATGACCTTAAAACATTCCCATTGGTTTAATTGGTAATAAAAAATGATTTAACTAGTGATTATTTACCCCGTTTATAATTATAAATGAGAGAGAGAGAGTGGTATAAATAAATTTCATAACAAAAAAAAATCCAATCCATTGCTTGCTGCGAATTGTAATAAGTAAACCATATGAGATTAGGAAACACAGGGGGGGGGGGGGGGTGCATCAAAGGAAAATTCCCTAAAGGGGCCCATCCAACCAATAAAATTGGGGGCCCATAACATTACCTTCCCTCCTCTAAATCAGATCCTGGGTACGCCCTTGGAAAGAATGAAAAGAATGTCTTAAAGAGGGTCAAGCGTCAAATATCCTATTAAAAAATTAGACCGCATACTGTATCCCTATACATTTAACATAACCAAATAATTTGATTTTACGGCACGGTGATTTTTTTAAGACATATGAACATTTTAAAAGTTGGGAGAATAGTAATTGCTGGTTAATAAATATTGTTGAATGAATAGAGCAATAATGCTACCGACTGGCAAAAAAATTGTCTGTTAAATTAGAATGGGGATCATTAACTTTTTAAAACCAAACAATTAGTCGTCTATATAACTTTATAAATAAAATTATGTTCAAATATTCCGTTGCAAAGACCCAACGTAGCAAATCTAGACGACCAGATAATGTTGTAATCATCATCTTGACCTTCCGCGATTCGAATGGAGCCGAACCATCTGGACCCTCGGGCAGATGGTTCGTTATTCCCTGAAATGCTGCCAGTAAGACGGAGGGGGGGGGGGGGGGTCTGTGTAATGTGTATGCTGTGAGTGTTTTCATTTTCGGTAACAAGTGAATATTATTATATTATTATTAATGCACTTATTCGGCCAAATAAAAAATGTTCTTATATCCTAAGGTAGTAAACCAAAATATGAAAGATTTTATTGCATAAACTTTCCATATAATTTCATTAAGGATATAATACTCTTATAAATCTACCAATGGATGCCCTTTTTAAGTTAAAAGTCCTACATCAGCTTATCTTGTAGTCCTTTAGTATTGAAAATTCTATATGGATAACATACCTTCTATATGGATAACATACCATTTAAGATTTTGCTCTTTTCAAAGGCCCGAGGCAATGAAAATAAAAACGTTAAAAACTAGCAATTTTATTTGAAAAAAAATATTTCCCTTGTATTTATTTTAGTAGTTAATTATATGTTTTAACACAAACTTAACTGTAGTTAAATCGTCTAAAAAAACAGTTATCGCAAGAAAGATAAAGGAAAAAATAGTTTGAAGGGAGTTATGAATCATGATTTGCGAAACTTTTTGAGCTAATTTCAATAATGAGAAAAGTGTTTATTCTTCAAGCAATGTTTTACATATTTTGTTAATGCTTTTTAACATCTTACGAATAACCAAGAAATGTATAGTAATCAATTGAAGATATTATTCTCGGTTAAGTAAGTAAGCTACGTTGATAGATTCTTGTAATATTATTTTGATTCTTGTAGAACTGTTTCCAGTCAAAACAAATCAGTGCATGGTGTAGAAGACGATGGAGAGCAGAGCATCCGATATTGTCAATTATCTTGATTAATATCTTACTTTAAAAAAAAAAGAAGGTTTGGAAAGCAGTTGTTGTAACCAAGAATCACTTCCACACATACGATATTTTAACCTTGGAAACAAAATCGCAAAACACATTCTGTTTAAATTTAAACAATAAATTATTTTCAGTTAATTAAACCAGTCAGTTGTACTAATTCAGCAAAACCCCTGCTAATATCAGCATTGTTTTTTTAACCTACTTTTATTTTCTTTTTTAATTCGAAGAATTAAAAAAAATTGTAAAAAAGTAGGTATTGACATGCTGTCGATGTCCGTCCGTCTGTCAGTCCGTCTGTCCGTACCCCCTTCCAAAATCGGTTCTATTAAAACGATCTTAAAAATTCTTTTTTTAATAGAAAGGTATAATCTCTGACACTTAACTTTCATACTTTTTGTCCGTCTGTCTGTACGATCGAACGGACATAAATCAACTATTTGTCGATGAATTTCCCATTGGATTAGCATTGAAATTCAATTTCGGGTCATTTAAATCGCCGTTGCAAACTACAAATGCTACGGACAAGTGAGATACGTCAAAAAATTCAGCGCATCGAAATGAGAATACAATGAACATTTCAGAAAAGAATTCAAATTCTAGGAACTTCAATTATTTAAAAAACTTCAACATTTAATGCTCATTTAAAAAGCATAGGAAGCCATTTTTATTAGAATTAAATCACCATTGCCATCGCAACAATCGCGCGAGAAACTTTAATTCTTTTAGACAATTAATTAAAATAAATTTATTTTTGCAACACGGATCAGTTTGAAATGACGTCAAATATATTTCACTTCAAAATTCTGTATGATGGTATGCAATGTTTTCATTCTATTTAAAAGCGAGAACTATTACATATTTATTCTTTGAAATATAAATTTTTGCAATAGATTTAAGTAATAATTATTTAAATTTCGAAATAAAATAAATGAAACTAACCGAATTCAGCGGGTAAATGTTTAGTATAGAATTAATGCTGTGTTTGGCACCTTTTTACCTTTTAAACACAACTGTTGTGTGGTTTAAGTGACAGATTCTGTTACAAACCTACTTGTTAATTTACATTTCCTATTTTAAGTGCATTTTGGAGTAGTCTTATGGTTTTTGTTCTACGAATAATAAAATATGTATTTATTTATATAACTGCAAATAATCATGCGGACGATAAAGAATATTTATTATATTGGCGATAGAAAAATAATAAAAATAATTTACTGTAAGAAGTTGAAATTGTAGCTGGATGCTGTGTTAAGTGAAATTTATTCTAATGTATATAAATGGCATTGTATATAATGGCAATGTATATATTGGCAACAGTGAAAATATGGAATAAATATGGAATTTTCATGTTATTTCAAAGTAGAATAAATTTTTAGTTATTTAAATTTTAAATAAACTTCGATTTTAAATTTTCTAATGAAATTTGAAATGTAGCCTAAAATGATTTTTTGATTTTTTGCTTTAAATTGATGTATCCCACTTGTTTGTGAGACTTGCGGTTCGTTCTGTAAAAGTGGGTGAAGGCTTTAAATTGATGTATCCCACTTGTTTGTGAGACGGTAACCGGGAAAAAAAAAGCTCAGGAAAAAAAGCACGGAAAAAAAAGCACAGGAAAAAAAAGCACACGAAAAAAAGCACACGGAAAAAAAAGCATAGGAAGAAAAAGAACGCGAAAAAAAAAGCATAGGAAAAAAAAGCATAGGAAGAAAAAGCATAATTAGAATAAACTCATAAATATCGAGATGCATTGTTCCTTATCGTCGTCAATGACGGTTTAGAAGAATTGCGAATAGAAATTTGGATTGTGGCAGGCCGTACACAAGGGGGTGAGGTGAAGTAATGAATCATTCTGAAGTAATAATCGAGGTTTTACAACATATAATTTTTTTTTTATGTTAGAAATTATGACTTCTGCGATATGCGACCCAACTTTCATACTTTTGTCCGTTTGTCTATTCACCTAGTATCTGTCAGCGAATTTCCCATTAGATACACAATTTTCATACTTTTTGTCCATCTGTTATCAAATTAGCATTGAAATTTAATTTGAAGTAATCTCAGTAAAAAAATATAGGTACTGCAATAATTATGAAAATAATTAGTATTTTGGACACAAAAGAAATTTTCATTTTCCAATTAATTACGAAATTAAATTTATTATTTAAATATTTGTATTTTTTAAAAAGATTGAAAAAAGTAGTTGCCACTTTATGAAAGCGAATTATTGCCACCCCACATTTGGCTATCACCTGCCAATGTGTCGCCTAGTTAATTAGCACGTGCCGATCTGCCAACATCTGGAACCACGTTCTCCCCTGTTTTTTGAATAGAACCCCTACCGTGGTCACTTCTTAGAAAAGACGGCCCTGGAGAAAGTGCATATACCCTCCTTGCGGCAGTGGATTGCTGGTAAAGGGGGAGGGGGTGGCATCCGACTTATCTAAGGGGGTTGGGTAGAATTGTGTTTCGTTAGGTGACAGTCGTAGAGAAGTGAGAGTTCTGGGTCGTGGTAGGATTGCATCACTAGGCTGTGAGACGTGTACTTTGACCAAATAACTAGTGCAGGTGACGATATTTTATTTAAAAACTAATGCATTTGCTTCCACAAGAGCACATTGTTTGAAGTCAACAATTTTTAAAAATCTGGATTGAAATCTATATTTGTATTATTGGAATATCTATATACATCGTGCCATTATGACTTTGAACCACTGCCGATTTAACGTGCATCAGTGTAATATACACGGCGTTAGTCAAGAGTTTTTGTGCTCAAAAGATAATCGAAAACAATCCTCTGCAAATGACCAAATCTGAAGTTTTAATATAATTAAGATATATATATATATTTTGAAGCTAACAAAATATTGCTACAATATTTTTTAATGCTGATATCGAATTTGGTTTCTGCTTCGAACTACTCTCAATTATGACTTCACCTTTTTTATTATCTGAAAGAATTTGTATTTAACTTTTTTTCTAGAGCTCATAATATTTTATTATACAGTATTTTTTTTTTAAGTTAGGTTAGTTTGAATTAACGTCTTACTAGAGCAACACAAGAGTTATTGGTGACGGGCGTTGCAAATTAAAACCACGGTCAAGTGACGAGCCTGTAAGCAGCGTATGAACTTTGAATCATATTTAACGTGCACTACCTCTAGCCGGGTATATTTCGACGAACATTTTTAGTTGTAAGGGCCGTTTGTATTTTTCCGGACCGAACCCGGGATCTTCCTCATGCGAGGCGAACACCTTGACCGACTTGGCCAACCAGCCTCTCTTCCCAGCAAAAAAAATCAGCATAAAAACTTGAAGGAAACATGAAGTTTTTTTGTTCCAAATTCCTGCATGTTTCCTTCATTAAAAATCAGCATGTTTCCTGCACTTCACAGAACTGAAGGAATCATGCTGATTTCTTATGCAGGAAGCATGCTAAATTCGGAAAAAAAACTGCATGTTTCCTTCATTTTAAATGAAGTTTTTATGCTGATTTTATTAGTGTCGCCATCTGGTTAAAAAATTGGGAACTGTAAGAACTGGTGTTTATTCGCACGTAATAATTAATTAGTATTAATAACAAATGAGAAAATAAAATAAAAAATAAAACTGACAATATATTTTCAAGCACTGCTATTTATTACTATTTTTCTGTTTATTACAAATTTTTCTGTTTTTAATCGGGATATTTTATTTAGGTGCAGTTCCTGGGAATCGAACCCGGGTCTAATGTACTCGTTTCTGATACTCTAACCACAACACTATCTTAACTTGTTAGCTTTGGCGTACTGTAACATTAAGTTGCAAAGATTTTAGAGAGAATATCAATTTTGCCATGGGTTTGATTTGTAATTTACTTTTTGAAAGTAATATTTAATAATTACAATAATAAGTAGGGTTAAATGTTATTTTTAAAGATGATAATTATCAAATTTCTTGGATTTAATTTATAATTCAACTATGCCTATTAATAGGAAAAAATCAGATAATTTTTGTAGTTAGTTGAAATAAATACTTATATTTAAAGATTTATAACTTATTATTATTTAAATACTTATATTTAAAGATAAAAGTCAACTATAGTGATATTTATATCTGTTCAGCGATGGAATGCTTTTCCTTAATATTTATTTTTCCATAATCAAGTAATGTGTAAAATTAGCAATTTTCTTGCAATATGAAAATACCTAAAATATCTGCATTTTTCCTTCATTAGAAATTCACATTATAGAAATCTTGGCGTAACAAAATACAAAGATGCTAACAAAGCAAAAAAAAAATCAGCATAAAAACTTCATGTAAAAATGCATTAAAGATAAAGTTTTATCGTTCCAAATCCAAGCATGTTTCCTGCATTAAAAAATCAGTATAAAAACTTCATTTAAAAATGCAGAAAAGATGAAGTTTTTTTGTTCCAAATTCAGGCATGTTTCCTGCATTAAAAAAACAGCATAAAAACTTCATTTAAAAATGCAGAAAAGATGAAGTTTTTTGTTCCAAATTCAGGCATGTTTCCTTCATTAAAAATCAGCATGTTTCCTGCATTTCAGAAAACTGCTGATATTTTTTATGAGTTATACAAAAATGCATGAATATAGAACAAAAAAAAACATTTTCCTTTTATTTTTAAATGAAGATTGTTTTGGTTATTTTTTAGGCATTTTAAACACAGTTTTTATGACTGACACAATTTCTGAATTTGGAACAAAAAACTGCATTTTCCCTTCATTTTTGAAGGAAGATTCTTTGCTGATTTTATAAGGCGTCTTAAATACATTTGTTATGCATGAAAAATACCTGATTTTGGAAAAAAATTACAGCATTTTTACCTCCATTTTTATTTGAAGTTTTTTTTTACTCATTTCATTAGGCGTTTAAAATGAAGAAGTAAAAGCATTTTTTGTGCATGATTCAAAATATCAGCATAAAACCTTCATTTTGGTTTTGATTTATGCAAGTTATATTGCTCTAAAACTAAGCTGCAATAAACCTAACATAATAGCAGCAGATTCTGCAAAATTTAATAGAATTCTTTAATCTTTAAAACTGCAACAGATCAGCATAAAACCTTCGTTTTGGTCGTTGATTTACGCAAGTTATATTTTTCTAAAACTAAGCTGCAATAAACCATACATTAGCAGCAGATTCTGCAAAATTTATTTACAATGATCTAATCTTCAAAAACCTTTACAAAAACTGCAAAATATCTGCATAAAACCTTCATTTTGGTCGCTGATTTATACAAGTTATATCTTTCTAAAACTAAGCTGCAATAAACCTTTACATAAGCTGCAGTTATTCTTCAAAATTTAATATGATGATTTCGTCAGCAATAAACTTTTACAAAAACTGCAAACTATCAGCATGAAACCTTCATTGATCACCTCGTCTGCAAAAAAAATTCATTCATCAGCAAAAAATCAGCATTTTCGAGATTTTTTTGAAGTTTCATTGCTGATTTTTTTTGCTGGGTTTCTCTATTTTTTAAAAAATAGTTTGCATTGACCTTTAATATGTAAAATAAAGTATATTTCTCGGAAATGGATTAAGCTTTTTTTAACAATTAAAAGTTTTTCGGCACATCGTTTTATTTGGCATTAAAAATTTAACATATTCCACTATTTTCAAGTTTAAAACTTTACCGGTACCACCTTTGCTAGTAATTCCGTATGACAAAGTTTATAGTATATAGTACTAAAATTCATACTGGTATTAATTACCGTTATATAAAAAAGAGCTACAAAATAGGATTATTCATCATTCGATCTGAATAATCCTTGCCAAATATGTGGACAAAAGTCATCAATAAACATAAGCTAAAAAAACGGTAACTTTTCTATTTGTACTTTATAATTTTGAATGCATTATGTTATGTTTCTTCCTTTTTTTGTCATAAACGATTCATTTCAAAATAAGCTGTGTAAAAATGAAAAAAAAAATCCGACTTAATGTTAGCTATGATGTTATTCAGAGTCTTAAATATGTAAACAAAACGTTGACTTTTCCGTAAATTTTAAAATCAATATAGCTTCCATACTAAGTTTATAAAGCAAAAGTCGATGTCAATCCGTCTGTCTGTACGTCACCCACTTTCATAGAGCGAACTATGCTGCAGACAAGTTTGGCATATCAAATAAAATCTGCGCATTGAAAAAACAAATTAAAATCTCAGAAAAAAAAATTCGAAGTATTTCAGTAAGCATGTTTGACGCCATATGTATGGCAATAATTACAGCGTTATGTTTTTCATTTTGGTTCGTCTGGAATTACATTTGGTTGGGTGTTAATTCGATCAAATTATTTTAATTTAATATAAAAAAATATTAGAAGTGCTAAGTAGTTTTGGACAAGCATTTTTATCATTTAAAAAAACCTTAATGCTTATTTAAGGCGCAAAAAAAGTCAATTTTATAGTAATTAAATCAACATTGCCACTTCTAATGTAACAAATGTACAATAAACTTTTTTTTCTTAAAAAGAAAGGAATAAAAATTTATGTGATATAAATCAGCTTTTGTGACATTTTAGTATGTTCTTTGGATGGTTAATTATTTTTTTATGTATGTAATAATAAAGATGCAAAAAAGAGTACAATTATTCTTCAAAAAAAAATGCAAAGTTTTGCTTCTATGTTTAAAACATTTTTACTAAATATTTTATCTCCGAACTCCAAATTAGTTTAACAAACGAAAAATAACTTTGATCAACTTTGGGAAATAAAGTTATTGTAAATGTTTTATTTGGCGACTGAAAGTTGTTAATAAGCGTGTTTTATTTTAAAAAAAAAAAAAACACTAATTTACGTACAGTTTTCCTCTATAATTCCCATTTATATTGCGAGGGACAGCAGCTTATCTAGTTTTTGGGTCACTCCTGAGAAAACGTGCAATTTGAGAAAAAAAAATCTAAAAAAAAATATTTATGAAAGTTTTTGAAACTTTGGATTTGAGTTACAATTACGTACTGCATTGGAAAAACAGTCCACATCATACAATTAATATTAATTATTCATATAGGAATACATGGACCGAATACACGGACATGAGGGTCCCCGCGGACATGACAAAATCGTAAATAAGAGCTTCCAGGCGCAAAAGGTTTTGGCTTTAGAGGACGAAACTTGCAATATATACCTTATTTCTTTCTATTAATACAAAATTATAGGTGAAAATCATTAGCCAACCTCCTCATATCTTGACCACAGAAATGACGCTATGATCTTGTCAATGGCCTATTTTTAACTTTTAAGTTCGAATTACTTTTTAGCTATTGTGGTATTCAAACTATCGACGTGATACAACGTTAAAAATGAAATATTGAATTCTAATAAGATTGAATCAGAGTACTATTATCATTTCTAGATAGTTATGCAAGTTAAGGAATAAGTTGCACACGGACATGACGAAAATCTGTCGGACATTTTATTTTCACGGAAAATATGTGTATTTATATTTATTTTAATGATTAGATTTTATGTTTTGTACGTTCTAGTAGTGTCATTTGTACTAAAAATCAACTTTAGTTATGAAAATTTGGTATTTAATTAGTATAAACTAACAAAAACAGTTCCCGGACATGACGGTGAGACATGCTCACGGACATGACTTGTTATAGTCTGTGGACACAAATTTGTACACAGGATAAATAATTTTTTGAATTGTTTCAACGCTAGTAAGTAGATAAAATATTCCTTATTTTAATTTATTCAAGTGGAAGCATAACTTCTTCAAATGAAAGATATCTTGCGGGGACATGTTTTTGTACGTTTTTTCAAGAATGGCCCTTTAACCACCTAGGGGGAAATTGAAATCGGTCGAGCACCGACGCGACAGTGTCACCGTAAAGGGGCGAGGTGACCCCAGTTGGTCTAAGCGATCAATCAACAAGCGTCATGTACCCCGCCGTCTCTTCCCTCCCGCATTCCGAAACAAGTGGGTTTGTAATAGTAAGTGCCATCAAGAAATGTTTCTATACAAGATTATCACACATTAAAAAAAATAAAGTCGCACACAGCTATCCAGCTATAATTTAAACTTTTAAACGCCAAAATGAAATATTTTCAAACAACGATTTTAATGACTTGAAATTAATTTTCAATTAGACAGACGGAAAAAAGTACGGAAGTTGGGTCGCAAATGTCATAACTTTCTAACAGAAAAAATTAATACATTATTCTTCTCGATTATAACTTCACCCCCTCGTGTACATCCATACCACAATCCTAATTTGTATTCGCAACCCTTCGAAGCCGTCATTAACGACGTTAATTAACAATGCATCTCGATAATTATGAGTTCATTCTAATTATGCTTTTTTTTCTATGCCGTTTTTCCCGCGTAACCAGCGCCTTTTTTTATGGGAGGGCGGAGGGGGCGGGCCCCAGGGCAGGAGATTTTTAGGGGCAGTTTGTCAAATGATTTATGGTTGCCCTCCAAAAAATATTTTCCTCCGCTCAACAACGCGAAACTAGAATCAGGCATAATCCTTACAAAATAAAAATTTTAGAAAAGGTGTATATTACAAAAAAATAACACTTTTTCAGAAGCTCTTATTAATATATATCTGCATTGTTATATATTCAAAACTGTCAATAACCCTCCCGTCACCCACCCCAAAAGCCTTTAAATAACCAAATAAACCTTTAAAATGTTAAAAAAACTGACAAACCTTAACACTAAAAATGACTAAAATAGATGTTTTCTGGTTTTGGAGTGAGCAAAATCAGAAATTATTTCCTTAAAATCTAACTATCTTAAAATTTCAAGTTCAATTGGCATGAGAGTGAGTGCTGTCATTTCCCCTTGTAACACTGACCTCAAGTGAGACTTTATGTGCTTCAGCTTAGAAAACGATCTTTCACCAGTACAATTTGAGCAGAATAGACAAAGAAAAATTCTTAATGCACTAATAACACTTGGAAATATACAGACTACTCATTGTTAATTATATATTTAAAAAGTGATCTTGCAGTCAATGAATTCTCATCAGTAAAACAGTCCTCAGTTATAAAGTAATTAAGGTGTTTTAGTTTATTTACGATGTCAATACCCAAATCCTTGGGATAAGTTTTAGCTAGTTTTCTCTTTCATTATTCCAATTTCCATGCTTTTAAACTTGTACAAGCATGCAAATCTTTCTTCTAGCAGTTCATATACTTGAATTCGGTCATGTAGTTCAGTTTGAAGCAATTAATTATCTTTAAGTAAATAAATTATAAAAACAGTAATTTTAAAATTATAAATTATAGGCAATAAAATTATAAGTATAAATCTTTAAACAAAAACATTAAAAAAAATCTATTGTACTTATGGAGGTATAAATTTAGCCGATTGGTTTAGTTTAATTAAAGTTGGTAATTAAATTTAAATCAAGCAGGTATTATTATTTAGTTAGTTTTAATTAGTCCCTTTTTTGTTCAAAGGAAAAGGCAGTTCTTGAATTTCCGCCCAGGGCAGAAATTTCTTAAAAAAGGCTCTGCGCGTAACACATTTTCTTGAAGAAAGTATACATCTATGCATTATATTGTGATTGCAGGAATCGTCTGTCACCCATATTGACTTTCCACATGTTTTGTACAACAAAAGAACTGTATTGTGGTTGAAAGAACTGTTAAGTACTTTTTAAAGAATTATAACCTTATACATATAACTTATACATAACCTTAACAGACGAAACTTTTTTTCAAAGAAAAAAAAACATTGTTGGGAGGATTCAGCACTCACCAACAGCAAAATTCGGATTTTTGACCCCACTTCAATAATTTCATTACATTATCTTACAATTTCGTTAATTTAAATTATAAATAAATCCAAAAACGTGTTTTTTTTTCCGAAAACATATTTTCAAACCGCCGAATAAATCGCAAATGAACACATACCGCAAAATTTTTAAATAAACCAACACTTCAACTTCATTAAGAAGTCATGGTTTTAACTTTTGCAAATTTGTTTTAAAACATTTAAAAATTAATTTTCAGAAAAGATTTTTTGGTGCCATAAAAAATTAATTCTTTTAGGCAATCATTACAAAAGATTAACTTTTAATCACGTAATATGGTTTCAAAAACTGATATCCCTTCTTAGAATTTCTTTACTTCTACAAAACACTGTGCCAAAAGCTATTATAGTAATAGTGAGCTTGAGTTTCAGAAGGAAACTGGCTAAAATGCCATGTAACTAAAACATCCAGAATGCGAGAAAACCTCCCGTTCAAAATTGTCCGAAGGGGGGAGGGGGGCTTGTAAATCCAGCTCCTTAGTCAAAGACGAGTAATCACTTGAAACTGCCCAAGGGAAAAAAGCAATTATTCGTAGAGGGGGCCTCAAATTTCACTGGCGATAAAAAAAGCTCGCTGATGCATTGCAATCGCGCCTAATAGGCGATAAAAAGTTATTATAGTTTAAAAACACAGCGACACCTGGTTTTGGAAAAAGTTAAAAAAAGAGTTCGTGCAAATGACTTCACGATTCTTTAAAAAGAAACACTTGAAAATAATTCTTTTAATTGTAATAATTTTTCTAACGTAGTTTCTGATAGTACATTTTTATTCGCAGTAAATTTTTAGGCATCCAAATATTATAAAGAATTTTTTGTAAGCAATTGTATTTTTTTTAATATGGAACTGCAAAATATGACTTTAAGCCTATGGAACAGCAAAATATGACTTCAAACATATATAAACTAAGATTCGAAAATTTTTAAACTAAGTCTTAACATTAATAACTAACGAATAAATTTAAAAACATCATTTTTTTAAAAATTAATTTTAAATTTTAGTAGTTCATCGTATTTTCCACAAAGAAGATACAAAAATTTCTTTAATTTCTTACATTCCCACCGAATTTTCCCGAGATTTTTTTATTTCAATAATGTGTCCAGATTTAATTTAAAAAAAAAGGGATGAAATAAGGAAATGTTAAAAATAACCAACTCTAAAATTAATGAAATTTTTATTTGTTGAAAAATAAGAACTATAAGAAGAATATATATAGAGTCATAAGGTCTCATTTTATTAAAGTTTTAGGTTATTAAGATTAAATATTTTTCTTCATTTTATTAAAATTAAATTTTAATAAAATGAAGAAAATAATTGAAGTTTTTTTCTTCATTTTAATAAAATTGAAGCTTTTTCTTCATTTTATTAAAATTATTATTTTTTTTACATTCCTATTTCAATTTTCCAGGTATTTGTTCTTGGGATTAAATTTAAAAAAAAACGTAACTAAACCGTACACCCGATTTAAAAATAACTTTCACTCTTTAATTTTGAATACACTTTTCCTACTGTCATCCATGAGGGTAATTAGTAACAAAAACTTCATAATGGAATGCAATAGACAACAGTATGCATTAGAGAGTTAAACTGAAAACTTTATGAAATTAAACAGATTAAAAATTATAAAAATTAAATAATTAAAACCGATTATGGTAAATGGAAAATTTGGATTTGTAAATTCATTTTTATGTTAAAAGCTCTGTGTTTTTTTTCTAAAGAAGATAATGTTTTTTAAAATTACAAAAATAAGTAATCTTTTAATGAGAAGAAATATGAATACATTAATGTTGGTTTTTTTTTCACATTTTAAACTTTAATTTTTCTTTGGTAATTGAATTTTATAAACTGAAAAATTCTAAAAATACTAAAATCAAAAGGGCAAAAGGAAAACAAACGATTATCTTTTATGAAAAAAAAAACAAATCAATGGGTTTTTTTTGCATTTTCATTTCAATTTTTTCTTAGGTATCTAATTTTTATAAAAAGATAGATTCTAAAAGTATGTATATTAAAAAAATCCAAAAACAAATTAGAAAATTCAAGAAAAAAAAAGCAATATTTAGAGGAACCAACTATGCAAAAAAGTAAATTTTAAAATAACTCTTCATCGCTATTTGCGATTTTAAGAAGCTTTGAATTTTATAGGGAAGAATATATAATTTTTAAATACGAATTATGAGTTTAAATAATGAATAAGTGAAAAATTTAATTAAAAAAACAATACGATAAAAAAATGAAAATGCAAAGAAACACATTTGAACTTATAACAAATGTCAATATGTGGTTCCTTTAAATGAAACTTTTATTTTTGAAAAATTATAAGCATGAGTTTCAAGTCTTAAAAAAATCTAGCAATTTAAAATAAATTGGTTCAAAGAAATCTCTAAGTATTTTATGGGACTTTATAGCATTAAAAAAACCCTTCCTAGTTGCTAAGTATTTGACTTCTCCCTAAGAACCTAAATGTGCGCTTTTCGACCAAGTCCCTGTAGCTTAACGGATAGCGCACCAATCTACGACCATGAAGGTTTGTGGTTCGAACCCCGATAGAAGCGTCTCCCGGCAATGAGAGTGAAAAAATTCGTTAAAATACGTCAAACGCTCAGTAGCCAAATGTAACAAATAACCCTAGTTCAAAAATAATTTTTAAACAATAAAATAATTTTTAAACCCATTTTAAAAATTCATTAGTGGCGCCACCTATCTTTGCATTTTTTAACTATTTGTTCTAGGTGCATTCTATCACATCCACAAATTCAAAATGTATAGAACATGTCTAGAATTGGTATATTTATTGGATATTGTAGACCTCGTCGAGAAATGTTTTGCTGTTAGGGTTGGTCTAATAGATATCCACAAAGTACATAAGACTGCTCATGGAGTTTGTTGACCTTTAATGGACGTTCACCATAGCACGAATTTATCCAGAAAGTCTAAAACACGTCCGTAATGTCTAGAATATCGCTGTCAAATAGTTTCCTAATGGATATCACTCGGCGGAAACTACGGATGTCTATAAGACGTCTATGGATGGTAAACTCAAATTCTTATGGATATCATGGATTTTCCGAATAACGTCTTATAGATGTCTACTGGATAATGAATGGCTATGTGGGGTGTAAGGGAGTGCACATTAAATATCGTTCAAAGTCTTAACTCTGCGTACGATGTCGCCATTAACGGTTGCGATGGGTGACTATTCAGGTGCCGGCTCGTCACTTGACTGTGGTACCAAAATACGACGCCCGTCGCCAATTGCCCTTGTGTAGCTCTAGTGCGACAATAATTCAAATCTAACCTACATATTCCTTCTACTACATTAAATCCACCCAAAAGGAGACGACCCAAAGGATCGATTCCTTCTTGGAATCGAGCTGGCAATATTCTTTCGCTAGATTTACAAATCTCTCCCAACCAAAGCTAAACTCATCGCATGGGCCATCGCCCATGTGCACCTCATGCAATGTCGATGAAAAAACATAACATATGTGACTCTGTCATATTCTCAATATGAAAACGAAGGAGTTAAACTCGGACGTGAAATCGATTGTAATCCTCTTTATTTTCGGTTGCTATTTGACTTCTCCAGTTACTATTCGCAAAAGTTTTTCCAGTTGCGATTCGAAAACAGTTGCTTTCGCAAAAGGCGAAAGCAACTATTAGATTTATTGAAGCCATCATGAAAGTCTTCTAGCTTCAGTTTGATTTGTGATTTCTATTAGCTAATAGGATCTTAGCAAGGTCAATGCGATTAAACAATCAAGTCGGCGAACATATGTCGCATGGTTACTACTTATAAGCCGAGTAGTCTCGGCATATGCGGAGTACGTGCTCGTTAAATCTGTGGGTCCGAAAGTCCTGTGGGCTGTCCAAAGAGTTCTATAAAAGCTTTGAGAATCATCCTATGCTAAACAAAGTCATTAATCCTATTATCAGTGGTTTATTTTCTTTTCGTTATCATATGTTTTTAGAGTTGATCAGATTTTAAAGTCCTTCAACATTGAATAGCCCTCGTGTAGCTCTAGTGCGACGTTAATTCAAACCAAACCTTCAACATTGCAGATTTTCCCTCTCTGTACAGAGGCAGTGAACTTTCCTCCAGGGAAACCAATCCTTTACATTTCGTTCATGAGTTCACCGACCATCAAAAACATTCGACGAATCGTATTGCTTTTAACCAGTTATTTCATTATCATAGACAACTGCAGAAATATTACCATGCTACATGCTATTTTCACTGATTTTTCTAAATCCGATGACCACGTGCGTCGGCTCGGCTGCGGTTTTTATCATTTGCCCTTTTAAACCTTCTACATAGTTTCTGTTCGGTTTTTACCTCCAGAGGTGTATACGCTATCTGTATTGCAGTTTCAAAAATTGTATCACTTCCTCTTAAAAAATACATTGTTTATTCAGACGCCATGAGCTCTCCTGAAGCTCTTCAATAGCCCTCGTGTAGCTCTAGTGCGACGATAATTCAAACCAGACCAAACCTGAAGCTCTTCAAAACGTCTCATACAAAAGCCACCCTCTAATATTAGAAATCGGAAACATTATGAAAATTCTCAATAAAGGTATTTTGATGTTACATTTTGTTGGATCACTAGTCACGTCGGAATAGCTGGGAATGAAGCGGCTGACTTGAAGGCAAAAAATGCTAAAATTGCTAGTGACACACTGTACCCTATGAGGATGCCAAAATGGCCAGAGAGCAAATACAAAATATTCTTTGGGATAAAACTTGGAAAAGTCAGAATAACAACAAATTATTTTTCATGGGGCTGGGGAGCCCAGTCGGTTAAGCGCTTGCTTAGCATGCGTAAGGTCCCAGGTTCGGGTCCGGGCATCGCCAAAATAGCTGCCGACCTATAAACGGCCCGTGCAGCTAAAAATGTCCGACGAATAATACCCCGTGTAAGGGAGTGCACGTTAAATATCCTTCAAAGTCCTAACGCTGCGTACGATGTCGCCCTTAACGGTTGCGTTGGGTGCCTATTCAGGTGTGGCTCGTCACCTGACTGTGGTTCTAAAATACGACGCCCGTCGCCAATAGCCCTCTTGTAGCTCTAGTGCGACGATAATTCAAACCAAACCAAAACAAATTATTTTTCATTAAACCGGATGTGATCACCTGACTGTGGTTCTAAAATACGACGCCCGTTGTCAATAGCCCTCGTGTAGCTCTAGTGCGACGATAATTCAAAACTAAACCTAACCTAAACCGGATGTGAAACATTTAAATCTTTAGTAAATGGATGCCAGGACGTGGCACAGTGGTCGGAAAATGCTGAAAATCGGTCAAAATACATTTATTTTTTTGTTTGACAAAAATGCAAACAAATTCGGTTTTATAGGTTTTGGACCCATCTGAGTCGATATAGGACACAATCAAGTGTGTAAAACCGAGGAATTTTATGTTACAGTTAATGCAAAAAATAGTATGTGAAAATGTAATTTGAAAATTGCGCGAACTTTTTCTTGAATGTTCTCGTCTGTACCACCGAAAGTCTTTATTTCTAGCTTCTCGGGGTTCTTCTATCAAACTTCCTATGGTAGCATATATGATGAAATCACTTCAACCCCATGAAGCAATACCTTATGAACAGTGTTTGACATGTAGTACCAGGGGTATAAATCAACATATAAAATTGCGGTTTCTCTGCAGCAGTTTTGAAATTTTAGAGGATCAATTTCAGCGCTACTATTGATTGCATCCAAAATTATTTTAAATGTATGAATTAGATTTCTATCAACTTTGGTAATTTCCGAAGTAATAGTAGGATTCTTAAAAAATCTTCGAGATGTGTTACCATCGTTGGAAGTGCCCATTCCTTGTTAGACCAAATCGACATTTAGCCCTAAAACCTTTTTAAATTTTTCTTGGATTTGCATTTAGCTTTATTTCTTTGGTTTCTTGCGCTGTCTTCCACTTTTCAAAACTCATGTTGTAGGCAATGTGAAGTATACACTCCATGAATTTTATACGAGCATGAAGTGGCGAGAGATCAAGCTTTATTGATTCCTCATAAATTATTTTTGTATCCAAAAGTTGTCGATTGTTCATTTCTGAAGGCTAAGCTTTGCATATTGGGCATACTGCCATTGATGGCGTATTGGTCAAATATTGGGTACTTTTTCCATCTATCATGTATAGCACTAAATAATGTTTTACGAGTATTTTGTTATTTTAGGAAAGTATAGTTTCATTCCATTTTTCGACATCTTCATTCATTTTTCCAACTTGTCGAACTAAATCTGGAGTTTCTTTTGCAAAACAAAATCTAATTGGCCTGCAAAACTATGTAGATGAGGGTCTTGGATTTTCGTAAACAAGAGTATCTTTGTTGTTAAACGCAATGGAACCAGGGCCGTCATAAAAAGATTGGCGTCGTCGGTCTCCTTTTGTTTTTAAACGTCTGCTTATATTGACTGTGACCAGCAGACCCATCACATCCCCATTTGCAAAATAATTTAAATTTGTCCACCGTTGGTTCGAAAGTATATTTTGTATATGAACTGCTTACAAGAATGGATTTCGGTCCTCTCTCTCTCTCTTCCCCCCTCCCTTCCCAATGGGCATCTCTTAAAAACATTAATAATTGTAAACAATTCAAACCTTTTCTCTCCTACAAATATATCACCAGTGTTAAAGATCTTTCATATGTTTATAATTAAACTCTTTGTCAGTGATGTGGTCGAAACACCTGTCGGTTTTGTTACTTTGTTTCTTGATTACCAGCTGGCGAGGAGCAACGCGCAGCTGCGTTGTGCTTTTCGACGATTTTTGAACAGCTAGATTTTGACACTTCTGTTTATAACTATATTTTTCGTGCGAGTTCGCACCTGAAATTTAGATTTATCTTTTATATACGATTTGGAAAACTAAATAATTTTAATAAGACTTTGGCGCATTGTGGCGCAAGAAAGTTGCGCTCTTTCAAATATTTAAAAACACAGTATTTTAGAATCTAAAGTCAAAAACTAATTTAAATATTATTTGTATTTTTTAATCAGCTAAAATAAAAAACTTTTATAAAACTCAAAGATGCAAAAAAATTGTGTATTGAAATAATAGTGTATTTTTAATTCCAATGTATCGCCTCAAATCGGGCTCTTTTTAATTTGTTTATTTTCGTAGCTATACATGCATCAAAAAATGATTTTTAAAGATTTGTATTTTTGGGAGTCTTACTATTCAATTATTTATTTATTAATTTAAAAATCTATTCATTTTGCAAACACTTCGAAATTTGGCATTTTGGCCGCTCCCAGACCACTGTGCGTGGTTTTGTCAAGACTGCGCATTTGCCAAAAAGGTTCACACATAAACATCTGTTTTTTTTTAAATATACCAGTGCCAGTTTGCAACTATTGCAAAGTTTTTATTTTTTTCTGTAAAGCATTTTCTTACCGTGTGTCCTGCCAAAATAGCTGCCGACCTATAAACGGCCCGTGCAGCCAAAAATGTCCGACGAATAATGTGTAAGGGAGTGCACTTTAAATATCCTTCAAAGTCCTAACGCTGCGTAGGGGGCTGGGGAGCCCAGTCGGTTAAGCACTCGCTTAGCATGCGGAAGGTCCCAGGTTCGGGTCCGGGCATCGCAAAAATAGCTGCCGACCTATAAACGGCCCGTGCAGCCAAAAATGTCCGACGAATAATAAATACCCCGTGTAAGGGAGTGCACGTTAAATATCCGTCAAAGTCCTAATGATGCGTGCGATGTCGCCCTTAACGGTTGCGTTGGGTGCCTATTCAGGTGTCGGCTCGTCACCTGACTGTGGTTCTAAAATACGACGCCCGTCGCCAATAGCCCTGTAGCTCTAGTGCGACGATAATTCAAACCTAACTAAATTACCATGTGTCCTAATTTTAACCATAGTAGACGAAACCATTTTGGTGAAAAAAATCCTGTATATTAAATAATATCCATTGGTGATGAACCTCATCCAAATTTTTAATTTTATTCTTGAATGTGATATTGGGATTTTAAACTATATTTAACTTGTGCGTGTATTTTTAATACCTTTTTTTTTAAAAAAAAAATCCTTCTTAACTAGAAACGTTTGGCGCAGTATAGCCATTTCTGGCTCTTGGGCCATAAACACCTACCAACCAATCAAAGAGTTCTATAGTAGGGTAGAGTCACGTATCGTACTGATCTGTTATCGATAGATGGCAGCATCTGTTATTTATGTGTTGTGTGTGTGTGTAGTGTCTGTCTACTAGGTTACAATTACACAAACCTGAAAATATATGTACCAACCAACTATTGCTCATGGACATTTTTTTAAGTTTTTCCATTCTCATTGTTTTCCGTGGTGTTACTTCAGGCATTTCTTTTTAACAGGTCGGTGAGCATACTCAAACTGTTTTTATTGAATTTTGTTCACCTATTTTAATTAACGTTGTTTTTAGATTCTTACCTCGTGGTAATCGTTGTCTTTAAATACTAGTTTTTATAACTTATTTTATTCGATTGAATTGAAATGTATTTGGACGTATTGAATTGAAACGTATTTGTAAATGTAAGATGGAAAAATATTAAACCAGATGTAAGAATTTTAAATTTCGAAAACCTGGGCAGCTAGCTAAATTATGCTGTTGATGATTGAAATAAAACTCCAAAGTGATTCATTAGATTATGCTAGTTAGTAGGATTATAGTAGTGACTATAGTGTGATTAGCATTTATCAGCATGACGAGGGGCTGGGGAGCCCAGTCGGTTAAGCACTCGCTTAGCATGCGGAAGGTCCCAGGTTCGGGTATCGCCAAAATAGCTGCCGACCTACAAACGGCCTGTGCAGCCAAAAATGTCCGACGAATAATACCCCGTGTAAGGAAGTGCACATTAAATATCCTTCAAAGTCCTAACGCTGCGTACGATGTGGCCCGGGTGTCTATTCAGGTGTTGGCTCGTCACCTGACTGTGGTTCTAAAATACGACGCCTGTAGCCAATAGTCCTCGTGTAGCTCTAGGGCGACGATAATTCAAACTAAACCTAACCTAAATCAGCATGACGATATTTTAGTTAACTGATTTTCATTCACAGTTTAAAAATGCTAATGGTGATTAATTAAGTCTCTAATTTGGCTTTCACAGTCTGCGGGGGCTGGGGAGCCCAGTCGGTTAAGCACTCGCTTAGCATGCGGAAGGTCCCAGGTTCGGGTCCGGGCATCGCCAAAATAGCTGCCGACCTATAAACGGTCCGTGCAGCCAAAAATGTCCGACGAATAATACCCCGTGTAAGGGAGTGCACGTTAAATATCCTTCAAAGTCCTAACGCTGCGTACGATGTCGCCCTTAACGGTTGCGTTGGGTGCCTATTCAGGTGTGGCTCGTCATCTGACTGTGGTTCTAAAATACGACGCCCGTCGCCAATAGCCCTCGTGTAGCTCTAGTGCGACGATAATTCAAACCAAATCAAATCACAGTCTGCATTTGTCTTAGCCAAACTTGAGTAGAGGATTATTTTACGTTATTGCTATTGTCATCAAATTTAAAAAACGCACAGTATCTATTCTTAAAGCACATTTCATCAGTGTTTGGTAAGAGGCAGGGGAGCCTAGTCGGTAAGGCACTTGCTTTGCCTGCGAAAAGTCACAGGTTCTGTCCCGGGCATTTTCAAAGTAACTGACTTCCTATGAGCGGTATGGGGAGCCCAGTCGGCAAGGCACTTGCCTTGCCTGCAAAAAATTCCTAGGTTCTGTGCCGGGCATTTTAAAAATAATTTCCTGCTTTATAAACAGTATGTGCACCTGAAACGTCTGCCGATCCACCTTACCTAGCTATTAGCTACTCCTTAGATGTGTTCCTATATGGGACCCCCCTCAGGGGGCCCACTTCAGTGGGTACGGGTGTGGCAATCCCGAGGTCCCTAGCCCCTCAGGGAGCTCATTTCTTATGAGCATGGGAGTGGCGACCCCAAGGTTCCCTAGCTGGGCCTTTGCATTCTTCTTTCTTTCCTCCCTGCAAAGGTCCGGTTTTGTGTTAATTCTGGTTTTCTTTCCTGTTTTAATCTTATTTACAGAAGAATATTTTAGGTGCAGACTTTATCCCAAACCTATTTTTCGTGCGTTGTCCTTTTTGGCCAAATTTAGTTTTTTTTCTCTTTTGCTTATTTTATAACTCTAATTTAATTTATATATTTTAGATACCAAGTGAACAGCTTTAATTTGGACCTTTTTAAATTTGTTTTTTATTATTTCATTGTTGTCGGACATTTCCGACCAGCACGTTTGCCGTGTGCTGCGACCGACTGAACTGGGGGAAAGTGGAGTCCTGGGGTTCCTGCAGTGGCCTCCCATAGGACAGGTGTTAGTTTCCTGAGGCCACTGTTGCGTGCCCTTTGGTCCATGCTTCACTGGTTGACGGGTGCCAGGGGGGAGCCCGCCCCTTGCAATCGGCTCGCCTAATGGCACTGCTGTCCGGCGTTTGAGCTGCCGGACACCACTGCCATTTGGATTTTCGCTCCGGAAAAGGGTTAGTTTTGCGGCTAGGGGTGCCCAGTGCGGATCCACACCCCGAACCCGTAACGCTATGTCTCCGTAGTACCGCCTAGGGACCCTGCCAAAGGCTGGGCTTATATTTTTTATTTGCGACAGTTCGCACCCTTATTATTTTAAGTTGCCCAGAGCTGGTAAGCCCCTGCCGTATACCGGCCACTCCGGCGTAGTTGCAGTAGGTGGGTGAGAAAGGGTATCCGGAGCTACCTGTGGACTACGGGGATGAACCCCCTCTTTCTTAATCATGGCTCAAAATCAAAGCCCAGGCGGGGGGTCAAGTCCGCCAAAAATAACACCTGAATATGACAAAGCAAAAATCTTTACAGACCTAAACTTAAAGTACCCTAAATTTCTAGTCATCAGTTCGACAGCACAACAACTTGCTCAAGTTTCGCCATTTGCTATTCAAAAGGGACTACATGGTATCGGAGGAAATCCTAAAACCGTTAAAAAATTAAAATCTGGAGATCTATTGATAGAAACTAATACCCATATTCAGTCAAGATCATTCTTAAATTCAAAACTTTTATGCAATATCCCTATTACTGTAACACCTCACAACACTCTTAACTCTTGCCGTGGCGTTATCTCAGAAAAAGATCTTCTTAATGTCTCTGAATCAGAAATACTTGAAGGATTAAAAGAACAAAATGTAGTACTAGTAAAACGAATATCAATAAAAAAAGGAAATGACTTAGTTAACACCCAGCATATAATTTTGACTTTCAGCACACCCACTTTACCAAAACACATAATAGCTGGTTATCTGAATTGTCCTGTCCGTCCCTATATCCCAAATCCTTTGCGCTGCTTTCACTGCCAAAAATATGGTCACACCAAAGCCACATGCAGGTCACCAGATGAGTA
This sequence comes from Hylyphantes graminicola, assembly GCA_023701765.1. Lineage (NCBI taxonomy): Eukaryota > Metazoa > Arthropoda > Arachnida > Araneae > Linyphiidae > Hylyphantes > Hylyphantes graminicola. The sequence continues at coordinate 48,259,246 of CM043122.1, forward strand.
TTGTTCAAATTGTTCTGCCAAAGGCCATTCTTTCTCTTCTTGCCAGCTTCCACCAAAGTGTTTAAACTGCGAAGGCGACCACACTGCCAACTTTAGAGGTTGTCCTAGGTGGAAAGAAGAGAAAGACATTCAATACATCAAAGTAACTAAAAATGTATCTTATCAAGAAGCTCGCAACCAAGTAAAGATTACCCTGCCAAAACCTAACGTATCTTACGCAACTGCCACTAAAGTTACAACAGCCTCAATAGCCATCCAGTGCAATATGATTATAGAAAAATACCTGCAAGATGCTAAATCTTCCAAGACAATAGTGACAACTTCTATTACAAAAAACACCACATCATCCTCCAGCTCTCAAACTCAAAATACTTTAGTAAAATCAGGCACACAGAAACCCCCAAGACATAGTAAATCTCCAGTGACAGTCAAACGCTTAGAAAGGTCTCATAAAAAACAAAAAACCAAAACTAGAAGCAGGTCCCTAAATACACAAAATCTTAGCTCTGACTCCTCCGATTCTCCAGAAATGGATGTTGAGGAGGGACTCGAGGCACCACAACATCTGATGCCTCGAGAAAAATTGGGGACGAAACACCCTCCAATCAACTTCCCTAAATGACCCGAATAGTCTCGTGGAATTGTCGTGGTTTCAGGCACAATAAGGACGGTATCAAGGCAATCATGGATAAATATGCACCTGATGTAGTCTGCCTGCAGGAAACATTCTTAAAAGCAGGCGACATCACAAAATTAACATCTTGTGACATTTTAAGAAAAGACTACTCAGACGGTGGAAGGGCTTGTGGTGGAGTTGCAATCGTGTATTCTAACCGATTGCCCACCAATATTTTGAATATCAATACCAACCTCCAAGCCATTGCAATACAGATTCAACTTTCCCACCTCGTTACCATCTGTTGCATATATTTACCACCCAACCATGTTGTTAATATAGGAGATTTGGAAAATGTAGTTCAGCAGCTTCCTGCCCCTTTCTTTCTAATGGGTGACTTTAATGGCCACCACCCAATGTGGGGCAGTGATGAGCATAACAGCCGAGGATCAATAATGGAGCAGCTAATACACGGGCAAAATCTGTTTCTTCTTAATGACGGACGTCCTACTCTGTTTCATCAGCCTTCAAGGACTTTCCATGCTGTCGACCTCGCCATCTGCTCTCCGTCACTCTCTTTAGATTGGTCTTTCGGGGTTGGAAGTGACCTTTATGACAGCGATCACTTTCCAATCATTTTAACATCGAGGAGCCCATCACCTCAATGCGAAAGACCAAAAAATTTTAAATTTAATAGAGCAAAATGGGATATTTTTACAACCCATGCTGAGTTGACGGACGACATGGTTGAAACAAGCGATATTGACTCGGCTGTTAATGTTATTACTGAAACCATATTAAATGCTGCTGTTTTAGCCATTCCTATGACCCAAGGCAGACTCCCAAAATCTCCTAAGCCTTGGTGGAACCACGACTGCTCACAGGCTGAAAAACAAAAGAAGCGTGCTTGGGGTATCTTCCGTCGATATCCTACTGAGGCAAATCTTATTGATTTTAAAAGGGCTCGATCCCAGGCCCGTAGGATACGACGTGAAAGCCAAAGGTCATCCTGGCAGCAATACCTCAATACCATCCGTGGTCACGTAACATCAAAAACAATTTGGAAGAAAGTTAAAAGAATTTCGGGTCGTTACGCTGACTCACAGCCGCTATCTATGCTAAAAAATAATGGGGTTCTAATAACTTCAAGAAATTATTTTGCAAATCAGCTCGGAGCAGCCTTTTCAGCTGTTTCCAATGGTACCAATTACAATGCTGATTTTTTAAAGATTAAACGTCAAGAAGAGCTTTTAAAATTGAATTTTGCATCTTCTCGAAATAATAGTTACAACTGCAATTTCACCCTTAGAGAACTACAGTGTGCCTTAAAAAAATGCAAGCCATCAGCCCCCGGTCATGACAAAATCCACAATGAAATGTTGAAACACCTAAATAACAATAGCCTACAAACCCTTCTAAAACTTTACAATAGAATATGGAATGAAAAGGTTTTCCCGACTTCCTGGCAAAGAGCAATTGTTATTCCAATTGCTAAGCCAGGAAAAGACCCTCAAGATGCTGGCAACTACCGTCCCATTGCCCTGACCTGCTGCCTGTGCAAATTAATGGAACGGATGGTCAATGCCCGTCTTGTCTATTGCTTGGAAGAAAAAGGGGCCTTATCTCCGTTCCAGAGTGGTTTCCGACACCATAGAAGCACTGCAGATAACATCTTGCTTCTGGAAACCTCCATTCGTGAAGCCTTTGTTCGAAATCAGCACCTCGTGTCCATTTTCTTTGACATGGAGAAGGCTTATGATCGAACATGGAGGTACGGAATTCTGAAAGACCTATACAATCTTGGTTTTGGTAGTAATTTACCAGTTTTCATTCAGAATTTCCTTAAGACCCGTGTTTTTCAAGTTCGTGTCAGATCCACTCTGTCACGAGACTTTTACCAACGAGAAGGTGTCCCTCAAGGCAGCGTCCTCAGTGTGGTGTTGTTCATATTAAAAATCAATGGAATAGTCGAGCAGCTTCCACCAGCTGTCCATGGCACTTTGTTTGTGGACGACTTTCAGATCTCCTGTGCTTCGACTAACATGAGCACAGTAGAGAGACAGCTGCAGATTGCAATCCGCAAGATCACGGATTGGACGAATCATAATGGTTTTGTTATATCCAACCAGAAAACAATCTGCATGCATTTCTGCCGGAAGCGTGGGCTACATCCTGACCCAGAAATTACTTTAAATGGTGTGGCTCTGCCTGTTAGATCAGAGGCAAAATTTCTGGGTATCTTTTTTGACAGGAAGCTCACCTTCTTGCCACACATTCAACATCTACGGCAGAAATGCAATAAGTCGTTGAACATATTGAAAGTTTTATGCAACACAACATATGGTGCTGATACAACATCTATGCTGAGGATTTACCGTGCTTTGATAAGATCGAAGCTTGATTACGGTGTCGCTGCCTATGGTTCTGCCAGAAAATCGGCCCTCAAGTATTTAGACACCGTTCATCACCAGGGTCTGAGATTGGCTTCTGGGGCTTTTCGTACATCTCCTGTACAAAGCCTATACGTTCTGTGCCAGGAGCCATCTCTGCAGCATCGTCGGGAAAAACTTTCATTAGCTGCTTACTTCAATATCAAAAGTAACTATAATCACCCCCTATATCCCCAAATTTTAAATCCGAAATTCCAGCAGTTCTTTTCTGTTAAAAAGTCATTTATTCCCACATTCTCCATTCGAATTAAAGAGCTCTTGGATGATCTAGATCTTGACGATTTTAGGGTTTTTAATTTTAATGACAATTTTTCACCTTGGGAAGAATCACCTGTACATATTCATAATATCATTAATTTAAAAAAGTCATCATTGCCCGACTCTGCCTTTTTACAAATTTTTAATGAGCACCGTTTTTTTAATTTCTCTTCTAAACCAGTATTTACCGATGGTTCTAAGTCTCTCACACATGTTGGGCCTGCGGCAGTTTTTGATGACATAACAATAGCAGAAACACTTAATCCTTCTTGCTCGGTTTTTACTTCAGAAACATATTCAATTTATCTAGCCCTCCATCACATAGCAGATCAAAATTTTAAATCATGGATAATCTATTCAGACTCAAAAAGTGTTTTAGATGCCCTCAGGAACTTCTCATATAAATCCCACCCATTAATCTCAATAGTTGTGAAGCTTCTTTTTAAACTCAAACACAATAGTTTCAAAATTAGTTTCTGCTGGGTGCCGGGCCATGTTGGTATTCCGGGCAATGAGGAGGCGGATCGCGCTGCGAAGACTGCTAGTCAAAGTAGTGGTGCCCCCCTCAACTTGCCCGATGCCAAGCTGGCTTGCGCACATTCAATCAATACAGTTTGGCAAAAAGAATGGGACATTTTAACCGAAAATAAATTTCATAACATTACCCCTTCCATAACCTGGCCATTTTTTCCATCACCGAGCAGAAGGCAGGAGGTAGTGCTGGCGCGCCTCCTGATAGGGCATACAAGACTCACACATGTGCATCTTCTGCTGGCAGAAGATCAGCCCATGTGTGTCATGTGTGATGTCCCTTTAAGTGTCTACCATATTTTAGTGGAATGTCCATCTTTTACACTGAGCAGGCTTAAACATTTTAACTTGTTATATCCATCCATCCATAACATTTTATCTAGTCCCCCATATCATGCCTTGTTTTCCTTTTTATTTGATATTGGCTTTTATTCTTTGATTTAAATGTGTCACTGTTTTTAAATGTTGTGTACTGCTTTTAATAACCTTTTTAAACCTTTTATTTGAAAATCCTTGTGTTTGATTTTGGATGTTGAATCGTTTTTAAATGTTTTGTGTTGCTTTTATGGATTTGTTAAACTGGCTTTAAAATTGTACCTAGTGTTTGGCGCAGTATGGCCTTAGATGCCCTTGCGCCATAAAACCCAAACATCCATCCATCCTATATGGGACCATTTTAGGCGAATCGGCATCCTAGACGAGCGCGATTGTCTCGCTCAAAACTCATTCGTTAGGACAAGTTATTAGCTATTTTTACGCAATCAAGTTTCAAATTTGGTTAGCTGTAGCTCGCTAGCTGCGGGGCGATAGACTTGATTTTCAGCTGTGTGTCAAGATCTGGTTGTTGCACTCTAACTATGTGGGGAAACCCAGTCGGTTAAGGCTTTCGCTTTGCATGCGGAAGGTCCCAGGTTCGGGTCCGAGCATCGCCAAAATAGCAGCCGAAATATAAACGGCCCGTGCAGCCAAAAATGTCCGAATAATACCCAGTGTGGAGGGAGTCCATGTTAAATAACCTTCAAAGTCCTAACTCTGCGTACGATGTCGCTTTTAACAGTTGCGTTGGTTGCCTACTCGGGTGTCGGCTAGTCACGACTGGTTCTAAAATACGACGGCTGTCACCAATAGCCGTTGTGTACCTCTGGTGCGACGATAATTCTAACTAAACTGCTCCATAAGCTCAAATACAATAGTTTTAAAATTAGTTTCTGCTGGGTGCAAAGCCATGTTGGTATTCCAGACAATGCGGAAGCTGATAACGCTGCCCTCTCAATTGGCCTGATACCAAGCTGGCTTGCGTAACGGTTGCGTTGGGTGCCTATTCAGGTGTTGGCTCGTCATCTGACTGTGGTTCTAAAATACGACGCTCCTCGTCAATAGCCCTCGTGTAGCTCCAGTGCGACGATAATGCAAACCAAGCTGGCTTGTGCATACTCAATCGATAGGCTGGCAAAACAAATGGGACCTTCTCACAGAAAACGGATTTCGCAACATATCTCCATCTATATCATGGTCATTTTTCCCATAACTGGGCAGGAGGTAGTGCTGGCACGCCTACTGATGGGGCATACGAGACTTAAGCATGTGCATCGTGTGTTGGCAGAAGATCAGCCCATCTGTGGCATGTGTGATGTCTCGCTTAGTGTTCACCATATTGTAGTACACTGTCCAGCTTTTACGCTAAGCAGGCTTAAACATTTTATATTTTTAAATCCGTCTATCAATCACAATTTAGCTCATCTCCCAAATCATGCCTTGTTTTCCTTTTTAGTTGAGATTGGCCTTTATTTTTTGATATAGATGCTGTATTTTAGATGTGATGTAAGAATTATACAAACACTAGTGTATGATTAGGACCACTAATTGTTTTTTAATGTTTCCAGTCATTCTTATGAACCGCATTAACCTTTTTTTTAAAAATTAGTATAACCTAGTTTTTGGCGCAGTATGGTCCTAGATACCCTTGCATTATAAAACCCAAACATCCCTATACTGATGAATTTAAATCCAGAAATCGTGTTAAAAGGAGCATTTACAGTCGGATCAAAAACTGAAAGAGTTTGATTGTATCCATTTTCTCTTTGCACACATTCTTAGGAGCATTAAAACGCCCACACGAGGGGACCAGCTGAACAATTTTTTCAATAACTTTAAGTAATGGACAAACAGGAGAGATATTGGGATCTATAAACTTAGAAGGGCTGGGGAGCCTAGTCGGTTAGGCATCTGCCTAGCATGCGAAAGGTCCCAGGTTCGGTTTCGGGCATCGGCAAAATAACTGCCGACCTATAAACCCTCCGTGCAGCCAAAAATGTCCGACGAATAATACCCCGTGTAAGGGAGTGCACGTTAAATATCCTTCAAAGTCCTAACGCTGCGTACGATGTTGCCCTTAACTGTTGCTTTGGGTGTCGGCTCGTCACTTGTCTGTGGTTCTAAAATACGACGGCCGTCACCAATAGCCTTCGTGTAGCTCTAGTGCAACGATGAGTCAAACTTAACTAACTACAGACTTGTAGGAAATTGAATTTAGGAAAAAATATGGTTCAAAAACGAGATGTGACGGGCAGGCGAAAGGTGTTTACTATTTTAGAATGAACTCTCTATTTTAATCGAAGTAATAAATGCAAAGATTCTTTGGATTGCAGGGAGAACGTTGACTGACTTCAATAAATTTGCTATGTTGCATGTCAGACCCTTGACTGTGATCCTGCCTCTGCTCTTGTGCTTTCCAATCCATATACAGCATACACAATCAACATGCACACATATAGCACACAATATAGCACAACACAATATGCTATTAGTGTTTACGGTTGTCTTAGTGCAGCCACATCTACTCCCCCTCCAGTGTCAACGAAAGCGGAAACGTATCTTCCTGCCGTACCTGGTAGTCACCGGAGTTGGCACTGCTGGTTCTTGTTCTGGTGAAATTGGTCTTTCCGGCTCTGGCTGAGATTCAAATAAAAGAAAGGCTGGCTTGAGTCTATCTATGGAAATAAAGGAAATCTTTTCATTAATTTTCAACTTAAAAACCTTGTCAGTTCTTGACAAAACTTCATACGGTCCTTTGTAGGGAGATTGCAATCCTCGGCGAACTAAATCTACGCGAACGAAAACATGGGTGCAGGTTTGTAGATCTTTGTGGATGAACACTTTTCGTCGCGTATGAGCTGAAGTTGGTACTGGTTGCAGATCGTTCATTATTTTCTGTAGCTTACCAACATATGTTGACTGGTCCGTCTTCATCTTGCTTTCTGTGAAAAACTCACCAGGCAATTTGATGTTGGTTCCGTACGTCAACTGTGCAGGTGTAGCTGTCAAGTCTTCCCTGTAAGTTGCACGCCAACCCATCAAAACGGTCGGTAACGAGTCGGCCCATCCTTGGTTTGCGTGGCATTTGATAGAAGATTTAAGATATCTGTGGATTCTTTCAATGGCCCCGTTCGCAGATGGGTGGTACGGTGTAGTGCGGATTGTCTCAACGCCTAGTAATGCAGCAAATGACTTGAAAAGGCTTGACTCAAACTGTCGTCCTTGATCCGTGGTTATTCGCGATGGGACTCCGAAGCGGCAAATCCAATTTGCGTACAGCGTACGGGCCACTGTTTCAGCAGTGATATCCTGGATGGGAAATGCTTCGGGCCATCTTGTGAACCGATCAATGACAGTCAGACAGTAAGAGTATCCTCTTGATGGGGGAAGTCTTCCTACGATATCCACATGGATGTGCTCGAATCTTTCGGAAGGCAGCTGGAACGATCCGAGAGGTGATGTTGTATGCCTGGAAATTTTGTTGCGCTGGCAATCTATGCAGGATCTTGCCCAGGTTGCAACATCCGTTCTCATGGATGGCCAGACGAATCTTTCTCCCAGTAATTTCTGCGTCGCTCGTACTCCTGGATGAGATATCTGGTGAAACTGGTTGAACACAATTTTTCTGAAACTGGCTGGCACGAATGGTCGAAGCACACCTGCAGATGTATCGCAGTAGAGGTTGGAGTTCTGGAACTGCATGGGTTGAAGTTTAAGGCTCATACTTTCAGGTCTGTTTAGCAAGTCCTGCAACACTTCGTCTTCCTTCTGGTCTTCCGCCATTTTTTGGTAATCGACTGGAGATGGGGTGTCAATAGTTGAAATTCGGCTTAGTGTGTCAGCAACTACGTTAACTTCTCCTTTGATATGTTGTATTTAGGTTGTAAATTGGTTGATGAAATCCAGATGGCGGAGTTGTCGAGGACTAGCTTTTTCTGATTTTTGTTGAAATGCGAATATTAGAGGTTTGTGATCTGTGAAGGCAACAAATTGGCGGGCTTCGAGCATGTGACGAAAATGCTTGATGGCTGCGTAAACTGCAAGCAACTCCCTGTCATAGGCACTATATTTTTTCTCTGCTGTTGTCAGCTTTCTTGAAAAATATGCAAGAGGTTGTTTACCGTTTTCTCCGGTCTGTTCCAAGACTCCTCCGATGGCCGAGTCTGAGGCGTCGACAGCTAGAGAGATAGTAGGAGATGAAGGGTGGGCTAAAAGTGGATGGGTAGCCAGGTCATTCTTGCACTGCTGGAAAGCTTTTTCCGCTTCCTCAGTCCAGACTATTTGTCGCTTATCATTTTTCTTTGCGCCTTTCAAAAACTGGAACAACGGGGCTTGGGTTTCTGCAGCTCTGCTGATGAAACGGCGGTAGAAGTTATTCATGGCTAAAAATCTTCGCATTTCTTGAACAGTTGAGGGTTTAGGAAAATTGACGATTGCTGAAACTTTATCTTCCATTGGTTGGGTTCCTTTGGCGGTAATCCTGTATCCCAGAAAATTGACTTCTGGCTGACCAAAATTACACTTCGAAGGGTTGATGCGAATTCCGTGTTCTTGGAATCTCTGGAAGATCAGACGAAGATGGTGCATGTGCTCCTTTTCATCTTTAGACGACACCAAAACGTCATCAATGTAGGCTGTGCAGAAGTCAAGGTCTTGTAAAATGGAGTGAATGAATCTTTGGAATGTTTGAGCTGCGTTGCACAATCCAAAACTCATGAACGGGAACTCGAAAAGACCGAAGGGTGTGATGACAGCGGTTTTTGGTATATCCTCTTCTCTCACAGGAATTTGATGGTAGGCACGGAAAAGGTCGATCGTTGAAAAGAGGGTTTTTCCTTCAAGCTGGTGTGCTATGTCATGGATGTGAGGGATGGGATACCTGTCCGGCTTGGTGATGTTGTTAAGACGTCTGTAGTCTCCGCACGGTCTCCAGTCTCCGTCTTTCTTGGGTACCATGTGCAACGGCGAAGCCCAACTGCTTTTTGATGGTCTGCAGATTCCTTGGTTAATCATATATTGAAATTCTTGCTTGGCGATGGCTAGTTTTTCGGGTGTAAGCCTTCTCGCTCTTGAAAACACTGGTGGTCCAGTAGTCTCAATGTGATGTTCCACTTGATGGTTGATCTTTACAGGATTAGAAACTTTAGTGATTTCTGGAAACTCGGACAGCAGGTCTTTGTACTTGGAATCTTGGGCAAGTAAAGAGATATTTCCGTATGATGAGGCTATCACTGGAGCAGAAACCTTTCTTCCGGTGCTTGTGTCGATAAGGCGGTTGTTCTTCATATCGACCAGCAAGCCGAAGTTTTTCAGGAAATCAGCTCCAAGGATTGGGTGGGATAGGCTGCTATCACGAACGGCCAAGGTAGTGATCTTCGGAGGTTGAGGTCCACTGTTAGGAGCTTCTCACCAAAAGTAGGAATGGACGTACCGTTGGCGGCGAACAACTTCATTTTCCCAGGTGGTCGGTTTCTTGCGAGGTTTGAGGTGGAACAATTGAGATTTCGGCACCTGTTTCTATCAGGAAACGCAATCCAGTTGATTTGTCGACCAGGAATAGTCTTTTGGGTTGGCCGTGGTCGCTTGTGGCCTCAAGCGACGGCCCTGTTAGTTTTCCGGGACAAATTGGCACGGCTTGTCGCAATTTCTTGCCTTGCTTCCAAATTTTTGGTGGTACCAGCATACTCCTGAACTGGGATCGAATCTGCTTCGGGAGCTGGATCTGGTTCTGGAATACCTTCCACGAGAAGAACTTCTAGATGGTCTTCTCCATCGCGGCCTGGAATGCTGGAGATCTTGAACCATCCTGGACAGTTCAGCAACTTGCTTCTGAAGGTCTTGGCAATCGTTGCATGGGTTTCTTGCATGGCCGACGAGATGGATGGCAGGGGAATCAGTCACTTCCAGGATCCTGTCGGCCATAGTCGCCATGGCATCCAACTTCTCAGTGCTTGCGGCCAGGATTTGCTGTACGGCTGTTGGTAGCCGCTGGAGCCACAGGTTCTTGAGGAGGTCTTCAGGTACTGTAGGGGAGAGGTCACGCATCTTCCGCAGAAGCTGGCTTGGCTTTCCATCTCCTAATTGCAGTTCTTGTAGAAGCATCTTGATCCGGTGAGTCTCGGAGTCAGCATACTGCTCAACCAATCGTTTTTTCAGGGTTTCATACTTTTTGGTGTCTGGTGGATTGATGATGATGATGTCACTCACTTGGGCGATGACGTCAGTCTCGATCGCGGAAACCACGTGATGGTACTTGGTCTCATCTTGAGTGATCCCGGCGATGATGAAATGGCTTTCTATCTGGGCGAAGTACAGCGTGGGATTCTGCTTCCAGAAGGGTGGAGCCTTGAAAGCTACGCGGGACACTGCAGGTTGAATGTCAGTAGGCGCAGCACCTTCAACACCAGGAAAAGATTTTGATGAGTCATCTTCGGTTTTACCGTTCACCTGCTCGTTATCACTGGACATGTCGGTGGGAAGGACAGAGACGGTTCAGATGTGTAGAAGGTCAGGTTAGTTCGTTGAGTACGGAGTCACCACTTGTGACGGGCAGGCGAAAGGTGTTTACTATTTTAGAATGAACTCTCTATTTTAATCGAAGTAATAAATGCAAAGATTCTTTGGATTGCAGGGAGAACGTTGACCGACTTCAATAAATTTGCTATGTTGCATGTCAGACCCTTGACTGTGATCCTGCCTCTGCTCTTGTGCTTTCCAATCCATATACAGCATACACAATCAACATGCACACATATAGCACACAATATAGCACAACACAATCAATATGCTATTATTGTTTACGGTTGTCTTAGTGCAGCCACACGAGATAACAAGACGTCGAACTTTCTATTACGAGGAAGGAGCAGATGCTTTAATTCAATCAACGATAGGTGACTAAATGTTTATGAATATTTTCAAATTTCCTCAGAGGCTGAAACCTTCCTTTAATTCGCAGTTTCTTAAGGTCCGATAGACCGATTCGGCCGGTCTGATAGACCATGTACCGGCTGGAAAAGACTGGGACATGGTCCGAAAGCTCAGGATTTGGCCTTAAGGGCAAATTGAGAAGTCATATGGATATTTGTCTGGAACTTAGTACAGAGAAAGTCCCACAATTTCAATGCCTAAAGACACTATTACTAGAACACCCATCCCAGAGAAATACTTCACTATTTCAAATCCTGGTAGGGATGATATTGAGAATATTATTGACAATAGCCCTGTTGGCTCTTATAATTGTTACACAGATGGATCTAAATCTAACTGCACTGGCTCTGGGGCAATTATTCGCACCAAAAATCCTGGTAAAGACTTCTCTAAGTACCGTTTGTACTTGGGATCAACCTCAACCGTTTTTCAAGCTGAGGTAATTGCAATTCATATGGTTGCAAATGAGCTCTCGGCATGGAACCTTACAAATGAAAACATTTTTATTTTTTCAGATAGCCAGTCAGCCATTTTGGCTCTGTCTAACCCTGACAAGTTCCAACGCTGTGTCTTGGAGTGCACACTTGCACTTAATCGACTAGCGCTAACCCCCAATTCCGTGACTATTAGTTGGGTCCCATGCCATAGTGATATTCATGGAAACGAACTTGTTGATACCACCGCAAAGGAAGCTTCACAGCTTGCTGTCAGTGGTCCCGAACTATTCTACCCTTTGTCTTATCAGTCTATAAAAAGATGTTAGGAATTGGGTAAAGAAAAAACATGTTCTTGCATGACATTGCCGCGCTGACTGTGAGCATACCAAAATGGTTCTTAATTTTCTGGACCTGGAAAGTAAATTCCTTCACCTCAGCAGACGTAAATCTTCGACAGGTAATATAGGTAGTTACAGGTCACGCCAACTTGGCTAATCATCTTAATACCTGTGGATACGTTGACTCTCCCACCTGCCCTGTTTGTGGAGAAGAGGATGAAACCCCTATTCATTTTCTTGGGACACGCCCAATTTTCTCTTTCCCCCGGTCTGAGTTTTTTGGGTTACCTATAATAAACTTTGACCAAGTCCTTTCTTCTAAAGGTCTTCCTGGTCTTATTGGGTATCTTAACTATACTAGACATCTGGTCTCTTAATATGCAGGATTGATACATTTTGTCAATGACCCTTTGTGTGAGAATTGACCTCACAGTGACCATTTTCTTTGTCATATTGCCCACCATACAATTTTCATTTGATTATTGCTTTATTTTACCTTCCAGGATTCCCTCTAAAAATAAAGTTGTCCCTAACCCTTTACGTGTCCTCCCTAATCCTTGATGTCCACTGTGGCAGAAGGTTGTTGACCTGCCCAGTGGAACTACAGAGTAAAAGACGGATGCAGCCTGCCCCGTTATAACATATAAGGAAGGTGTCATGTAAACATGCTATGGTACCCTCCTTATCTTCAACACCTTTCCCCGACTACTTGGTTGAGTAATTGAGTCGCTTACATATTTCTGTCATCATATGCGCATAGAGTAATGGGCTATATAGCTTACACTCTTCCCTCACTGGGCGCTCTTATCTGTTATGTTATGGTCCGATAGACGCTTTCCAATGAAACCAGTTTAAGAATAACTTCCTCTGAAGCTGATCTAACTGCAATAATATAAGCTCTTGCATTTTCAACAATTCCTTTATGACTAGGCTTCCAAAGTAAATGGAATAGCCTTAGATGCCCTTGCGCCATAAAACCTAAACATCCATCTATCCAAACTAAATCGAATTTTCTAAACAGGTCAGTTTTGGAAAGAATGAGGGTACAAAGCGTGCTTACTGCATTATTAGATTTTAGATTAATTGATTGAAGAGCCGATACTACAGGTAAATTGTCAGGAAAAATTAAATGTGAAGAATCAGAATTAACAAATAAAATTATTACTCCGATGAGAGCTTAAATTTAAATGGTTGAAGTAAGTTACAACCCCCAGCAATTAAGTCGCCAATCTGGCAACCCCGCCAAATCTGTTTTACGGCAACCCTTGGCGACAAAAAATTGGCGAGATCGCCAAATATCGTGCTTCAAGCGAAATTTGCCAATTTTGGCAACCTTTACATGTTGCATTGGCTGAAAAAACCTGTTCCAAGTTCGGCAACCATACTTGTTATTTTTATTTTTTCACGCTACAGTACGGTCGCTATTTAATGTGCATGCGTGGATCTAAATGTCAATCTTATTTAATCTTAATTTTTTTTAATTAAAAGTAAATATTTTTTGTTATCGATCTATTTTTAATAGTATATTAAACAATTTTAAGTAATTATTTTTAATACTTGTGTTTGGAATTCGCGTTATTTTGATCCACGTTTTTTTTAGCCTGGTAGGATATATCGGTAAATTTCCTGGTATGTAGAAACGTTTATTTTTCAAAAATGTATTTAAAAATAAAAAGTAATTTGTAGATGGTTCTTTATTTTAATTGATTTAATATTTTGTTAACTATTGAGAATTAAGTAACAGTTCTACCCTAATGTTGAGCGTTTTCCTTATTAATTATTAAATAGATTAATATTTAAAATAATCATACATTGCTTTTGAATCTGTTATTTATTTTAAGCTTTGTTTGTTCGTGCAAAAAATAGTTAATTGCCGATTTTTTATTCAAAATATTGCTTCGTTCGTTTATGCCAGACAATTGTTAAGAAACCGGAAAAATGCGATTACCTTAAATGTTTTTGTCAGATATTTCAGTATTATGTTGTTAAGTGGCATATTTCGATATTTTAAACCCATTATTTTGACGATTTTTTGTTCAACCGTGCTCTTGGAATATTATTTTTTTGGTCATTTATAGTTGCTCATATTTACAAATTTCAGTTTTTTTATGGTGGCCGTCTCGGCAAACCACGGGTGTTGACGTCATTTCGGCTTGGCGACGATTTCAGAAAATCGCCAAATCCGGGGGCTATAACTTACTTTAACCAATTTAAATTATGAAAACTAGTCAAAGCAGCGGCGTCCCCCTCAATCTGCCTGATGCCAAACTGGCTTGTGCACATTCAATCAACACATTATGACAAAAAGAATGGGACTTCCAAGCCGAAAATAAATTTCATAATGTATCTAAATCAATATTCTGGCCATTGTTTACATCACCGAGCAGAAGGCAGGAGATAGTGCTGGCACGCCTCTTGATCGGGCACACAAGACTCACACGTGTGCATCTTCTGCTGGCAGAAGATCTACCCATGTGTCATGTGCGATGTCCCTCTAAGTGTTCACCACATTTGAGTAGACGGTCCGGCTTGTACACTGAGCAGACTTAAATACTTTAACACATTTTAAACCCATCTATCCATCAGATTTTAACTCATCCCATCATGCCTTGTTTTCATTTTTGGTTGGCATTGACTTTTATCCTTTGATTTAAGTGTTTGTTTTTAAGCGTCGTGTTGTGTTATTGTTATGAAATATTTTTAACCTTTTTAGTTGGAATAATCTAGTGTTTGGCGCAGTATGGACTTGGATGCGTTTGCGCCATAAAACCCAAACATCCATCCAATTATGAAAACTGTTTGGATTTGAGGCATTGCTTGATACCATATGATTTTGAGCGAAGCTGATCGCCGCAATTGTAAATGAGCTCTTGGTCTTTGAGGCGTCTGTTGAAGAAAATTTTTTGGAGGCGCTGTTCTTGTATTCAAAGAAAAGATTGCTGATTTTGAGTCCAAGAGATCGTTGGTCTTGAAGGGCTATTCGAATGAATCGGGAATTTAAAGTTGTTAGGGCTTGGGAATTCTTTTGAAATGGAGAGGCAAATTTCTGGGTGTTATTTTAGATAGAAAGCTCACTTTTTTTTCACGCGTTCAACATCTACGGCAGTAGTGTAATAAGTAAGAGTTCTACAGTATGGTAGAAACTGAAGCCACTAACCACACCATGGACCAACACGAAGACAATATAGGGTGGCAAGTGGGGCCCGATGGCCGAGCGGTTTGGATGGCAGACAATAACGCTAGCAGTTAGCTCGCTGTAACGGGTGCAGGTTCGATTTTCGCCTTTGCCCTGGGTGTACTTAATTTATCGGTATCGGAATTATAAATTAACTAGCGCTTATTAGGCTTAACTGACACTCAATTCGGGATCCGTAGTGAGCCATGGCTACCGATGGCCGATCAGTACAAGTCGTTCCTCTACCCGTGTAGCTCTAGTGCGACGTTAATTCAAAACCTAACCTAACGTTCCTCTACCCTACTATAGAACTTTTTGTAATAATTCATCATCATCCAGGGCACTACAGCCTTGAGCAGGCCAGGGCCGTCCCAACGAGCTTTTGCCATCTTGATCTACTTTCGGCCACGGCTTTCCAGTTGTTTACTCCTAAGGTTAGTAGGTTTCCTTGACTGCATCCAGTCATCTAGTTGGTGGGCGACCTCTTCTTCTAATTCCATCTGGTTTAGTTTGGTTTGAATAATCGTCGCACTAGAGCTACACGAGGGCTATTGGCGACGGGCGTCGTATTTTAGAACCACAGTCAGGTGACGAGCCATCTGGTTTAGAAAATGTCACCTTTTTGACTGGGTTTTGATCTTCCAAACGAAAAACTTGTCCCAGCCATCGAATGCGGTTTGACATAATTACTTTTACAATGTCCGGTTGTTTGTACTTTTGATATATCTCATTATTATATAGTGTGCCATACATTATTTTCACATACAGCTCCAAATATCCGTCTTAGAATTTTTCTCTCAAAAATCATCAACTTATTCATTATTACTTTATTGAAGGGCCAGCATTCGTTGCCATATAGGATGACAGGTCGTAGCAGTGTATTACATATGTAAATTTTTGTTTTTGTACTTAGGTGTCTGTTTTTCAGTTGACTTTTTAGACCAAAGTAGCATTTGTTTACCAGTGATAGACGACAATCAATTTCAATATTTAAGTCGTTTTTGCTGGTTATCATGGTCCCGAGATATTTAAATTCCTCTACAGCTTCGAATTTATAGTCATTTATGACCAATGACGTTGGTTTAGCGAGTCTTTTGCTTATTTCCATAAATTTAGTTTTATCTGCATTTATGTTGAATCCAATGTCATTAGCAGCTGCTTCAAGAGCAGTGAAGGCCTCCACTACATCTCTTTTCGATCGACCTACTATGTCAAGATCATCTGCATACGCTATAATCTGTATAGAGCTTTGAAAAATAGTGCCCCTGATATTTACACCAGATGATCTGATAACTTTCTCAAGGGCAGTATTAAACAATATGCAAGAAAGTCTCCTTGTCTCAAGCCCCTTCAGTGTAAAAAGGTTCTGACAAATCTTTCTGCAGTTTGATTGTCGAGTATATACCACCAGTACAGTCTGGCTAGTAAAACTTTATAGAAAAACTTTGACGCAATTAAAAAAAAATAGACATTTCATTTTCGAAGACTTTTAAACAAAAACAGCGTATATTCCATTGCAAGCATGGCAACTATTTTCCACAACAAAACTTATCTAGCTATTGCCATTAAGCGTATTATTGCATATATGGTCCCGTCACGAGCCGGATTCTAATATTTTCTTCAGAAGGCTCTAGCTTATTTTCTACCTCGACTTATCCTTCCAAAATCGGTAAACCGTGTATATTTGGTTAAAAAAAGTGGGGTCGACTTATACACTTAGTCGGGTTATACACGAGTATATACGGTAAATTGAATTTCAATAAATCATGAACCAACCTTGACAGGCATACAATTGCGAGTAACCAATGTATTCCTTCATGGTTAATCTGAAAAATGATAAATTCTTTTTCAAACAAATTTGAATCTGTCGTAAAGCATCTTGCATGCCCCTTGTCTTTTGTTCTGAAAGGAAAAGTTACATTAAATTCTTTTGATCATTAAGTTTAACACGCATGCATAAATATTTACAATTTGGACACCAAGTTTCATACTTTTAAAAGGAATTTCTTATGCATTACACAACTAAATCAGAATTATATTAAGTTAGCAAAGTTACAAATGATCTTCTCGCAGGACACTTCAAGCGTAACTTGAGCCGAAAAGCTAAAACATCAATCTGGAGAAAGAACTTCATGCTTCACAAGACAATTAAAACTGGTATTGAACTCCCATTCAAACAATCGATTTAATGTATTAAAATACTCAAGTTACTTAAAAAAAAATCTTCATAGATTTGAACATTATGGCAAGTAATTGAATTTAAAATATACTTCCGACTTTTTTTCATTCGGTGTCAATGTTTTTTTTTTTTACTCGGGTTGAATAAATATTTAATGAATGACCCGTCTTAAATTTTAGTTCATAAACTATCGGTTATGGAAGATGAAATAATCATATATTTATTTGCTGTGAATCCTACGATTTAAACAATTTTATACTTGAGCCTGGAGCAAAGTCTGCCCTAAGTGGCTGAGTAAATATTAAGAATTCCACAAGTTTGGGGGTTGAAATCCTGAACTGAGAAAAGCTACCCAAGCTCTTACTGCTGCAGGGGGTTGATAAAATGAGGACCAAGCTAGCTTGGTAAGTCAATAATGGGCATGAGGAAGGGGGGGGGGGACTGACCAGAACATATTTTGTCATGAACCACATAACCTTTGGTCTATAGTCCTTCCCATCACAATGCAAGCTTGTAAAGCTTTTTATTCCCTTGACCCCTAATCCCCCGAGTGTGGTTCTCCAGGAAACGCATGATGATCATCTCTGTTCTAAATTTACCTTAATTTGAAACTCTGCTATAAAGTTTATTAATAATTGTTATTGTATATATGGTCCCGTCACGAGCCGGATTCTTCTAATATTTTCTTCAGAAGGCTCTAGCTTATTTTCTACCTCGACTTATACACGGTTTACCGATTTTGGAAGGATATTTGGTTAAAAAAGGGGGGTCGACTTATACACTTAGTCGGGTTATACACGAGTATATACGGTAATAATTTTTTTTAAATTTTGATTTTAAATTTTTCTAAACATAAATTTTAATTAAAATTGAGATGAGAATTTAGGTATAAGTGTTTGTTTGTACATATTTGTACAATATAAAGTCATTTTCTTGGTCATTCTTTCAATTTTGACCTCAAAATTTGCCGCGCAAGCCTAATCCCAATGTGTTAAATGATATTAAACATAAAGCTTATTTATTTTAGTTTTGGCTAAAGTTTCATAAATTTTAAAATTTGTTTTATATTAAATAAATCTTGTAGAATTACATATAAAAAATATACTTATTTATTGAGTAGTTAAAAAATTACATGAAGGATCAAACTATACTTTGTAGTACCTTCTTTGCACATTTTTAAGACTCCTATGACCCCTTAATAGAATATACATTTGCAATATGTACTCATAGAATAACTTAAAAAATAAATAAAATTGGTGACTTAGTATACTTTTAAATTTTAGAATTTTCTATGAATAGTTCTAAATATTTTTATTAAAAAATCAACTTTTAATTTTAAATAATAATATGCTTTTGTAATTTTCAATCAAATAAAAAAATTACTGTTCAAAATATATATATTTTTTAGTATTAAAAGTATTTAAATACTTTGTAAGTTACTAATTTTACCCAAAATATTGTACTCGGGTGTCGACTCGCCACTTGACCGCAGTTCTAAATTATAATGTCGGTCGCCAATAGCCCTCGTGTAGCTCTAGTGCGACGATAATTCAATTTAAACCTAACTCCATTAATCTAACACTACATCGGCAGACGTGAAATATCTAAACGCGTACATTTTGAAAATACCCTACAATTTAGGCACACACAAAAAAAAAAAAACCCCGTCGTATTGCGCTTGGAAAGAAAGTTCCAAGAGGAAGTTATCCAATGTAGACAGACTTTAAAGGCTGAGATGGTGAGGTAGTGACGTGTGATGGAGTGATGATTCCGTAGGAAATTCAAGGAATATCATTTTCAAAGAATTTTTAACAGATTTAGTGATTGTATGTTAATCTACACCTAAATGCCCGCAATTTGATAAGAGTTCAAATCAGTGTTGTAGGAGTGACTGTATAACCCAGAGACATTGCAAATTCATAAAATTACATAAAAACATTATATACATTTTCTAAAACTAAAGAAACCAGTTAACCATAAATAGCACCATTGGATTATTTATTTAAAAAGGCCTTTTTTATGATGTTAAAAGTTGAAAAAGCATGTGGGGACAGCGTGTGAGAGTGACAAATCGAAATGTTCTGTAAGTAAATTATAATTATTTGATATTTTTGGGTACAAGTTAGGTTATACATTTTAGTGGAACAAGTTAGGTTGTGGGTCAGTTTAAACTAATCAATCAAAAACATGTGTATATAATTGGAAAATAAAGGGCAAGGTATCCTGGACATCGATTTGTCCCTTTACAGATAATAACCCAAATACACTAGCGGTCTTAAATAAAATAAAAATAGTTTCATAAATATTTTTTCATATAAAAATAATTTTATTTCAATTCTTGTCGAATTTTTAACTAACATTCAATTATTTAAATTGATTTTACTCGATTTATAATATTTAGAAGCATATCCGTTCTTAAAATGCTATAACTCATATATTGCTATATACAATAAATATTGATTGAAAGCTATAAATTTTTTGAATGTGCATAAGAGTATACCGAGTAAAATTTGGGCAAGTAGAAGAAAGGTCTTAAAATACGAGTCAAATAAAAAAAATGTAATTTATTAAAAAGTTTTCTCTAAGCTATGATAAATAGTTGTAAAATGCCATGGTATAAAAAAAATATGTTGACCTTATACGCGTCAATTGAATCGTAGTATGCTATGGGTTCATGTTAAAACCATTTGCTATTGCCGCCATGTTTTCGCTTCCTTGAAAGAGATCTTTCAAGTCGGCTCATAGTGCCGCTTAGCTTTGGAGCTTAATCATTAGGATTTCCGGCTCATTAACACAGTAGCAATGAACTTCGACAACCCAGTACTAATAACAGGCTGCGCGCGACAACGTTGGATAGCGCCACAATTATACATACAAACCTGTTATTTCAGTTTGTTTTGATGTTTCGTAATAAATATGGTTTCGGTTTACGGTTTCAAAAGGAACGGAAGTTTGGATTTTCCGCTTTTCATCTGTTTGGAAAAATGTTTTGCAGTTTTTTTACACCGAAGTTTGTCTGCTACCTATTTCAACAATTTTCGGGATTTCTAGGGAATTCAGTTATTTCGATAAGCAGTGTCATAATTAAAATTAATTAGTTAAGTTCATAAAAAAATTTAATTGCTTACATTTTCGAAATTTGATACAAAAGGTGTTTTTCCTTTATCAAAATTGTGTGTTACCTATTTGAATAATTGACTTAAAATAATGTTTTGTTATTATATGATTTTTTTAATATTTGAAATGCTTAGAAGACATATGTAAAACCACTACATAAGATAGCTAACAAATGTACGATCAAATTCGGGATCTATTTCCCTGATTTTTCTTTGTTTTAAATTATAACCCCTTCCAGGCACCATAATTCCCCCATAATTTGAAGTGCAAAAAAAAGACATAATAAATTATCGATTTACTGTTATATTTATCTGTAATAAAGTGTTTAGTTTAAACACTTCACTCAACGAAAAAATAATGCTTACATTTAGTTCCGCACGAAAAGTAAAAAAAATAGACTATTTTCCTATTCGTTTTCTCATCGTATTAATTCCCGTCATAATAGACTCATTAAGAAATTTATACTTCCGATAAAAAGGTACCGTAACAATACTCATTTAAAGACAAAATACAAAGTAAAAAAAACCCTTCATATTTTCTATTTCACGACTTGAGTGTTTGAGCAGTTCTGAAAGCTGTCCATTATAAAAGATCACACACATCTTTCCCCCATGAATGAATGGTAGACAATCCCCAACTGCATTTGGAAGCTTTCTAATAGCTGCGAAACAGGGATAAGGCGTTGTAAAGATCATTTGATCAGACTTGATTTTCATTATCAAGTGGTTGGTCTTCCTGTCGTTTGTAGCACATTCTCACGCGACCATGTTAACGGGACCCATACAAGTATTGCTGGTAGCTGATTTGTCTTGAATAGCTTATTGGCCAAGCATGCCTTGGGAACTAAACACTAGGGGTTCCGCGTAAGTAGACCACCCTGTATAGATGCTTCGTACCCCAGAGCTCTTAATCAGGATAGTTGGAATGGGCACTGCAAGGGTTATGGGTAAGGGTAAGGGTTATGGTCCGAGCCGTAGTGCTACTGAGATTAGTTAAGTTTTTGGTTTGTTTTTAAAGTTGCTTCCAATAGGCAAATGTACGGCCACGCCTGCTGTGACTTCACAGCTATGTAAGTGTATTTTGTACTCCTCAAACTACCCGTCAGCTCATTAATTTAAAATAGCCTTCGTGTAGCTCTAGTGCGACGATTATTCAAAACCTAACCTCATTAATTTAAATTGGAACAGCTACGGCTGTAGTGACGTCCTAGTTGCGTCAAACATTGTCTTACACCCTACAAACAAATCCCACTCGTCCTTTTTCGAATAGCCCATTTCGTGCATTTAAAGTAGAAAAAATTTATTTTTCTTTAATATTGATTGGAGATTTATAAGCAGTGTGTGCTCGTTATATGGGTCATTCTTGAGAAAACGTACAAAAACGTCCCCGAAAGATATCTTTCGTATGAAGAAAAGTTATGCTTTCACTTGAATAAATTAAAATAAGGAATATTTTATCTACTTACTATCGCTGAAACAATTCAAAAAATTATTTATTTTGTGTGCAAATTTGTGTCCACAGACTATAACTAATCATTATGTAGTTATGACCATATTTTAATAGCCTGTTCTTATGGTGAAGAGTCAGCTTTGGACCAGCCTTCATTTTGGAACATTTCAAGTTCGACGACGATATCTATATTTGTCCTACTCTTCTGGGAGTTACAGGAGGTGATAGTTCATAAAAAATTCGTCCTGTAATGCATAAATTCTGCTACAAATGGTAACTTTTTGGGATGCAAGTCCAATAATCCTGCTTTTCTTCCTCGTCCCACGAGGGTTACACTTTTTATATTGATGGTTTTTACCGTCGTCAGAATGATTCTTCAAATATTTACGAATTATATTTATTGATCGTTTAATTAATATGCTGATTTCTTTTACAGATTAGTCACAATATTATATAAGGGTCATTTTTTTTACCTTTTTGGCTTCAGGCAGTCCCGCAAGCTTTCCTATTTAGTAAATTAGAATAAAACAGATAAATTTCAACAAAGTTGGCCTTAAGCTTATTTATAAACAATGATAGTAAGCTCCCCTAAAGTTCAAATGAAGAACTAGTTAAAATATTTGGTACCTGGGTTCAAAATAAATTTGAGTTCATAAATCATTTTCCTCCATTTGACATGCTAAAAAACTAAAAATAGATATTTTTATTTAATATCATTTTTTGAAAAAAAATATGTGCGAAAATCCTTTATTATTCTTCGAATATACAACACAAAAAATTCGAATTGTGAGCACTTAATACAAAGCGATATCTGGTGAAAAGAATGTTACTTCATAAATCAATTTCCACCACTGTATCTCCGACCTAGTAGGCATACACGCAGTCAACTTCGCCTTTAAAGTCCTACCCTAAACCGAAAAGTTCGTGCGAGTGGTCGGCGACAAGTTTGTCGGCAGACGTTTCAGTTGCACATACCGTATATAGGTTGGCAGTTTGGTTAGGTTAGGTTTGAATTATCGTTGCACTGGAGCTACACGAGGGCTATTGGCTACGGGCGTCGTATTTTAGAACCATAGTCAAGTGACGAGCCGACACCTGAATAGGCACCCAACGCAACCGTTAAGGACGACATTGTACGCCGCGTTTTTACTTTGAAGTATATTTAACGTGCACTCTTACATAGGGTATTATTCGTCGGACATTTTTGGCTGCACGGGCCGTTTATAGGTCAACAGTTATTATGGCGATGTGTGAGAATTTGGCATCACCCAACGGCAGACCCTTTCCAATATTTGATAACAAAACGGTATATTTTAAACCACAAACTGTAAAAAAAAACTCCTTAACCATCGCAGTGTGATATTGAAAGTCTGCAATTTTAGAAATTTTTGCACAGCGCACTCGGACATTTTATAGAACAATATATGTATTAGAGTCCAACAACTCAGACTCAAGTCGACGAGTCACTTATTTTAATTTGATCTCGTAGTGCGCAGGTGAGACATGCTTGTAATTGTTGTAGCACTTCTCCAGAAGCCTCCGGGAACAATTACATCTCCCTGATAATCTGTCGGAGGTCAGATAAATAATTGAAAACACATTCAGTCGGTTCATCTTCATTCCGCATGGTGTAGAACCAAGGTGACATAATTGCAGGATCCGCCGGCCAAATTAAAAGGCGCTCTTCTCCACTTTGCCGCCCATCGACGATTTGCTTTTTTCACTGCTTGAGATTCTTCCGGTGGCTTTTTGTTGTTATTACCGTGTGCAGCAGCAGAGGCCTGTTTTTTTTCCCTCTGGATGGCTATGATGAGGTTGAAAGTTTTTTTTTTTTACACCGATGTCTGCTTTGTTTTTATGCGTCTGAGCAAGTGGGTGCTTTAGTATTTTATTTGAATTGATTATTTACTCTTAATTTTTCCGCCGATTTGATTTATATTTCTGGTTTTCTATCAATTTAGTGTGCCTGAACATTTTATTTGTAATGATTATTCGTTTAGAAATTTAGCGTGGGCAATTTCAACAAATTTAGTATCTGATTGGAATCATTTTATGTTTGTTTGAGTATCCTTAAAGTTGCTTTACATTGCTTCAAGCAATGTTAGATGAATGCTCTATGACCTCTTATTTTCACTCGTGTAGCTCTAGTGCGACGATAATTCAAAACCAAACCAAACCTCTTATTTTCATATCTTGTGTTCATATATTTATATTTCGACGGCTGATTATTACAACAATGACGAATAGTGATACAATAACAATATTTCTCGAAAAAATTATTAATTTAAAAGGGATTTTAGTGCAGTTTAACTGAAACACTCACACTGTAAAAAAAATTGATAAAAGTTTCATAATGCACACATAATGTGTACACTCTTAAAACAAAGGAGTGGAATCCAATCATATAGGATAAGTGCATTTTCGACACTGAAAAAGAGTGAAAATTAACTCAGACTGAGTTAACATCACTCTTTGTTTTAAGAGTGTATTCAATACCTTTCCTCTAAAAACCATTGAAAGATAAAACTCCAATTGCGAAACCAAAAATTTAACCTTGCTCCAACGAAATGAAAAACCTTTGGTTTTTTGCAATGTAAACAGTAATTTTCTTTAAAAAAAAAGATCTCTAGCGAGTGATAAATAGCAGTCAACTACCGACATCCCAAACGTCATGTTCCTTCTTCGTTGACTCTTTGCGAGGGTAACGCATGTTAAACATTGTAACAAATTACCCTTCAGATCTCCTGCAATCTTGGCACATTTCTCCTTTTTCTTTCGGATGTCTCAAAATAACGCTCGTTGGGGTGCGTGAAATCAAAAAGACATTGCACAACCTCAAAATAGGACGATTCTTAAATGCTTGCGACACCCCACTTTGTCAAGATCAGCGGTGTAGAACGGAAACTTTTGCTTAGGAGGATTTATATGGGTCTTTAATAACGCTAATTGATGACTTCAGAAACATAAAAAATATATAGATGTATTTTTTTGTTAGTTTTATTTGGAATTTACTCTCCTCGTTGGACCTCTTATCAATCCTATCGGGTTTAATCCACAGTGTCTGCTTAAAAAAAGTTTCCAAAACCATGCAAACCTAATGCTTTTAGTCGTCTCTATTATATATTAACACGTTGCGTGCCACTGACTCCTTAGGGAGTCGCGTGGTTCCGATTCATCGATAACAGCACATTCTAATAAAATTCATAGTGCAATTTTGCCAACAGTTCTTATGAGTCCAAGTTAGTTTGTAAACTTTATAAGCATGATGGTCTAGTATTTACCCAAACTACACGATCTAGCTCTTTCATCTATGCTTTTGTGTGATATTTAATTGACACCTAGTAATGCGGGTCATTGACCAAGTACACAAGCCTGAACATATTTATGTCCTACCAACCATCCGCCTAGTAATCCCAGATATGACTCATGAATTTCCATACATATATTTTAATTCTCATGCAGTTTTTGTGTTATTGCGAAGTGTAATCTTTCGCGAGGAACACTTCCTCGTATTTTTAGGACTAGCTGTCGTGCAGCTTTAGTTAACGACGTTAATTCAACCTAACCTTGCAATTTTACGACATCGAACTAAGATTTGTACTTGTTCGAAAATGAAGAATAGTTCGTTCCTTTCTATTGTAACGAACATGTTTTTAAAAACAGGATGTTCTTCTACTTCATCAGCCTCTATCGATGAAGCCTCAATCGATGATTTGGTGGCAGCGAATGTGTTAAAATATTGCATATAGTTGTATAACGATTTTTGCTACTGTTTATAGTAATACACTGCGTAGCATAATGATAGAACCACCATGTATTTTCAACGTAGCATAAAATAATTGAAAGAAATCATTGAAATTAATACTTTTATTGGAAATATACGTAATAAGAATGAAAATAGCAGATTAAAAACATAGTACTTGTTTAACTTTTCGTGTAATGAAATAAAAATGCAAATATTATGTTGCAAAATGATAGGACCAGTTATAATTAATACTTAATAACATAACCCTTTTTGGCTGTAACTTCAAAAATTCGATCAGGCATGCTTTTGACTGGACGTTTAAGTACATCTGCATTTATATTTTTGCATTCTGTTATAATAGCGTCGTTTAATTCTTGAACAGTTGTATATTGCTTTCCGGTGGCGTATACGGCCCTGCTTAGGTACCCCAAACGTTCTATATTTTGTTCAAATCAGGATAACAAGCTGGCCAGGAAACAATGCCAAGGCGAGTTGGCAACGTAAATACTGGCATTATGATGTTGGAATTTCTAAAATGGATCCCCAATTTTTTCTCCAAACGGCAACAAATTGTCTTCCAACATGTCTTGGTAGTTTTCTGTTTTCATTCGACCAGAGAGGAACACATTATTGGTCTGCCCTGAGCTTCCAAAGCATTAGCGATCGTCCCCCTCCACTGTCTCTTAGAGAAAATACTTTCTTCATTTCGAAGATCCATCTAATAGTACTCCCATCCATCAGGAACATCTAAGTTGAATTTTTTTCGTCACTGAATACTATTGAAGCTACTGTTCTTTCCAAGTCATATGCTCTTTAGCCCATTGCATAATATTTCGCTGGTGAAGCTCTGTAGGTCTCGTTGTGTTTTCTTTTTCTTGTACAGCACAAGATGTTCGTTCCTCCTAACCACTCCTGATAAAGTAGACTTGTGAACGTTGATGGTGAGGTCTCGTGATAATCTGGCCAATGTTTCCCCGACTTTTAGTTCCTCTACAACTAATTTTTCTTGCCGAATTGTTAGCTTTCGAGGTCGTCCAGTTGATTTCTTCTTCCCATATTTTGATCTAAGATGGAGAAAGTTATTAACCACGTGTGGTGAACGTCCAATATGTCTTGCTATATTCCGTGACGACAATTCTGCTTGGTTTAAAGCTGCAATTTGCCCCTTTTCAAAACCTGACAACTGCTTTTTCCTACCCATACTTAATTAGTACCTTTTCAAATCTATTGATTTGACTTATTCACAATAAATGCAGACTAGGTTAGTTTAACTAGATAAAACAAAGCTTTTATGGCTAGAAATGTTTCCGGTTGCTTATTTCTATCCTCCGTGAGGAGCTTTAACACGTGCAATTTTGCTTGTTTACTTAAAATTAAGAGTGGTGCTATCATTTTGCAACAGTAAATCTCCATTTGTTTTAAACATTTGCTTATTAAGCCACACCCAAAACTTCTCACAGCTTGATATCCTGCATTCTAATTAATTATACTATTCTAGTTTCTGGAAGCATTACAAACTCATTCAAAAATATATTATACAGTTTTTACTCGTAAGAAACAAGGTGGTTCTATCATTTTGCAACGTGGTGTAATACAACTTGTTTAGCTATAGTCCATTCCTTTTTAATATAACATGAAATATTCTTTTTCAGCTCTTTACTGATAAGTTCTATCCCATAAATGCATTTCACCAATATGTGTATTTAAATTTATTTTATGACTGTGGTTCTAAAATACGACGCCCGTCGCCAATAGCCCTCGTGTAGCTCTAGTGCGACGATAATTCAAACCAAACCAAATTTATTTTAATACCAATCATGTGTGGGTAGATATATTCGTGAGAGTACGAAAAAAAATATTAAATGAGTGAAATAAGTGCTCTTCACATGGGAAAAGACGCGAGCTATTGACAACATTATCAATGATGTAGATGTCGACTCGTCACTTGACTGTGGTTCTAAAATACGACGCATTGTTTTAAATGTTTTGTGTCGTTTTTATGAACCGTTAGAACCTTTTTAACCAGAACAACCTAGTGTTTGGCGCAGCATGGCCTTAGATGCCCTTTCGCCATAAAAACCTGAACTTCCATCCTCAAATACGACGCCAGCCGCCAATAGCCCTCGTGTAGTTCCAGTGCGACGATATTTCAAACTAAACCAAATTATCAATGATTATTTTTTTAGGGATATCACAGCCGTAGACAAAATTAGGTTGGATGAATGGATGTTTAATTGTAATAAGTTTTAAGTAGTTGTAAAGTAGTTTTTAGTCATTGAATGCTATTTATCTGTTTGGTTTTTTTTAGGTGACTTAATTTCTAGAGGTTTTAAAATATAATATCATATCTTGAACAGAAAAAAGGTGTGTGTAAATTGCCCTATTTATAATCCATATTCAATCCAATTCAATTGAACTTTGATACGCCCAAGTTGCTCCTCCAAAGCACTCAAAGTGTTCACACCTTTTCTCGATTCATTCATCTTGTTATTAACAGGGGGAAAGATGGATCACCTTTAATTGGCGCGTGAGAAGCTCTTTGATGAATGGAATGGAGGAACAAAAACTGGTTCCATGGCGCTAAGATTGAGCAGCTGAATTTGTGTGCGCACTTATGCTAGACGTGCTTTGGAATACAAAAGGATCAACGTGGATACTGTTTGGTTATTATTAACTTATGGCTTTTAAGTAGGGAAAACTCGAGCAAAAGTAACTGTTCCGCATAACTCGTATTTTGACATTTATCATTGCTTACACTCTTAAAACAAACACTCCCAATTTACCTCAGTCTGAGTGGATTTCACTCCTCCAGACTGGAAAATGCACTTTTTCTTTTGGAGTGGATCCTTTGTGTGTTAAACCTCCGACAGGATCACTCCAAACGAGTGAGGGGCTGGGGAGCCCAGTCGGTTAAGCACTCGCTTAGCATGCGGAAGGTCCCAGGTTCGGGTCCGGGCACCGCCAAAATAGCTGCCGACCTATAAACGGCCCGTGCAGCCAAAAATGTCCGACGAATAATACCCCGTGTAAGGGAGTGCACGTTAAATATCCTTCAAAGTCCTAACGCTGCGTACGATGTCGCCCTTAACGGTTGCGTTGGGTGCCTATTCAGGTGTTGGCTCGTCACCTGACTGTGGTTCTAAAATACGACGCCCGTCGCCAATAGCCCTCGTGTAGCTCTAGTGCGACGATAATTCAAAACCTAACCTAACCAAACGAGTGATTTTAACTCAGTCTGAGAAATTATGCATGCCTTTAGGGTGTCGAAAATGCACTTCTCCAACTGGAGTGGATTTCATTCTTTTGTTTTAAGAGGGTACTTTTCTTACATTAGTGGGTGCATTTTATCCCACCATATACCTGTTAAAATTCATTTTGCATCTGTGCGTTGAAAGAATTTTAACTTAAACTTATAAATCCTGACAAACTATTATTCTGAATGGAATCAAAGTGAGTGAAATTATTGAGCTGACACTCGGCGTTTTGCTCTTAATTCGCTGTTTAAGATCGCTACTCGTAGAGCCAATATTATCAATTTTACTGCTTAAATTACGTGTTCTAACAGGTATTTTGAAGTGCATTTAGCGTCATCACTCACTTCCATACGATACAGTTCGGTAAGGAAAGATACAGGATAGACGGAATTTCAATTTTCGTTGCTGTAAAAATGCATTGCATTTCATCCCATACTATTACATAATTCCAGTTCTTCAAATGCATATATTTATTAAGTAAAATGTCTCAAAGCTGTTTTAAAAACACAAAGAAATGCACAAAATAAAGATTTCAATGGGGAAAAAAGTTTATACATTAGATCCACCAAAGAACTTTTGGTCATTTACAGGCGTGACCTACACTACATTTGACGTTTCAACACATGTTGCTTTCTCTCTCATAGTTCATACAGTCAGTCACAAAAGTCTACGTACACACCCTGATTTTCGGGTATTCAGCGCAGAACTCGTAATTTCAAAATTTCAACTTTATTTTCGCAATTATTTCTCATAATAACTCAGGCAAAATAAATAAAATTTTCAACATATTTGTTAAAACGCAAAGAATATAATAAAAGTATGACATTATGTGGTCACGAAAGTCTGCATACAGAGACAGGACACCGAAATTTTGAACACTGGACAAAAATAAATATACCATTAATACTTGGTAGGGCCTCCCTTTGAAGAAATGACTGCATGCATTCGGTTTGGCATCGAATTCACCAGATTCTTCGTCGTCTCGGGTGATATTTGGGACCAAGCAAGCTGTATACTCCTTCTTTAGGGTTTCCATGCTGGTAATAGATTGATGTCGCATTTTTCTGTCGACTTCCTCCCCAAAGGTGTTCGATAGGATTAAGATCTGGAGACTGTGAAGGTGAATGCAGTTGCTTGGGCGTTCTGTAGAGCAGCCATTCCTTCACAATCTTTGCTGTGTGCTTAGGATCGTTGTCCTGTTGGAAGATAAAGTTGCTTCCAAGTCCCAATTTTCTGGCTGATTCAAATAGGTTGCCTTGCAAAATCTTCAAGTATCCAAAACGATCCATATTACCCTTGATGAAAACCAGATTGCCGACTCCAGCTGCTGCCATAGCACCCCAAACCATTACACTACCTCCACCGTGTTTCACTGTTGGAGTCAAATTATTTGGGTTCATTTCCGTGTTTTTCTTTCTCCACACTTTTCCACGGTCATCACTTCCAAAAACGTTGAACTTGCTCTCGTCGGTGAACACAACTGTTTTCCAAAACTCAAAATCCTTGTCGATGTATGCAGAAGCGAAGGCAAGTCTTTTCTGTTGGTTCATAGGTGATATGAATGGTTTCCTTCTGGGAACTCTGCCATTGTAGCCGGCTGATCTAAGAATTCTACGAACATTTTCTGGGTGTACCACCTTTCCACTTGCTGTTGCAATTTGATCCCCTAATTTTTGGATTTTTCTTACTATGGCTCTTGCTTCTCGATCATTGAGCTTAGCTGGACGACCACATCGAGATTTGCTGAGCACATTTCCACGTTTAACAAAATTTCTGTAGATTGTTTGCACAATCAACCGACTTTTTTTTTACAATTTTGGGCGATTGCGGCATAAGATTTCTTTTCACATTTCAATTTTACTACCAAATTTCGAAGTTCTAAAGATGTTTCCTTTCCCTGGCTCATTTTAAAGCAATTTTAATTATTGAAAAGTCTCGGAAAATAAGCTTTCAAATAGCTAACGACACGTGCCACCTCAAACTTAAGTAACCTTCAACAAAACTTCATATGCAAATGTTCTCTTATCAGCCAATCGAGTGTATGCAGACTTTTGTGACGCGCTAATTTTTGCATATTCACAAAATTTCCCAGTAAATGCTAATTTGAAACTTATTTTATTATGTAAATCAGTTTTTAGTGAAAAGTGAAAGATTGAATTGATTTCTCAAATTGTATTATAATCAGGTTATGAAATAAGCCCCTTTTTAATTGTGTATGTAGACTTTTATGACTGACTGTAATTATTTTATTTTTCGAAAAGAGATCTTGTGTGTCATTTTACCCCTGAACATATATACCCCATAACATATAGCACTCCGTAAAAACGTTTTTTCATTTAGTATTTTACCAAAACATAATGAAGATGTGACTTGCACTCTATGAAAGGAAGTCGCCTTTTTGGTTATTTTAAACTCTTGATTTACTGCACCATGAAGAAACAAATTAATATTCTTCCCGTGCTTATTTTGAATAAAAGGTTTTAAACTAAAGAAATTAATTATATACTGCATCCATTGTCCCGAGTAAGAAAAATAACTAAACTTAATTATGTTTAGTTTATCATGTTAGTTATTCAAAAATTACTCATAAAACATAAATAGCCCTCGTGTAGCTCTAGTGCGACGATAATTCAAACGAAACAAATAAACATAAAACATAAACCAGCGAGGGAAAAAGGTCTTAAGCAAATGCCATAAAGGGTAGGGTAGTTAACATTTATATTACGGCTTGTGTGCTTGATCAGAGACCCGCTTAAAAGCCTTCGGGGAAATAAGATAGACACAGAAAGAGTTTTACTGTCACAAAGAAAGGAAGTACACCCAGGGCGAACAAATGCCATAAATTCATCAGAGTTTAAATCTGCATGCTCTGGTTACAGATACAGAATTTAAACAGGACTACAAATATTATATGCAGTTGTTGATGGTTGTTGAAATACGTTGTGCTTAAACTGCGTGATGCCATAATTACAAACAAATATTGAACTAGCAAAGAAAAAAAGTATTAGCATTATTGTGCGTGACCTAGACTACATTCAAATTGTGACTTATACTACATTGTGTGAATTTTATCACTGATATGACAATTTAGGTAATAATTATATACCTAAATAGTTTCGAACATATTGTTATGAAATATTTTAAACCTTTTTTGGCTGGAATAATCTAGTGTTTGGCGCAGTATGGCTTTAGATGCCCTTGTGCCTTAACATCTATCCATCTATGGTTTCAAACATAGAAAGTTAAGCATTGCATAAACTTTAAAATCAGAAAAAGTTACAAAACGTCCAAAAAAGTCGGGTTCTGCTAATATTTATTTCTTTAATAGCAATTTCTGAAAAATCATCCTTTTTAGGCCACGCAAAATGACTTCTCTATCAACCATTACATATATTTCATTTTTATTAAATAAGCATATTTACTTAACAGTTGCCCCACAAAATATTTGATGCGAATTTTTCCAATACCGAAAGAACTAAAACCCAATTTCTAGCATCAAATCTGGCTTCAGAATTTTGTTGGGAGATAGGGTAGACTGACCAGTGAGTGAACATGTGAGTGATTGTCTATATAGCGCCCTAGATATTTAACTTCATTTACTAGTTTTATCTTTTTACCATTAAAGTGTATTTTGGGTTTCCTGACTATTGGTTTATGAAAAATATAAAATGTTAAATCGGCATGTGGGGAGCCTTGTGGTCAAGATTTCGATCTCGTTATCGTAAGGTCTCGCGATCGAGTCTCGGTAGCACTGAAGACCCACCAAATATGCGGAGTACGTGCTCGTTAAATCTGTTGGGACCGAAAGTCCTGTGAGTGGTCAATGCACATTTTCCCACGGGCACAGGTCCCTGGAGACAATTTCCCTCGCCTTCATGGACTTGTCTAAATTGTGGAAATGGCCCTCGATAGATGGCATCATCTGTCACGTATGTGTGCGGGTGTGTGTTGTGTCTGTCTTACATGAAGGATTATAAGCGGGTCTCTGACCAAGCACACAAGCCTGAAAATATATGTATACCATCCAACCAATTCCTACACGTGATAGAAATTTGTAAAAATATTGAGAAATTGAAAAAGTGCTTTCCAGGAGATTGGTTGCTAGGTCTCTGTTTTTTAGTGTTATGATGACCTCTAGTTTCTTATTGATCTTAAGATCCTTTTAACCCAGGTCTGTTTGGTTCAGGTTTTGTTGTAGCATTTTGCAGATGTCCTTCCCGTTTTGGTAGGATTCAGCAGATTTTGTAATAAATTTGGGGTCCGGTTTTGGTTGATTATATTTTACTGCTGAGTCGTATGAAAATTGTTGTGGTTGGTATTTGGATATTGGCTGATTTTGTAATGAGGCTTTGGTCTTTTGCAACTGTGTTGGTTTCTGCTTTTTGGACGATATTTTTACCAATGCAATCCGCCAGATGGGCAAAGTTGGCTCGGCTTGGGATTCAGATATTTGGGCTGTCAGTCTGTCAATGTTTGTTGTTGGTATGCTAACTCTTGGATTCTAAAGAGTAGATCGTCGATGTTCTTTCTGACTGTTTTGTCTTTTTTTGGATTTGTATGTGAATGTTTTTTTGCTCTTGGCTATGTGGTTGGTAATCTCTGTGTATTTGTTTGTGTCCCCTGGTCTACTTCTATCTGTGATGTTTGGCACTCTGTCAAGTCCTTTTTGGGTGGGTGATACTTCCTCTATCGTCTCTGTCAGATATTGAGTCTAGTGATGTGTTGCACTCGTCCATGATTTACATGGAATCTAGACCAATACTGGTGCTATTTAAGATATGTTGTAATAAGTATAATAATGTCTCGAAATCTCTATTGTGGCCTGTTGTATCACTTGGAGTTATCTAGTGGAATCTATTAGAATTGTGTGGATTTGGAGAAAAAAATTAACCTATATCTTGAAGCTTTAAAAGATGACAGTCGTCGACTGACAACTGGCTCCTTAATTTAAGAGACTTTATGCAAATGGATATGAAAAATGGAAAATAGATGCGTAAATCGAATTAGAACAAAAACTACCCGTACCCTTAACAGCTGTGAAGTTTGGTATTGAATATGACTTGCAATGTATTTAATACAATGCTTTTATTTGCTGTAACTCAGTTTTGGTGTAATTATACCAGTGACTTTGTTAGGATGTGAATGGTAATTGAATAGGACTGATCAATGATCTTGTCTGTACAATTCTAGTCCTTTGAGCTTGTGATCTTGTATCACAGATTAACAGTAGTACCCTTTGCACTATTTGTGCTGTGTGACGATTTAGTATGAATTGTCTGAGTGTGTGATGAAATTAATGCAGATTAACTTGTAGTCTCTTAGAATATTTGGAGCTGTACTACTGTATCAGCTATGAAAATAAATGATAATATGAGGCTGTATTTGTATGGTGTATTGTGGACAACAGCCGTCAACAGGCGCCTGGCTCTTTAATTAAAGATACTTTTTGTATCGAGGAAACTAGATTGGAAAATGCGACTTGGAATACTAGAGTTGAACAAAAGCCTTATCCTTGACAGCTGTGTGTATTGAAATTGTAACTGGTGATGATTAGTGGACACCACTTATCTACACTTTTCTTGGCTCTTTCTTTTCTTTTTTGTTCTAATGGTTGTTTGGGCCAGTGGAGATATGGTTTGATAACCAGTGTGCTAATTTTAGTCTCTTGTAGCACTTAAAAAAAATATTAATGCACTTGTTAGTGTTTATCAAGTGTCAAATAAATGCAGCAATGCTATAACTCTTAGTGTGCTCTACAAGTGTCAACTTGTCTGACTAGCCAGAAATAATGTGGATCTATTAAATTTAATGCTAAAATGGCAGATCATCTTAGCGATCTAACTAATATTAATAAGAAAATAGGGCCCAGTTAATGAAATGGAAACCGCTTGGAAGCCTAATGGCGTGGCAACTTCAAAAATTAATAGAATGTCACCGAAAAGCTAAAAAAATAAAACTTAAAACATGGGCCAAAGAACGAACATAAGACTAATAATCAAATGACACTATAAAGGACTTAAAAGCCGCTGAAAAGTTAGCTGCGCGGTGTAGGAAGACACGTTCGCCTAACGGCGTGGGAGCAGCAAAAAATTAATAAAATGGCAAATAAAACCCCAAACTGCCATAAAACCAAACAACCCTTGCTGAGTTGACGGACGACATGGTTAAGACAGGCGATATTGACTCGGTTGTTAGTGTCGTTACTGATACTATATAAAATGCTGCTGTATTATCGATTCCTATGACAAAAGGCAGACTTCCAAAATCTCCTAAGCCTTTTTGGAACCACGACTGCTCACAGGCTGAAAAGCAAAAAAAAAACGAGCTTGGGGAACTTCCCGTCGCTATCCTACTGAGGCAAATCTTATTAAATTTAAATGGGCTCGGTCCCAGGCCCATAGGATACGATGCGAAAGCCAAAGGTCATCTTGGCAGCAATACCTTAATTCTATCAGGGGTCACGTAACATCAAAAACTGTTCGGAAGAAAGTAAAAAGAATTTCGGGTCGTTACGCTGACTCATAGCCTCTTTCTATGCTTTAACAGAATAACGTTTTATTTACTTCCCAAGAGGATATTGCAGATTAGCTCGCAGCAGCCTTTGCAGCTGTCTCCAATGGTGCTAATTATAACGCTGACTTTTTATCGACTAAACAAGAAGAGGAGGTTGAAAAATTGAATTTCAGACCGTATCATGCCAATGGTTACAATAGTAATTTCACTATCTGAACTACAGTGTGCCTTAAAAAATGCCATTCATCAGCCCTCGGTTATGATAAAATCCATAATGAAATGTTAAATCACCTAAATTATAATTCCTTACAAGCCCTTTTACATCTTTACAATAGAATATGGAAAGAGAAAGTTTTCTGACTTCCTGGCAAAGAGCAATCGTAATCCCTATTTCTAAGCCAGGAAAAGACCCTCTAGATGCTGGTAAATACCGTCCCCTTGATTTGACCAGTTGCTTGTGCAAATTGATGGAGCGGATGTTTAATGCCCGCCTTGTATATTGTTTAGAAGAAACAGGGGTCTTCTCCCCGTTTCTGAGTGGTTTCCGACATCATACAAGTACCTTGGCTAATATCTTGCTTCTGGAAACCCCCATTCGTGAAGCCTTTGTTCCCAATCAGTACCTCGTATCCATATTTTTTTGACATGAAGAAGGCTTATGATTGAACATGGAGGTATGGAATTCTGAAAAAACTATGTCATCTTGGTTTCCGTGGTAATTTACTAGTCATCATTCAGAATTTCCTTAAGACCCGTGTATTTCGAATTCGTGTCGGTTCCACTCTGTCTCGAGACTTTTACCAACGAGAAGGTGTTCCTCAAGGCAGCGTCCTCAGCGTGGTGTTATTCATATTAAAGATTAATGATATAGTGAATCGGCTTCCACCAACTGTTAAAGGC
The DNA here is from genome assembly GCA_023701765.1 of Hylyphantes graminicola. Taxonomy (NCBI): domain Eukaryota; kingdom Metazoa; phylum Arthropoda; class Arachnida; order Araneae; family Linyphiidae; genus Hylyphantes; species Hylyphantes graminicola. Next base: position 48,295,450 of record CM043122.1, read on the forward strand.
ACTTTGTTCGTGGACGACTTCCAAATCTCCTGTGCCTCAACTAACATGAGTACAATTGAGAGACAGCTGCAGATTGCAATCCGCAAGATCACGGATTGGACGAATAATAATGGTTTTGTCGTATCTAACCAGAAAACAATCTGCTTGCACTTCTCCCGGAAGCGTGGGCTTCATCTCGACCCAGAAATTGTATTTAATGGTGTGGCTCTGCCTGTGAGATCAGAGGAAAAGTTTCTGGGTGTTTTATTTGATCCAAAGCTCATCTTTCTTGCTACACATTCAACATCTACGGCAGAAATGTAATAAGTCACTGAACATTTTAAAAGTGCTCTCTAATACAACTTATGGTGGTCATAAAACATTTATGCTGATAATTTACCGTGATTTGATACTACCCAAGCTTGATTATGGTGTCGCGGCATATGGTTCTGCCAGACAATCGGCGCTCAAGTATCTAGACACTGTTCATCAACAGGGTCTGAGGTTGGCTTCTGGGGCTTTTCGTACTTCTCCAGTACAAAGCCTATATGTTTTATGCCAGGAGCCATCCCTGCAACATCATCGGGGGAAAACTCTCATAAATAACTTCCGGGTACCTCTGACATAATGTTCGGCATTTTCAAAGAAATCAATATTTGCATTTTAACAGGGGCAAGAGATCTCGTCGAATGTTGAATCTAAATAGATAAGCAGGAAAAGGTCCGTGTCCCTGTTAAAAAGTAAACTAAGAACTTGTTTTTGGGTCGCCAGTAGCCCTCGTGTAGCTCTACTACGACAATATTCAAACCTAACCTAACTTGTTTTTGATGACAAATTTTTTCTTTGGGGGAGTTTTTACTGGCCCAAGTGACAACAAAAACAATTGCGGCCAGTTCAGCTTGAAAGACAGAGTTAAAATTACTTAATTTGAACGTAAAAATTTTGTGAACATCGTTATTAAAATTGTTAAAAACACAAACAGAAAAGCCAACTTTGATCAATTCTCGATCCATCAGTATAAATATTAAAAATTTGGCTGCCCGCGGGCGGTCCCAGGGTAAGGTCAAAAGGGGCAAGGTCCAAGGGCCTATAAAAAAGAGGAACATCTATCAAGAGTTGGACGGAATCAAGAAAATTTACTGGGGGAGTAGGAATTGAACAGTCAGGGAAGACCCGAAGAGTCAACATTAAATTTTTTTTAAAAAGAGTTATCAGGTATTCCCCCATTGCACATTATGATAACACACAGAGAGCACTCGAGGCTGTTGTTTTGTAGGCACCGAGGATCTTCAAAAGGAACCTTTGAACTGAAATTTTTTTAATATGGAAACCATTTAAGTATTCTCCCCAAACGCCAGCGCCGTAGCAAATTATTATTTCTATTACCGTTAAGTACCACAATTTTAGAAATGCCCTGTCCATGCCCCAATTGAAACCAATTATTTTATTAAATCCATTAAAAAAAACCTACACATTTACTAAATGTTTCATTCAAATGAGGAACAAAATTTAAATTAACATCTATGGTTATACCTAAATATTTAAAAAAATGTAACATAAATTGAGGAACCATCAATACGAAAAATTTTGGGACGAGACAGGGCGCCCGATGCAGTTTTTTTTTATTTTAAAACCCTTTTTAAGAAAAACAAGCGCCTTGGATTTGGCGGCAGAAATATGTAGTCTGAGATTTGTCAAAACTGAAGGAATTTCAGCCAATACATTATTAATTTTTCCTCGAGCGCCCCCCGAGTGTCAGCAGCCCCCACAAAAGCAATATCATCTGCAAATGCCTGTACAAAAACAGTTGGGGAGTTGAGGGGGGGGGGGTTAAGCACAGAGTTTATGTAAATAATCCAAAGAATTGGGGCAACTACAGAGTCCTTTACCCTTACCTGGGGAGCTCCTTTATAAATAAATTTCTCGATCTCAACCCCATTTCCGACAAACGTGACTGTACGGTTTGAAAGATAAAAAGACAGAAAAGAAATAAAGTAATCGGGGAAAATTAAACCTAAAAAGGATATCAAATAAAACACCTCAATCCATATTATCAAATGCAGCCTTGATTGAGAATTTTGTTAGAATTGATTTAGAATTTAGAAAATTAAGAATTTTTAATAGAAGAAAGGAGAGTGTGGACAGCTAGTTCACAGCTCCTTCTCTCCCTAAAACCAAACTGGTTGGGATGAAGAAAAGACCGCCCTTCCCAGCCAAACATTTAACCGGTTAACCATTATTCTTTCAAAAATTTTTCACAAGGTTGGGAGCAGGCAAATAGGTCAATAAGAAAGGCTGGACGAGGGGTCTTTACCCGATTTCAAAAGAAAAAACACCTTTCCCTTAGTTTAACAGAATGGAAAGAAACCAAAACGCAAGCATTTATCAAAAATGTTGAGCAAAAAATTCGGATCAACCCCAAAAATTCCCTACCATATTAAATAATTTGGGTTATCTAAACCGGGGACAGATGTTGAGGCGGGCCTTGTGGATGAAAAGCCAGTCACAGAACCGGATGTTTTCTCCTGTTCTGATGAACTGGCTGCCCCACTTGGAGCCCGCCACGCACTCCATTGCAATGCCTTGGCTTGGGTATTCTTGAAGCTTGATTACGTGGTTGGTGCGCAAGATGGACTTCATCACTTTCTGGATGAGTCTTCGCTCGTTAGGCTTGATTGGGTGTTCACGGAATGAGGTGGAGATTAACCCCCACTCCGGGCAGGTCCAGGAGACACCGATCCGGCGGGATGCATTTCTGGTGGAGGACCAAACCGAGGATATGTTGGCTCTGTTGCGGTGGAAGGGTGGGTCGCACGAGCCCGAGAGGAAGACTTCAACATCGGACGGTGTGGCCTCCAGACGGGAGTTAAAGGTGGATGTGCAGGCCTCGATTTGTTCCGCGAGGTCGGACCAGGCAACCTCACGGACATGGGGAAGTCCTCTCCTCTTGAAGTGAGGAGTTTGAAAGCGGAGTCGACCAGGATGATGTCGTGCTCGTCTTCAAGACAAGGGATTCCCAAGCATTTTGCATCAAAGGCGCCATATATATAATTACTGCTTGCGGAGGCAGCTGGGGGGGTTCAGGCCGATGGGGTTCAGGGTGACCTTGATGTACTTTCTGATCTTGAAATCCACCTGGCGAAGTTGTTCTTTGGAAAATTGTAACGTCCTCATGGAGAAGTTCAGGGCGGGGAAGAAGAAACTCTTGAAAGCATCGATGCGTTTCCATTTGGCGAGGCAGGATTCTCCAATATTCTTCTCGAAGTCAAGAATCTTCTCCACCTCCTCGGTGTTCTGGAAAAGCTGGAGTCCAATAGGGGTTCCGAGGAAGGAGGAGGGCACTTGGTCTGGAATAATCTTCAGCTGTTGATTGGAGATGAAGAAGGGTGTGAGTCTGTTACCTCGTGGGGTGGTGCCCGAGAGGTGGATGCTGTTGCATTTTGCGGCGTCGATGACAAATCCAAGTCTCTTTGTCAGCTTGGGAAGGAGGTCAAGCATTGACTGGAGCTCATCAGAGGATTTGGTCAGGAGAAGAAGATCGTCAGCAAAGCCCAGGACCTTATATTCATTGTCATTGGACGTAGAGGTATCTTGGAGGCCCCTGATTAGGGGGGTCAATGGCCAGGTTGAATAGTTGGCCCGAGAGGGGGCAGCCCTGCCGGACACTGTTCAGGACATCAAGACGGTCAGTGATTCCGTCACCAGGTGACAGGTGACTGCAGTCCATGGTCCCCGATATTCACCGATGGTTGACAGGTTTTAAGCCCACGAAGTGGGCTTATGACCATTGACTGCTACTGACTATTTTGACGCAACGCCTTTACCCACCCAACCCTGGTCTGATGAGCGTGGACCCGCACGTGTGTTTGACGGGGCGCTTGTTAATGATGTGTCTTGTTACAGTGTGGGAACTTAGTAGAATGATAGTTATCTTAATATGGTGACTATTTTTTGTGTCCTTGTGGTTTAATGATCAGATGTTTTATATTCATTGGAGTTCTGTTCTTACTAGATCTTAATTGTGAGTAGCCTGGGAGATACTTTTAAAAATTTGGATGTGATGAATGTGAAATTGGATGTTGTTGGCAATGTTAAGAGTGACTGATTAATGTATGTGATGTTATAATGTGCCGTCGCCAAACTATGGGAGTCCCCTGGTCGCAACCCAAGGAGTTCTACCGATGTTATAAGAAAAGTGGCCTTAGCCGATCGGCTGAGGATAGAGTTGTTAGAAAGACTTAAGGTCACTTGGTAGTCTGCGACAGGGAAAAATCGTGAAATGTAAGAAGATGTAAAAATCAATGCTAATCATACAATATTTCCTTAATTTAAGTAATTTTTGGTATACACATAGTATGAATATATTAATGTGTGAATTTACCAAAAAAAACAGTACAGTGTTGCCAATTTTTTTTTACAAGCAACTATATATCAGTCAGTTTCTATCGGTTATCTTAAAGTGAGTTTGACTAAGGTGTGCACGAAAAAAAAACAATATTTATTTTTTTCACTTTTGATGGTTTCATTTTATACTAATGGTTTGAAACTTTGTATTGAATACAAAATAGTCAAAGAAAACATTCTTTTTCTGTGATATTATACTCCAAAATTACAAATTAACGAAAGACTTTTTTTAAAAAAGTACATAATACCAATTTCAAAAAAATATTCATGCAGTAATAACTATTTTTTTGTTTTAAAATACAGTTTTGTGATTTATTAAACTATGTACAAAATTTCAAGACAATATGTTCAATAATTTTTGCGTCGTGCGTACCTAAATTGAAAAATTCAACGTTTTGAGAAAAAGCGAAAAAACAAATCCTAACACATATTTACCTATGTGTCTCATTTTAGTGCAATCCAGGCCCATAGAGAGAAGTGTCTCTCTTTGCGGATATCTCTGCAATCCTTTGCTGCTGCTTTTTTTTCCCTCCGGGCCTCTTTGGAGGCTTTTTTGAACGATCGAGCATGCTTCGGCAACTCGTCGCTGATCAATTTTCCTGAAGCAATCGAGCATGTTTTTGCCTGGTTCCATGCCTAGATTTTTCAAGACACTCGTTCGGGAGCTTACACCTTTGTTGAAACAGATCACAGCGTCTCGAACACCAATTTCCAAAGCTGTTATGCCCACAAAAGTTGTTTTCGGCAGTCGCTGCCACACACATTTATTGAAGCTCTCGTTAGGATTCTGGGTCTTTCCATGCAAACATCTGTCAAGCAACACTTTACTTGAAAGGGCGCGGAAAACAGGCTTGATCGCAAGCATAACAGGTTTGGGCAAACTATTCTTATGCGTATATGTAGGTCCATTCTGTTACATTCTAAAAGTTCAACTAAAAATTACATGCATCCAGCAGAGGAAAGAAAAACAAGTTTTTAAAAGTAAAACAGTTACTATTTATTTCATCTTATATTTCATAAATAAACAACATTTCAATCAACAAAACATTGCACAAGAATGGTTAGAAGTGGTCAGTTAAAATAAACAACAACAATTAAAAGTAATTAGTTACTCATTTTTTATGTCGTAAGACACCCGACTGACTGCTACAAACGCAGTCGTCCACGAGGCACGAGACACCGACTTAAACTTTAATTGGAATCAACTACATGTTAGAACATCAAAAAATTCAAAAAGAGAAAGAGTGCAAAGTCCACGATGTGTTGACTATTTAAATCTATCCAACTTCAATTACTTCAGTTCAGTTCAGATAAATTACTTCACAAAACTAAAACATATGTAAATTAGTAAGTCAACCGCACATCGTTTCGTGAACAACTCAACTCTTAAAATTGTAAACAAACCGAAATCTTTGTTGATGTTTTTGATCTCGTTACCGCACGATGAGTAGACATTTTTGTTATGGCTAACAGTTATACAGTAAGGCCTTGTTATACTTGCACCAGGTGTCTGCGTCTGTTGGACAAAGTCCATGCTGTGGGTTTCTATTGGTAGACAATTTGTGAAGATATATAGCCCACACAGCTTGACTCATAGCAGCGGCGTCCTTGCCTACATTAGCTCTAATAGCTTTGCCATAATACGTCTGAAAATTTGCGATTTGGACCTTGGTCAACCTATTTCTTCCTGACAAACTCTTACCATCCGAAAGTTTTTTCTTTTTATAATCAGAAACTACTTTTCGCAGTCTTGCACCCATACGCTTTTGTACGTGAGCAATGCATTCCAGTTTTTTTATCTCTGCGTCATTACCATAAACTTTTGACGATGACACTAAATCAAAAGCTTTGGAGTCTCCGTCTCCCAGGAAACGAGTGTATCGAACATATTTCGTTTGTTCTGATCTCTCGAACATTTTCATCACACCGTGTGCTTCCATGCCACCACTCGATCCTGTGTAGTTGTTCTGACACACATGGGTAACAGCAGGTTTCTTCTAGCACAAAAAGCAGTACTTGGACATGCTTTCAACATCTAACACCTTGCCCTCCAGAGATGTCACAACAGCGACTCCATTTTTGGATGTGTGCCCTCGCTTCTGCCATGTTCCATCGAAGACTCCACAAATATCATGGCCATTCAATTTGCCAGTTTCTTCGACAGCAGACAGCAACGATTTATCCGAAACATCTTTCAGGCTGAGTAGTAGCTTTGCATACTGGCTTGCAAACTTGGTGGGTGGAGGTGGCAAGTTTAATATTCCGAGCAGGGTCTCGGCAGCATTTTTAGCCTGCCCAATGCATCGCATACCGTACACAAGGCGTACATTTACATCATAGCAGCTGTTGGTTACTGATGAAGTCATAGCACTTGCAGCGTTTGCACAATGACTACAGCTTATCATGAGGTTAGAAGCCAATCCTTTTCTGCTGGAAATCACTTCAGTTACTACAATAGTATCGGTTATTTCACAAAATTTACATTTCGTAAATTTCCTACACTACCTTTTTTTTCGAAGCACTACAAGCTTCTTGAACTTTTGAGATGTATTGAATAGCTGAATTACGATGCTGATTGGGCCGAAGTTTCCGCTTTCCAAAAGATTTCGTACGCCCCATTTTTAGAAAACAAAGCAACGTTTTTCGAAAACTAATTGAAAATATTTCGCTCAAACATAACATCTAAAAAAGTAATAATAATAAATACACGAGGGAATAAACAACAGCAAACCGTAGTCACAGTTACAGTTAAACCTATGCTCGGTCAACCAATCCAAAAATACATCAATAATTATTATAATAATTTAAAAAAAATTGAAACAAGCCAAATAAATTTGCTAAAATGAAACCAAAACTAAAAAATAGTGTTTTTAATTGCTATTTTTACTCAGTTCTAGTTTGAATTTCAGCAAAAAGTTGATATCATTCGATAGCTATGAATGTCCTCCATGAAGTACAACCGATTTTGAAAATTCGAAATTTTGATAATTTTTGACTACCCAGGACCCTTAAAGAATTAAGCTGTCGTTTTTATATAACCCAACTTGGGGTTTTCCTGCTTTTTCTATTTTTTTCTTTTTCTAGTTTTTATATATTTTTATTTTGACCCTCCTTGGAGGTTTTTATATTTTTAACTTATAAGAGTAGACAGACGTTTTTGTTTTACCCGACTTGGGGTTTTCATAATTTTAGATTTTTTATTTTGACCCTCCTTGGAGGTTTTTTTTTAATATGTATATATAATGTGTGTTCCCTTCCTTTGTGTAATTATGGTGTTGGTTCGCAGAGGTCTGTTTTTTGATTGTAGAAAGTTTATGATGTCTTTGCAGTTTTGTAATAAGCTTTTTTCCCTTGGGATGAGTCTTTTTTGTGCTTGTCTGTGATGTCCTGGATTTTTAAAGTGTATATGGCTTGTGAGTAGGCATTCGTACGACTAGTGGTCCAAGTCTCCTACTCCCCCACCGCAAACGCAATTTGGGGAGCTAACTTGCTTGATTTTATAGAAGTAGCTGGGTGTCGGGGCATGGCCTGTGAAAAATTGTGTGAGTGTTGTGTCACCTATGTTCTTGTTTAGGTCTATTTTATGAATGAAACTGTGTCTTCCTTCTCCTTCCATTGTCCATGGGGAGCCCAGTCGGTTAAGCACTCGCTTAGCATGCGAAAGGTCCCAGGTTCGGGTCCGGGCATCGCCAAAATAGCTGCCGACCTATAAACGGCCCGTGCAGCCAAAAATGTCCGACGAATAATACCCCGTGTAAAGGAGTTCGCGTTAAATATCCTTCAAAGTCCTGACTGCGTACGATGTTGCTCTTAACTGTTGCGTTGGGTGTCTATTCAGGTGTTGGCTCGTCACCTGACTTTGGTTCTAAAATACGACGCCCGTCGCCAATAGCCCTCGTGTAGCTCTAGTGCGACGTTAATTCAAACCAAACCAAACCTTCCATTGTCCATCTTGTCTGCCATTTGTCTATTGAAGAATCTTTAAGGTGTGATAGTGGTTTTGGTAGTAATAGTAGTGGTGTGTTTGTATCCTCCACTGCTTGTTTGGCTAGCTCATCTGCTCTTTCATTACCTGTAATGTTGTTGTGAGCTTTGACCCATTGTAGTGTGTATTTTGTTTTAGATGTATGGAGTGTTTTTTGTATTGATTGTACTATTGGTGAGGTGTTGTATGGGTCATTTATTGCTTGTAGTGAGGAGTTGCTGCCTGAGAAAATTGTTATGTGTTTGTGATCATTGTTTTTAGTGTTGTTTCTTGCATGTTCTATGGCTGTCAATTCTGTTTGGAAGACGCTGTTAAGTGTCTGTAGTTTTACTTGCCATGGTGTCGATCTCTTGTTCTGTGTTGTATGGGACGTATGCTGATCCGACACCCTCTTCTTATTTGGAGCCATCCATATATATTGTGATGTCTGTTTTGGTGGGGTTTTTTTGTTTGGCCAGATGTTGATACCTTTTCCTGTTTGTGCTGGGTGTCTTGTTAAGTGTTGTTGTTTTGTTTCATAGTCTTTGTGTTTGCATGTGTTACCTTCGTATTGCTCAGATTTCCCCATTCTGCCAACTCTTGCCCTTACTGCCTCCTCTTTGATCTTTAAGTTGAGGGGCAGGACGCCAGATAGTAAAGTGGCGTCTATTGTGGGCGTTGTTCTATAGCCACGGCTGATGGCGAGCAAAAAGTTCCTTTGCAGAGAGAGCACTTGTTTTAGTTTTCGTCCGATTATCACTGTTCCCCAGACCGCCGCTGCGTGGCATATAATTGGTTCAATAACGGTTAAATATAGCACTTTTAAGAATTTTGATGATAGTCCCCATCTGGTTCCATATGTAGATCTTAATATATTGAATATTATGGGTGTTTTTGTTTTTAAGTATTGAATGTGTGGTAGCCAAGAAAATCTATTGTCAATGTATAGTCCTAAGTATTTTACTTCATTAACTATTTTAATCTTTTTGCCGTTAAAGTGTATCTTGGGTTTTCAAACTGTTGGTTTGTCTTTGTGAAAAAATAGGGCTTTAGATTTGTTTTCTGCTATTGATAGCTTGTGTTCATTGCAGCAGCGGTCGAAAAGTTCTAGTGATTCTCGGACATTTTCCTCGATGTTCTCTCTGGTGTCGCCCGTTACCACCATGCTCACATCGTTTGCAAAGGCTCTGATGGTGGTATGGGCAAGGCCACCTAGAAGAACAGGCCAGGACAGCTGTCGAACTTTGCCGAGTCACGTGACCAAGAATCCCTCCTTTGGTCACGTGATTCTATCGAACTTTGCCGAGTCACGTGACCAAAGGAGGGATCCTGTGGTCACGTGACTCGGCAAAGTTCGACAGCTGTCCTGGCCTGTTCTTCTAGGTGGCCTTGGTATGGGCTGGCCAGACCCTTGTTAAGATGCCATTGAAACATGGGTCCCATAGCTCCGGGCCGCCACAAAAGCCTTGTGGACAGCCTCTCTCTATGTTTCTGGTTATTATACCAACATCATGTTGAATTAGAATCTGGCGATCTGATAGGTAGTGTTTAAGTGTGTAGCATATATTTGATGGGACTTTGACGTCATGAAGAGATTTCAGGACCTGGGGCCACCATAGGGAGTCAAAGGCTCCCTTTAGATCTAATGTAATAAGTAAAACATGTTTTTTCTTTTTGTATGATTTTATCTCCTCTATGACGTCATTTATTGCATGTTCTGTAGACACTCCAGTTTTGAACCCATATTGGTTTGGATTATTAATATTGTTCTTGACATTTGAATGTCTTAGTGATAAGTAGCTTTTCTAATGTTTTGCCTATTCCTGGTAGTAGGTTAATGGGTCTGTAGCTGTCTGGTAATTTTGGGTCTTTGTTTTCTTTGTGAAATAGTGTTAATTGTCCTATTTTGAGTGTTTTTGGGAAGCAGTGTAAGTGTAGGCATCTATTAAATAATGTGTTGAAGAGATATGTGTGTGGACATGCTTTGTTTATGTATTTAATAATTTGGTTGTCTATTGAGTCTGGATCAGGGGCTTTGTGTCTTGGTAGGTTCTTAATTATTTGGCCTTTCTTTTTTTGTGAAGGGATTGTCGTCTGGAGTGTATGTCATGATAGTTGTCCCTAACTAATGATTGTTCTTGTGTATCTTGTGTTGGGTCATCCTTTAAGAAATGGGCGTCTGGAATTGTGTTTAGAATAGTATCAATGTTTTGTGAGTTACTATTGTCGGTGGATAGGGTTGTGAAGTTTGTGGGTTTGAAAGTCTTTTTTTGTGATTATTTTGTGTAGAATGCCATATTGCGTTTTATTTTTGGAGCAGAATTCATTCCATTTTTGGAATTTCGTCTCCAGTATTTGCTTTTTATACTTTGCCAGTTCTTTTTTGTATGTTAGTAGAAGTTTAGCCCTTGTGTCTTGGTCTGTTTCATTTTTGAGAAGTCTTTTTATTGCTCTTGTTTTACTTTTTTGTGTATTTAGTTCTGGGGTCCACCGGTTTGCTTGTTTTGCTTTTTTGCCTGTCCTTATTGTAAATCTTTTTTTCGCAGACCTCCTGTATTTGTGATGTTATGTATTCTGTGAGGTTCTCGAGATCTTGTTTGTCTTTGCATGTTTGGATCTGGTTTTCTATGTCATATAATTGTTCTTGTGTGTTTTTCATGAATTTTTTGCCTCTGCAGTTTGTGTTATATCTTGTGTTAACTATTTGTTGTGTTTTTGTTTTTAATTCCATGATTATATATTTGTGGTCTGAGCATGATGTTGTGTCTGAGACGTGCCAGTTCTGAATGTTTTGTGAGATGTTAACTGTTGATAGTGTTAAGTCTGGCCAGCCTTTTCCTGTTGTCGCTTCAAATATTGGTGGATCTTTGTTTGTGTTTTGCAGAATGAGACCTTTTGCGTCTATGTATTCTGCCAGCTTGTGTCCTCTTGTGTTGTGTTCTGGATATCCCCATCTCTTATTCCAGGAGTTGAAATCTCCTCCTATTATAAAGTGTTTGCCCCTGTTGTTTATTAATCTGTCCAGTGTGTGTAAAGTGTCCTCTATGACCCCATGGCCGTCAGCATAGACTGATACAAAAATTAGTGTTTTATTTATGAAGGTCCGGCTTATAGCTATAATATCTTTGGAACTGTGTATAAGTGTTGGGTGCCAGTTTGGGTTATTGATTATTATTGCTGATCTTGGTGGTTCTGCTGATTTGTCGTAGAATGTATTGAGTCTATGGGTGCTGTGTATGACATTTTTAACTGTGTATGGTTCCTGGACTAAAATTATATCTGCTTGTTGTTGGTTTATTCTGTTTATTAGATTACTGCTCTCTGGCTTTTTGTAGATTGATTTGTATGACTTTGATGTTTTCTATTGTTTCTATGATGCTGTGGTTTTGGTTGCCTATTTTGGGACTTCCGCTCCCTGTCATCTTTAAAATATTTGATATTATTGATTGTAAGATCTTTGATTCCATTTTCAAGGTAATATAAATCTTGCTGAGCTTCAATTGTTTTACTTAGTGGTGGGATTCCTGCGAGAGTTAACAAAGTTTCATTTGCAACAGAACTGTAGCAACGAGTTATAGCTAAAAGGGGAATTCTTTGCAATTGCATAATCATATCCTTTTGTTTTTTGGTTCTGTTGTACCATGCATTACTTCCATATGAAATTATTTTTTCCGTTGCACCCAAATATAATTTCTAAGTAACTTTGGATTTTAAACCCCAGTTAGCTCGGTAGATTCTTTTCAATTTACCAATTGTTGTAATAATTCTATTTTTAATAGAGTTCAGATGATTTATAAAGGTTAATTTTTTATCTATGAGAATTCCAAGATACTTTAGACTATCTATGTATTTAATACTATTACCATTCATTCTGATCGGGGGCAATCTTGAAATCTTTGTATTCTTTTCAATGATCGTGTAATTACATTTTTGAATATTAAAGCTAAGTTCTTTATTCTCAGCCCACGTTGCGATTTTATTTAACTGTTTTAAAGCAAGAGTTTCAAATTTATAGGCATATTTGCTAGTTCCGTACAGGATAATGTCATCTGCATAGGCTTGAATATGGAAATCTTCATAGTCAATCTCCAAAACATCATTCATGTAGATGTTCCACATGAAAGGACCAAGACTTGATCCCTGGGGAATGTCCTTTTCATAGTGGTAAATCTCTCCATTGGAGAGTCTTATTGATCTATCTCTGAGAAAATCACACAATGTTTCTTCAATGTAAAGAGGTAATGCCAGTTTGCGAATGCATTCTGAGAGTTTAGCAATGCCTTCAATAGTGTGAATCATAGCAAAGTCGAGAGAAATAAGTATAGTTAGGCCTTTAGTAGTAGAAATTCGCTCGGCATAGTCAAAGATTTTTTTTAGCGTGAGGTAGAATCGAGACACCATGAGTGCCAGCGCCAGGTGGAGAGGTGGTGCCAAGGGCCCGTAGATGGTTGCCATCTTGACCACGGAGCTGGCAAGACTGAGCAGTAGTCAGGCCATTGTGGGATTGCATAGTGGCATCAGTAGTGCCAGCACCAGGTTGAAGGGTGGTGCAATGGACCTGCGGATGATCGCCATCTTGACCAAGGCGCGGGCCCAGGTGAACTGCAGTTGAATCAGTGTGGGGCTGCAGGATGACACCATGAGTGCCAGCACTAGGTGGAGAGGTGGTGCCATGTGTCCGCAAATGGTCGCCAGCTTGACCATAAAATGTGTCCAGATTGACAGCAGAGGCACCAGTGCGAGGGAGCGAGTCAGCACAGGGAACCCGCACATGGACATGACCAGCACGGTGGTCCGAGCGAGTTGAACAAGGGCCAGTATGAGGCCCATAGGCGCCAGCGTCAGGGAAAAGTGAGGCCCCGCTGACCCCAACTGGGGAGCAAGATCGATAGATAGTTCAGCAGAGTCAATATGAGGCAAAGAAGCAAGAACCGAGTCCCCACCAGCACAAACAAGCCCCAGCACGTGAGGCAGCATCAGGGGGCCGTGAGTTGGCATGAGGTCTCGAGGCAGTGTGTCCAGAGGGGCCAACACGACCAGCATTACCAGACGTCGTCCGGACCCCAGTTCGCGGGGGACAAGAAGGGCCAGCATTACTGCCAGCAAATGATCCACCAGCGATAGGGAGTTGGCGAGGCAGGGGGCTTTCTCCCAGTGTTGCAGGGTCAGATCTAGTATTTCTCCTCCTGGGCGCAGTGCCAGACGGCCCAGCAGAGGGGGTGGACTTCTTGGGGCGGGGGGCATGAGGTTTGCACTGGGCCGTACCCTTTTCATCCTGTTTCAACATTGACGATAAATATGGGAAATTAACCTCACACTTGGTGCATCTGAATCCAACCCGCCCATGGATCTGACTAGCATGAGCCTTTAAAACGTGCTTTTTGAAGGATTCGATGCCAGAGTGGATCTTTTTCCTCGCGGCATCATCAGTGCTGGCATGAAGCTCCAATGGCTCAATACCCCCAAAGACTCCAGATGATATGGTCGAAGTTCTAGATGCAGTGCAAATAGGACATGAAATAAGTAACTTGATCGGGTATGGCACGTCCAACGATGGCGTAGAAGTCGTTATTAGATCCGGGACGACCATTAAAAGCGTACAACAATTCACCTGTCAGCTCCAGCACTCTGGTCACACAATCACTTTGGTCACACGATCGTCGTTCAACACAAGCGTACAAAAAGCAGGTCAAAAATCAGCTATGATCACAAAATCACACGATCATCGTTTAACTCGTTGTTTTAACCGTTGCTGACAGTTGTTGGTCCGTTGTTGTAACCGTTTGTTTTAATAGTTCTTAATAGGAGTTGCCATGCGGGCAAAGCGTATGGAGCGCAATGCCATACACATCAACGGCCCGTGAGGTGGCCTATCCAAAGGTGTCGAAAGGACTACCCCATAAATTAGGCTGATAAGAACAGATAAAAACTTATTTTATGGAAATCAAAAGATATACAAAGTATCAGACTTGCCACACAGCGTATTCAAACATCCCCCGAAGCGAGTTTGAGGAAATTTGTCATATGGTGGTGTACATAATAAAAAAAGTAAGTATGCATCAAAAAGGGCAAAACAAAACAGTACAACATAAAAAGGTGATGTAAACACAAAAGTAAAATACAAAGTATTCCCAAAAAGGGAGTCAGTCGTAATAATAAAATACAGTTCGTAGAACGTGTCTTGTACACATGAGGCCCCGCAGAAGAGAGTTCTTGATGGGAGGTTCCACACTGGCACAGCAGCAGAGAGGTGGTCGGTCCGTATCAGAATGAGGGAAGACACGAGGAAGCAACCAGCCAGGTCGTCTCATGGCAGGAGACCAGGGCCCGTTGACCGACGATGATGGCATCAACCGACGCGGAAATACCCTTGGAGGCCAAGTCATCGACCAAACGTTGATTCGTTACGATCTTAATTCGACGGGCCTTTGTCAGCGCTTCTACGCGGTCCTCAAATGGGACCTTCACATCAATGATCTTGATGGAACCGTCGGGTTGCCGCACGACAATGTCGGGAAGAACAGGAAGGTCTGATTCAGGGACCCGACGGTTCACTGTGATGGTACCGGACCGGCTGGGAATGGCGCGAGCCACACGATCTTGGATTTCATAGTGTCGAAGGTTCCATGTGGCGCTGCGGGAGGTACAATGATTGATAACGTGCGGGATAGATTCAACCGAGGCCCCCACAGCGCCGACATTTACGTATTTGTTTTCCAAACCTCCGCGTGCAATTTAGTGGGAGAACACCCAGCCAGGCGCGATGTATGAAGCGCCAATCGCAGAAGCGAGAATACGACCCGTCGGTGATGAAGGCTGAGGAGGCAGGGTGGGGCTAATAGGGGCAGATATTTTCCCCTGGTCAGGCTTGGCACTAATCCTATCCAGGTAATAATCGCTAGCGGCTGATTTCAGCTGCCTGAAGAGGTAGGCCTTATACGACTGGGTAATCATAGTCGTCGAGGCCGATGACACGTAGCCAATGACGATTTTAATCATCCCCGTGCCAGATTATCGATATGGGAAACTTCTTGTTGAGGTGGAAACAGGCGGACCGAACATTGGACCACACTGTCCCCGCAACACTACCTCCCGATCGTGGCACGGGGAGAGAACCCGACAGATAAGCAAGGATGATATCGTCTGTCGGGTCCACTCCAGCCTTCTTCCTGATAGCCTCCTCGAGAGAATTGATTGCTACCTCCTTCACGAGCTCGTCTTTGCTCAAGAGCATCTTCATCGCATAGGTAATATGGTCGATGTCCATGGTGTCCGAAAGCGACAGGACACCGGCTCCGCCCTTACGAACAGCGACGCGGACAATGTTCGCGTCGGCCCGCTGAGGAAGGTTGAGGATGGACTTGACACAACTCTGAACTTTTTTGTGCACCCTCAATACATTCTTTTTCTTGATCGCCGAGTTTCGAGAAAGAAATTCGATCCGGGGTAAAATGTGACTCCGGATTGCCTGGGGCATCTGCCAGGGAGCCAATAGAGAATTGTGGATCATATCAATATGGTCGCAAACCGAGTCAATAAGTGATATATAGTCATCAGCCCACCTTCTCGCCGATTTATTTAAACACCTCATCGTTCCAAAGGAAGGGGACATGATGCCCTTGGATATAAAAGACTGCTGGGAGCGTGCCCCTGGCTCCAGGAGCATTGCGGTTGCCGAGGGTAGCTCACTTCCGGGGCTTAAATTTAAGTCCAGCCTTCTTTGCGGAATCTGAGATGCAGTTTAGGTGAGCATGTAAGTGCTCGGTGGTGGGGGCAGCCAATAGAATGTCGACCGCGTACGCGAGATATTTCACAGTGGTTCCCTGAAAATCAATGCCTTGGCAGCGTCATTTTTAACAGCTTGGAGCATATGCTCAATAGTGAAGTTAAATAAAATCGAACTTTTGGGACACCCCTGGCGTACGCCAGCCTCCATCGAGATGGCGTCCGATAGGCCTTCAGACAAACGTATCTTACACCTGGCATTAGTATAGAGAGTTTCGATAGTCCCAATGACCTGGTGCGGAACATTGATTTTCTGAGTCCTTCAATTATCAGGGAGTAAGGGACAACACCAAACGCATTTTCGAGGTCAGGCCAGGCTAGAAAGATGTCAGACTTAAAAAGTCTTGCCTGACTCAACATGTGCTGTGTCAAAAATTTGTGTTCAAGGCATCCCTCAAACCCATTTGCTGTGGTGAAAGAACCTTATTTTTATTGCCCAGGCATTGAGACGATCTGTCAGGCAGCCAGTGAAGACCTTTCCTATGGTGTTTAACAGGGCAATCGGACGCCAATTAGAAATGTCTTCCCTGTCACCCGCTTTAAAAGCCAGGGCGATATTGGCCTTACGCCAAGCGCAAGGGACAACTCCAAGACAATGGACAACCCTGCAGATAGTTGTAAAAATAAGGGCACCAGGGTATTTGGACTTAAGGACAGAATAGGGAAGGAGGTCAGGGCCAGGGGCAGAATTGGAAGAATGAAGAAGTTTTGCCCAGACCTCCTCCTTAGAAAAAGGTAAAAGCAATGCATCGTTCGAGGACGGGTCGGGGGGGGGGGGGGCAAAGGAGGTAAACTTAAACTCAGCTGAATGGGACCTATTCGCGTAGACCCCTTTGAAGTGGTCCACAAGACGGTCAGGATTGATAAGACACGTCTCCCGACCCCCATGTAAAATCGAGTCGACGGTCTTACCCGGTACGAGATTAAACTCGCGTTGGAGTTTAGAGGCCGCCTTCTTGTCGTAGTTGGCGAGACCGTTATTAAAGGACGTCTTGACGTTAATGGTGCACTCTCCCGTCAGGGCATTAAGATCGGCAGGGATCGCAGTTGTAACAGGGGATCGGCGACGACGACCGCGGCGATCTGGCTTACGCAATAGTGCTTGAAGCTCTGCCGTGAAAATGGTGATTTTATCCCAGACCCGGTGTCCCCCCCCCCCATTTGGGTCATCGAATTCAATCATTAAACCGGAGCCCCTAGCTAACTTTCCAAAAACTATTATATATGGAACCATATTTTTTAGAAGTGGCAGAGCATACATTCTGCCACGCAGTACATTTAGCTTGGTTAATCGATCTTTTACAAAATGCCCTGCTTTTTTAATATTCCAAAGAAATTAAATTAATGAAACTAAAATCATCATTATTTTTAAATGCTTTTTTATGTCTTTTAAAAAGAGCTGTTTTGTTCCTGAGCGTGGGTAGCTCCCGTGTCCACCAAGAGATAGCTTTTTTCCGTTTTTTCTCGACGTTTTTAAAAGCACAGATTTCAATATCATTAATAAAATAAAAAAAAATTCTCAATCATCAGTGCTGGACATGGAATTAATTAAAATATTGTAATCATTTTAAAGGCAATTGCCTTACTAGAAAACTTTGCTAGTGAATATTTGGCTTAAAAGTAATAATCGTCAATTTCAACAGTAGTATCTTCAAAAACGAAAGTAATGTATTTATGATCATTATTGGTTTCCACATCCAGCACCCTCCAATCCTTTAAAAAATTTACTAGTCCATTTGTAACTAAAGATAAATCAGGGTTACCCCTTCCTCTGGTGGACACAAAAGACGGGCCCAGCTCAGGATTATTTAAAAGGTTTAAATGTTAGATAACAAAAATAGTCTCAGGAGTTCCACCCTCTCATTCTGTGTAGAATAACACCAATCAGGGGACTGACAATTAAAATCACCAAATAATATATAGTTGGAAAAATTAAACTTTATATTGTCTAGCTCTGATATTTGCCTTTCAATGTACCCAAGCGGTCAAAAATAAACAGAAGATAAGTTAAAAGTTCGATTAGAAAGATGTATATCAACAAAAACAGCAGATTCGGTGTGACACATAAAAGTTACATGTATTAAATTATTACTTGGGAACCCTCAAAACGAGAGGAGTAAATCCTAAGGCCATGTGGAAAAACTGTGGGATGGCCTCGGACAAAATAGGGATCTTGGAAACAAACAAAATCCAGATGATGCTGAGATATAAACGCTAATAAACTATTGGTGGGAAGTTAACGAATGGTTCAAATTGATTTGCAAAAATTTAAGAACCGTACTCAACCCGAATTCGTGCAAGGCGCAGCTGCCGACGATGCTCAAGGCACCCATCCGCCCCCGACCATATGATTTGTAGGTACTATCTCCTGGGTACCGTCATTATTTTTATTTTTTTTGTCACAAATAAAGCATTTAATTGAGCATATCTTACGATCGTTAATGTCATTTTCTCCACCACATTTAGAGATTTAGATTTACACATAACTTGATAAAAGAAAATAGAATGTATAAGGATGACTTGGCATAATTTTTTTCTTCTAAAAACCATTTTTAATCCTTAGAACTTGGTGACCATTATTTACCCGGAACGAGAGTGATCCATAATTCCCCCATGTGACCATAGATAATTATAACTAATGAGCGTGGCCAACACCTCTGTCCACCACTTGAATTTAAATGTGTGGTTTTTTTCTTTTTTCGAATAGATTTGAAATCTTTATTTTGGATACCATCAAGAAAATAAACACAGAAAGATTATAGTTGTTCAATGGTAGAAACATTGTTAAGATTAGATTCAAAATCGTCGAGACATAGTAAAAGAGCGTTAATGAATTTGTTAAGTGGGTATTTAGTTTTATAAAAAAAAAGCTGTTGGACTGGTCAGGGCGGATATTATAAAAAAGGTCAAAAGTAACAAATTTGTGGTCACTGTTAGTTTCCAAATCTAAAATATTCCAGTTGGTTAGGTGGTTAGACTGAGCCGGACATCCCAAAGTTGATGTCCTGGTTGCCAGCCGCATGAGCGGTGGCAAACGAGGGGCCAAGCCCAGGAATGTTAATTAGAATAAAATCGCTCTCAGTAATAAAATTGTCTAGGGCCTCTCCTCTCGTATCTGTTGTCTTCTCTGCCTGTTATGGCATTATTTTCTGAACAATTTAAACATTTGGAGCTGCAAATGTGAATGGGATCAGGTGATGATGTACCGCAAGTTAGGCAGCGGACTTCTTTCACCTGGCATCTTGATTTTGAATGGATAAATGCCCCACCTTTCATCTCTATATATCATTGTTAAAGGTTCAAAAATGCTTTCAAAAAGAAGCTTTTTGGAAGGCGATTTAGGAGCGTGCACCATAGAGAGGGCTTTAAGATCTGGAGTATCAAAAAGGTCTGTGACGATTTTTGGTCTTCTTTTGATGGAACGGACATTTTGGCACCTCTAGGGATGGGAATATGGTTGTTACATTTTAGGATGAGAAGCTTACTTTTCGTAGCAGTATCGAATTCCTTCTTTAGGTTTCCAATATTAATTTGCTTATCAGGATCAGTAGAGTAGAAGAGAATGACATAGCTTATGAATTAGGTCGGATTATTGGTGCCGTGGCAGAAACAGCTGCAAATTATGGAGGAATTGCAGACGAAGAATTATCAGCTTTTATTTTGTTTAGTGTTGTGATTTCCTCTTGCAAGGTGGAAACTGCTTTAGGGTCATAGTTGCATCGATATTTGTGTACTTATCAGGGATATGTTTCATTATATTGTCTTGGTTTGTTTTATTTTGGTCCATTCCTTTAGAATCCGGTCTGTGGGCACTTTCATTGGAAAAGAAGTTTTTACTTAGCGTCTCGAGTGTAGTTTGCACTGTCTTCAAAGCCTCTGAAAGCAGTGACTTTCTTCGATTGTTGAAGGCATTGTTCCTTTAGTTGGTCCAGCAAGGCCAGTTTTTCTTTGAAGTTAGTGAGTTAGATTTGAGGGGTTCTTGAGGGCAGTAAATTTGTTGATTAGAGCAACAAGAGGAGGGCATTTTAAATACTTAGATTACGAACAAAATTTCTTCCCCTCCTCTGTCTGCTTTAAATCTGCGGGCCATTTTCCAGATGTAGACGTATTGACTGATAGAAATCACCCTTAACTAAGAACACAGACAGGAATACAGCAAGAGGTAATATAGATTGACAGCGATTTGATGGAAAAATTTCGGAAAAACCGTAGCTTTAGGCTAAGTCACACCTTTGCGCGATATAAACTAAGGTTGTTTGCATCCAAATTGTGGTGGAGGGCAAACAAAACAGGTCAAACAAGGTACTATTAAAGTGATCAGGTTTATTTAACTCAAAGATCATAAATAATACAAGTTAGATAAGCAAAATATAGCAAAGGCAAAGATCAGCAAATTATAGATAACACCCGTATAAATATAGTTATTTCAATGACGTCAGCTTGACGTTGAATCGAGAAAAATGAATATTGTTAATCTTCTTCTCACACAAATCAATCACAGAATGAAGCGAATAGTTCAGGGATGATCCAAGATTCACATGCGCACAGAAGTTCAGATCTGCCTGAGTAATAACAGCGCTTATACAGGAACGCTATGCACTTTGTTGACAACCGATGAAAACTAACGAAGCGCTCAGATTCGATCTCCAAACGGACTCCTTGTTTATAGTTGAATTCAGGCGAAGCGCTCAGATGCGATCTGATGAGGACATGTGACTGGTGACCGCAATCTATGATGTCCCCTATGTACACCGATGGTTGACAGGTTTCAAGCCCACGAAGTGGGCTTGTAACCATAGACTGATACTGACTAATAATACGCAATACCTTTCCCCACCCAACCCTGTTCTGATGAGAGTGGACCCACACGTTTGTTTGGTGAAGCGCATACAATTAATTTGGCATGGTTACTTTTAAGTGAGATAATATATGTATTGATATAACAAGCTTAGATTGATGGATTAATATAATTTTGGGTATTTTGTAATGAATGATGTTCTGGTGTTTTGAAGCACATGTGTAATGTTGAAAAATCATTAATGCATGCATTTAGGTGTGTTCTAAAAGCTCTGAAAATTAACTTGGTGGATAACTATTGTAATCAGTCAATTAGAAACGATCAATTTTAAATTTCGTGTGTGTTGAATGATAAACTACAAGCAACTGATAAAAAGTGAATAAATGTGAGTGTAATTATGAAATAATCAAAAGCTATGCGCTAGCACCAAACCAAGGAAGTCTTCTGGTTGAAATCGGATGTACCGTCATTTGCATTATTCTTTAAATGACAGGTATATCATCTAAGTTGACAATTTTGATTGTGTTCAGGATTGTCAATGTCCCCACGCTTGAGGCACCTAGATTCTGAATAGGAACATTTTTTGGTCGTATGACCATATTTACAACATTTTTTGCAGTGCCTAATTGATAAGAACTCCGAGACCTTATGTCTAGTTAAACCTAAGTAGGCAAATCCTATTTTATCAACCGCACTATAGTGCATTGGGGATACTTCAATTATCCAATGATAATGGCCATTTGATTCAATTTTGAATAAAGCTTTGGATTTAATTTCTTTAAAAAGATCATTCTTCAGCATCAATTGTCCATAAAAGTTTTTCATCAGTATATTGGGTAAATTTAATAATGAACTTGGGGGATTCCCTAGTCATTATGCTCACTTTTAATTCCGCTAAGGCCTCAGAGTTCTTTGTGCAATCTTTAAATTGGTTGGCTTCCTCAAGCGAGGGGACAGAAATTTTAACTCCCTACTGGTGGCATAAATCCCGTTACATTTTAACGTATCTTCAACTAACAAGGAGTTTAAGTGTGGCTTTAAATTCTTCAAATCCGGGGGTCCCCTCCTCCCCTTTACGTAGGTCTACAAACATGGTCACGTTTTCTGTCTTTTTAGTTCCCCCAACTATATCTGAGTAAGAGGGCTGGGCCGATGAGGATGCCACATTTTTGGTGGCTAAATCAGCTTTGTTTCGATGGAGGTTGAAACCATCTCCTTTAGTTGTACCATGTTATTGGATAAGTTATTGCCCTGCTCAGTATTTTCTTTGTATTTTTTTGTCAAATTCTTCCAATACTACTTTAGTTGAGGCCAGCTCCTCAGCCCTCCCTTGGACTAGTTTAGTTATCAAATCATTAAAGTTCGATTGTCGACCTTTTCTAGTTTATCTAGTTCAGATAATTGATTATCATATAGTTGTTTATTTTTAGAGACTCTGACATATGGATTTATCGATTTCTTCCACAGTTTTAGTTAGAGCCACCCCATTATCTAAATATTTCCTCATTGAGTCTCTTTCTTAATCTCCTCTTTTTAATTTTGGTTTGGGTGTCAGCCAAGGCGAATTTTAGTTTTCCGATCTCAGTATTACCCTTATTGATTTCATCTTCTAATTTAGGAATATTTCTCTGAGAGATATTTAGTGCGGTTTTTATTTTGTTAATCTCTACATCTTTCCTTTTTAGTTAAAATTTTTTATCAACATTACTCTTGGGAGAGGAGTAACTGAGGAAACAACTACTTCGAGAATAGGGGCCAAGAATTTTGCCACAAGTACATTCCTCATCCCCATAGAAAGGGGATAAGTTGCATATTTGTTCATAAATGTATCAAGTTTTTCTAGGTTTTCCATTATGATCTTAGACTGTGGAGAATTGTCCTTCGAAAAGATTGCCCTCCACTCCCCAAGAGGGATACAAGTTGTCGGCATAATCGTATAGTTGTTACGTTTTAAATAGATAGCTGATTTTTTAAAGTCGGAAGACATTTTTATATGGATGTATACAATACAAAAGTTTACAATTAGAATACACAATAAATATGTTCACTCGGTTTACGATAAATAATCCTGTAAATGAATGTTAGTTGCAACAATAAATTAATTCAAAACTCTTGATTATCCTAAGTATTGAAACACGATAAACAAAGAGAATCAGGTTATAGCAAGCAATATAATTCTCAGATAAGGCAATAATCGTAAGATAATAGCGATAATCGTAATAGTGTAAAAACCAGGTGAACAGTATCTTTTAACTTACACCACTGATCTTCAAATAGAATACCTGAAATCTGAAATCGAAAAATAAGTGACGAGCTGCGGCGCGAAGCGCCCTTTCTCCTTCGTCGAAGACGTCCCGAAAAGGGGTTAACTGCAACGTAGAATCAATCCGGACGAAGTCTAAGCTGGAAAACTGTAGAGGTGTTGCCACAAGGGCTCTGCATAGCAGGATATAAAACGTCTGAAAAGAAACAAAAGATTAGTAACATAGTAATATAATAACAAAGAAAACAATGTAATAAAAGACAATAAAAGACATAGAAATATGGACATCAAAACAAAATGAGCAAAATGCATCGTCAAGAGAAAAGTCAGAAAGACAAGTCAAAAGGAAAAACAGCTAGTCTAAAATCACCAATCAGGGTCATGAGGGATCGTTCTGGGACGTTTGAACTTCTGTTCAACAATGGGGTCATAATTGGCAATTTGCCTGAGATTGTCGTATTTACTGTTCTGTAGTGAAGTGTTGTAATTGTGTGATGCAGTGAGAATGGCGGTGTCAATGGTGTCAATCCCAAGGTCTTTGTGTATAATGGAGTTCCTAACGAACCATGGGGCGTTTGTGATTCTACGAAGGGCTTTGTTCTGAAATGTTTGAAGCTTGTTTCTGTGTGTTTTTCTAACTGCTGCCCAAGCCGGAGAGGCATACAATAGAATAGGTCTAATCATGGTTTTGTAGAGTGTGAGCTTGTTTTTGAGTGTCATGTTGGAGTTTTTGCCAATGATAGGGTTTAAGCTAACACTGGCTCCTGTGGCTTTGCCAATGGTTTGTCTGATGTGTTCATGGAAATTGAGTCTGTTGTCAAGATAAACACCCAGATATTTGGTGTGTTTATCGTTTTTAATGTCTGTGTCAAAGATCTCAAGATGTGTGTCATAATGTTTGCGTATCTTGTGTCTTCTGAACAGGACCGACTCACTCTTTTGAGCGTTGATCTTGACACGCCAGTCCTCACACCAAGTTTTAACAGTGTCTAGAGCTGTTTGGAGCTTGCAAAAAGCTATGTCTCCGTGTTTTGATTTAGCAAGAATGGCAGTATCATCTGCAAACTGTGCTGTGATGCAATTGTCAAAATTGGGGAAGTCGTTGATGTAGAGGTTGAAGAGCGTGGGGCCCAAGATACTACCTTGGGGAACTCCTGCTCTTATGTTTGTGACTGTTGAGAGAGTGTTGTTGACTCTGACCTGAAAAACTCTGTTTGTGATGAAGGAGTGGATGATGTGAATGAGTGTCTTTGGAATGTTCTGTGTAATAAGTTTGCTGATGAGTCCCTCATGCCATAAACTATCGAAAGCTTTCTCCACGTCCAGAAAAACTCCCCCAATAGCTTCCTTGTTATTGAAAGCTTGTCCAATGATCTCAACCATTCTGTGTACCTGATGGACAGTGGAGTGTCCCCTTCTGAAACCATATTGGTTGGTGTTGATGATGTTGTTTTCGTTGATGAAGTGTTGTAATCTGATGTTGATGACTTTTTCGAACAGTTTAGCCAAACAAGGCAATAGACTGATCGGTCTGTAGTTGTTAGGTTGAAGTGGACTCTTCCCTGGCTTCTTGAAAAGGATTACAATGGCCTTTTTCCAGCAGCTGGGAAAGTAGTGTAGTCTGAGGCAAGCGTTGAAGATGTTTGTGATGTGGACTATGACCTTGTTGTCAACGTTTTTGATGGCAGTGTTGGAAATTTGGTCATAGCCTGAAGCCTTTTTGGGGTCAAGTGTTTTGATGAGTTGTTTGATCTCCTCAGGTGTTGCGTGAGTGATAGGTGATACTTTATCAACCAGCTCAATGTTAATAGGGGTCTGATGTGGTGAGAACTGGTTGTGCAGGCTGGAAGCAAAAAGCTCTGCCATGTCGTGTTCAGTGTAGACAAGTGTGGAGGGTCCTTGAAGAGGGCCGATAAGTTGTGGCTTGGATTTGAGGGCTTTCGCCATCTTCCAAACAGTGTTGTCATGTGTTGAAAGTCTCATGACTGTGTCTTCCCATTCAGCTTGTTTGTGTTGTGCAATGAGAGTTTTGACGTGTCTGCAGGCATCATTCCATCTGCTTTTTGTAGGAGGGTGTCTGGTGTATTTGTACTCCTTTCTGAGTCTGTTCTTCTCCCTAATCTTGTCTCTAATGTAATGTGGAAGTCTAGCTTCTGTGATGGTTTTAGTGGGTTTGGAGCTGTTGTCAATGTCTTGCTTGAGTTTTGTAGTGAGGTGCTCAATGGCATTGTCAATGAGGTCTGTGTTGGTCATGTTTGGGATGATGGTGATGTTCTCTCCAGACTTGGTGTAGAATGTCTCCCAGTTTGTCTTGTATTTCACTCTCTCAGGGGGTTGGGTGAGGCCATAAAAAGTAAATGTCACTGGGCTATGGTCCGAGGAAAGGCTGTCGTGAACTTTAAGATGGGGGATGTGGGGAATGCCCTTAAGGAGCATAATGTCCAAAATGTCAGGTCTATGGTGAATATAGCCTGGGAAGTGAGTGGGTTCGTCGGGGGCAGCCAGAGTTACTCCCTGGTCTAAAATGAAATTTTTGAGAGCGATACCGTTAGGGTTAGTTGCCCTACAGTTCCAATGGGTATTTTTGGCGTTGAGATCTCCTGCCAGAATTGTAGGAAGGCCAGAATTCATAAGAGCAGCAAGGTCGCTGTTAAGCAATTTGGAATTTGGGGGATTGTACACTGAGATGAAAAGAATTTCACCAAAATTTTCATTCTCAAGTACAACAGCACAAGCTTCAATAGAGGTTAGTTGTGGGAGCATGTACTCAGTATACTTAAAGCTCCGTTTGCAGTAAATAGCCACACCGCCCCCTCTGTTGTGTAGTCTGTCTTGTCTGAAGAGAGTGTAATTGGCGATCCTAGCCTTGTCACATGGTCTGAGGTGTGTCTCGTTCAAAAGCATGATGTCAATGTTGTGGTCAGTGATGAACTCCTTGAGTTCGTGTATCTGCTTCTAGAGGCCGTTTAAGTTGGCAAAACCGACATTTGTGTAAAATGTGGGGTTGTAAGTCTTATGTTGTGTATTGTGGTGTTTATTTATTGCTACACATTGTAACTAGCTCATCTAGGATGCTAATCCCAACTGTAAATTTGTCAACTGATGTTTTAGCAGCTTTGAACCGTGTGAAAGCATTCTTAATCAGGTTTAGAACCTGACTTAAATTGAAGCTCTTTATGAACTGTTGTATATCTTTGATGGTGTTGAACTCTTCTTCGTGTGTGTTGTTTAGCTGTTGTGGCGTGTGTTGGGTTTCCCCGTGTTGTAGTTGTGGGGCGGCTTCGACATGTGTCTCCACCTCGTTGATGTTTTGTGCATCTACACGTTGTTGTGGTGCAGTTGAGGGTCCAGCCGCTGTTGCCTTGGAATAGCTGAGTCCAGCCCTCACTGGGGCAGACTTGATCAGCGGCCTTGCCTTGTTTATTTTGTCAGTAGCTGTTTGTTCTTTGTTGGCATGTTTTGGTGTCTGAATGGGCCTGTTGTTGCGTTGGGTATGAGTGTTGTGTTCATCAGTCTGATCGTTGTTGTTTCGAATTGGTCTCTTAGGACAACCTCTGTAGTTGGCTGTGTGGTCACCCCCGCAGAGAACGCACTTCGGTGACTCCATGCGTCCCTTTGTAGGGCAATCCACGGTCAAATGACCTCCCGCGCACTTGACGCACCTAGCTGGGTTAGAACAGCCGGATTGTGCGTGACCGTACCGTTGGCACTTGTGACACTGTGTGGGTTCCTTGTTTTTCCTGTAGGGTGTAACTGTGATTTTGAGGTGCATGATATCAGTCATGTTGAATATGTCCTTGTTATGTGGTGTGTTGAGCAACTCGATGAAGTAGACACCAATTGGTTTCTTTTCCCCGTTGACAATGTTAGAATACTGGAAAACGGTTTCTGACTCGAAACCACTATTTGCCAGTTCGGCCTTAATTTCGGCCGCACCTAAGTCGGCGGGGACGCCCCTCAATACTACCTTGAGGGTGCGTTCACTTTTTAGTTTGTAGGTATGGAACGGAATTCCCCTATCTTGGAGTTCCTTGGTCACAGTCCTGTATGCGAACTCGGAGGTGACCTTAACATTTAAGGTCGTCCCCGTGACCTTGCCTGAAAAGCCGCTTAAACCAGCACCTTTTAAGGACTCGGCCAGCTCCTTCCATTTAATATTCTGATTTGTTATGACAATTGGGGGGAACCTAACTTTCCCCTTCGGTGCTGTTTGAAAGTCAGTAGTCTCCATCTCGTCATCGTTTGTATCTCCTGCTGATTGTGCACCAGGGCACTAAACTTGTTGGCAATCTCGACCGGCCTGGGGCTAACACATTCCCGGGGGCGTTTAACTCTCTTCCTTGACTCAGTAAAAGGAGCCTCAACTTTAATCCCGCTTGTAACAACTTGTCTTTGTTGGTTAATACTATCCAAACACTCCCGATAGGACCTAGAAAGCTCATAAAGCCGCTTTTTATCGCCCTCCTCGAGCTTGCCTATCGAGGCATTGTAATACAATACTTCGTAATCACATTTGGTTTCATATAGCCGCTGGAAGAGGGCGTTATCAATTGGCTGTATGAGCTTGTCATCATCTAATATCCCTACCCCTGGAACAGAATCCTCCGAAACATCTGTTTGTTCGTGCATGTTTGTGTTTGTGTTGTAATTGTGTGTTGGACTGTGGGTCCCACCAAAAAGGAAGCTAAATACGGCTTTGTAGACAAGCACGACTACTAGGCACGTACCGCTGAGAAAGGCTCCCCCTGTATTGCCGGACGGCTCTCTAGGGGGGATGAGGCGCCAACCCTGATAAATCAGGCATCTTTGCCTACCAATCCCGGAATTAGTGGGGTATCTGTAAGGATCCGGAAGACCGGAGAGACCGAAATCAAAAAATCAACTCAGGGTATAGTGCAAAACCACTGAGGGACACGAACTCCGATAGAACAGCCAGAGGGCCTAGGTATAGGCCAGGTCACACGGCAAGCCGACACACCTTTATAACTGTCTATATCAGCCCCGGAACTCAGCAACAACTTCGGAGTGAGTATAAAAAAACTCGGTATCCAAAGGTTCCCGAACTCCACTGGAACGCTTCTTAATACAGGAACAGACTAAGCTGACGGTAAGGAGCCGCGCGCGCCTAAGAGCAGTCAGAGAAGTCAACCGTACTCGACGGTGGCAGGAACACGAAAAAAAGTGATGCAAATAGAATACCTCAATCGTATGTTCCTTTTATAGTATGTCGATAGTCGTGGGGCCAGAACAAGTCACGTGGTCACTCCGAAGACATGAAGTCGGGGCGAAGACAAGATGGCTGACACTGATTCAAGTACACTCAGTCAACTATTTACAGTATAAACAACGTAGATTTATCCAGTTTGGCTGGCCCAAAATCAATAACACTTACATCAAATTGTAGCTGGAGAATCGTAGAATATCACTGTAATGAATACAGGAAAAAAGATGCTTAGGTTATAGGAAAAAATGGTCGAAAATGCTTAAACAGGGCGTCAACGGGAACACACGGCACTTGAAGGGTGGCTGTATATCACTATCTAGTGCATCAAATTTGAAGATATATTAACTTTTTTAGTCAGGGAATTATATTTAGATGATAATTATATCATTATCGCTTAATATAAATTCTTAATTAACAATATTTCATTATATTTGGAAGAGCACCGCAAAAACGCGACTACCTGTTCGGAAGCATTGGCGAGAATCCTCGGGGATTGGCGATTGTAATGCTCGAGACGTGACGACTTGGCAGCGAAACCGTAAGTCTTTCGCGCCCCGCCCGAGAAGCCCCCGCACAGCCAGAGGACAAATGCCACCCACAACCTCCGGAAAGGGATTGAATCTCCAATGGGCGCCGCCCAGGACACCATTTATTAAAAAATCTAGTAAAAGTATAAAAAACGTTACAAAGCCTCTTGGCAGGCCTTAAAATAAAAATAAACTTCATGAAGAATAATCTAAATAACAGAACCGCTTTAGATAAACAATCTTCTTTAAATTCCAAAAACAATCATATAGCAATACCAAATATGTACAATAAGGATTTTACAATAGTACACAAAACATACGAGGATTTTACAATAAAGATTTTACAATACTCTTTTCTCTTCCCTTCTTTTTTTGTATAACAAACAAAAGGCAATAAAGGTACATTACTCTTTATATATAGAAAACCTTCTTAAATTGTAACCTCTAAAAAAGTGAAACAAATACACAAAAACTATATACAACAATATTTACAAAACCGTCATGGGTACCAGAAAAAGGAAACCCTGGAATCACTTATGCAAAACATTAATAATCAAAAATTTTGCGGGAAAAAACACATACTAACAAAACTTTTTATAACTTAGTTTAAAGTTATGGTTTTTCTTGAAACACAAGATGATTTTTAAAACATTACTAAAATTCCCAACCAAAAAGATATTACATAATAAGACCATAAAATAAGTCTAGCACCCAAACAGATAGCAAAATGCCAAATTAAAAAAATTCAAGATATGAAAAGGGCAAAAACTTTTTTATTTCTTAAACTAAAAACGAAGCAGACCTCTCAACCACAACCCATACACCCAAAAAGAAAATAAAATAGCTAAAAATGTATAAAATACAATCAATACACACAAAGTAACCATTTGAGGAAATGTTGTAAACAGGGCCCAGAAATATAACAAATAGAAGAAATTAAACTCTACCTTCTAGTGACATTTTTAATTGAATCCTTAATCTTTATTGAAGTAAAAAAAAACATTAATTTTAAAAGCAGAACCCGCATTATTTTATACCGAAGAGAACCATTTCTCCTCCAACCCCTCCGCCGGACGAACTATGTGAAATTCCCTGGTAAAGGGGCAATCAAAAACGTAATGGTGGGCATCGCCGACCACCGGCAATTAGGAGCAAACACAAAAAGAAGTATGACTTATGACTTCTTTGGTGGGGGGCAAGTTCGCCGAACACTGCGACCTTAGGTCTATTGTATTCAACCCCAAGAAATGATACAGTCACAAGAGACACACAAAGAAAGAGACGACACAAACACATAGACAAATAACTACATTTATTGACGGTCACAAACATCCATGCCTGACCGGGATTCGAACCCGACCTCAGCAACTCCAAAGGCTAGAATCCTAACGAGTGTGCCACCGAGGCGGCCAAAAAGAAGTAACTTTAATATTAAATCTATAAAGATAATTTAAAAAAGGACCATGTTCTGTCAGAAAAAAATATCAAATTCCTGTTAGAACAAAACGTTTAAGACATGGAGTTTTGATATACTTTTGGGTAATTTTACCTTTAGGATGGGACAGATAATAATCTTTCCAGGAATACAATAAAGCATCCCTAAGACAAAGTTTCACTTTTGACATAGGAAACGGAACCTCCAAAAATGCACCGCTAGTTACTGCCTCTTTTGCCCAGTGGTCGGCTAGCTCATTACCGTAGGTCCCTACATGCGCTCGAGTCCATTCAATCTCAAAATAATCTATTAATAATGAGAAATTTTTTGATATTAAAAACATATAATGTAGTGCATTTATTGCTCTGCAGCGCATGCAGGGATGAGAGACTATCAGTAAAAAATTTAACAAAACAAGAATTATCCACCGCCCATTTAACCGCATAAAAGATTGCCGATATTTCGGCCTGAAAAACAGTTGTTTGAATGTAATTTATATGTAAAAGTTTTGAATAATTCACCAGCTTTTAAAACACAAACAAAAAATCCTACCTTATCGTCCAATTTGGAACCATCAGTAAAAATCGTGAAGAGATCATCCGACCGGGGTGAAGGAGGATGTGAAGATTCTAAATCTAAAAATCTGTACTCAAAAGGAACTGAAACATTAAGCTTTCTCTTATCGACATACTCCACCCGGGGTACATCCAGACCAACAACATCAACCCCCCAAAACAGAATAGAGAATTTATAATACAGACCCTTAACAGTTAAATGTAATGGAGGCACCCCTGCCAAAACACAGAGCATTGTAGGGTGAGGTTCTATATGCACCAACCATTTTAATTAAATACAATCGCTGAATACCTAACAGTTTTTTTAAACATGAATTGTATTAAGATTTTTACCCCATACCCCAGCACTATATGTTAAAATTTTCTCCACAACCATCAAATACCATAATTTTATTAAACCTCTGTTAACTCCCCAGTTTAAACCCATTACTCTATTGAAAATATTAGTAAACCGTGAACATTTTTTTTATAGAATCATTAATATGGGGAACAAAAGATAAATTATCGTCAATAGCAATTCCCAAATATTTAACATTTCTAACTATACTTATTGATAGATTATTAATTTTAAAAATAGGGGATCTAGAAAGTAGACCAGTGGGAGTCCTACTAATTTTATACCCTTTTTAAACAAAAATCAAAGCCTTAGTTTTACGCACAGAAATATTTAACCTAAGAAAGTCCAATTGAGCCGAAACTTCAATTAAAGCCGCGTCCACAACCTCCTCCAAATCTTTCCGCTTATCGGCTGAACACACGACTGCAATGTCATCGGCAAATGCCTAGACGACACAGCCCGGGGAATTCAAATTTAAAACCGAATTAATGTAAATTGACCAAAGTACTGGAGCAATAACAGATCCTTGCGGTGCACCCGTATAAACGGGCATATAATCTTTAAATCATCTTCTAAAAAAGTAATTGATCTTTCCTTTAAATAAAATGATACAAAGGAAATTAAGCAATCTGGAAAGCCACCCCTAAATTAGTAAATCAATAAGAACAGCCCAGTCCATGCCGTCAAAGGCCGCTAACATCGATCGAAACCAAAGCCGTCAAATTAAACCTTTCTTTAAAGTCTTTAATTGAGGAGACGAGACTGTGTGAGCCGCAAGCTCACAGCTCCTCCCCTCCCTAAACCCATATTGACAGTCGCTTAAAAAAATTTTATCATACAACCAAAAATTTAATCTATTCACAACCACTCTCTCAAGGATCTTTCCCAGCAACAAACAGATCGGACGATAAGAAGAAGCTTTCAGGGCATTTTTACCATCTTTTAATAGATAAAAAACTTTACCCTCAGCCAAAACACTGGGAAAGAAGCCAAGAGAGAGGTTTAAATCAAAAAGCTTAACCAAAAAAGTAGGATACTTCTTAAAGATGCCAGCCCTGATGGAGTAGTCCAAGCTGTCCAAACCAGGGGCTTTACCCTTTTTCAAACTATTAAAAACAATTTTAAGTTCGAATTCCCTAACCTCAAAATAATCAGTTACTGTTAAATTTATTGGTAAATTATAACCAGTAGGAGCAGTGTTAAAAGTTTTAACCATTAGATCACTAATTTTCTCCTAATATGCAATATCAGGTTTATCTGCCCCATACCGTATAGTAGAGTTCTTTTTAATTTTACCAAAAGTAGTCCTAAAAACAGATTACCACCTCTCCAGTGATGAGGTGCAAAATTGTTTCCAAGTGGATTCCTAAGCAAAATTTGCATGTCTTTTGTATAAAGATCTCGATTTCTTTACATGACAAATGGGAGTCTAAGACTACCTCTACTGGCAAACCATTATTCTTGTAACTTTTAAACCTTTTGTAAAGGGCAGTGACCCTGTTCCTCTCAATAGAAGGATCTTTAGTCCACCAAGTAAATTTCGATACTCTTTTTCTTTTTTGTTTAATGTATTTAAGAGCTTTTTTCGAAAACAAACTTATAATATCCCTAAAAAGTTGGTCTAATTCCCCAAAGTCTTTAATATCCTGGAGTCTAATTAAAAAATCAATTATATCTGTTTTAATATTGAAAAGAAATTTTCCAATGCAGAACAGATTTTTTAACGGAGCATGTTTATTAAAGGGAAAGGGACAATGGAGAGAAGGGAGAAGCTAACGGAATAATGCCTACTGTTGAGGTCTTTGGGAAGGAAGGGGGGGGGGGGGGATTAAGGCAGAAAGGGATCTGCGGGCTAGAGGGGGGACATGTATCGTTAATCACTGCCTTTCAGCGTTTATTAGGCTCTTAAAAGAAGTTTACAAACGTGTAAGGGGCGTCTCCCTCCACAAACTTGGAGGAATGCTCAATTTAAGTGGGGGGAATTACATTGTAGTTGGGGGGGGGGGAGCCCTCTCCACATCCTGGAGGAACGCTCTTACAGGGGGGAGCCCGGTGGGCACGATGTTTTCATTGAGCACGGAAAGTTCATCGTGGGCGACCTGCTGGGGGGCCTGGGGGAAAACGTCGGTGATGATCCTGCGACATCGGATCTCCAGTGAGGATGAGGGGAGGTCGTTGTCGTCTGCCTCTGCCAGTGTGCTCTGGGGGGCGGGGGCGGAAGGTGATCTGCAGAGGCGAGAGGTCTGCGGTGGAGAGAGGGCCAGACGATGGGTGGCTTGGAGAACTGGCGCTCGGGCGTCCTGGGAACGGGTGGCTGTCCGGCGTGGGAGTTCTGGGCCATTCTGGGCTGGCCTAACAGAAGGGTGGTAACTGGTTTGTGGGGCGGAGGAGGTGGCACGGTTGCTGGATTGGGATGGGTCAGCACGGTCAGGGAGGCGTCCTCTTGTGTGAAGATGGAATATGTCGCAAGTGTGGGCCAGGACTTCCGAGCATATTAGTTTCCGCAGCTTGTTCGCGTACTTTTTGTTCACGAATTTTCGAAGGACTCTATCGTTGTTCCTGTCCCACGTGCCGAGGGAGCCAACGATAATAGCCTCATTAGAAACCGAGGCGAAGGTGCGACGCAAGTTATTGGTTACTTGGGTATATTTCGCGGCCTTGTCGCGTCAGGTGTTCTCAAATGCGGCAATTCGGTTTTCATATGGGATGGCGACATCGATGAGGATTGCGGTGTTGCCCTGGGAGAGGACCAAGTCCGGTCGGAGGCCAGACCCGTCAACGTCTTGATTGAGCCCAAGGACGCGAAACCCTCTTCTTCGAGCTTTGACGATTCTGTCGAGGACAGCATTGTGTCGTTTTGTGCGGAGATGCATGGAGGGGTGGCATGAGGAAACGACATGGTGGAGGGTCTCGACTGGGTGGTTACACCGTCTACAGGATCGGTCGGCGTCCTCGTCACGGTTCGTGTGACGTTGTCCGTTAAGGTTGCAAAGGTTTAGGCGTGCTTTGTGCACGAATCACCAGTCGCAAAAACGGGTGTAATTACCGTTGAGGAAGAAGTGATTTTTCCATTTAGAACTGGCGACGCATTCCATTGCAATACCTTGGCTAGGATATCCTTGAAGTTGTTGTGCGCGGTCAGAGCGTAGGATAGACTTGAATGTCTTCTGGACGAGTCTACGTTCGTTGGGTTTTATCGGCTGTTCGCGGAATGAGACTGAGATAAGTCCCCACTCCGGGCCGGCGGGAAGCGTTCCTGGCAGAAGACCATATAGGTTGGATCTGTTGCGGTGGAATGGGGGTTCGCACGAGCCCGAGAGGAAGGCTTCGACTTCGGGTGGCGTGGCCTCTGGGCGGGAGTTGAACGATGATGGGCGGGCTTCAATTTGATCCGTGAGGTCAGTCCAGGCAGCCTCACGGACATGGGGGTTTCTTGATGTTAGCAACTTGAATGAAGAGTTGACCAGGATGATGTCATGCTCGTCTTCGAGGCAAGATATCCCCAAGCATCCCGCATCAGAAGCTCCGTAAATGTAGTTGTTGCATGCGGATGCAGCTGGGCCGACGAGGTTCAGGGTCACCTTGATGAATTTTCACATTTCGACATCAACCTGGCGAAGTTGCTCCTTAGAAAATTGTCCCGTCCTCATGGAGAAGTTCAGAGCGGGGAAGAAGAAACTCTTGAGGGCATCGATGCGTTGACAATGAGCGAGGCAGGATTCTCCAATCTTCTTCTCGAGGTCTAGAATCTTCTCCACTTCCTCGGTGTTCTGAAAGAGTTGGAATCCCATCGTGGTTCCGAGGAAGGAGGAGGGGACATGGTCGGGAATGATCTTTAGCTGCTGATTAGCGATGAAGAATGGTGTGTGTCTGTTTCCACGCGGGGTGGTTCCCGAGAGATGGATGGTTGCATTTTGCGGCGTTGATGACAAGTCCCAGTCTCTGTGTGAGTGTGGGGAGAAGGTCCAGCATTGACTGAAGTTCATCTGGGGACTTGGCAAGCAGCAGGAGGTCGTCGGCGAAGGCTAAGACTTTGTAGTCGATGTCACTTGATGTGGAGGCGTCTTGGATACCCCGTATGAGGGGGGTCGATGGCCATGTTAAAAAGTGGTCCCGATAGGGGGCAGCCTTGGCGGACGCCATTGAGAACATCTAGGAGGTCGGTAAACCCGTCGCCCGCGAGGAATTCCGTGGTGGCGCCGTTGTTGAGGGCGGCGACCATTTGTGTGAAAGCATCGCCAGCTCCAGCGGCCAAGAGGGCGGTGTTGATGGCGGCGTGTGGAACCGAGCCAAAAGCATTGGCGAGATCGATTTGGGCCATGTAGAGCTCTTGGCCTTGGGTTTTGGTGCGGAGGACCTCTCTTGAGACCAGGAAGTGGTGTTCGAACTCCCCATCATAGGGCATGAAGCCCTTCTGGGCTGGGGAGAGGACGTCTTCATTAGTCAGCCACGTAGAGAGGCGTGAGGCGAGGCAGATTGCAGAGACCAATTGCAGACTGCAATTGGTCTCCAGTTAGCAACTTGCTCGGTATCGCCCTTTTTGTGGAGTAGAATGGTGCGCGAGGCCTTCCACTGCTCCGGGATCCTCTTCGCCTTCAGGCAGATGTTTAGGATCTTTGTTAGTGTGACACAATCGGGATCGGCGTCCTTGAGATGTGAGTAGGTGATGCGATCCGGCCCCGGTGCTGAGTTTTCGAAACGGGAAAGGCGAGTTTTGACTTCGTCCGGGGTGAAAGGGTCTGTGCAGACAGTAGAGCGGCCGGTGGTTGTGCTGAAGATATGGTGGGGTCGAATTGTGCTGGTTGAAAGGCCTCTTTGAAATGGTTGAGGATTGCGGATCCGTCAAGGTGGCATCTGTTGTTTTCGCCTTCAGTTATCAGCCGGACCACTCGTCGTCGATTTCGTCGGTATAGCTGTTGAATAGCCCGGTGGTCGCTTACATCAATCTTGGATGGGCGGCTATTACCGGCTTCCTCACGTGGGGGGGGGGGAGCTGGACGAATTCGCAGATGGCGTTGGTGATGTTTAGGAGGAGAGCTTCAAAAGAGAGCCAGAGCTCATCGTCTGTTGGGGAGGCAGTGGAAAGGAGTCTTGAAAGATCGGTGTTGAAGTCTTCCAGGGGAGAGGGGACAAGGTCCTCGGTGGGTGGGGACGGGGGGCAGACTGTAATAGTGGTATCGGCATCCACATCGTCGACATGGTCCGGGTTCGGTTCTGGGAATTGATCTTGGGAGGCCGGCTGGGAGGGTGAGTGGGGGATGCTCGACTGAGGCGAGGGGTTGGGAGTGTTCCTCCTCCTCAACGCTTCAATGGACTCAGAATCCATGTCCGAATCCGAGGTGGAGAGGGCTCTGTTCCTCCTTCTCCTCTTGCGCTTCCGTTTGGATGGTGGCGAGGGGAAGTTGGCCTTGGCAACGAATTCCGCCATTTCATCGATGGTTCCCACGAGGATCGTGCGTAGGGGGCGCGCGGGGAGGGAGTGGGAGCAGGAGGGTCCCGGACTGGAGCGGAATCCGGGTCCGGAGAGGAGTGGGGGAGGATGGAGGCGGCCCATTCGGTGCGCGATCTTGGGTCTGTCCTGGTCCCCTGGGGGGTGGTCTGACTCTCTTGGTCAGGATTGGCCTGATGTTGGCGGGCAGTAGAGTCTTGCGGCCTGAGGTGGGCGTCCCGTCCTCTTCTGGAACGATTTGGGTGAAGATCCGCTCCTTGGAATGGGCGGCGGGGGACTCTGAGGCGTGCGTTGCGATGGAGAGCAGCGTGATTCCTCAGTTGCCTTCTGGAGGCGCCTTGGAATTGGCATTCCTCGCACCGGAATGTGAGGTCCAGGCCAGGCTGGAATGTGGGATCGCGGCCGCTGAAGCAGGGGTGATAGGATATACGGTCAGGGCAAACTACGGGGCAGATGGAGCACCATTTCTTCACCTTCGCAATGGTGGCTTGGTGATCCAGCTTGATGTGTCGTTTCAGTGATTGAAGCATGGATGTCCAGTTTCCACTGGCGAAGATATTAGGGCATCCAGCCTCAGGGCAGCCCAGGGCACGTGACATCGGGAAAGAGACATGGAGCGATTGCCCCACTCTGGTGCAGTCAAGAGGGGCGTCATCGAGATTTTCCTCCGGGCAGCGGGCGGAAGAGATCTTCATGTTCTTGTTGGTGCTCCCCGGGGGCCTGCCGCGTCGGGGGGCACCAGTGGTGAGAGGCACAGGATTTCTGGTGGAGCTGGTGTGGTGGTTTGCTCTCCGCCTTTGGATCCGGTCGAGCCTGAAAGAGGTCTTGGAAGGAGGCCTGTTGCGGAGTCGAGGGTGGTGGAGAGGAGTGTCGGGGTTGAGGTTGAGTTCCACGAGGTAGGTCCTGAGGGGTGTGGGTGGTTGGCGACGCGGGGAAAGCAGGGGCATTGGGTGGTCCGGTGTGAGGTCCTGAGGCCTGTCGGATGGGGGTCGGGGTTGATGAAGCGGGTTTTGATGCTTCGTAATTCCTAGTACGCTGTAGGACGACTCTTGGTTTTCTCTTTGCATGAATGAATTCAGTGTGAAGTTGCAGAGTTTTAGAATTCGGGAAGGGGCCGGCATTGCAAGCGGGACACCGAAGGTCGGTTGAGGGAGACCTGCTGTGTGGCTTCAGGACAGGGGCTTCTTGGTGGATGCAGGTGGGGCGGACTGCAGGCCGTTGGAAAACTTGAGCCCCGAGTGTGGCGGCTTCGCATTGGGTGGGACAGCCACAGGGTTGGGCAAGGCCGGCACGATGATTTTGGGGAGGGTGGCGGTGGAGGGTCCGGCGGCGTAGAGGGTGGAGAGCGTGGGAGGTGATGGTTGCTTGTGGAGAGCCCTATGCGTCCTGAAGTCATGGAATTTCTTGAAACGAAATCCACATGTCTGACAGACGAACGCTTTATCCTTCGGGGGGGGGGGGGCAGGGGTGTTGGTTGGACCCCAAATAGGCCTTGTCCAGCTGCTGGGAAGGCAGGAGGGGAGGGGGGACGCGTTTCCGGTGGGGACGTGCCTGGTTGTGGAGATGACGCTTGCGTGGCCGGGGCGTCGGGATCGAATATCGGGCCGGGGGACAGCGTCTCGTTTGAGACAAGGTGAATCGCCGCAAGGTGGGCGTCACATTCCTCTCTACTCAGGAAGGGGGCTTCGCAGAAAGTGCAAGACCACTTTTCCTCTGGGGTGGGTGTGGGGCATGCGTCGGCATCTGGGCGGGTGGTCTGGTTTTGTGGGTGACAGTAGCGGTGGAGGAGATGATCTCGTTGAGGTGGACAGATTCAAGGTGGGCATCACACTCCTCCGGGGATCCGAACTGAGCCGGGTTTTAAAAAAAAATTCTAACTGAAAAACAGGGGCATCATTAAAAATTATAGAAATATATTTATGGTCACTATTACTTTCATCAGAAAATTTTTTCCAGTCTGACAAAAAATTTGCCAGATCTGGAGTAGAAAGCGTTAAATCGGGATTACCCTGTGATTGGTTTGAGAGGAACGAAGGTCCCTGCCCTACATCATTGTAAAGAATCAAATTATTAATAAGCAAAAAGGACTCCAGAGCTTCTACCCTATTATCATTAACAGAAGAACCCCATAGGGTGTTTTTGCAATTAAAGTTCCCCATTATAATAACATTTCCCAAATTAAAATCAATATCCTTTAGTTCTGAAAGTTGATCCTTTGTATCCCCATGAGGTCTAAAATAAATCGATCCCAGCTTAAGTTTAAACTTGTCGTCAGCAATATCTATAAAAATTGTAGAATAGGATTCGTAAATAATATTAGTCTTATAAGAATCATTACAAATTACAATTTGAGAATTAAAATCTCGAGAAGAAAAAGCTCCGAAGCCCTTGGGCCAAACCAAAGGCTCACCACGGGAGAGGTAAGGATCCTGTATACATATTATATCCGGGCTCCAATCCTCAACAAATCCAAACAAAGAATTTAGGGCAGTACGGGAGTGGTTGAGATTTATCTGTAACAACTTCGTTTCAAAAGACCAAAATGACAAAAAAAAAAAGAGAACAATGACCAACGGGTCAAAAATAGGATATGACCTCCTAGCAAGCTAGGAAAAGCCAAAAGAAAACTCTAATGCGGTCCGTAATCCGTACGTCCCTCCATAATTTGTTCTTGTTTATCGTAAGTTAAACACTTTGAAGTACCAGCTCTATGGTTAATATTAATCTGTCCATTATATTTTTGATTAGTAAAGTCTACAAGAATAGCACTGCAAAGCACATGGGGTTTCCCCCATTTCATGTGAAAGTTGACCGCATCAAATGCAAAGATTTAACGCAGATTTACACCACTTTTTAGCATGTCCATAATGCAAACATTTAGTACAAAATTTAATGGACGAAAATGGTTCAACTTCTCATAATTGAAGATTAATAAAAATAGTGGCGCTCTTAAACTTAGAATAATAGTTTGGGTTTACTTCTAAAACCCAGTGTGCCCAGTCGGTTAAGCACTCGCTTAGCATGCGGAAAGTCTCAGGTTCGGGCCCAGGCATCGCCAAAATAGCTGCCGACCTATAAACGGCCCATGCAGCCAAAAATGTCCGGCGAATAATACCCCGTGTAAGGGAGTGCACGTTAAATATCCTTCAAAGTCCTAACGTTGCGTACGATGTCGCCCTTAACAGTTGCGTTGGGTGCCTATTCAGGTGTTGTCTCGTCACCTGACTGTGGTTCTAAAATACGACGCCCGTCGCCAATAGCCCTCGTGTAGCTCTAGTGCGACGATAATTGAAACCTATACTATACTATACTATAACCCAGTGTGTAATACCACCCCCTCTATAGTTAGAATTAATACTAAATAGTAATTTAACATAATGATGAATTATTTAATGATGATAAAGTTTGAGTTTATCCATTAATTTACTCTTATCAGCAATGGGGGTATTCCTTATAATTTAGGCTTGAGCAGTTTAGGTGAAAAGGAATTCTTAGTTTTATATGGAGATTGATCAAAGTAAATTTTAATATTTTCAACATCTTGTCCAGTAGCCAAAATAAATTTTAAGCCTTTAGTTAATTTAAAAGTTGTAATCACTCTGATTAAAATGCCACTATTAGTACAATAATTATTTAAATTCTTTTTAAGTTTAACTAAATCCTCAGTTTTACACTTAGTTTCATCATGTTCAATAACAAATTGATATTTACCTTGATCAGGAGGTACTTTTGATTTGGAGGGCTGTAGGTTCTTCGAGACCTCCACCGGAGGCCGCGTTGATACTCTTCCCGCCGGAGAAGCCTCGACCATTTCCAAAATGGGAAGGATCCCTTCTTCAAAATTAGACGAGAAGCCAACCAACCTGTCCAGGAGTGTTACCTCCCGGGCAGCCATGGCCTCTACAATCCTCTGCTCAACAGGACGTGCTTCCTCTTTTGCTTTAATCTCTTCAGCTCTAGCTTGTTTAATAGCCTCTGAGAGATCCTTACACCTCTGATCAAATTCCTCTCTTTTCTTAGAAGACTCCAGCTTAGTAGCAACGAGTTGCTTAAGATTCTTAGTTTCAGTATCAAGTTCTGCCAGAAAGTTCTTAGAAGCATCCGAAAACCAGTTCTTTAAACACCCCTTAAGTTGTTCAGCAACATCCTCTTTCGCCTGCAGAACATTTACCCTATTCTGCAATTCACCAGAAGTCTCCATTAATTTAGTATTTTCTTCCGTTAAGAGCATTACCTCATTTCTTTCACTAAAAGATAGATTAGCCTGATCATCTATAATTCCTTCTGTAGAACAGCCCTCTTCACCTCACATTTACTAATCTCCGATAAAATCGGAGTGAGGAAAGCTCCCACAAGAACGTTCTGCAGACCAAAGCCCAGCCTGGCAAAAGGAGAAATTTCCTGAAGCCAATCTCTCAAAGACACGAGACTTTCCGATACAATAGTCTGTCCATCTTTCTTAGTAGCTGTAATCCATCCGTCCAAAAGCTCAGTTTTTGGAGGATCCCTGTTTGTTACATTTCTTATAAAGCTACGTTTGTTTATACTCGTTTAATGTCGAATACATGTTTGTTCTAGACATCAGCAAGGGTTAAATTTTTATAAGCAACAGTTATATTCTCAAAAAAATTTGAGGAATGGAGGGTAAATAGTGTAAAGCTATCAAAATAACCAATGCGCATACCCAATTTCTACTAGTTAATTACTGCGCAGCATAAAATCAGCTTATCAAAAACGTAATGGCACACGAACGAAGGATTCCTCACACAGCACTTCACATCCAAGAACAGGTATCAGGTTTGGTTCGGTTGAATTATCGTCGCACTAGAGCTACACGAGGGCTATTGGCGACGGGCGTCGTATTTTAGAACCACAGTCAGGTGACGAGCCAACACCTGAATAACAGGTATCAGGAAACCAATTGTTCACAGAAAAGTAATGTACATCATGAAGAACAGTCGGAAATAACGCAAAAGTCAAGCCAGGTTACGTCTTATGGTTATAAAAAGTCAAATTTTTTAATATGCAGATTATAAGTGACAGCGGTTCTAAGTGATATATATGCAGAATGATGTCAGAATATGAAAAAAAATGTTTATGCGCAGGCAGAAATAATGCCTGGGCCGGAGTGCGCAGGCAACCAAAGCGGGGATTGGTGATTACTAACCCAGGGCAGGGCAACTGGTATATATTTCAACTATAAGTTTTTAGTGCCCTACCCGGGAAAAAAATCCCCGGAAAGAGGAACAAAGTGTCAACCAAACCTGCCAGTGCCGACGGTCTGGTTAAATGAAATTGTTCTGTAAAAGAACATTCAAATATATAGTGGTCGGCTGTTCCCTCAGAAATATTGTCACAAGTACAAAACGGAGAATTTTTTGATTTAAATCTATGTAGTTATCCAAGAAGAGGACCATGTTCGGCCAGAAAATAAAGAATTGGTTTATTGTCAATTAGCATATTTAATTTAGGAGTCTTAACATATTTAAAAGTTGGTCTTCCCGTTTAGGAGCATCTCCATTCTTCCTCCCACTCTTTCAGCATCTGTGATCTTAGCAGGAATTTAATTCTAGATAGTGGAATGGGGATCTTATAATGCTCCCCCCAGGAAAGACCCTATTTTAGCAAATCCGTCTGCCTCATTGCCCACCGTCCCCACATGAGCCCTGACCCATTGAATAGAGAAGTAATTAGTACTTTTTAAGATATTATTTTTAACTTGGTGGATAAATTGTGTTGATCTTTTGTAGCTTTTCAGGGCGTGTAGGGACGATAGACTATCAGTATAAATATTTATAAAAACTTTATTTTGTCTTGCCCATGTAATTACCAAATCTATTGCAGCCAATTCCGCTTGAAATACTGAATTGTGGAAACTTAACTGATAAGTAAAAACTTTATGTAACATACCATTTTTAAAAATATAAATCGAAAACCCGACATGGTCCTCCATCCTGGATCCATCAGTATAAACGTCAAAAATAGTTAAATCGTCGGGGGGACAGGAGGTGGAAATTGTGGGCAAATCAGTTATGAATCTATTTTTAAAGGGGGTATCCACAATTGTCTGTAATCATAAATGTTAGGGCTAGGTAAATTTAAACAATCTCTTGGTACACTCTTTAACGTTAAAAACAGAAATTTATTGTATAAAAAAAGACCAAAATATTAAGGGGGGGATTCCGGAAAGCACAGAGGGAGCTGGTCGGTGTAGTTTTATAAAACCCGAGGATTTTAATCAAGAAAATTCTTTACAGTGATAAAAGTTTGTTGATGTGAAGCTGGGATATTGAGTTACCTCAAACCCCAGCCCCATAGCCCACTATTTTTTTCTATTACAGTTTTGTACCAAGATTTAAGAAGAATTTTATTAGCCCCCAATTATAAACCACAATTTTATTAAAGTTGCCTGAAAATTTAAAACATTTATAATATATTTCATTTACATGTGGTAAAAAGGAAAAAATATCATCAATAATTATACCTAGATATCTGATTTGTCTTATTACACTTATTGTTCTATTGTTAATTTTAAAAATAGGTGCTCTAGCCGTACCTGTTAGTTCTTTTTCTTATTTTCTTCTTTTTTATATATACCAAGGCTTTGGTTTTTTCGGGTGACATTTCTAGTTTAAGTGCAAATAACAAATTTTCTAAGTTAATTAAAATACTATTGATGTTGTCCTCCAGCTCCTCCCGCTTGCTGCCCGAGCCCACTACAGCTAATCATCGGCAAAGGCTTGAACATAATAATTCAATTAATTCAAAAAAATTAAGTATTTTATTTATATATGTTATCCACAGGACCTGTGCAATGACCGAGCCTTGTGGTTCCCCTTTATAAATTCTTTTTGTAATGACTTATGACTTTCTTGGTGGGGGGCAAGATCGCCAAGCACTGCGACTTTTAAGTCGATTGTACTATGCCCCAGAAATGACGCAAGCACAAGAGACACACAAAGAAAGAGACGACACAAACACATAGACAAATAACAACATTTATTGACAGTCACAAGCATCCATGCCTGACCGGGATTCGAACCCTACCCCAGTAGCTCCAAAGGCTAGAATCCTAACGAGTGTGCCACCGGGGCGGCTTTTTGTAATGACAAAATTATCATCAATAAATGAAACTTTTCTATTGTTTAAATAACTTGAAATAAACCTAAGAAGATAAAGAGGTAAATTATAATCAATAAGAATATCAAAAAGTACCCCCCAATCCAAGTTATCGAAGGCCGCCTTTATATCCACTGAAATCAATGCTGTGTACTCGTTTATAGATTGTGAATTTTTAATATAATTAATGAGTTTGTGGACTGCGATTTCACAGCCCACTCCCTCTCTGAATCCAAACTGATTAGGGTGGATTATATTGTTTTCTTTTAAACAAAAATTTAACCTATTGACAATTGATCTCTCTAAAATTTTTCCTAAGGTAGGCAGAAGGCATATGGGTCTGTAATAGTTATAAAGGGCAGGGTTTTTGTTGGGTTTCAAAAGATAGAAATTTTTTGCAGTTTTGTGACAATTGGGGAAAAATCCATTACACATGGTTTTATTAAATAAAACAAGAAAGAACTTTGCCATGACCTCATAGCATTTCCAGATTGAAAATCCAGTTTATCTAGACCCGGTGCCTTCCCCCCCTTAAGATTATAAAAAACATAGTTTTTTTCGGAAATTTGTAAATCAAAATAGTCATTTCTAAATGGGAAATTGGGACACGTGTAATTATTGTCAATTGTTGAAAATGTTGCATAAATTAAAGTGGATATTTTATCTTTAAATGAAATATTAGGGTTTTCTGGACATAATAAGAGGGGTCCATCACCCAAATTTTGCCAAAGGTGACCTTAAATACTGACCCGTACCTGTCTTCGGTGATAGTGCAGAAAGTTTTCCATGCCGTATCCTTTGTTTGATTTACTAATCTTTTATGCTTTGATCTTTCTTTTTTATATTTTGACCATGCCATTTGAATTGTATCAGGGCCCTCCCCTCTCGAAACCATTGACTTATGAC
The DNA here is from genome assembly GCA_023701765.1 of Hylyphantes graminicola. Classification (NCBI taxonomy): domain Eukaryota; kingdom Metazoa; phylum Arthropoda; class Arachnida; order Araneae; family Linyphiidae; genus Hylyphantes; species Hylyphantes graminicola. The sequence continues at coordinate 48,340,215 of CM043122.1, forward strand.
GTTTAAAAAGAGCTTTAAGCTTAGATCTTTCTACTGCTAACTCTTTAGTCCACCATGAGAAGTGTTTCTTAACTTTTTTATTTTCTTTTTGACATTTTTAAAGGCAATATTTTTTTTTTAATTTCACTTTGCATATTTGCATAGAAAGTATCCAATTGATCGCACTGGCTTATATTTTCTAATTTATCAAATAATTTTATTAAAATTGGTTTAATTTTGTTTTTAAATTTGCCAATGGGGTATCTGGTTTTTAGAATAAAATCTTGTTGAATAGGGATTGAATAATTATTATTTATTTAAATGCACTTGTGGTCACTATTGCTTTCTTCATCTAGTAATTTCCAATTCGAAATTTTGTTATATAAGGATGCTGAACAAAGGATCAAATCTGGGTTGCCCTTAGCCTGGTTCGAGCAGAAAGAGGGCCCCAAACCAACATCATTAAGAATGACAAGGTTATTATTAAGAATAAAATCTTCCAGTGGTCCCCCCTTCCATCTCTTAAATTATATCCCCATTGTATACTTTTGCAATTAAAATCGCCCATAAAAAGATAATCTCCAATGTTAAAATTCAAAATTTCTAGTTCATCTCTCTGTTTATTGATATCTCCGTGTGGACGAAAATAAAGAGATCCCAGTTTAAATTTTAGAGCACCAAAAGTTATTTCTGTAAAAACAGAGGAATATGATTTAAACAGAAATTTAGCATCTACTTTAGGGTTATTAATAATAATTTGGGAATTCCCTTCATCAGATGAAAAAGTTTAAAAAAATTTAGGCCATTGTATGGGCTCACCCCTAGACAAGTGCGGGTCTTGGATACAAATAATATCAAATTTTAAATCATCTGCCAAACCTAAAAGAGTATTATGAGCTGTCAGTGAGTGATTGAGGTTAATCTGGATTGCTCTGAGCAGCGCCGTGAAGAGTATCCACTCCCTCTTTAAATATTAAAAATTCATAAAAACTTTTTATTAGGACAAAAGAAATACAAATTACAAAATGGCCAAACGGCGGCAAATAAAGGTATGTAGGTGCCCCCGGAAGGGGGTATGAAGACAGAGTATATAATGGTGTACAAAATAAACGTGCTACAAAAACAGATAACAGGACAAAACAGGACAATATAAATGATGAGGATGATATAGCAAACATAAAAGCTAAAATACAGAGAGCTCCCAATGTGGGGAGTCAGTCGGGCAAATACAAACAGAGAACAGTCCAAAGAGCGTGTCTTAAAGCAGCATTCATCTGGCGCAACAGCAAACGGGGGTCGAACACCAGCCAGGGGAGTAGAAGGTCCGACGGCCAGGTCAGCCGGTGGCAGGAGATGAAGGTCCGGTGGCACGGCGTCGCTGAAGATGTTGCAGCAGCATCAGGGAGGTCTCCCAAAGGGCCGCCCAGGAGCCATCGGGGGGCTGTGTAAGAGGCAGCCCCACAGAGGTGTCAAGAAAAAGGGCTGGACGAGCAGCCCAGGGCGGCCCAGGGAGACTGCGGGTGACAGCACCATCCACACTCTGCGAGGTGACGGAGGGGAGGGCGATCACCGGCATGGCCCTGAGAGGCAGCACGTGCCAGCGGGGTCAAGACTCCGCGACCAGTGGAGCGGGCAGAAGGACCAGGGCTGGGGAAGCGAAACCACCACAAATACTAGCCATCAGGAGCAACTGCGGAAAGATGGAATTCGCAGTGGGGGACAGGGAGGTGGAAAAAAGTCCCAATGGAGGCAGGACGACAAGCAGGACTCAGTCTGCGTCTCGGCTCCCCGGACAATGTCCAGGCGGCGATAGGGGGTAGGGGCAGGAGCAGCACATCAAGGGATAAGGAGAAGAAAGTGACCAGATGGTCGGGCACAAGAAGAGGCGTCGGTTGAGGCTCACATCGATTGGGCAGTGCCAGTAATGTGAGAAACGTAAATGCTTCTAGAGTGCCCAATCGTGCGAGCACAGATGATCTTGCGCATCATCGTCGCATATTTCCGGGACACACCGAGTTGCCCTAGGACGCAGTCGTTACAAGTGTCCCACGATCCTAGGGCACCGACGATGATAGCATCAACCAACGCGAAAATACCCTTGGAGACCAGGTCATCGACCAATGGTTGATATTTCGTGATCGTATTACGACGGGCCCTTGTTAACGCCTCTACGCGGTCCTCAAAGGGCACCGTCACATCAATGATCTTAATCGAACCGTCGGGGAGCCGCACGACAATGTCGGGGTGGACAGGAAGATCGGATTCTGGATCCCGACGGTTCACTGTGACGGTATCGGACCGGCTGGGGATGGCACGAACCACACGATCTTGAATCTCGTTGTGGCGGAGGTTCCACGGGGCGCTGTGGGAAGTACAGTGATTGGTGACATGCGGAATTGATTTCACCGCATACCCACAGCACCGACATTTACGAGATTGATTGCCGAACCTCCGCGTGAAATTTAGGGGGAGGACACCCAGCCTGGCGCGATGGATAAAGCGCCAATCGCAGAAGCGTGTATATGACCCGTCTGCGATGAAGGCTGAGGAGGCAGGGCTAACAGGGGTAGCTGTTTTCCCCTGGTCAGGTTTGGCACTATATTCTCCAGGTAGTAATCGCTAGCAGCTAATTTCAGCTGCCTGAAGAGGTAGGCCTTGGAAGACTGGGTGATAGTAGATGTTGAGGACGATGAAGTGTGGCCTATGAAAATTTTAATCATTCCTGTGCCAGAACAGCGGGATCAGGAGACAGGAAACTTTTTATTGAGGCGGACACAGGCAGACCGAACACTGGACCACACTGTCCCCGCAATACCGCCTCCTGATCTAGGCACAGGGAGAGAACCCGACAGATAGGCAAAGATGTTATCGTCTGTCGGGTCCACGCCAGCCTTCTTCCTGACAGCCTCCTTTAGAGAACCAAGAGCTGCCTCCTTAACGAGCTCGTCTTTGCTCGACAGCATCTTCATCGCATAAGTAATATGGTCGATGTCCACGGTGTCGGAAAGAGATTGGACACCGGCTCCGCCCTTACGGATCGCGACGCGAACAATATTGGCGTCAGCCCGCTGAGGAAGGTTGAGGATGGATTTCACACAGCTCTGAACTTTTTTGTCCGCCCTCAACACATCCTTCTTTTTAATCGCGAGATTACGAGATAAAGATTCGATCCGGGGTAAGATATGACCCCGGATGGCCTGGAGCATCTGCCAGGGAGCCAAAAGGGAATTGTGGATGTTATCGATGTGTTGGCAGACCGAGTCAATGAGAGAGATATAATCACTTTTGGCATTATATCCCACCTTCACGCCGAGATATTTATATGCTTCGTCATTCCGCAGGAAGGGGACATGGTGCCCTTGGATGTAAAATATTGTAGGAAGCGCGCCCCTGGCACCGGGAACATTTCAAATACCCAGGGTGGCGCACTTCCGGGGCTTAAATTTAAGTCCAGCCTTCTCTGCGGAATCCGAAATACAATTAAGATGGGCCTGTAAATCATCGGCGGAGGGGGCGACCAAAAGTATGTCGTCCGCGTACGCTAAAAATTTACAAAAATATCAATTTTTAATTACAAAAATATCACTAATTCTACTTTACATGGACCATCATGTTTATTTTTATACATTTATGACACATTATCGAGGGGGATTTGTACACCTTTGACGTGCGGCAATATTTGAGGCACGATTTACAAAACCTCACAGAATAAAAGTCCACAAGCTTACATCTTTGTGAGGCTAGATAAACAAAGACCAGATCCTTTACAGTTCTATAATTTTCAGGGGCCGTTTCTATTACCCTGTGACAATACTTGGTCTTAGCAGAGTTTATCATTATATTAAACAAAATTTTGGTAGATTCTTGCGCAAAAACATCATTATTAAACTTTAATTGCTCTTTAAATTCCTCTAGATCCTGTATTGGACTATATTCAATAATGAACTTAGGATTTAGTTTTTGGGGCACAAACAACTTACGGGGATTGGTGATTCCATAACCCAGGAACGGGGAACGCAAGGCAGGTATGCCCTGTGCGCGGGGACCCCGTCCGGGAAAATTGTCCCCAACCGAAAGAGATCCGAGAGGCACCCACTCCAGCCAGTGTATAGTAACACTATCAAGAGATATAGGGTAAGGTGGGGTAAGTGGGCCATTGGGGCAAGTGGGCCACCCCCCTGGCATTTCCCGAATTATGGACGTAAAAAAAAATATGTTGCAATATTTTTACGTATTTACCCCAATAGATGCAGGAAACATTATGGCATCATTTTCACTTAAGTATGTAACAAGGTACAATCCTTTTTGTGAAAATTTTTAAAATTGCATCTTTTCGTAATTCACGCCATCATACTATTTTTAAATTTATTTCCAAACGGTTCATGATACAAAACAAAATGTTATATATTTTGAAAGTGTATAAAACGTAGTATCTTTTTGTAGTGTCATGTACTTGTGATGTTGATAAAGTTAAAAGAAAATTGGGGTGGCCCAGTTGCCCCGCGTTTGGGGTAAGTGGGCCACCACAATGGCGGGGTAAGTGGGCCACCCCTGGCCCACTAGCCACAACTCTTTAATATACTTAAAAAAAGTCATATTTACTGATTCATAGGGTTAGTCATATACACTATTCATAGACCTATTCATTGACATAGGCCAGTTTAAAATCTGCAGCCCTAACATTTTTTTTACACTACATGCAAAAATGACAAGATGAAAATTAATGTATTTTTTCTTGTAGTAAGCTTGCAAGCCAGAAAAAGTTGCTATGGGGGAACTATTAAGGATACATCATTACTTTTTTTTTTCAAACACTCAAAAAATCATGTAGATTATTCCACTTGCCCAGCCTTATCTCTACCAGTTATGTGTAAAAATATATTAGGGGGGTGGCCCACTTACCCCACCTTGTGGGGCAAGTGGGCCACTCGGATGACCAAAATGAAAAACATATTTTTTATATTTATTTTTTGCCAATTTGTGTTAAGGTTGTCATGGGTACAGTAATAACATATGAAAGAATGGACCACAAAAAAAAAATAAGTTGTTAGGCCGATTATATCCAGTGGTATGAGGGTCTAAAGTTGAATTATGCCAAAAAGGTGGCCCACTTACCCCACCTTACCCTAAGCCAGTGTATAGTACTTGCACACGACGAGACCCCCAAGAACACGCGAGGGGTCCAGTCAACCCAAGGCGGCACAGACCCGCCCGCAGCCGGGCCCCCCAGAGAGAAACAGCCGGTGGAAGTCCGAGCAGAGGAAGTTAAATGATAAGGCCTTGCAAATAATAATTTTTTTGTATTGATCCATTATTTTTAAAAACATTACTTAACAACACCCCTTCTTGACCTAAAGACGGCATGGTTAGATGGAAGTCCTGTGTATTGGCAGGAAAAAACAATGATCTGGGTCCCCCTCACCTTTGTTACAGGAACAGACGGGAGACGGCCTAATATTGAATCTATGTAGATATGATAAGAATGGGCCATGACAGGTGACAAAGTAAACCAGTTGCTTATTATGTAGAAGATATTTGAAGTTAACTTTGGAGATGTATTTATGGGTTCTTCTACCGGTGGTAGAAGAATCCCAGAAATTTTGCCAGGAAACAAGGAGTTCAGATTTAAGAAATGATTTTGATATTGGAGCAGGAATCGAGGTTGGAGTACCAATGTGGGCACCGGTCCTGGCCCAAAAGTCAGCAATCTCGTTACCTTCTATATTATTGTGCCCCCTAACCCAGTTTAAGGAAAAGTGATTTTTATAATTTATTAGATTAGTTTTGGTATTTTGAACAAAAGCCGTCGTTGCGCCTGTCCCTTCTAAGGCGTTAATAGATGACAGACTATCGGAGTAAATGTTAACGAAATTATTGTTTTCTCCGGCCCAAGTGACGGCGAAATTAATTGCCGCCAGCTCGGCCTGGAAAACTGAGTTGTAATGATCTAGTTTAAAGTAAAATACATCAGAAATGATATTGTTTTGAAAAAGAATTATAGCATAACCAAATTTGTCTGTCATCTTGGAGCCATCGGTGTAGACCTTGAATGTAGTGATTTCTGGAATGGAATTAGGAAGGGTATTTAATTTTAAAAATCTATATTTAATGGCAGTAGAGCAGAGTGAACATTTTGTCTTAAAATTATTAAACTGTGGAATAGCTTCATTGATGAAAGCAAATTCACCTTGGAGGAAAATAATTTTTTTGCCAAAAAAGCCCTTTGAATAAAAAGAATTGCTTTTGTTTTGTTAACAGCTATAGTGTGGTTTAAAGAGCTTAAAGTACTTGAGATGTCTTGTAAAATCGAGTTAACATTAATTTCTAGGTTTTTTCTTTTGTCGCCAGAGGCAAGCACGACCAAGTCATCCGCGAAAGCTTGGAGAAAGAAAATGCCATTATTGTAGGATTTTTCGTTAAAATAAATTAGCCATAAAATAATGGCGACCACAGATCCCTGAGGCGTCCCTTTAAAGATATGTTTTTTAACAGTACACCCGCCTTCTTCGCAGATGACTGATCGGCCAGCCAAATAAAAACTAATAAATCTTTGGAAGAAGATCGGGAGGCCTCCCCTGTCTAAAATATTGAAACGAGTTTCCCAATCTAAGTTGTCAAACGCAGCCTTGATATCAATTGAAATCAAGGCTGTAAATTTATGTTTTGAAACTCTATTCTTGATTTCTGTTTTTAGCTTATGGACCGCGAGTTCGCAGTTGCGAAGCTCGCGGAACCCATATTGGAAGTCATGTAAATAATTGTTAATATGTAGCCATCTATTGAGTTTGTTAACAAAAATTCGTTCTAGTATTTTGCCAAAAGTGGGTAATAGGCATATTGGCCGATATGAATCACATGAGGAGGGGTCTCTGCCCGGCTTAAGCAGGAAGAAGACCCTCCCCAAGGCAAAACACCTCGGAAAGTATTCCAGGGAAAAGGAGCGATTGATTAAGTTAAAAAATAAAATCTGGGGCCACCTCATAGATCCTCCTCCAAAAAATATAATATGCCGTCTTCTTAGCAAATTTGATCATACGTTTTTTATACAGCTCTATTTTTTTGTAAACAATTAAAAGGTGATTGGTAAACTCGGGGTTGGGGGGTCATTGTTACGGCAGGAGGATTTATATATTTTATAGTGAGCTGTTACTTTATTCCTGTGAGTGGCCAACTCCCCTGTCCACCATTTAAATTTAAATGGAAATGACTTCTTTTTACGGATAGTTTTAAAAGCAGTTTTTTGGATGAAGTTAAAGAATGAAACATAAAAGGACTCCAGCTGGTCTGTAGATGTGATATTATCAAGGTTATTAGTAAAATCAGTAATTTTTAAATTGAAATTATAAACGAACTTATTGAGTGGATACTTTGTTTTGTAGTAGAAATCGCCGAAATTGATGAAATTACGGATAGGATGAATTTCAAACGAAATAAGTTTATGATCGTTGTTTGTTTCGATATCAAGAATGGTTCATTTAGAAATTTGGTTGGACAGGACCGGACATCCTAATGTGATATCCGGGTTGTCAGCCGCATGAGCGGTGGCAAACAAGGGGTCAAGTCCAGGAATATTATGGATTACAAAATCATTTATGGTAATAAAATTTTTCCAGGCCTCCCCTCTCGTGTCGGAAACGTTATAGCCCCACTCGCTGCCCTTGCATTTAAAATCTCCGGAAATAATAAAGTTTTTAGTGAAAAAGTCTGTGGAGTGGAATTCATTTAGTTGAATGTCAATATTGCCATGAAGCCTGAGGTAAACTGAGGCTAAAATAAAGGTGAAATTGAAAAGATTATTTTCTGCACAGACCGAATAGTCGGAGCTATAAAATTCGGTGGCATTGACAGATATATTGCAAAATATAATGTAAGCACCATATAATCGAGATGAGAAGACCTTGCAGGAAAGGGGATACCAGGTATTCTATCGTGTTTAATGTAGGGATCCTGTAATAAAATGATATCATATTGCTTAGAAAGAGAATATTGGAAAAGATTATCTATAGCAGTTGGGGTGTGGTTAGCATTTAATTGTAATATTTAAGCATATAAATTATAGTTTAGCAGAACACAAAAATATAAACAATAACACAAAGCTAAAATGTCCCGCAATAGGGGGGACAGAACAATCTGTAACAATCTGAAGAGAAGCTGAAACGGAGAAATGCCTACTGTCGAGGACTTTTAGCGGATGAAAGGGGGGGGGGGAAGTTAAGGCAGAAAGGGATCTGCGAGAAAAGGGGTGGGGAAACATGCTTCGCTAATCACTGTCTTTCAGCGTTTATTGAAGATCAATAGAGAGATTACAATCGTGCGAGGGGCGGCTCTCTCCACAATTCCATAGGAATGCTCAATTTAAGCGGGGGGAGACATTGTAGATGGGGGGGGAGCCCTCTCCACATCCTGGAGCAATGCTCATACAGGGGGCAGTCCGGTGGACAGGGCGTTCGGAGTAGGGTCAGAGAGTTCTGCAGCGAGGGTTTGCTGCTGGTTGTCGACGGAGGAGTCATTTGGGGGTGATCTCCTTGAGTTCATCATGGGGGTTGGCACTAGCGGGTCCGGGGCTGGCATTGAGATGCCGGCGTCTGCTGGGCTGAGCTGGTGTTGAGGGTGATCCACAGGGGCGGGGCAAAGGCGGAGGCACCGGGGGCCGGGCGGTGCTGGGGGCCATCTTCGACGGGAGCAGGGCCTTGGTCGAGCGTAGGGGGCCTCGGTGAGAAGCGGTTACTGGTGGACGGAGTGGTGGCAGTGCTCGTGGCGTGAGCTGGGGCATCGGGGACGGCGTCGGAGGGTCGGAGGCTGGGGTGCGTAAATCTGGCCTGGTCCGGAAGTCTCCCACGGACGTGTTTGTGAAAGATATCACAAGTGTGAGACAGGACGTCCGTGCATATGAGCCTCCGCAATTTGTTTGCATATCGTTTGTTGACGAATTTGCGGAGGACTCTATCGTTGGCTTTGTCCCACGAGCCGAGGGAGCCGACGATGATGGCTTCGTTGGAGACTTCTTTGTATGTACGTCTCAGGTTGTTGGCGACCTGGACGTACTTGGCGGCCTTGTCACGTCTGGTGTTGGTGAAGGCTGTCATCCTATTTTCATAGGGGACGGCGACGTCGACAAGGATGGCTGTGTCGCCCTGGACCAGGACCAGATCTGGGCGTAGACCAGAGCCGTCTACATCCTGGTTTCTTCCAAGAACGCGGAATCCTCTTCGTCTTGCCCTCACGAGGCGGTCCAGCACGGCGTCGTGACGCTTGGTTCTAAGATGGAGGAGCGGCAGGCAGTTAGAGACGACGTGCTGGAGGTTCTCGTTCGGGTGTCCACATCGACGACAGGATTTGTCCATCTCCTCCTCCGGGGGACCGCGGCGTTGGGCATTGAGGCCACAGAGGTTAAGCGGGCTTTGTGGACGAAACGCCAGTAGCAGAACCGGATGTTTTCTCCGGTCCTGACGAACTGGTTGCCCCACTTTGTGCTCGCGACACATTCCATAGCCGTGCCCTGGCTGGGGTAGCTAAGGAGTTCCAGGGCCCGCTCGGAGCGGATGATTGACTTGACGGTCTTCTGTATCACTCTGCGGTCCGCCGGGTGGAGCGTCTTTTCCTTGTAGTTGAGTGAAATGGATCCCCATTCCGGGCAGCTCCAGGTGGCGGTGATGCGGCGGGAGGCGTTTCGGGCTGATGACCACACCGAGGCGAGATTGCTTCTCCCGCGATGGAAGGGTGGATCCACGCTGCCAGAAAGGAAGGCCTCAATGAGAGCAGGGGTGACCGCCAGGCGGGAGTCTAATGTGTTGATCCGGGCCTGAATCTGTTCCTCGAGGTCACTCCATGCGATGTCACGGAGGCGAGGGTCCCTGGAGGTTAGGAGTTTGAACGCGGAGTCAACCAGAACGACGTCGTGTTCCTCTTCCAGGCAGGGAATCCCGAGGCAACCTGCGTCCGATGCACCATATATGTAGTGGTTGCTGGCAACGGCCGCAGGCCCCACGAGGTTGAGGGTAACCTTGATGAGTTTTCGCACTTCGACGTCGATCTGGCGGAGTTGCTCCTTGGAGAACTCGCCTGTCCTCATGGCGAAGTTGAGTGTTGGGAAGAAGAAAGACTTGAAAGCGTCTATTCTTTGCCATGGGGCCAGGCAAGACTCGCCAATTTTCTTGGCGAGTGAGAGAATCTTCTCCACTTCCTCGGTATTTTGGATGAGCTGGAACCCGATAGGTGTACCGAGGAAGGACGTTGGAATGTGGTCGGGAACAACCTCCAGGGACTGGTTGTCGATGTGAAACACGGTGGGACGGAGGCCGCGGGGAGGGGGAGACCGACAAGGTGCATGGACCGGCACTTCGCGGGGTTGACTGAGAGGCCCAGTCGACGTGAGAGGGCATGGAGCAGGTCGAGGAGGCCCTGGAGTTCCTCGGATGATCTGCCCATTACGAAGAGGTCGTCCGCGAAGGCCAGCACATTTAGGAAGTCGTCCGGCTGGGGGGTGGCGTCCTGGAGTCCCCTCACCATCGGGTCGATCACCAAGTTGAAGAGGAGGCCGGAGAGGGGGCAGCCCTGGCGGACTCCATTCCGGACCTCTATCTGATCAGAAATTCCATCGCCAGCAATGAATTCTGTGAACGTGCCAGAGTAGAGGTCGTGGACAAGAGCTGTGAAGTCGTCCCCGGCTCCGGCTGCGGAAAGGGCGGCATCAATGGCGGCGTGAGGGACGGAACCGAAGGCGTTGGCCAAGTCGATCTGTGCCATGCAGAGCTCCCCGCTAGTGGTCTTTGCGCGGCGGATCTCTCTGGAGACGAGGAAGTGGTGTTCAAAGGTACCATCGAAGGGGAGGAATCCCTTCTGGGCCGCGGACAAGACGTTCTCTAAAGAGAGCCATCCAGTGAGGCGGGAGGCGAGGCATCCAGTCAGGAGTTTGTACAAGGTGGCACAGAGTGAGATTGGCCTCCAGTTGCTGATGTTGTCGATGTCCCCCTTCTTGTGGGTGAGGATTGTCCTGGACGTCTTCCAAGCGCTTGGGATGCGCTGTGAGCGCAGGCAGACGTTCAGGATCTTGGTGATGATGATGCAAGTGGGATCCACCTCCTTCAAGTGTGCATACGAGATCCTGTCGGGACCGGGGGCAGAATTTTCAAACTTGAAGAGGCTGGCCTTGACCTCATCCGGAGTGAAGGGGTCCATCGGGACAGTGGAGCGGCCTTCGGTTGGAGGAAAGATGGAGGGGTCGAAAGTGGATGGGGCGAAAACTTCCTTGAAGTGGTTCACGATGGCACTTCCCTCGAGGTGGCATCGGGAGCCCTCGCCCTCGGTGATGAGTCTGATGGCCCTACGGCGGTTCCTCTTATAGAGCCGTTGGATGGCTCTATGGTCTCCAGGGTCTGTGGTGTTGTTGCGTGGGCCGCCAGGGTCATCTCGGGTGGGGGGAAGGTGGACGAATTCGCCGATCCTGGTGGTGATGTCCTCTAGAAGGGCCTCAAACTCGTTCCATCTGGAGGTGTCATGGGAGGAGATAGAGGCGAGGAGGTCTCCCAGAGCCGGGATGAAGTCATCAAGGGGGAGTTGGTCGTCCAGGTCACGAGGAGGGGAGTTGGAGCGGTGGGGTGACAGGGGCACGTCCTCATCATCGATGACCGGGTCGAGGTTGGAGACTTGGGTGTGCTCTTGGGAGGCCGGCTGAGAGGGGGAGGGTGGGATGCTCGACTGAGGGGAGGGGTTGGGAGTGTTTCTCCTCCTCATCTCCTCAATGACCTCTGGGTCGATGTCTGAGTCGGATGTTGATAGAACACGGTTCCGCTTTTTTCTTTTGCGATGCCTCTTGGGAGGTGGGGCGGGGAAGTTGGCGGCTACTATGCGCTGTGCCATCTCATCGATGGTCTCCACAATTACAGGGGAAGGAGGTGGTAGAGGGGCCAGTGGACGTGTGGATGGTGGTGGTCGCAACTGGCGGCTGGTCAACGTCTTGCCCGTCTGGCTGGTTAGCCGGGTGGTTGGCGTTAAGCCATTCGGTGGTGGATCTGGGTCCCCCGGGTCTAATGTTAGTGGACGGGTTTTTGCTGCGTGGCGGGTGGACGTGTGTGGCTCGGTCGCTCAGGTGGAGGTCTCGATCTCTCCTCTGCCACTGCGGGTGGAGGTCCGCGCTCTGGAACGGGCGCCTGGGGACCCTTCGTTCTGCGTTCTTGTGCCCGAGCTGTTGGTAAGTTACCATTGTGATTTTTATTGTTAAGGGAACAGTTTATACAATAAGGGGAACATGGCTGGTCGTTTGAATGAGCGTCTTTGCCGCATTTCATACATACCGTATTGGTGGCTGAGCAGCGCTTTGTGAAATGGTTGTAAAGTTCACATTTTTTTGCAGTGGCTGACTGAGACAAACCTCTCAGTCAGACATTTTTTGAAGCCGAGAAAAACCGAGGAAGTTTCTTGAAGGCCCAGGTAAAAAAGTCAGCAAGAAACCTTTAAAAAAAATTCGATTTTGAAGGTTTTTTAAAGGTTTTTACAGGTATTTTGAAGGGAAATGAAAACTGCAGGTTTCCTTAAGGAAATATTGCAGGTTTCTTAAAGGTTTCATGCAGGTTTATTTCAGCAATCTTACAGCCTGCAAATTACCTTCAGTGACTTAGCAAATCTTAGTTAAGTCATTGAAGGTATTTTAAAGGAAAACGAAAACTGCTTTTTATGCAGGTATTTCGAAGGTTTTTTTAAAGGTTTTATGCAGGTTTATTTCAGCAATCTTACAGCCTGCAAATTACCTTTAGTCACTTAGCAGATCTTAGTTAAATCAACGAAAGTAGTTTAAAGGAAAACGAAAACTGCTTTTTATGCAGGTATTTCGAAGGTTTTTTTACAGTTTTTATACAGGTTTATTTCAGCAATCTTACAGCCAGCAAATTACCTTTAGTCACTTATAATATCTTAGATCAACGAAAGTATGTAGTTTAAAGGAAAACGAAAACTGCTTTTTATGCAGGAGTTTCGAAGGTTTTTTTAAAAGTTTTGTACAGGTTTATTTCAATAATTTTACAACCTGCAAATTACTTTAAGTGACCTCTAGCAGATCTTAGTTAAACCATTACAGGTATTTTGAAGGAACAAAAACTTTTTTTTAATGGTTACCATCTAATTAGGTTGTTTGCCACCTTCCACATGTTTTTTTTAATGATTTCATATACAGCTCTGTATTGAAAAATTAATCATCATCTGATTTATAAAACAAGCAATTTTTTACTAAAATTACTAATAGTTATAATAAAATAGAATGCACTTATGCAAGCTTCTTCTTACAACGTGAATTTGTCGTTGTATTTCGGAAAAGGAAAAATTGTACGTGCAAGTTAGGCCTAACTTTAACAACGTGAAGTATTCGGCCATAGAGTTACAGCATAATGGGACTCGTCGTTTAACGAATATTGTAGTATAAGAGTAGTTAATTATTAGTTGAATACCGTATGCATTGTTGTATAATATTTCTTTTATGATTGCTTATATTCATTGACTTTCGTTGAAAATGTAGCTTCTAAAATAAAATAAAGCACTAAAAATGTGTTATAATTTTGTTTGATTAAGTAAAATATTTCAAGGGTTCTTAGTTTAAATATCAATAACAAATTTATTTTTTTTGCTGATTTTTTTTATTGCCATGTGTAAGACAATGGCAATAAGTATAAGCCATTTGTAGAGAAAAATATTCTTATTAATTTATTATTTCAGGGTTACATATGATATCGTCGGCTTAGAGCTGAAAAATTGCAATTGCATAAAACGTGCTAAAAAAAATCGGAAAAAATCAATCGGATTATTATTTTTTTGCAGAAGAATTTCTGCAGAAACTTAACATTGTATTACCTAATTAGGTACAACTTTAAAAACACATAATCGTAAATGGAAATTAGGATGAGAAATAGTGAATCGTTAAAATACGCTGAAATACTATACTAATATATGCTTCTATAGGAATATTTCTTATGACCTCACGCTCTCTAAACTGCGATTTCATTTGTTGTTTCGTTTAATTTGACAAAAATGTTGAAACATTTCATTTTTTTAAAAAGATCATCCGCTCAGAACTGTGATTTCATAGGTAGTTTTGTTTTCTTTGCTAAATGTTAAAACAAGCCCATTACTCATTGATTGCAGATTACGCTATCGAACACTGTCACAATGCTTCGTAATTTAATACTTAAAAAATAAAAGTAAATTGCCATCTAGAACTTGTTTATAAATAATTAGAGGTGAGAGTATTACATTCGGGCACATTTACTGTATTTTTAATTTATTTCCCCTCTCAAACAAACCAAACCGCAGCGAGAAAGTATTTCTTGACTTGATTCTTAAGTCATACAGTTTAGTGGATTGCAAAACTTAACTAAAACAGCTCTAAAAATAATTAAAAAACAACGAAAATTGTAGGCATAAATCTGTACATAAGTTCCAAATATTTTTTAATAACTTGCGGCGAACGCCACTGCTCTTTCGCAAGGAACCAAACCAAACAGTTTTTAGTTTAGTTTTCCCTACTCCGAGCCAAGGAAGGAAAGACAACTCAACTTCTCATTTTCTTGACTTCGCCCGCCGGATTGTTGATTTCTTCAAAAGTTTAAGTTTTGTTTAAAAAATTACTTTTAAAATGTGAAAATCTGCAAGAAGATAAACAAGGTAAGTCGATTTTGATATCGTTATTTTCTATTGCATGTAGATGGGATTATTTTTATTGATTGTAGATTGTTTAGGATCGGCTTGTAGATTGCATTGTGAAAGCATGCGTGTTGTTTATGTATCCAGTTTTACTGTTATTTATAGTAAAACTATTGGGATGTACTAGAATGATAATATTCATTATAAAATGTATACTCATTATAAATTTTCCAACGATTAATGTTTTTTTCTAACACAATTTTTGTGGATACTAGAGTTGTTGAAAAATTTCTAATTCAATACAAATTATTTAACTGTCACTGTTTCTTTTTAAAAATAACATTGAATTGTTTAAAAGAAAAAAAATCAAAATGGTAAATTTAAGTTTGGCATTAACGCATGTATTATTGAAGAATTGTTTTTTGAAAATCGGTTGTATTTTTTATGTTTTGATTTGTACACAGCTTATGTTTTTTTCTGTCTTTCTTTCAGTTTGTGCTTTTTTGAATAACAAAGCATTGTATTGTGTCATTTTAAAAGTAAGTTTTTAAGGAGACACTGTAAGTGCCTTTATTAACTTATTGACAAAATGCACAATTTCCCTCTTTCCGGGGAAAATGAAGTTCCCTCGTCGAACCATCAGGCTAGCTTTTACTTGGTTCTTGGTACCTCCTTAGCTCTTCTGGTTGTCCTGACTCCTGTGGCTCCTTAGATCCTCTTCGTCAGAATCATAAAAAAATCAGTGCTACTAACTGAGTGAATCCGAGGTATGTTGCTTCATGACAGCTTTGGTTCAGGTGTGTTGAATATACTGAATACTTTCAGGTGTGTTGAATATACTGCACGATTTAATTTTTGGATTAGTATTTTCATAATATGTAAATTAGTGAATCAAGGTTTGGTTGGTTTAAGCCAAAGAGTTCGATAGTAAGGTAGAGACTGAACCTGGTAACATCACCATGGAACAAAATGGAGACAATACAGGGCGTGGCCGAGTGGTTTCGATCGCTGGAAATAACGCTAGCAGTACGCGCACTGTAAAGGTTCAAGGTTCACTCACTCGGTTGCAGGTTCGATTCCCGCCTTCGCCCTGGTTGTACTATGTCTATTTTACAGGCAATTAAATATTTGTTTTCGGGCTGGGGAGCCCAGTCGGTTAAGCACTCGCTTAGCGTGCGGAAGGTCCCAGGTTCGGGTCCGGGCATCGCCAAAATAGCTACCGACCTATAAACGGCCCGTGCAGCCAAAAATGTCCGACGAATAATACCCCGTGTAAGGGAGTGCACGTTAAATATCCTTCAAAGTCCTAACGCTGCGTACGATGTCGCCCTTAACGGTTGCGTTGGGTGCCTATTCAGGTGTGGCTCATCACCTGACTGTGGTTCTAAAATACGACGCCCGTCGCCAATAGCCCTCGTGTAGCTCTAGTGCGACGATAATTCAAACCAAAACCAAAAAAAAATATTTGTTTTCATACTATATGTGTTAAGTATGATAATATTTTTAATGCATTTTTAAGATTTTCCTTAGATTTTAGTTTATTGTTTTTAACAGGGTTCGCACATGAGATAATTTAATCATGTAATTACTTTTTACAAGATCAGGTCTTAATTTGTTAATATCATGACTCAAAAGTTATAAGAGTAATTATTAGCCAAAAAGGTTTTTTATCTATCTTATATATAAAAGTGTTAAAAACATTACTTATATGCATATTAAATTGAACATAAAAAATAACTGCCCGAATGGCCTAAGAATTAGTAGGACAGAGGAACGACTCGTACTGAACTGCCATCTCGTACTGGCTCACTACGGAGAGCGAATAGAGTGGCAAAAGTGCTAGTTAATTTATAATTGTGATACTGAATAATGTAAAGAAATAGTGTTTTAAAATTCAATGATGTTGTACTCTAAAAGGCAATTCATTGCAATAATTATTTTATGTGAAAAAGGTAGGTCTGTTTTTATCTTTGCCTAGAATATATTTTTGAGTGTTGAATTCAGGATTAGGGCCAGGAACAATGCACCATCCTTCTCGTAAGATTTGATATTTTAATAAATTTACTCGTAAAATAGTGTAATTTCTCTCCGGAGAAATATATCTAAATTAATATTTTAATTTTTCAAACTTTAAATATTTTGACTGGTGTTTTCATAATGACGATAGTTTCAGGCCCTATATTTTTAGTAATATCTCTCAAAGTTGCAGTCTAGTAAATAATATGTAATACTAAAAAAAAACTCCCTGGCGCAACAGCCCATAACTGAGCCATGGCCTGCTGTGCCCATTTCAGCTTTCATAAGTACATTTAATAGTGTTAGTTTTATTTATTACAAATTAGGGTACTTTTAAATGAGAAAAGTGGCATTTTAGTAATTAGTTTTGTAGCAGAAACTTGGCCAAAAATAATGATATATTGGAAATTTCATTTCTTGAGAAATCCAAAAAGCAATTCTAGCTCTTCAATTCTGGGGGTTACAGCGGGTTGAAGTCAAGAATAGGAGGGGGAACGTTCGAACCCGCGCAAACTCGGATCTTAATTGACTCGGTGTTTGTAGACATTCGTTTTGAATTTATTTACAAATTCATCAGTCATTCATTTGTCACAAATTAATCAATTAATTATAGTTTATTTATGATTTGTGCATAAGATATCTAAAGTTAATTTAAACGAGTACACATTATTTTTTTCTCGTTTTACTTAAAAGTTATCTAAGGAGTTAATATAAAGTTATGCATTTTGGTTAAAAAATTGCTTGTTTATGCGTAGACACAATTCAGTTCAAGGGAGGTACTTTGGACAAAAATGTGTAGGAATGAAGAGTTTTCTTAACCTGCATTTTCCCTTCAAGGGAAAGCGCAGGTTTTTTTTACCGTAAGGGAAACTGAAGGTATTTCGGACTAAAAATAAAGGGAATATGCAGGTTTTTTACCTAAAGGGAAACTGAAGGTATTTCGGACTAAAAATGAAGGGAATATGCAGGTTTTTTACCTGCATTTTCCCTTTAAGGGAAAGCACAGGTTTTTACCTTAAGGGAAACTGAAGGTATTTCGGACTAAAAATGAAGGGAATATGCAGGTTTTTTACCTGCATTTTTCCTTTAAGGGAAAGCACAGGTTTTTTACCTTAAGGGAAACTGAAGGTATTTCGGACTAAAAGTGAAGGGAATATGCAGGTTTTTTACCTGCATCTTCCCTTTAAGGGAAAGCGCAGGTTTTTTAGTCCGAAATACCTTCAGTTTTCCTTAAGGTTTTTTTTAAAGGTTTTTCGCTGATTTTTTTACCTGGGGGGGACTGTGTGTATGGGGTAGTTCGATGACCCAGTGCGTGTCACTCCCAGCTTTCATAGAAAACAGAACTTTAAATGTGTCCCCAGAAAATTGCGAGTTTTTAGATGAGCTCTTCAGCCAGTTCTGTTGGGGATTTTATGCGAGTAAATTTTATAAGCAGCATGGGAAGAATTGGTTTGGGGATTATTACCTTATATAAATCTTTAATAGAAGAGTCATTACAAATATTAATTATAGCCTTTTGGTCTTCTATGGAAGGAGTACTAATTTTTAAACCATTTTTGATTTTATAGAAACCATTGCATCTGAAAGGTAAGTTCGAATCTTTAGATTTGGAAGCCAGTGTACCTCGTAGTAAGTTTTCATCGATGGAGTTGGAGGCAGGATTTGATGGATATAGAAGAATGGGGAAATTCTCGTTAACTGGTTGTGAGGCGACCGGAGACGTGCTAGTTGCAGAAGCATATGATTTAGTCTGGGCTGGATTTGTTTGTATTTCGGACAACTTGTTTTTTAAATCTGTGAGTAAGGATGTAGCTGAGTCTCCCAAACTGGTAGATGATATATTTGCCTTAGCAGTTTCAATTTCTTTATTCAAATTAGTAACTGTATTGTTCAAGGCCACTTCGAGATCTGCAAGTTTTACGATGCTTTCTTTAACTAAATTTCCTTGGGTCACTGCCTCGTTATTAATACCCTTCAAAACCCTATCTATATGTTCACTTTCGTCTTTCAGTAGTTTGGATGATAAATCGTCGAATTGCTTTTTCATTGCCTCCATGTTCTTTTGTCTTAGTCCATCTTCCTTCTTCGAGTTGTCCTCCCTCTCTTTATGGAGCTTGCCCAATATTTTGAGTTTCTCTTTTAACCTAGAATCCACACTGTTGTTGGCCATAACATTAGCCTCCTCAAGAGCATCGCAACGGTCTTTATATGATTCCTCTAGAACCTCCTTAGCATCTTTGAATGCAATAGCATTTCTCAAAAATTCTGCCTGAGCATTAGTAAGATCAGTAACCTGATTCTCTAAGCAGTGGATCTTCCCATTGAGCGTGGCCAACTCCTTTCTAAGCATACTTGCCTTGGACTTCTCAGAGGCAGTATCTTCTGGGGTGTTTGATGAATTTGAGTCTTCAAGCTGTTTTCTAGATTGGTTAAGCGAGGAGGCTAGTTTGAGAATTTCGCAGTATAGTTTATTCACCACCGGGAGGTAAAATTCTCCGATAATCGTTCACATCTGATATTACCTTGTCACCAATTAAAAGGTTAACATTTTCCTCCCTTTGATGATAAGGCTTGAGCAGATTTACGTGATACATGTGGGTTTTCTCGGTTCTACCAGGGATCTTGACAATATAATTGGTCTCTGATAACTGGTTCTCGATAGTTCCAGGGCCAACCCATTGCACTGCCAATTTATTTGGACGAGATGCAGCCAGAACCAATACTTTGTCTCCCGGTCTGAACTTCCTTTTAACTGAACCCCTATCAAAGTAAACCTTTCGCTTATCCCGCACTTCTGCAGCTCTAGCCGAAGCTAGCTCCTGGCACTGTTTCATTCTGTTTATTAGTTCGAAAACGTATTCAGTTACAGCACACTCTGCTTCCGAAGGCTCAACCCACTGCTCAAATATCAATGTCTCCGGAGTTCGCAAATTTTTCCCATGAACTAACTCTGCCGGACTGAAACCCGTAGTTTCGTGCGTTACCGTTCTCAGCGCAAGTAGTGCCGCTGGAAGTATTTTCTCCCAGTACTTGCTAGACTCCACACACAAAGCCTTTAACAGTCTTTTTAGGGTCCTATGCCATCTTTCAACACTGTTACTCTGCGGGTGTCGCACTGAGCTATGTACAACAGTGAAAGAAGTGCCGTTATCGCACTGCAATACTTTCGGGAAACCCCACATGCTAAAAATAAGCAGCAATGCATCCGTTACCGTCTCCGACCGAATGTTGGCCACCAGCACCGCCTCTGGGTATTTGGATGCCACACATAGAGCAGTAACCAGGTGACGATTTCCTTTACCAGAACACTGGTTTGGTTTGAATTATCGTCGCACTAGAGCTACACGAGGGCTATTGGCGACTGGCGTCGTATTTTAGAACCACACCAGAACACGGGAGGGGTCCTACCGTGTCAATACAAACCCTGGAAAATACCTCTTTAATTATAGGATCTAGCTTTAGAGGAGCTTTCCTAGTTTCCTGTGCCTTCCCTACTCTTTGGCACGGTTCACGGGTTTTCACAAAAACAGCGGCATCTTTCTTACATTGAGGCCAGTAATAGTACCTTAACAGTTTGTCCTTGGTTTTGGTAACACCCGTGTGTCCTCCCAATCCTTCATGGCACAAACTAAGGATTGACTTCCTGTAGCACGCAGGTACCAGCACCTGCTTCCTCTCAGTACCCATATGGTCTTTCGTTTTCCGCAACAGCAGTCCCTTTTCCTCAACAAACTCTGTAGATTTACCCTCGCCGACCTTTTCCCAAATACATTTTAAATCCGTGCACAGTTTCTGCTCCTTACAGAACGTCGCGGAGTCTATTTGGACTAATTGGCATTTACTTCACTAGCCACGGGTAACTGCAGTTCAGGCTCAACCTCCTCCGGAATCACAGGAATCTCACCCTGATCCGTCTCGATTTCCTTTCCAAACTTTACGTCACCTTTAGTTCGTTCTTTTCCTCTTTGAGCCTGGCTCCGCGTTACTACAGCGTTAAGGGGCTGCGAATTATGTTTAATCGAGTCAATCAACTCCTGGGTATAATTTCCCAATAGGTAATGCTCCATATCCACGGAATTATCTACGATCGCTGCCTTAGTTTGAATACGCCCGTAATCAGCACCCTCCAGAACTATTTTTGCAATAGGCAAGCAGCGGAAATTATTTTCCGGAGCCTGTTTGACCCACACCACTTCCCCAGTATAGTCTTCCGGCTTAACCAAGTTAGCCGGGGATACATCAACGCTAGTTCCACTGTCCCTTGAAATGGTGGTTTCAATGTTGTTTACCCTATCTTGACTAAGGTAAGGGGCGAAAACAGATCCAAATTTTCCCCTACGGAGTTAATATTATTTACCATTTCTGTATTCTGCCTTCTAAGTTCAGGACATTGGGGACGCAGATGATCAGTAGAATTACACTGATAACAAGCAGCCGGTCGGCGTCTCTCGAACTCTCGATCGCGCCAATTTAAATCCTTTCTAGCAGCTCGCTTTCAATTATTTACCCCAGGCCGTTCATTTCTAGCCTTAATATCTATGCGAGGTCTCCCGTATTTCCCCGGTTCTTCAACTACCTTCTTTTCAGGAGGATTATAAGCCACAGACTTTTTAGCGAAACGCCTACTAGTTTCATAGTCATCCAATTTTTTTTGCCAAAGTTACGGGATCTACCAACGTACCCCATTCATCTAAAAAGTGCTCTTTTATTTCGGCTGGTACTCTCATTTTAATTTGATCAGCTATCATCAGATCTTTTAGGTCGTCGAAGTCTCTAACCCCCACACCATCGAGCCATCCCTCTAAATAACTCCGTAACTCGAAGATCAAATCACGCCACAAAGCGCCCGATTTCCGCTGATGCTGGTGGAATCTATTCCGGAAGGTCTCCGCACCCAATTTGAACCGATTCAATAAATACTGTGGAGTTCGGGCTGCAAAGAAGGTTTACTGGTAGGTTTTTATTAATAATTATTATTTGCGCACCATGTGCACGAGAGGAGAACACCCTGAGACCTTTTGGAAATGAAATGGGCAGCTTATTAATTAGATATGGGTCTTGAATGCTAATGATATCACAATTAAATCTATTTATAAATAATAATAAAAGACAATTGTGTGCAGAGGGGCTGGGGAGCCCAGTCGGTTAAGCACTCGCTTAGCATGCGGAAGGTCCCAGGTTCGGGTCCGGGCATCGCCAAAATAGCTGCCGACCTATAAACGGCCCGTGCAGCCAAAAATGTCCGACGAATAATACCCCGTGTAAGGGAGTGCACGTTAAATATCCTTCAAAGTCCTAACGCTGCGTACGATGTCGCCCTTAACGGTTGCGTTGGGTGCCTATTCAGGTGTAGGCTCGTCACCTGACTGTGGTTCTAAAATACGACGCCCGTCGCCAATAGCCCTCGTGTAGCTCTAGTGCGACTATAATTCAAACCAAATAAAAAATTGTGTGCAGATAAAGAATGGTTAATATTTATTTGAACAAATTTAAGAGAACTAATAATTAAAGTCGATTCCACCGCGAGCCAGTCATTCCTGTCTCCGGTACTCCGGACAGTTAATGGAAGCTATTTTATGGTTGGTTTTAATTGCCTCCGCAAAACCATCATTTGACTTATTCTTTACATTGCATGTGAAGCAAGTCAACACACAGTCCCCCTGATGTGATAGCTCCCCGCATTTCAGGCATCTATCGGCTCTGCATATGGGCATTTTTTTGTTGTGTGGCCATACAGGCAACACTTTTTGCAATGCTTGATTGAAAAAAATTCTTCCATTTTGAATTTTGCAGAACCGAGAAAAACAAAGCCTGAACTACATAGAGCACTGTAGACTCTATATAGATTACGTGGAATCTCGACAACCCAATGGTAACGTCCGCTTACGACTTCAATTTTAAAGAGGGGTTTAGGGGGATAGTCTTTGAGCGATGGGTTTTTAAAAATTAGCTGCTCAAGCAGTCTTACTTCATCATCAAATTCGGTGAACTTGATCATGTGCTTCTATCATAGAAGGGGCTGAAATTTTCGCGCCCTTTTTTGTTTGGAAAATGCCGTTACATTGAACATTATTATTTTGCATAACATTATCCAAGGTAGTTTTAAGAAGTGTAAAGTCTCTTGGTTCGTTCCCATCACTAGGGAGATCAACAAACATCGTAGTTAAGTTGTCCTTACTTGTGGATTTCACAATAGAAGCATAGCTCGCGGAGGCATTGTGAGAGGAGGCCAAACCGGTAGAAATATCGTTCTTAAATTCAATTAATGAATCCGTAACAGAAACATTTACCTCCTTAATTTCATTGCTTATTTTTTTCTATTTGGGCGTAGAAAAAATCATCATCAATTATGATGCCAAGGTATCTGAGGCTCTTAACAACACTAGTTGAACGACCATTAATTAAAAAAAAAATTGGATTTCTGGACATAAGGCCAGTAGATGTTCTAGAAATTTGATATCCTTTTTTAATAAATACGACAGACTTAGTTTTTTCCACTGAAATATTAAGTTTTAAAGAATTTAATTCATTCAGAATTAAGTTTAAGAAAAAATTAGCATTTTCCTCCAGATCCCCCCGCCCATTGGCAGAGCATACCAAAACCGAATCATCTGCAAATGCTTGAATGAGACAATTAGGTCGATTAAATTGTAAAATTGAATTATAATAGATAAGCCAAAGGATCGGAGCAATAACCGATCCTTGTGGTGCGCCTTTAAATATTTCCTTAGAAATATATAAATTATTTTCTGAAAAACAAACTCTTCTTTTATTTAAATAAAAAGAAATAAATGATTGTAAATATATTGGTAGCTTAATGTTATTAAAAATTTCAAAAAGTATTGACCAATCCATGTTGTCAAAGGCTGCTTTTATATCTATGGTGATAAGAGTTGTGAAATTAAAAAAAATTCTATTAGAATTAATAAAGTTTTTTAAATGTGTTACAGCCAATTCACAACTCCTTCTCTCTTTAAAACCATACTGATTATCATGTAAAATATTGTTTTGAAAAAGCCAAAAATTCAGCCTGTTAACAACCACCCTTTCGAAGATTTTCCCAAGGGTTGAAAGTAAACAAATAGGACGATAAGAATTACAAGATGAGAGGTCCTTCCCCGGTTTAAGAAGGAAGAACACCCTCCCTTCTGCCAAGCAATTTGGAAAAAAGCCCCAAAGGAGAGCCTTAATAATTTATTTTTAAAAAATTTTAATATTTAAATTAAAACAAGTTTTCCAGATATTATAGTCCAAATTGTCCAACCCAGGGCCTTCCCATTTTTCAATCCCTTAAAAACCGGAATGAGCTCTGAAATATCCATATTATAACCGCCATTAACATTCATAAAATTAGGTAATTGGAATCCAGTCAAATTTAAAGTTGTAAATACATGATCCAATAATCTTGAAATTTTATCATAAAAAGAAATATTCGGATCATCAAATTGAACCATTAAACCAGAGCTCCTAGTTTGTTTTCCAAAAACTGTTTTAAAAATAGAGCCATATTTTTCGGAAGTGGCGGAGCACACATTTTGCCAAGCGTTACACTTGGCTTGATTAATGGATCTTTTATAGAAGGCCCTAAATTTTTTTTATAATTTAAAAAAATTTGGTTAATATTATTAAGGTCTTCATTATTTTCAACTGCATTTTTGTTTTTTTAAAAAGAGCTGTTGTTTTATTTCTGAGCGTGGCGAGCTCCCGCGTCCACCAGGAGAATTTAATGGCTTGTTTTTTTCTTCTTTTTTTTAAACATTTTTAAAAGCGCAATCTTTAATATCATTAATAAAATCCTGAAATTTTTTTTCTAATTCAGCAGTGCTGGACATGGAGTCAATTAAAACTTCATAATTGTTTAAAACACTACCAACCTTAGTAGTAAACTTTGCAAGTGAATATTTCGTTTTAAAATAATAATCATCAATTACTGTAGAAGAATCATCAAAAATAAAAGTAATATATTTATGATCGCTATTTGTCTCCACATCCAGCACCTTCCAATCCTTTAAAAAATTAACTAAACCATTAGTAACCAAAGAAAGATCTGGATTGCCACGTCCCCTTGTGGAAACGAAAGACGGGACAAAGCTCAGGAATATTTAAAAGATTTAAATTATTAGAAAGCAGAAAAAGCCTCAGTAGTTCACCCCTCTCATTCTGTGTAGTATATCCCCAGTCTGGCGACTGACAGTTGAAATCACCGAGAACAATATAATTAAAAAATTCAAATTTAATATTTTCCAACTCTGACATTTGCAGTTTGATGTCTCCATAAGGTCTGAAATAAATTGAAGCTAGTTTAAAGGTTTTGTCGGGAAGATGTATATCAACAAATACAGCAGAGTTGGTACAACACATAAGGGTTACATTTAATAAACTATTGCAAATAATAATTTGAGAACCTTCAGAACGATAGGAGAAAACTCTGAGGCCATGAGGAAATTCAATAGGATGGCCTCGGATAAAATAGGGGTCCTGTATACAAACAAAATCCGGATGGTGCTGAGAAATATAAGCTAATAAACTATTGTGGGAAGTTAATGAGTGGTTTAAATTGATTCGCAGAAAATTAAGAGTAGTACTCAACTCGAGTACGAGCTAGACGCTGCTGTCTACGATGCTCAGAGCATCCATCAGTTCCCGACATATGGTTTGTGGGTACGAGCTCCTGTGTACCATCATTTAACTTATTTTTCTTGTCACATATAAAACATTTGGTTACACAGTTTTTGCGGTCATGAGATTCCCCTTCATCTTCTCCACATTTATAACACCTTTTACTAAAGTAGGTCTATTTAGAATCGAAGCTTGGAAAGCACTTCCTCCCCCATCCACGAGTGTGTTTTTCTTGGAAGCGGGGTGATTTATAGCTGCCTCGGTTTTTTCCCCACCCTACATGGGGAAATACTAACTGTTTTGATTGTAAACCTCAAGCGCGCTAGGATTAGATAAGCTATGTTCCCCCCTTTTTGCAGAAAACCCAGTGAAGGGATGGGGGAAGAGAGTCTTTTCGAAGCTTCTATTCTGGCTAGAAATGATATAGAATAGGGACAGTGGCCAGTAGTGTGACTATATTCCTAGCAGCGACCACATTTCCTTACGGAAATGAAGTCGCAAACTTTGACTCTAGTGGATTGAACAAAGATGGCCCCTGTCCTGTCACTATTTGGCACAAGGCCCAAACCACGATAAATAGTAGGCGAAATCTCAAGAACCCAGTGAAATTGCGTTCCCATTTTAATCTTTAATAATATTTTATATTCGTTATCTTTGAATAAGGGATTTTTTAGTTCTAGTTGGTTCTTTAAATCAGTTTCATATCCCACATTTGTAAATTTAACAATAACTTTTGGGCTCTCGATCCCTTTTAGGTACAATCGTCTTTAGAGATGTAAGTAAAGAATTTACTTTAAAAATTTCCCATATCTTACTTATTTCTTGTTGAGTTGGGGCGGGGGTTGGGCGATTGGCGATTGTAATACTCGAGACGTGGCTACTTAGTAACAAGACCGAAAGCGTTTGCGCCACGCCCGAGAAGCCCCCGCACAGCCAGAGGACAAAGGCCACCCACAACCACCGGAAGGGGAGGGCACCAGAGGAAACCCCCAATGCGCCGCCCGCAACCCAGGACACCATTTATTAAAAATAATCTCATAAAATACAAAAACATCAGGCACCAAGCCTCTTGGCAGGCCCCAAGAAATAAAACATCTAACAATCTAGCATAAATAAAAGTAAGCCATGAACCGCATTAGGTTACCATCTAATAAAACCAAAAATCATAATCAATAATTTCAAACACTAATAATTAGTACTTTATCAATACCAATTTCAATATACTAAACATCACCACCGTGAATCATAACATAACAAATCTTTAAATTCAAAAAGCACGATATATATCAATATTATGTAACAAACTCTCTTAATCATCAAAAATTAAGTTCCTCAAGAAATCCAAAAACTCTAAACATTAACAAACCTCAAATAATTAACCACCCATTGGTATACCAAAGGATAAAAATAAAAATATGTAAATAAATAAAAATCAAACCCCACAAAACACAATTGTAACGAGTTAATTTACCCAAAATCAAATCAATAGCAAGTTTTTACTTGCAAGGCAAGCCAAAAAACAAAAAAACAAATCCGGATTAAAAGCTAATCTAAACAAAATTCTATTTCATAATTTTTAACCAAATTTACCAAAATAAATAAAATATTACAGCCCATTGGTATACCAAAAAATAAATAAACACATTTAAAGATCAGATCATTTCAAAGCAGCAATTGACATACATCAAAGAAAAATTAAATATCTTTTAACTAAATTTGCCAAAATAAATAAAATATAACAGCCCATTGGTATACCAGAAAATAAATAAACACATTTAAAGATCAGATCATTTCAAAGAAGCAATTGACATACATCAAAGAAAAATGAAGTATCTATACCTAAATTTACAAAATCAAAGAAATATAAGCATCCATCAGTAATCCAAAAGGCAAATAGGTACATTAAACAAATATTTACTTGCAAGGCAAGCCAAAAATTTAAATAATTAAGAATGGAAAGGGCAAAAACATTTTTCTTCTAAACAAAAAAAGATAACAAGACAAAAGAAAGAAATAGACGAAGTAGACCCCCAAACCACCTCAGCACCATATACCAATTAATCTTAATGATTAAAAAATTCAAGCTAATAAAATAAGCCATAAAATACCAGGTTCATTAATTAAAAACTTCCTAAGATAATCATCATGAAATACCATCTAAATCAATAATTCATTATTAGATAAGAGTTTAAAAATAAAATCAAAAATTACAGACCAAAAATATAACTCGGGTGCCAGAGTGGCCAGGAGAAGTCTGAAGGGGCTTCGAAATACGTTAAAAAAGAAACACTAAGTCGGTCCGTAATCTGTACGTCCCTCCATGATCTGTTCCTGCTTGATAAAAGTTAAACATTTTGAGGTGCCAGCTCTATGGTTTATATCGATCTGACTATTGTACTTTTGATTAGTGAATCTACATGAGTAACAGTGTAATGAACAAGGGGTTACCCCCATTTCGTGAGAAGGTTGACCACATCTAACACAGAGATTAAGAACAGATTTACACCACTTTTTCGTATGGTTGTAGTGCAAGCACTTGGTGCAAAATTTTATAGATGAAAATGGTTCAACCTCACAAAGCTGTAGATCAATAAAAACAGTGGCATTCTTAAGTTTGGAATAACAGTTGGGGTTAACCTCAATCACCCAATGTATGAGACCTCCACCTCTATAATTAGAATTTATATTAAATAACACCTTAACATTGTTATCATTAAATGATTCATCATTGAGTTTAAGTTTATCCATTAATTAACTTTATCCCCAATAGGAGTGTTCCTGATAATTAATTTAGGCTTAATCAATTTGGGTGAGAAAGAATTCTTAGACTTGAATGGGGATTGGTCAAAATAAATTTTAATGTTTTCAACATCTTGCTCTGAAGCCAAGATGAATGTAATGCTTTTAATTAATTTTATGGTAGTAATAACTTTGATAAGAATACCACTATTTGAACAATAAGTATTTAAGTCCTTTTTAAGTTCAGTTAAATCCTCAACCTTACATTTGGTTTCATCAAGCTCTATAACGAATTGGTGTTTACCTTGATCATGAGTTGGTTTTGCTCTGGTGGGCTGTCGAGTCTTCGAGACCTCCAGAGGGATTGTCGATTCAAATACTCAGGGCGGGACCAAGCTAAGTAACTAGACTTTATAACAACCCACGTCCCGCCCGAGAAGTGGGCCCCACCACGAAAGAAGAAACGTGTCGCCCAAACCCGGGGGAGCGAGAGGGCACCAGACGACACCCCCAACGCCACACGCCCGGGCCAGGGCACCACAGACCCGCCGCAGCCAGGCCCCCCAAGAAGAAACACCAAAAGCAAAATATCACTAAATAATTCAAATTAGCAAAAACAAAGGTTAATCCAAATAACGATCCGAGCGCCAACCAGAAGGCCAGAGCCCCGCCCGCCACCAGAACCAACCAGATAGACCACCACAAGAGCCAGCCGCAGACACACAACACCACCCCCGAAACCAAGAAAAAGCCCATTCACTTAAATAAAAATCGCAATCTTGTCATTACAAATCATCCGGCGCCAAGGTCTCTAAAACCTGACGCCGGAGAGAAAACAGAAATATAGTGAAAGACAAAAATATAGTTATTATATCTATTTAACAATTAACAAAATACTTTAATAAAAATAAAAGTTGTCTCCCCAGGGCAATAGACCGATCCTAAAAAGAATTTAGACAAGGCAAATATCTCAAAATTCCAATACAACTCAAAAATATAAGCACTCCCAATCACTGAGTAACCCAGTGAGGGGCAGCAAAATTTAAGAAATAAGAAATTACCCGAGGAAGAAAACTGTAAGATACAAACATATCCCAAGATTAAAATATCAAAAAGTATCCAACCAATCATTTAACCCTTATTATCATTAAACAAATGCCTTAGTAACTCAACATAATATTATGATTAAGCTAAACAATTAGAATCAAATATAAATAAACAGAATAGGTCATTTGACCCTATCACATAATTATAATAATTTTCATATTACATAATCAAAATTTGCACCTTTTGTTCATAAATGTTAACGAGGAGCTCTTTCATATTAACCAAGTTTAAAAACAAGCTAAATCTCAAAACTTGCACATTGAAAATAAATCAAATATCACAGTAAAGCAAAAATATGAATCTTCACATCCGTAAAGTCCATCTTTCTTTACAGAGCTCTTGTGTCATCTTCTTTCTAAAAACTAAAACAAATAGGAACCCGGGACATCTCCCAACAAAGCAAAACCACCAAAAACCCAAACCACTCCCCAAGTATAGAATCCATTACATAAATACAAAAACATAATTATCATGACCCACAACTGACTACGACAAACTAATTGTCTAAAAAACATTTGAAAATTTACTAAAATTTAAATAAAGTCCCCAAAATCATCCTTAATCCTTATTGCTATTTTCAAGCAGCTCTCCAATCTAGAGACAGAAGTCCGATTTCCCAAAACCGAAATGAGCCACGATTCCCTGAGACCGTCCGAGGGTTCTGTAAGATGATATTCTTTGGTATAAGAACATGTAAAAACATAGTGAGGGGGATCACCAACTTTGTCACCCAAACAAGGGCAAAAGGGCGATGAAAAAACCTTAAAACGGAACAGGTAGCTTAAAAATGGGCCATGGCCAGTCAAAAAGTAAACAATAAACTTATTTTTAATCAAAAGTTTTAAAGAAGGTTAATAGTTATTGCTTTCTTTTCCCACTAACTCTAAATGATAAATTGATCAGATGTTTTGGTTAAGAACTTGGAGAAAAATAGGATCAAAAATTGACTCAGGATTTTTTTTTGATAAGTTTTAGTAATCAGATGTTCTGTTGGAACTTCTATTTATTCATTTAGTAATCATTTGTTCTGATAAAACTTGGGCAGTGGGAAAAGGAGTTCGCAGGTTGTGGCGTGGCACTCCTATTACAATGAAGAAGAGTACTTGAACTATAATAATTTAGATGGGAAAATTTTCATAATCAAAACATGTCATCACTATCCATAAATTATATATGTTACTATCTGCTTAACTAGTAAGGAAGAAGCGATTATAGTTACACAAGCAGAAAATAAACGATGATGAAAACATAAGTTATATAGTAAAATAATAATAGTAACAATAGCAAAAGTAAACATCTTTCTATAAAATGAAACACAATGGGGCTCAACTCGAGCCAGGGGTCCATAAGCAATAAATAAAGCAATGTAACAAAGTTTAAATCTAAATGAGAACCATTATTAAAAGGATGGGGGGTTACAAATATATTTAGATATGTTTATGCATTTTGAAATTTTAAATAATGAGTTTTTATTTTTGAGAACGTTCTGAAACCACACCTCTTTAAGACCAGAAGACGGCATGGTGAGATGATAGTCTTTTGTGTATGGACAAGAAAAAATATAATGGTCGGGGTCTCCCTCTCCGCTATTGCAGGGACAGTCGGGAGACGGCTTTATATTAAATCTGAACAAATGGGTTAAAAATGGGCCATGACCGGTAACGAAATAAAGAAGTGATTTGTTAAATAATAAGAATTTTTGGTTAATTTTAGGTATAAAATCGATGGTTCTGCGCCCAGTAGATGCCTCGTTCCAGTAATTTTGCCAATAAGTTAAAAGTTGCGTCTTGAGATATGCTTTAAGTTTGGAAATAGGGGCTGGTATTGAGAAAGGTTCACAAATGAACGCCCCGGTCCTGGCCCAGAAATCAGCAATTTCGTTACCTTCTAAATTGGCATGGGCTTTCACCCAATTCAGATTGAAGTGACTTAGGTTATTAATTAGTGTGGATTTGCAACTGAGGACGAAAGCCGTCGACCCGCGTACATATAAGGAATATTACTCCCTCTCAGGAGAAAATCCGGAGAGAGGTGAGAATCTTCTCAAAGATAAAAATACTTCATCCAATGAGATACGGGGTATCTCAGAATCCGGAGAACTTTATAAATAGAGAGAGTAGAGCTTATGGACATGTGAAAAATAATTTGTTAAGTATCTGCATTTATAAGGTTATGTGCAATTTTAATACTTTTTACTATTTTGTACATGGATGATTTATTGTTTAAGACAGATTTAAGCCATATTTCTTCATTTCCCGTTGCTGGTTTCCGTATATGAAATTCTGTAGTATATGCGCAGTCAAAGACGTAGTGGTCAGCGTCTCCAATTAAACTATTATCTGCATTTGAACAGGGGCAATAGGGAGATATTCTTACATTATTTTTACGTACATTAAATCGATTCAGGTAAGCAGGAAACGGCCCATGTCCTGATAACAAGTAAACTAAATATTTATTTTTAATTATGAAATCTTTCTTTGGAGGTTTTTAATATATTTTTTTACATAAGATGCTTTGTCTGTAATTTGCCAGTGATCATTCCATTTCGTATAAAGTATATTTTTTAATTCCAATTTTAATCTAGAGAATGGGTAGGGGACATATAAAGGTTTGCCTAGAAAGGCACCAAATTTAGCAAAAAGATCTGCAATCTCATTACCTATGTTATTATTATGCCCCCTAACTCATGTAATATTGTAGAGTAAATGGTTATTAATTAAGTTACGTTTTACATTGTATAAAAAGTCAGATCTCCCCGTCACCCCTTCCAAAGCTTTCATGGAGGACAAACTGTCAGTAAAGATTTTTATTTTAAAGCTGTTTTCCGAAGCCCAGCTGACAGCAAAATTAATCGCTGCCAGCTCTGCCTGGAAAACAGAATTGTATTGACTTAACTGAAAACAATAAATTCTATAAATTAAATCATTATTTAGAATTATAACAGAAAATCCAACATTATCATCTATTTTCGAACCATCAGTGTATATATCATAGTCATGAGGGAAGTCATCCGGGGGGTTTCGATTTCTGGTAATAATAGTCTCTCATTGAAGGGGATGGATGACAGAATAATATTAGAGTCAAATTTTTCAATGTCTGGTATATCAAGATCTGGACTATTATTTTTAAGAACCCAACTGTTAAATTTATGGTATAGACTATTTATTGTTAAGTTAATAGGTGGAATACCTGACAAGACGCAGAGCGAGTCGGAAGCCGTAGTTCTGTATGCAGAAAGAATTTTAATGAGAAAAGCTCTCTGCAATGAAAGTAATTTTTTGATTTGAAAATTTTTTAGTTTGAATCCCCAGACACCCGCTCCATAACAAATGATTTTTTCTATGACTATTTGATACCATAGTTTAAGGAATGAATTATTCACTCCCCAACTGCTCCCTTTAACTTTATTAAATGTGTTTGAGAATTTGAGACATTTTGAGGCAATACTATTAATATGATTGGTGAAGGTAAGGCTATTATCAATGATGATTCCTAGGTATCTGAGGCTTCGTACAACGGAGATGGATGAATTGTCAATTTTAAAAATAGGATTGCGTGATAGTTGACCTGTTGCTGTTTTTTTTAAGTTAAAACCCTTTCTAAGAAAAACTAAAGCCTTTGTTTTTTCTGATGAGATGGTAAGCCTTAGGGCCCTTAGTTCCTCACAGATATTATTTATTCCATTTATATGGATTTCGACTTCATCTCGCGTCGTGCCAGATCCCACCAAAATTAAATCGTCGACAAAAGCTTGAATTAAATGATCAGGGCTATTTAAAGATAACAAGGAATTAAAATAAATCTTCCACAGAATCAGTGCTATGACCGATCCCTGTGGAGCACCGCCAAAAATCTCTTTTGATATATATAAATCATTTTCAGCATAGCATACTTTTCGTTTATTAAGGTAGTGAGACACAAATGATTGAATGTAAATGGTATTTTAATTGTGTTAAAAATATCAAAGAGGATAGCCCAATTCATGTTATCAAAAGCTGCCCTTATATCGATTGATACAAGGGCAGTAAAGGGATAAATTAATCTATTTTTAATAATATATTGTTTAAGGTGGTATACTGCAAGTTCGCAACTACTTCCCTAACTGAAACCGTATTGAAATGGATGTATGACCTTATTAAGAAGCAACCAATCGTTAAGTCTATTAACTTTAATCCTTTCAATTATTTTTCCCAATGTGGGTAATAAACATATAGGCCTGTAGAATTTGCAATACACCCTCCCCTCATTAAGGCAGCTCGGGAAAAAGCCCCAGAACAAGGTTTTAGTAAAAAGATTAACAAAAAGTTCACTATTAATGTCGAAACAAGTTTTCCAAATTCTGTAGTCTAATTTGTCCAAGACTGGCGCCCTTCCCGAGTTAAATGATTTAAAAACCGGTACTAGTTATTTTATTGAACATGAGTCATTTATATTATTGAATTCTGGGCAAGTAAAGTTTGATGGGTTAGTAGTTGCGAATGTATCTTCCATAAGTCTAGATATTTTTGTACGGAATGGTAAATTAGGATCATCAAACTCAACCAATAACTCTGTACCCCGGACCAACTTCCCGAAAACGGTTTTAAAAACTGAGCCATATTTGTTTACAGTTTCTGTGCAGTTGTCCTTCCATGATTGACTTTGCGTCTCTGACTGCGCGTTTGAATAGAGCTCTATGTTTTTTATAAGTAATATGAAGAGATGAAATATAATTAGGATCTTCATTTCTTTGTTTGGCATTTTTGATTTTTTTTATACAATGCTGAGGTTTTATTTCTATGAGAGGCCAATTCACCAGTCCACCAGGAGAGCTTTATTTGTTTTTTTGGCTTCTTTTAAATATTTTTAAAAGCACACAGTTTAATGTGAGTCAATAATTTATCGTAAAATATTTCAAGTTCATTTGTATCTCCAACACATTGCAATTCTTTTTTTAGATCTATAAGTATATTGGTTACATTATTTTTAAATTTATTCAGAGGATATTTAGTTTTCAAATAATAATCTATTGTTATTGGTGTATATAGAGACTCGTAGCAAAAAGAAATATATCTATGATCACTTAGTGTTTCAGTATCTATTATTTTCCAATTTGATGTCAGTGGTAATAGATTTGCCGAACATAATGAGAGATCAGGGTTACCCTCTCCCCTGGTGGAGATAAAGGATGATTCCAGCTCCTTGATATTTATGAGATTTAAATTATTAGAAACCAGAAAGAGTCTCAGAAGTTCTCCCCTCTCATTTTGCTGAGTGTATCCCCAGTCTGTCGATTGACAATTAAAATCCCCAAGGATTATATATTTTGAGGTATTAAAGTTTACTTTATCAAATTCTTCTAGTTGTAATTTTATATCGTCATGGGGTCGAAGATATACGGAGCTAAGAAAAAAATTATCATTATTATTAGTTATCTCAACGAAAACTGAAGAATGAGTACTACAGGGTGTCCTAAAAGTTCCCGTACTGACGTTTCGTGAATTTTTTACAAGCAAAATTACAAACTTTAAAACATTGTTTTTATGCTAATGGTGTAAAGCACTTTTAACAAAACGTAAAAAAAAATTGGAACATATATTTATATTAAATGATCAAATTGTCCACCCCTTTCTTCGAAGCAAAGCTGAAGGC
This sequence comes from Hylyphantes graminicola, assembly GCA_023701765.1. Taxonomy (NCBI): domain Eukaryota; kingdom Metazoa; phylum Arthropoda; class Arachnida; order Araneae; family Linyphiidae; genus Hylyphantes; species Hylyphantes graminicola. Next base: position 48,374,934 of record CM043122.1, read on the forward strand.
GTTTTGCGCATATTTTTAGAAACGCGTTTTAAGATGCTGGGAGTGACTTCTTGTATCCTTAGCATGATGGCATTTTTCAGGTCCTCTACTAATTGTGGATTATTTTCATAAACTTTGTTCTTTAAATATCCCCACAGAAAAAAAGTCAGGTATATTCAAATTAGGGGAACGAGGTGGCCCAAGATTTCTTGAGATGAGTCGATCGCCAAAAAGATGTTGAAACATGTCCATGGTTTCATGACTTGTAAGGCATATTGCCCCGCCTTTTTGGAACCAAGAATGTCATTCATTCACTTCTAATAATGCAACAAATTGTTGGATAAGTTCTCTGTATACAGTTCCATCAACAGTTGACTCGAAAAACAGATTGCAATATCCTTCGTTGAGTTTCTTGCACAAAATCTGGTGTAACAATTTTCGGTCTGCCACTTTACACTCTTCCACCGAACCTGATGTCGCACGAAATCCCTGGACGAGTTTATATAGAGTATCTTTACTCGGTAAAGCATCAACTGGATATTTATGTCCAGAAAATTCTTTACATCTTTCATTATGATTTACATCCAAAATGAGACTCAAGCAGCGCAATTCTCTGAATGCGTGAAAAATCATGTTGCAATGAAGAACAAAATTACCTGGAATTTTATTACCGAACAACTTGAGCACGAAAAAAGCCAAGCGATAAAAACAAAAGATTTGATGAAATAATAAGCAGACGATAAAATTCAATATTTGAAAAATTAAACATGGATAATGATTTTTTAAAGTTGGAGTACGGGAACTTTTAGGACACCCTGTACAATGAAATTTGACTTTCAGTAAATTATTTGCAATAATAATTTGAGCCCCGTATGATTTGGAGGAGAAAACTCTGAGACCCATGGGAAATGAAATAGGTTTTTTTCCTGAGAGGTAGGGGTCCTGAAGGCAAATAACATTTGGTTGATATTGTTTAATATATAGAAGAAGTGAATTGTGTGCAGGCAGAGAATGATTTATATTTATTTGAAGAAAATTTACACAATCATTAATCATGATCAATACGAGAACGAGCAATGCGTTCTTGTTTCCTGTACTCCGGACAACTGTTTGTAGCGATTTTATGATTAGTATTTAGTAATTCTCCCGTGCCATCATTAGCACGGTTTTTGGAGTGACAAGTGAAACATTTGGGTAAACATGGATCGTTATGAAAAATTTCTCCACATTTTAAGCATCTTGCTTCCGCGTATGGACACTTCTTGGTGGTGTGCCCATAAAGGCAACACTTTTTACAATGTCTTATTGAAATAAATTCAGTAGTTTTATGTCTAGTAAGTCCAAGGTAAATAAATCCCATTTTATCAACGGTTTTGAAGTAAGCAGGGGGAACCTCCATCACCCAATGATAGGGGCCCTTTGATTCTATTTTAAATAATATTTTTGGGTTGATGTTGCAAAAGATGGGATTTTTGAGCAATAATTGATCTAGGAGAAGTTTCTCATCTTTATACGGTGTAAATTTTAAGATAAATTTCGGTGAATCTTTTGTCATAATACTGATCTTTATGTTTGAAAGTGATTCGATTTTTGAAATAGTGTCCTTAATGAAGTTAGCATCTTCAAGAGAGGGGGCTGATATTTTTGCGCCCCTATCAGTTTCGTATATTCCATTGCATTTAACACTCTCGCTATCAAAGATGGCGTCAGTGTAGTTTTAAAGGTGGGAAAATCCCGGGCTTCATCCCCCTCTCTTGGTAGTTCTACAAAAATTGTGACATTATCCACTTTTTTCTTACTTCCCATCATGATATCAGCATAGGTTGGGGCAGCGGCAGAGGCAGAGGAAACTTGGTAATTAGCAATGCTAGTCTTGAGGATTTCTAGAGAGGTTTTAACCTCCTCTTTAAGGTTGTTCATTCCTTTAGCTAAGTTATCAACGTTATTTTTATTTTCAATATATTTTTTATCATACTCCTCCAAGACCTTTTTAGTAGATTCAAGTTCCTCCGCCCTCCCTGCGACGAGTTTAGTTAGAATGTTATCGGTATTGGCTTGTCTATCCTTTTCAAGTTTTTCAAGTAAATTTAGTTGTGTCTCGCCCCTCAGGGGACCCACTTCGGTGGGTACGGGTGTGGCAACCCCGAGGTCCCTAGCCTCTCAGATGTCGCCCTTAACGGTTGCGTTGGGTGCCTATTCAGGTGTTGGCTCGTCACCTGACTGTGGTTCTAAAATACGACGCCCGTGGCCAATAGCCCTCGTGTAGCTCTAGTGCGACGATAATTCAAACCTAACCCTAGCCTCTCAGGGAGTTCACTTCTTGTGAGCTCGGGAGTGGCGACCCCGAGGTTCCCTAGCTGGACCTTTGCATTCTTCTTTCTTTCCTCCCTGCAAAGGTCTGGTTTTGTGTTGATTCTGGTTTTCTTTCCTGTTTTAATCTTAGTTACAGAATAATGTTTTAGGTCAGACTTTAACCCTAACCTATATTTCGTGCGTTGTTTATTTTAACTGAGTTTAATTTTTTATTCTCTTTTGCTTATTTTATATTAATTTACATCCTTGAAAATACCGAGTGAGCTGCTTTTATTTGGACCTTTAAGTTTTTGTTTTTTATTATTTCATTGTTGTCGGACATTTCCGACCAGCACGTTTGCCGTGTGCAGCGACCGACTGAACCGGGGGAAAGTGGAGTCCCGGGGTTCCTGCGGTGGCCTCCCATAGGACAGGTGTTAGTTTCCTGAGGCCACTGTTGCGTGCCCTTTGGTCCATGCTTCACTGGTTGACGGGTGCCAGGGGGGAGCCCGCCCCTGGCAATCGGCTCGCCTAATGCCACTCTTTCTCCTCTTGTCAGCTTCCACCCATGTGCTTGAATTGCAAAGGCGACCACACTGCCAACTTCAGGGGTTGTCCTAGGTGGAAAGAGGAGAAAGAAATTCAACACATTAAAGTCACAAAGAATGTTTCATACCAAGAAGCTCGAGCCCAAGTTGCAATAACCCTGCCTAAACCTAATATATCCTATGCAGCAGCCACTAAAGTAACTACTTCCTCAATAGCCATCCAGTGTAATATGTTTAGAGAACAATACCTGCAAGAAGCAAAATCTAGAAACACAACAGCAACACCAACCTCTGCTACCAATAGCATTTCTTCATACTCCAGCTCACAAACTCATACTACCACTGTAAAATAAAGCTCAAGAAACCTCAGAGATTTAGTAAGTCACCTGTAACAGTTAAACGTCTAGAAAGGGCGCCCAAGAAACAAAAAACAAAAACTAGAAGCAAATCGCTTAATACTAAAACTCACAATAGCTCAGACTCCTCCGATTCCCCAGAAATGGAAGTTGAGGCGGGACTCGAGGCACCGCAACATCTGATGCCTCGAGACAAATCGGTGACGAAACATCCACCGATCCACTTCCCCAAATGACCCGAATAGTCTCGTGGAATTGTCGTGGTTTCCGACACAATATTGATGGTGTCAAGGCAATCATGGTTAAATATGCACCTGATGTAGTCTGCCTGAAGGAAACATTCTAAAAAACAGGCGACATCACAAAATTAACATCTTGCGAAATTTTAAGAAAAGACTTCTCAGAAGGTGGAAGGGTTTGTGGTGGAGTTGCAATCGTGTATTCTAACCGATTGCCCACCAGTATTTTGAACATCAATACTAACCTCCAAGCCATTGCAATACAGATTCAACTTTCCCACCTCGTTACCATCTGTTGCATATATTTACCACCCAACCATGTTGCAAATATAGGAGATTTGGAAAATGTAGTTCAGCAGCTTCCGGCCCCATTCTTTCTCGTGGGTGATTTTAATGGCCACCACCCAATGTGGGGCAGTAGTGAACATAACAGCCGAGGATCAATAGTTGAACAGCTGATACACGGGCAAAATCTGTTTCTTTTGAATGACGGAAGTCCTACACTGTTTCACTCGCCTTCAAGAACATTCCATGCTGTCGACCTCGCCATTTGCTCTCCGTCACTCTCTTTAGACTGGTCTTTCGGGGTTGGAAGTGACCTGTATGACAGTGACCACTTTCCAATCATTTTAACATCGAGGAGCCCACCACCTCAATGCGAAAGACCAAAAAAAAATTAAATTTAATATAGCAAAATGGGATATTTTTTCAACCCTTGCTTAGTTGACGGACGACATGGTTGAGACAGGCGATATTGACTCGGCTGTTAATGTCATTACGGAAACTATTTTGAATGCTGCTGTCTTATCTATTCCTATGACACAAGGCAGACTTCCAAAATCTCTTAAGCCTTGGTGGAACCACGACTGCTCACAGGCTGAAAAACTAAAGAAGCATGCTTGGGGTATTTTCCGTCGCTATCCTACGGAGGCAAATCTTATAGAATTTAAAAGGGCTCTGTCCCAAGCCCGTAGGATACGACGCCAAAGCCAAAGGTCATCTTGGCAGCAATAACTCAATACTATCCGTGGTCACGTAACATCAAAAACAGTATGGAAGAAAGTTCAAAGAATTTCGGGTCGTTAAGTTGACTCACAGCCGCTATCGTTTCTAAAAAATAATGGTGTTTTAATTACTTCCCAAGAAGATATAGCAGATCAGCTCGGAGCAGCCTTTTCAGCTGTCTCCAATGGTACCAACTACAATGCTGATTTTTTAAAGATTAAACGTCAAGAAGAGCTTTTAAAATTGAATTTTGCATCTTCTCGAAATAATAGTTACAACTGCAATTTCACCCTTAGAGAACTACAGTGTGCCTTAAAAAAATGCCAGCCATCAGCCCCCGGTCATGACAAAATCCACAATGAAATGTTGAAACACCTAAATAACAATAGCCTACAAACCCTTCTAAAACTTTACAATAGAATATGGAATGAAAAGGTTTTCCCGACTTCCTGGCAAAGAGCAATTGTTATCCCTATTGCCAAGCCAGGAAAAGACCCTCAAGATGCTGGCAACTACCGTCCCATTGCCCTGACCAGCTGCCTGTGCAAATTAATGGAACGGATGGTCATGTCCGCCTTGTCTATTGCTTGGAAGAAAAAGGGGCCTTCTCCCCGTTTCAGAGTGGTTTCCGACACCATAGAAGCACTGTAGATAACATCTTGCTTCTGGAAACCTCCATTCGTAAAGCCTTTGTTCGAAATCAGCACCTTGTCTCCATATTTTTTGACATGGAGAAGGCTTACGATCGAACATGGAGGTACGGAATTCTGAAAGACCTATACCATCTTGGTTTTCGTGGTAATTTACCAGTCTTCATTCAGAATTTCCTTAAGACCCGTGTTTTTCAAGTTCGTGTCGGATCCACTCTGTCACGAGACTTTTACCAACGAGAAGGTGTCCCCCAAGGCAGCGTCCTCAGTGTGGTGTTGTTCATATTAAAAATCAATGGAATAGTCGAGCAGCTTCCACCAGCTGTCACTGGCACTTTGTTCGTGGACGACTTTCAAATCTCCTGTGCCTCAGCTAATATGAGCACAGTAGAGAGACAGCTGCAGATTGCAATCCGCAAGATTACGGATTGGACCAATACCAATGGTTTCGTTATTTCTAACCAGAAAACAATCTGCATGCACTTCTGCCGGAAGCTTGGGCTCCATCCTGACCCAGAAATCATTTTAAATGGTGTGGCTTTACCTGTTAGATCAGAGGCTAAATTTCTCGGTGTTATATTTGATACAAAGCTCACCTTTTTGCCACATATTCAACATCTACGGCAGAAGTGCAATAAGTCGTTAAACATATTGAAAGTTTTATGCAACAAAACATATGGTGCTGATACAACATCTATGCTGAGGATTTACCGTGCTTTGATACGGTCCAAGCTAGACTATGGTGTCGCTGCTTATGGTTCTGCTAGAAAATCGGCGCTTAAATATCTGGACACCATTCATCACCAGGGTCTGAGATTGGCTTCTGGGGCTTTCCGTACATCTCCTGTACGAAGCCTATACGTTCTGTGCCAGGAGCCATCTCTACAGCATCGTCGGGAAAACTATCATTAGCTGCATATTTTAATATAAAAAGTAATAATAAACACCCTTTATATTCTCAAATTTTAAATCCAAAATTCCAGCAGTTCTTTTTAAATAAAAAATCATTTATTCCGACCTTCTCTCTCCGTATTAAAGAGCTCTTAGATGACCTTGATCTTGATGATTTCAGAGTTTTTAATTTTAACAATAATTTTTCACCTTAGGAAGAATCACTTGTACATATTCATAATATCATTAATTTTAAAAAGTCATCCTTGCCTGACTCGGCTATTGTTCAAATCTTTAATGAGCATCGCTTTTTTAATTTCTCCTTTAAACCCGTATTCACTGATGGGGTTTGGGGACAAAATATCGCGGCCGAAATATCGCGGGCCAAAATATCGCGGCCAAAATATCGGCGGCCGAAATATCGTGCGCCCAAAATATCGCGGGCCCAAAATATCGCGGGCCAAAATATCGCGTGCCCATAATATCGCGTATCCATAATATCGCGGGGACAAAATATCGCGTAAAGTAAAAATGCAGTGGATTTAATGGGTTTTGTGGTGTTTGGCAGTGAGAGGGAGTTCAACGGTAAAATGGTTTTACTTGTCTGGTAATTTGTGATGAAGTTCGTTTTTACCTAATAGAGCCTGAATTAATTTATTAATAATGGATTTAATGGGTTTTGTGGTGTTGGGCAGTGAGAGGAGGTTCGATGGTAAAATGGTTTTACTTATCCGGCAATTTGTGATGAAGTTCGGTTTTACCTAATAGAGCTTGAATTAATTTATTAATAATGGGATTTACTGGGTTTTGTGGTGTTGGGCAATGAGAGTTAGTTCAATGGTAAAATGGTTTTACTTATACGGCAATTTGTGATGAAGTTCGGTTTTACCTGATAGAGCTTGAATTAATTTATTAATAATGGGATTTACTGGGTTTTGTGGTGTTGGGCAGTGAGAGGGAGTTCGATGGTAAAATGGTTTTACTTATACGGCAATTTGTGATGAAGTTCGGTTTTACCTGATAGAGCTTGAATTAATTTATTAATAATGGGATTTACTGGGTTTTGTGGTGTTGGGCAGTGAGAGGGAGTTCGATGGGAAAATGGTTTTACTTATACGGCAATTTGTGATGAAGTTCGGTTTCACCTAATAGAGCTTGAATTAATTTATTAATAATGGGATTTACTGGGTTTTGTGGTGTTGGGCAGTGAGAGGGAGTTCGATGGTAAAATGGTTTTACTTATACAGCAATTTGTGATGAAATTCGGTTTTACCTAATAGAGCTTGAATTAATTTATTAATAATGGGATTTACTGGGTTTTGTGGTGTTGGGCAGTGAGAGGGAGTTCGATGGTAAAATGGTTTTACTTATACGGCAATTTGTGATGAAGTTCGGTTTTACTTAATAGAGCCTGAATTAATTTATTAATAACGGGATTTAATGGGTTTTGTGGTGTTGTGCAATGAGAGGGAGTTCGATGGTAAAATGGTTTTACTTATCCGGAAATTTGTGATGAAGTTCGATTTTACTTAATAGAGCTTGAATTTTTATTAAAATTTATTATAAGACATGCATTATTATTCTTTTTTTTTATGACCATATAGTCACGAGGTAAGTACAATGGGTTAAGGTTTTATATTTGAACTTGATTTTTAAAAATCCAAATATATGTGTTTTTTTTAATTCAGTTGGGCTAATTGTAGTCTAAAAAGTGACTGAATTTTTTTAAAAAAATAATTATTAACCTAAAATGCTAACATTGTTTGATGCGTAACATTGTTTGATTCTTATATACTGAGCAAACGGTTATCTAGTTATTATTATGTAATAAACGGTTACTGTAAGCTCACTTTTTCTGCCTTACCTATCTATGATAATGTAAATGTTTTTTGTTCAGATTATGATGACTTTTAAACAAAAAACTGAGAGGGCGACAGTGACAGCAGATCATAGAAAGAGAGCTGTTGAGGCACACTTAAACGAAAAGAAGTTTGAGAGAAGTAGCGGTAGAAGTTGGTGTCAAAAACTCAATCGAGAAAATTCTCGTAGGAACTCAGAGTCGGTTAGTCATAACACTGATGTTTGGGGTCTCATTGTGGGGGACTATGTTGCTGTAAAATACATTTGCAGTGCATACCCTGGAAAAATTTCGGAAATTGAGAATGGCGAATTCAAAGTGTATGCAATGAAGAAATATAAGAAAAACTGTGTTGGCTTGAAAACATGGACATAATCTAATACATATCTTATAAAATCATCAAAAAAATTGAACCACCCATTATGATAAGCAGTGACCCAGTACTTTATTCAGTTTCCATGTGACTTAACTGGATTTTGACTTCTTAAACTTCTTATGTTTTGCTGTTATTATTTCTTATGCTGTTTTATGTTTTGTACATTTTTATAAATATACCTACTTTTTGTGTGCGTAAAAATGTGTAGTTTTTTTTCTTTTTTGACTATGTAACGTTTAATTTTAAGCAGATTAACATTCTAATTACACCTTACACAAAGATGAGTAAAAACGCTTGCCTCACATCTTATGCCAACTTACCCCACTACTTATGCCAAGTAACCCCGATACCGGGGTAGGTTGGCATAGTTTGTCTGAACAAGGAAAAACATTTTTCACAGAAAGCGGCAACAATTTATTTAATCAATTGTAGGTGTGATTTGTAGCCAAAATGTTGACCTACATTACCCACTTTTTACATTTCAAGTACCTTCAATCCAAAAAATTAGAAAAAATTTAAAGTGCCAAACTGTGCCAACAAACCCCGGTCTCCCCTATTCATGAATTATCAATGTATTAAATATTATTTGTATCAGGATGTCACTCACACAGTAATTTTTTTAATGATGCATGTAAATTCAATGTAAACTTTATAAATATTTATTTTAATCTTTAAACAAAGTAAAGAAAACAATTATATTTAGAATGCTTTTTATGATGGTAGGCCTTTTTTTTTGTTAAATAAAATAACAACACTGGTGAAAAAAAAAACAGTACTTCGTACATCGTATGCTAACGCAGTCAGGACTTTGGACTCCACATATTCAACAAGCACTTCCGTCCCAGTGTATACTCGGGCCCATTTGTGATGAATTGATGATTTTTCTACGATTTCCAGTTCGGTGATCAAATTTATAGGATGACTGGCAGTAGGTGGGAATTATCGAACCCACCCACTCCTGAGAAGGTTGAATCTCTAGGCTGATACCATAACCATTTGGCTATGGACGGGCCAGTTCTCAAGCAGAAGCAGTACTACTAATGTTAAGTAAACAATTAAATTATCGGTTTCAGTTAGAAGAAGTTGAACCGATTTTTCGTGCTATTTTAGTCGAAGTCAAATCAATTTTTGGTGAAAGCAGGTCTATTTTCAGATTGTGATATTTGGCTGAAACATTTTATTGTGTATCTACCAGAAGTTCCTGATTTTTCACCAATATTTGGTTCAACTGAATTTTTTAACAGTGTACAGTCACCTTTTCCAAAACGTGTCCGTGTTTTTTTTCAATTTCCGTTCCAACTGTCCGACTTTCTAACTACATTTCTTTTTTGTTCGAAGTATATAATATCAAAGACGAAGATCTATTATTAAATATTTTTTAACTGCCTAAGTATGTATTATCTGTCTGTGAAAATCTGTCTGTCCGTACTCTACTTTCAACTCAGGTTATTACAATCAGATTATAAAAAGTATTATTCCTTTTATTATTTTGAAAGTTATGACAACAGATACATTTTCTACTATTCGTTCTTTCGTCCGTCCGTTTGTCTGTTCTAGCTATGATTTTTTTTCCAACATAACCCATTAACCAGCCATTTTTGTGTGCACAATTAACACCTTCCTTTGCGAATAAAAAAAGTTAAGTTTGATTTTTTTATTCGTTTTAAGTGTTATTTAAATTGTTTTGCTTTAATCGTTCAGTCTGTGTTCTGCATTTGTCTAATAATTATTTTGTTTATTTAGTTAAATTTATTCAAAAAGCTTACCCCTCTCTTGGTAAACTTATAAAATTAATATTGTTTAGATTGTACAATTATCTACGGTGGGGTGGGGAAAATTGAGGGTATGTTAAAAATATACATTTTCCCACTGAATATTAAAATGTTTTTTAGATTTTTCTTTGAAATGTTATTTTTAGATGGTCTCCGATTATTTTTTTTTATCTGGAAATACCATACATTTATTCATAGTCGCGTTTTCAAGTTAATTTTGGTTCAGCAGAATTCACTCGTAAAACTTTATTCTTTTTATTCAGTTACATGTGTTAACATGCTTTGTATTGATACATGCGATAGCCACATTCTTGAAGAGTATTTCTGCAAAAATAGTCAAGTTAATTTCCAACACTTAAAGTTTTTATAATTATTTTTATGTAGTAGGGTAACGTATAGTGGTATGGTTAGGCTTGCTTATGGCTGCAAGATGTTTTAGTTTGGAATGAACTTAATTTCAGAGGATAGTTTTTAAAAACCATCTTAATGTTATTAAAATATACATCATTATTCAAAAACTTTTTAATAAATTTACTTACTATATTAAGTTATTAAAGTATCTTTAGGAATATGCCCAGAATTACATATCACATACAATGTTTTTATTTGCAATCAGTTATTTGCAATTAATTTACTAAATATCTCCAACTATCACTTAAAATACTTAACAAATCAAACATGGGAAATTATTATCCATGTGCAGAAATAAACGATAAAGATTATTTTGAAAAGTTCAGTGCAATCTGTAAAGTTGTAAAGAAGTCTCTCAATTTAATAGTAGAGGAAAATACTATTTTGCATAAATATTTTATTTGTTCTATTATTCTACTATTATTACTATCTATAAGTTTGCTTTTCCGAAGAAAAAATTTAGATGAATATTAGGAAGGATTTCCTTTCAATTTGTTCTTTATATTAATGTTTTTTTTTCATTATATTTTTAACTTTGAGCTACCCAAATTTTCCTCCACCCTTGGGGGAAAATGGTGGGAAAATGAGGGTATGAAACTAAGTTATCTAAATTTCCAGAAATTAAAGCATATAGTGGGAAAAATTTAAAATATTTATATATTTGATATCTAAGCAGTTCAAATGTATATTATATACCAAAAAATCCATAAAAATCAGTTGACAAATAGGTTTTTAATTAGATAATTTTAAAAATGCTTGATTTTACCCTCATTCTCTTCACCTCGCCCTATAGAAAATTCGTAAAATATAATTTAATTTCATTTTATTATCATCATTACATTTTATATTCATTTATTACAATTCATATTTATTGAATTCTTTGATTGTAACACACGTGATTCCCATGGTAAGTTGTGTTCGTGCAAATATTCTATTTTCAAATTTATATTTAGGACATATTTTTTGCAAAGTTTTTTTTTTTCATATTTGCCCTTTTCCCACTCTCTGATCCCTCGATGGCCCAGACATCGTAATTTTGATTGATAATTATCAGCACATGATATTACTTGATAATTACATCCTTTCGAATATTTAATGCTAATATATAATAAAAAAAAGTTTATTTTCTAATTCAAGCTTAACACTTTCAAAATGAATTTTTAGGACTTCAACACGTTCCAACTATTTAAAATAATTTCACACCCAATGAAAAGTCTTTAAAATTTCCTTCTGGCAGTGGAAAAGTTGCGCGAATTTGAAATTTATTTGAAAACAAGAGTCCTTTGAATTGAACGTCGAATGGTATCATTCAAACCAAAGATAATTAAATTAAATTAGTCGGTAATTGGCTTTGTAGTCATCTCACTGTCATTGGTACTGTACGACCAAGCAGAATTTTTCAGGATATAAATACATACATTTTTAAAAGAGATGTCTTTCCTTAAACCAAAATATAAAGAACAAACTGGCCCCATCGTACGCTATCAGCCGTGTCGGACAAAATGATACATTGGAGCATTTTAACGCGACTTCGAATTCACGTGTAAACAAACATTTTGTAAAAGTAGTCGGCTTTAACAATATGTCCATGTGTGTAAGTATATAATTATTTCTAGGCTCTACGGGATTTTGAATTCTCAAAAAAACAGGTCCAGTTCCTTAGGGTCTCAGAACTTTGAGTACAAAAAGGGGTTGAAGAAAAGTTCCTTTGTCGAAAAGAAGGAGTGGTTGACCCTTTGATCCCAACCCTCTGGTTCAATGTGTGTGCAATTGATGACACACGTTTTTCTTCCATAGTTGTGATCACTTGCTGTCGTTATATAGTGTTGTTAAAAATTTTTTAAAAATATTTATAGCATAATAAGAATGACTTAACTTGAACTTGCTACTTAAACCATTGGAGAATTTTTTTAATGAATTTAACGGAGAGTTATTTGACAGTGGTAATTGTGCATTATTAAAACTTCTTAAAAACACCCTTTGAAGAACCCTTAAAACCGAGAAAACTTTAATGTTGAGTTTTTGAGGGAAAATTGATGTTCATGATTTCCTTTACCAAATGGTTCAAAAACGTATAGAAATATTTCAATTACCTAACTTGATAAAATTGTACTTATAAAATAAAATGAAAATGTAAAATAATAAAAATGCATTTATTTTATTTGTGAAAATAATAAAATTGAATTAATGCATTATATATGCACATCAATTAAGTAGCTATAAATTTTCTTATAACCAGATTCAACTATTGATAAATATTTTATTAAATCTGAAACAAATAATTGTTTGAAAATATAATGCTAATTTAAATACTCAGAAACAACCATAAAAATTTCATCCAAAAATAGACATAGGAAATCCGCATATTTCCTCAAAAAATAAAATAAATCATGCATCCTCAAAAAATAAAATAATGTTCGTAGCACGAATAAGCCGCACATTAGACAACGCTTACGATTTCTATAAAGGAATCGCGAATTTAGAAAATAAGAGATATTTTAATCATCTCTTTTAATCCAAATGAACAAATATAAAAATTACATTTGAATTAAATTTTTTTAACGAATGTTTCCCAACCATAATTATCTATCCATTAATAATAAACCCACATACAGACCACAGATACTGTATTAAACAAACCATACGTATCACACCATACATACCGTACCAAACAAACCATACGTACCCCACCATACATACCATATTAAACAAACAATACAAACCACACCATACATACCGCACCAAACAAACCATTCGTACCACACCATACATACCATGTTAAACAAACCACACCATACACACCATGTTAAACAAACCACACCATACACACCATACCAAACAAACCATACGTACCACACCATACATATCATACCCACCATTCCGCACAATTATATAACACCTATCTACGCACGTTTGTACAAAGCACTATATAAATATATAATCTCATAACTACCTTGAAAATCACACACGAATCCACTTAGTTTAGTCGGCGAGATATTTTGGGCAAATTTATATATATAATGGTATTTATTAAAATCAAGTTTAAATATAAAACCTTAACACATTAAACCTACCTCGTACCTAAATGGTCATAAAAAATATACATAAAAATGCATGTCTTAAAATACATTTTAATAAAAATTCAATTCCTTAATAGGTAAAACCGAATTTATTACAAATTACTGGATAAGAAAGTAGTGTAATAGCATTTTACCATCGAACACCCTCTCACTGCCAAACACCATAAAATCCATTAATTAAACTCCATTTTTACTTAACGGCGATATTTTGTCCCCGCGATATTATGGTCACGCGATATTTTGTCCAGCGATATTTTGGCCCGCGATATTTTGGGCCCGCGATATTTTGGGCGCACGATATTTCGGTCGGCGATATTTCGGCCGCGATATTTTGGCCCGCGATATTTCGGCCGCGATATTTTGTCCCATTACCCACTGATGGTTCTAAGTCCTTTTCACATGTTGGCTCAGCTGCAGTTTTTAGTGACATCACCATAGCAGAATCACTCCACCCTTCATGCTCGGTTTTTACTTCAGAAATATATTCTATTTATCTCGCACTTCATCACATAGCAGATCAAAATTTTAAAACATGGATTATATATTCAGATTCAAAAAGTGTGCTAGATGCCCTAAGTAATTTCTCATATGAATCTCATCCCTTAATATCAATAGTTGTCAAGCTCCTCCAAAAGCTCAAAAACAATAGTTTTAAAATTATATTCTGCTGGGTGCCAAGTCATGTTGGTATTCCGGGCAATGAGGAGGCGGACCGCGCTGCAAAGACTGCGAGTCAAAGCAGCGGCGCCCCCTCAATCTGCCAGATGCCAAGCTGGCTTGTGCACATTCAATTAAAATAGTATGGCAACATGAATGGGCCCTCCAAACAGAAAATAAGTTTCATCGCATATCACCTTCCATAACCTGGCCATTTCTACCATTACCAAGCAGAAGGCAGGAGGTTGTGCTGGCACGTCTCTTAATCGGGCACACAAGACTCACGCATGTGCATCTTCTGCTGGCAGAAGATCAGCCCATGTGTGTGATGTCCCTTTAAGTGTCTACCATATTTTAGTGGAATGTCCATCTTTTACACTGAGCAGGCTGAAATATTTCAAAAGTTTAAACCCATCTATTCATGACATTTTATCTAGTCCCCCATATCATGCCTTGTTTTCCTTTATATTTGATATTGGCTTTTATTCTTTGATTTAAATGTGTCACTGTTTTTAAATGTTCCTTGTGTTTGACTTTGGATGTTGAATCGTTTTTTTAAATGTTCTGTGTCACTTTTATGGATTATTTCTGTGTCACTTTCATTGTTTTTTTGAGAACAGCTTTAAATTATTGAGAAAAATGATAGGGTTGCGGGAGGAGAATAGGGTGCGAGACTCGAGCTTGATTGGTTACATTATCTTTGGTGAAGTTGCTATTGGTGCACTGCAATATAACATAAACAGTTTTCCTGAAAATATTGAAATTTTTTACATAAAGATTAATATAAGGCACCACTATTAGAGCACTTTATGATGATTTATGCTTAGTTTAGTTGCCCAGGGAAGCCCAATGTGAATAGCAGCTGCATTATAATTTATATGCAATAATCTAAGCCAGTCGCTCTCCAGTTACCTGGAGAGCCGGATTGATTAGGCTGATCGAATAGTAATTAAACAAATTATCCTCTGTTGAGATACCCAGAAAAAAGAAAAAAAAAATTAGCGGGTTTACTGTTTGGAAGAACTGGATTTGGGATTTTATAAAGGTATTACAGTGAGGTTGGACATAAATAAAATGTACACGGCTTCCCCGGGCAATTTACTCTTATGATGAGTAACACAAGTTAAAAAGAATTTTTTTTACAAAAATTTGATGATTAAATCAACTTGATAGGTATATAATATCAATAGATAGCATTTAAAATTAGATAACTATTTTAACTAGGTGGATACAGAGATCTTGGTTTTCTGACCAGGGAGGCCTATGGTAATTAGCAGCTGCATTAATAATTTATGCACGGTCTAAACCAGACGCTCTCCAGTTACCTGGAGAGCCGGATAGCCTTAGCTGACAGAAAAGAATAAAATTAAAATTTCTCTGCTGAATTACCCAGAAGATCAGTTAATGGAGTGTATTGAATAAGGGAACCGGTTTTGTTTCTTATGAGGGTAGTACAGTGAGAATATCAATGATGAGTTGAATGCAAGGCCTCCCCGGTCAGAGCCACCAGTAGAATAAATATTTCAGTTATGGATTGAAGAAAGGAAATTCATATTTACTTCAGTATGGCCTTAGATGCCCTTGCGCCATAAAACCCAAACATCCATCCAAACATCCATCCATATTTACTTCACTATTTTGCTGTCTGCAAATGTATAAAAACAACATTAGTTAGTATAAGTTATTTAACAAAATTCTTCTTTCTTAATAAAAAATTAAAAGAAAGGAAAATAAGACTTGGACGACCTAGTTCAACCATGCAGCGTTGTGGTACAATAATGCACCGGCTGAACTAGGCATAACAAAAGTAACACATAAACAAGACAGAAATACTATGTACAATATATATACATTATATAATGTCTGCACACAAAAGTCCCTATTGAAAGAAAATATTTGTTACTTGATCCCTATTATGAATTAAAGATATCCAATTTAGAGGGCAGGCAGCTGGTCTTTAAGGTTAGGTTAGGTTTGAATTATCGTCGCACTAGAGCTACACGAGGGCTATTGGCGACACTGGTCTTTAATGAAAATTTTTGTACCTATGTTATGTACTATTATATAATTAGATTATTGATTAACTAGTCTTTTGGCTATTTTTATACAGTTTGTGAGTCTATTGATTGAAGAGGGGTTTTTTAAAACAGATCCCAGCCACCTGTCCTCTTTGCCCAATTCAGGTTTGCAAAGATGGAAGTCTTTGTGAACCCTCTGTCAAAAACGTAATGTTCAGGGTCTCCAAGATAGGTTTGGTTTTGGTTAGAGTAATGGCAGGAGGGGGAATAGATATGTCCCGTTAAAGGGTTCTTAACATTAAATCTGTTTAGGTATGCTGGGAAGGGACCATGCCCTGAAAGAAAATAAACCAGGTATTTATTGTTGGTTAAAAATGTCTTTTTTGGGGGAGTTTTTATATATTGTCTAAGGTGTGATCCATTTGTAAATGTTGCCCATTCTATTGTCCAGTTATTTCTTAAGATTTTGTAAAGTTCTAGTTTAATTGGTGAAATAGGATATGGAACGTTTATGGGCTTACCTAGGTAAGCCCCAAATTTTGCAAATAAATCTGCTATTTCGTTTCCCAGGATATTGGCATGGCCCCTTACCCAGGTAATTTCAAATTTTATTTTACTATTGGAGAGATTATATTTTACATTTTGCAGAAATGATGAGTTTCTTGATACCCCCTCCAGTGCCTGAATAGATGATAGACTGTCAGTATATATTTTAATATTTACATTATTGATGTTTGCCCAGCTGACGGCAAAATTAATCGCTGCCAGCTCGGCTTGAAAGAGTGTATTATATGTACTTAGTTGAAAACAGAAGACTTTTTCAATATTGTCATTTTGTATGATTATTACTGAAAAACCAACCAAATCGTCTATCTTGGAGCCGTCAGTGTAAATGTCATAGTGAAAATGGGTATCACTCGAGGGATGTTCTGAGTCCAGGCAAATGAAGCGATCTTTAAAAGGAACTGAATTTAAGAGAATTTTTTGGTCAAATTTATCCGGATGTGGAAAATCTGGATCTGGTATAGCAAACTTGTTATAAGTTACATTGAATTTGTAGTATAAGGACTCTATTGTAAGGTTTATAGGTGGGATACCAGTTAGAACACAGAGAGAATCTGTTGCTGTTGTTCTATAAGCAGATGTGATTTTTAAAAGAAAGCATCGTTATGGGGTTAGTAATTTTTGTTTTTGAAATGTTTGAAGACGGGAGCCCCAGACACCTGCACCATAGCAAATGATTTTTTCGATGACTGTGAGATACCATATTTTAAGAAAATTTTATATACGCCCCAATTAGAACCAGTAAGTTTAATGAAAGATAATGAGAAGTGAAAGCATTTAGATGAGAGTTGTTTAATATGTTCTGTGAAGGAAATTCGGTCGTCTATTACAATTCCCAGGTATCTGAGGCTCTTAACTATTGTAATATTGTTATTATTTATTTTTAATGATGGACATCTGGAGAGTAGACCATTTGGAATTCTTTTTACAGTAGAACCTTTTGCCATAATAGTTATTGCTTGTGATTTTTCTGTAGATATTGTTAGGTTAAGGTTTTGTAGTTCATGTTCAATTTTTTTAAGTAAGGATTAATATCTTCAAGTTCTCTCCGCGTTCTGCCAGATCCCACAAGAACAAGATCGTCAGCAAATGCCTGGATCAGATTTACTGGGTTGACTGGGCCGTCCAGAATTAATACTGAGTTAAAGTATATGCTCCACAGGATCGGTGCAATCACCGATCCCTGCGGAGCACCCTTAAAAATTTCTTTAGAGATGAAATTATTTTCTTCATTATAACAAATTTTTCTATTGGATAAGTAGTTGGAAATAAAAGATTGCATACACAAAGGTAGGTTTATTCTAGTTAAAATCTGAAAAAGGACGGCCCAGTCCATATTGTCAAAAGCGGCTCTTATGTCTATTGAGACCAGGGCATTATATTCATAGTTAGTTCTATTGTTTTCTATGTGAGCTTTTAAATGCTGGACAGCCATTTCACAACTGCGTCCCTCTCTAAATCCGAATTGGTTGTTATGTAAAATATTTTCTTTAAAAAGCCATTGATTTAGTCTATTAACAAGTATTCTTTCCAGTATTTTTCCAAGGGTTGGCAATAGGCATATAGGACGGTATGATTTACTGGAGGAGGGATCCTTTCCTGGTTTAAGAAGAAAGAATACCCTCCTCTCTTTTAAGTTGTTAGGGAAGTATCCCCAGAGCATGGACTTATCAAATAGCTTGATAAAAAGATTGTGATTTATGTTGAAGCAAGTTTTCCAAATTACGCAGTCAAGTTTGTCCATACCCGGGGTCTTCCCTGATTTTAAGGATTTAAATATGGGTGCTATTTCGTTAAATGTTATATCGTAAATGTGGTTAAAGTTTTTAAAAGTTGGGCATATGAAGTTATTATGGTTGGCAGTTGTGAAAATAGCGTCCATCATATTTGAAATTTTTTACAAATATGGTAGGTTAGGATCATCGAATTCACCTAGTATGTTATTCCCTCGAGTGATTTTTCCAAAAACAGTTTTAGAGGTTGATCCAAATTTGTTAGTAGTATTGTTGCAATGGTTCTGCCATGACACGTTTTTTGCGTTATTGACTGCGCGTTTATAAAATGCCCTATTTTTCTTATATTCAATGTGGATTTTATTCACGTAAGTTGTGTCTTCATTATTTTTTATCGCTTTTTTATATCTTTTCAAAGGAGCAGAGGTTTTATTCCTTTGTATGGCCAGTTCCCTCGACCACCAGGAGATTTTAAAAGTTTGTTTTATAGGTTTTTTCTTTATTGTTTTAAAAGCACAATTTTGAACGTTTGTAATTAAATTGTTAAATATAGTTTCCAATTGTATTGTGCTATTCGTATTGTCTAAATCTAATTCAATATTACTTAAAATGGGCGTTACTTTATTTATAAATTTTGGCAGTGGGTATTTAGTTTTAAGGTAGAAATCGTTAATATTATTGTCTATTGTTTTGTAACAAAAAGTAATGTAGTGGTGGTCGCTAAGGCTTTCTTTGTCTGATATATTCCATTCACATAAAATATTTAGTAAATCTGTTGTGCATATTGTTAAGTCTGGATTACCTCTTCCCCTGGTAGATTCGAAGGACGGGCCATATTCTGGGATATTGATAATGTTTAGGTTGTTTGTTAATAAAAAGTACCTCAGGAGCTCTCCTCTCTCATTTGTTTGGGGATATCCCCAGTCAGTTGATTGGCAGTTAAAATCACCCATTATTATATAGCTATTGTTAACAAAGTTAATTTTATTGAGTTCTTCTCAGGCCTGGATTGGCCCGCCGGCCCATCGGCCCTCGGGCCGGTGCGCCTTTCTCAAAAAATAAATAAAAAAAATCAAATCAAATCAAATCTGACTAAAATTTTTTGAAGCCTAGATTCATCTACTCGTAAGTATTCCGCACTTTAATGATGTGCACGGATACTTATTTTCTAATTGGGATTGCATATCTTTATGGAAGGCACGGGAGAACTAAAAATTGTAGCACCGATACCTAGAATGGCGCCTTCACTCGGAGCCTCTGCTTCACTTCCATACAGGGCGCTGATGAGCCGGTTAAATAACGATTACATTTTCATATGCATAGAATTACTTTAAGGTGGTATATGTTCGGTCTTACGTGATTCATTAATTAGATGGTTAGACGAAATAGAACTTTCAAAGGTAACCACCATGGCTTGACGCCTTAACACACTCGACAGAATCAATTGTAACTATAAATTTTAAATTTGACATTTTGATAAATATTAAAAAAATATCTTAATAAGGCGCTTTCCTTCACATACAAGCGCCAAACGGCCTCCTATATATATATACAGGGTGAGGCAAACAAAACCGGCCCCGAGATGGAGATTAGTATACGACAGAAATGTTGCCAAGTCTAAAACCAATACAAAAACAGGCTTACTTACTGAAGCTATTGATCGCTTCAATATTAAGCCCAAGCAAACGCTTGGCGACTTATTTGGCCGGCAACTACGCTACGCTTTTAAGGGGTCATAGGAGTCTTAAAAATGTGCAAAGAAGGTACTACAAAGCATAGTTTGATCGTTCATGTAATTTTTTAACTACTCAATATATAAGTATAATTTTTTTTATATGTAATTCTATAAGATTTATTTAATATGAAACAAATTTTAAAATTTATGAAACTTTAGCCAAAAATAAAATAAATGATATTAAACGTAAAGCTATTTTAACACATTGGGATTAGGCGTGCGCGGCAAATTTTGAGGGTAAAATTGAAAAAATGACCAAGAAAAAGACTTTATATTGTACAAATATGTACAAACAAAGACTTATACCTAAATTCTCATCCCAATTTTAATTAGAAATTATTTTTTAAAAAAATTTAAAATCAAAATTTAAAAAATTTTATTAATTTTTTTAGAAAAAAGTTCTTAAAATAATTTCTAATTAAAATTGAGCTGAGAATTTAGGTAAAAGTCCTAGTTTGTACTTATTTGTACAATATAAAGTCATTTTCTTGGTCATTTTTTCAATTTTGACCTCAAAATTTGCCGCGCAAGCCTAATCCCAATTTGTTCAAATAGCTTTATGTTTAATATCATTTATTTTAGTTTTGGCTAAAGTTTCATAAATTTTAAAATTTGTTTTATAATAAATAAATCTTGTAGAATTACATGTAAAAAATTATACTTATATATTGAGTAGTTAAAAAATGACATGAAAGATCAAACTATGCTTTGTAGTACCTTCTTTGCACATTTTTAAGACTCTTATGACCCCTTAAAAGCTAGTTGAAATGGAATATAAACAAGGTTAGTAGAGCTGATCAAGATTTAGTGATTATTTGATTGTTTCGGTCGTTATTTATCCTAGAGAATCGGACCTTTTTGTATTTGGTAATACAAAACATTCTAAATTGATTGCAAGACCCTAAATTTGCATTATGGGACGTCTTCATACAATAAGAACTAAGATCTGAACTCGCCACTAGTCTATGAGTAGCTCTAATGTGAAGCTAATCCGATCCAACCAATGCAAAAACAGGTTTCAGGCGGCTTCAAGAGTTTTTCTCGCCAAGCATTTCAACGTATTCCCATCTCTAGCTCGGGGCCGGCTTTGTTTGCCTCACCCTGTATAACACGTACATTTCCCAATATATTATTAATCTTGGGCGCTGTATATAAAAAAATCCAAACACCCAAGAAGTATTGGGATGCCTATCATATCACTCGCATATCATGGTTAGTTTTAAACTTCTTTTGATACTCTGTGCGGAATCGTATTTATGATGTATCATTCATACACATCCTGTCATCGGATTTTTTTTTTTGAATGAGGGATCTAAAAAAACATGTGTCAAGGAGTATTAGGGCGCCTTTAATTTCACACACCGTTTTAAAACTTTTTGCGAATATTTCTCAATTTTCTGAGTAAAATAGCGCCGTGTATATGAGACTTATGCACGCTAAAGATGGTGTGGTCTACAGCCCTGACGCCGTGGGCTCTAAGTTTGCTTGGGTGCCAGATTCGGCCACCCCACTTGACCGCGTTCCTAAAATGTGAGACTCATTGTCAATAACTCTAGAATATCTCTAGTGCAACATTCTCAATAAAACTAAATGTTAGTAAAAAAGGCATTTTTTTTAAAACCCTTTTCGACCGGTGGTCAGGTGGCGCTGATTTAAAATTATGAGACTAAATTGGGAGTTTTATCGAAAAAAATGCGCTAAATAGCATTAATGCCTGCAATTCCTTAAAAACAAAGTAATTTTTTTATACAAATAACGAATTGTACAAGTTACCTGCTTCGGTATCGATATTTTTGAAGAGCTTGAACATTCTCTTAACTACCCGCTCGATTGTGCGAGCCCGGTCGGAAAGGGTTAAACCTTTTAAATGTGGATCTTGTTTATCAATCTTGAAAACCTGGTGCTGAATATTAATCGAATTGTTTCATTTTAACGCTACGATATCACATAAAGCGCCCTTGGGTTTCGCTGTTTAAAATATCAATTCTTGGTGCCGAATATTATTTAATTATTTAATAATCTTTATCGTGGTTAGCGTTCGTTTCTTCCTGTTGTTCCCTTTATTAGTTTCAACTCAGACCTAAGGCTACATGTCAAATGTCCAAATTATTTTCACACTCCACAAGAAAATTTAGACAAAATATAGGGGAGACCGGGGCACAATGGACCTAGGGGCACAATGGACCACCCCCTATTATTTATTTTGTATATTCTCCAAATTAGTTCTTATTTTATTTCATAGATGGTATAATAGTCTTCATCTAGTTATTATGAAAAAACATATTTTTAACTCGCACACTTGCCACTTTTTATTCTTGATGTGTATTAACCAGGTGAAAGTAAAAAATCTCGCTCCTAGAAATTATCTTCTCATCATTAAAGTAACATTACTTGGACAAGGTGGCTTAGTATAGTTGAAATATAAGATATTTGTCTTTTTTTATGATCTATAAATTAATTTCTTAAATCAAAATACAGCATATTTTAATTTTGTTTCTTGTTCAACTACAATATGGGGGCTGGGGAGCCCAGTCGGTTAAGCACTCGCTTAGCATGCGGAAGGTCCCAGGTTCGGGTCCGGGCATCGCCGAAATAGCTGCCGACCTATAAACGGCCCGTGCAGCCAAAAATGTCCGACAAATAATACCCCGTGTAAGGGAGTGCACGTTAAATATCCTTCAAAGTCCTAACGCTGCGTACGATGTCGCCCTTAACGGTTGCGTTGGGTGCCTATTCAGGTGTTGGCTCGTCATCTGACTGTGGTTCTAAAATACGACGCCCGTCGCCAATAGCCCTCGTGTAGCTCTAGTGCGACGATAATTCAAACCTAACCTCAACTACAATATGGGGCACTATGGACCACAAAATCTGGGGTACAGTGGACCATGGTCCATTGACCCCATGCAACTTTAGAAATACTTTTAGTTTAAAAAAAAAAATATATATATATATATATTGATGCAAGTCCTTCCTAATTATTAAAAGTTAAATTTGCTATAGTAGTAAAATATTTTAATATATATTTTAGTATTCACTTCTGAATTCTGAATGTAATAGATTTTTTCCCCATCTACTAATAGTGCCTGTTTTTTTTTTTAAACCAGAAGTAACAAATTATTAGTGAACTGATGTTTTAATTTATATATGATTACAAACAATAAGTGTTTTGCATGAGAAAATTATTTTTAAAATTGAAAGTGATATTAGAGTGTTAAATTATTTAATACAAGAAGTTTGGATATTTTAGTTGGTACAAAAATAAATTTACACATTTGGATAACAGAAGTACAAGTACAGTATCATAAATGTTTTAATTAATATTTGATTACCGATGATTTTTTTTACTAACAAAAATTTGAGCTATTTGTTGTAGTTATAAATAATTAAGTACCTAACAAACAAATTTTTTCAGAATTGGTAAAATGCACAAAATTGACATTTTGTTAGTAAAATGTTTAATCACGTTGATTAATTGAAGGCTTTAAAAAGGTTAAAAAACTAAATCTCACATAAAAAACGAAGATTCTTTGATCCACAGTTTGGCCCTACACTTTTGGTGTTGTTTTGTATAGCAATAAATAAGTGTTTAAACTTTAAAATGATCTTATAAGTTTGAAGATAAAATTTAATGCTTTTACTAATTTTTTTAATCAGAAATGCCACGTAACAGAATTTGAAAGACTATTGAAGGAACAGAGCCAAAAGAAGTGATGGAACAGGCTTCTCTCTAAAAGAAATTTTAATGCAATTGAATACTTAAAAGTCAAAAGAAAATTATTTTATATGTATGTTAATCTTTAAAAAGTGTAGACAATTTTTTTCAGCAAAAAGTACCATGGTCCATTGTACCCCATGATGTGGTCCATTGTACCCCGAACCCGGGGTACAATGGTCCACTTTCTCACTTGTAATAAAAAAGTGAATTCAGAAAAAAACATTTGAAATTATAGTTGTTAGGTAATGTATTTATAAACCAGGATATATAAGTAATATATACCCCTTTTTTAAACAAGTGGGATGAATATTTTTGTACTTATAGTGCAAAAAATGAAAACGTGGTCCATTGTGCCCCGGTCTCCCCTATGCATCGTTTGCGATTTTGAAGTAGACTTTCTCACCATATCATACGATTCAGCTGCTGTTTTGACTAAGTTTGTCCTGGTTTGACCTCGATTTGTTATGTGTTTTGAAGTTTCCCGGGTATCAAACGTCCAAATATTGCACATTTGACATCAGAAACCTTTTTACTTTTTTTTGCTTGATTGTTTCTTTCCGATTAGATTATTTTTTGTTTGAAAGGTACGATATCCGAGACATCTTTGTATTTTTTGTTCATTTATGCTTTTAATAGTTGCAGAGGGTTGCGTCAATGTAGTTGAATTTGTTGTTTTGAGCTCTAAAAATAAATTTTTGCTATGAATGATCAAGTTCTGAGAGTTTTTTGTGATTTAAAATCTATCAGAGACATATCTTTGTGCTTTTTGTAGATCCGAATATCTTTGAGTATTAAAGTAACAATTGCCAAGGCCCTAGGCTATTTTATAGTTAATTCATTACTTCTTGTTTTATTTGGCGCATGAATTCTTCCTAAAATAGGTATAATTGTATTTACTTTTGAACAATGATAAAAACTTTATATGTGAGCCAAAATTAATTTAAGTTTGACTAAGAATGTGCGGGAAGGGGGGGGGGGGGGAAGCACCCTTTGAAGTAGGGAAGGGCCGGTAAAACTGTGCCCTTGTTATGGAGCCAGTCCGGCCCTGGTTCTTCTATTTGGTTCTCTATATCTTCGTGAGGTCTGAAATACATTGAACTTAATATTATATTTTTATTGTTTATGGTGGCTTCTATGAATACAGTGGAGATTGTAGTACACAGTGGGTTTACAGTTATGTTGCTATTGTTTATTATTATTTGGGCTCTGTTAGATTTAGAGGAGAACACCCTGAGGCTTTTAGGAAATGAAATGGGCAACTTTTTACACAAATAGGGATCTTGTATACAAATAACATCAAAATCATATCGCTTAATAAATAATAGGAGACAGTTGTGTGCAGACAAAGAATGGGTAATATTTATTTGACAAAATTTTACAGTGTTAGAATTCAGTATTAATCCTTGACCGGGCTAGGCGCTCTTGCCTTCGGTACTCTGGGCAGTTGTTGGATGCAATTCTATGATTAGTTTTAATAATTTCAGCAAACCCATCATTAGATTTGTTTTTGGTGTTGCAGGTGAAGCAGCATAGATTACAGGTTTCCTGGTGGTTTCGTTCTCCAAATTTCAAACATCGGGGCTCAGAGTAGGGGCATTTTTTGGTTGTGTGTCCGTATAGTAGGCATTTTTTACAATGCTTTATGGATAGAAATTCTACTATTTTATATTTTGATGATCCCAAATAAATATTTCCAGAGTTGCTAAGGGTATTATAGATATTGTAGGTGTTGTGTGGGATTTCTATAACCCAATGGAAATGACCATTAGCAATTTCGATTTTAAAGAGAGGTTTTGGGATAATGTCTTTGAGGGACGAGTTTTTTAGGGTAAATTGTTCAATAAGCATTCCTTCATCAGCGATTTCAGTGAATTTAATCATGAATTTCGGGGTATCTTTTGTAACTATAGTGACTTTTAGATGTGATAGAGATTCAGTATTTTGTATGATTTCTTTAATTTTGTTCGCATGGTTAAGTGACGGGGCTGAGATTTTTGCTCCCCTTTTAGATTCATAAATTCCATTGCATTGTATGTTTTCTGTGAGTAATTGGGCATCAAGTATTATTTTTAAGTCTTTAAAGTCTCTTTTACCATCACCTTCTCTCGGCAAATCGACAAACATTGTGGTTATAGAGTCCTTTTTTGGACGAGCTGCAATGGCCGCATAAGTGGAAGAATCACTTGAGGGGGATGGCCTTTGTAGGGAATTAAATTCAGCTTTAAGTTCTTCGAGAGAGCTTTTGACTGAGTTTTTAACCTCTGCCATATCTTTAGTTATATTATCAATTTGTGTTTTTTGTTCGGTAAAGTTTAGTTGATATTGTGCCAGAATTTTATTGGTTGATTCTACCTCATTTGTTCTACCCACTACCAATTTACTAAGAAATTCCTCACATTGTTTTTGTCTATCTTTTTCCAATTTGTCAAGTGCAGCCAATTGTGTTTCATATGTAGTTTTTGTTTGGGAAACCTTGGTGGTCTGATACCTTCCCCATTTCTTCTACAGTGCGTGATAGGGAAACACCATTTTCTAAATATTTTCTAATTGCCTCTCTCTCGGTATCAAGATCTTTTTGTAGGGCCGAAACATTATTTTAGGGGGGGTCATTATTAAGAGGGGTCAAGTCCATCCGGGCATCACAAGCCTGCCCGCCACTTCTTTCACCCCTTACTAACCCTTTAGAAAAATTTTAATCAGTTTTTCATTAATGATTAAAAAAAATTTCTGAAAATTTTTAATCAGTTGTTTTCAAGAGTAAAATGCAGATTTTAATAAGATACTGTAATAATAAATAATTTTGGAAAAACTCCCACATTAGTTGGAGTGTAAGGAAGGGGGCGTAAGTCTTAGGGTCAGCGACACGAGCTTGCACATATTATTGAAGTAAATTTCTTAATAAGATAGGAAACTATTATTACAATATTTTTCAGTATTAAAATTTTTGTCATGCATTTTATAAAATATTTTAGTCACAATCTGTGGTATTTATTAATACATTTATCAATTTTTTCATCATCTTTCTATAAAAAGGAGAGAGAAAACTAATATCTTCTCCTCAGGCAAATGGACCCCGCCGTCCGACAACAAGAGTGATTAATTTATGGCTTTGTTTTGCGTATGGCAATAGTTAATTTGTGTTTCATAATTATTATGTAACTTTTTCAATTATAATATATTGTTTTATACAGACCCACCGGCTGGTCTCATAGATATAGCTCACTCAGAAAGGATATCTATATCATTTCCCCTCAACGCATTGCCCTGAGGGGGATGAAGAATCCATATTAAGGCAGAAGAAGAAGTTCTCGTCGGAGGTAGAAAAACTACCTCTTAGAGAAATTTATATCACGAGGACAGTTTTATCCTCTTGCCAAACAGGCCAACCATTGGATCTGATATTATGATATTCATTTTATGAGTTTGGATTTTAACTTAATGCCGTATGTATCGAACGGCAGGGAACATTTCCAGACACACAAGGGACAATGGACAATAACCAGACATATTAAAGAAAAATAATAACACAAAATTAAACATCACAATATGTGTAATTAAGAGAAGTAT
Source organism: Hylyphantes graminicola (assembly GCA_023701765.1). Lineage (NCBI taxonomy): Eukaryota > Metazoa > Arthropoda > Arachnida > Araneae > Linyphiidae > Hylyphantes > Hylyphantes graminicola. The sequence goes on from CM043122.1 coordinate 48,402,380, forward strand.
TCAAAATTTTATTCTCCATCCGCACACACAAAGAAATTATGTCAGCTAGTTTATTTAATATGTCTCCAAAACCGGTTGTCCCCAGGGCAACAGAAAGAATATCTAAATTAATTATCGATATTTACTAATTTGTGGGCTATTTTAAAACAATTTACTATTTTAGCAATAGAATATTTATTTTTATAGACTGAATTAAACCAATACTCTTCGCTTCCCAAGGCTGGTCTACAAATATGAAAATCAGAAGTAAACGCGCAGTCAAAAACATAGTGATCAGCATCGCCGATATATTCGAAGTTTTCGTTGGAGCAGGGGCAAAAGGGAGATCTTTTAATATTGCATCTAAATAAATGAGCAGGAAAAGGTCCGTGGCCTGTTAGGAAATAAACCAAGTACTTGTTTTTAATAATGAAATTTTCCTTAGGGGGTATTTTTATACATTTTCTGATATTTTCTCCTTTATCTGTTGTATTCCAGAGTTCTTTAAATTTCTCGATTAAATTATTGTGTAACTCCAGTTTTAGTCTGGATACGGGGTAGGGGACACTTATGGGTTTTCCCAGGAATGCTCCAAACTTAGCAAAGAGATCAGCAACCTCGTTTCCCAAGTTGTTGCTGTGTCCCCTAACCCAGGAGATCTTAAATAGTGAACTGTTCGAGATTAGATTACTTTTAACTTTAAAAAGAAAGGCAGATCTCCCCGTCATCCCCTTCAGGGCTTGAATGGAGGACAAACTGTCCGTAAAAATTTTTATTTTAACATTATTATCTACTCCCCAGCTGACAGCGAAATTAATTGCCGCCAGCTCGGCTTGAAAGACTGAATTGTACGGACCAAGTTGGAAGCAATATACTCTGTAGATGTTGTTATTATTTATGATAATTACGGAAAATCCAACTTTATTTTCAATTTTCGAACCATCTGTGTAGATTTCATACTCATAAGGGAAGTCGTCCGGGGGATTCTCTATCTCTGGTATTAATAAACGATCGTTGAACGGAATGGAGGTTAATAAAATTTTTGAATCAAAGAGAAGCATGTCAGGAATATTTTGTTCCGGAAGGTTTTTCCGTAGGACCAAACTATGAAATTTTTGATATAAGAGTGTTATAGTAAAATCAATTGGTGGGATGCCTGACAGAAAACAGAGAGAGTCTGTAGCCGTTGTTCGATATGCAGATAGGATTTTAATTGTAAAGGCTCTCTGGATTGAAAGTAATTTGTCTATTTGAAATAATTTTAATCCAGAACCCCAGACACCTGCACCATAGCATATTATTTTTTCTATAACTGTCAAGTACCAGATTTTAAGAAAGTTACTATTGACACCCCAATTGCTTCCTTTGACTTTATTAAAATTGTTTGCAAATTTGTAACATTTTGAGGCTATGTCTTTTATATGGAAGGTAAAGGTTAACCCATCGTCAATAATGAATTTTGAATTTTGAAGGTAGGGCAACGCGACAGGAGACCAGTAGCTGTCTTTTTTAATCCTAGTCTCTTTTTAAAAAATACTAATGCCTTTGTTTTTTCAGAGGAAATAGTCAAATTTAGAGTATCTAGTTCATTGCATACATTATTAATTATTAGATTTATATGATTTTCTAACTCTTTCCGTGTACTGCCAGATCCCACCAATACTAGGTCGTCGGCAAATGCTTGAATTAAATTATCTGGGCCGTTTAAATGAAGTAATGAGTTAAAGTAAATAATCCACAGGATCGGTGCAATGACCGATCCTTGAGGGGCGCCTTTAAAAATCTCTTTTGAAATGTGAATATCTCCATCAGAATAGCAGACCCTTCTATTATTTAAATAGTATGAGATGAGGGATCTGAAGTGTAAAGGTAAATTAATTCTACTAAAAATGTCAAATAAAACGGCCTAGTCCATATTGTCAAAAGCTGCCCTTATATCAATTGATACAAGGGCAGTAAAGTTATATAATGATTTATTTTTAATTATGTAATTTTTTAAGGAGTGGACTGCCAGTTCGCAACTGTGACCTTCTCTAAATCCATATTGATATTTATGTATGATATTATGATTATATAGCCAATAGTGAAGTCTGTTTACAATGACTCTTTCTAGAATTTTACCAAGGGTTGGGAGAAGGCATATAGGTCTGTAGGATTTGCAGGAGGAGGGGTCCTTTCCCGGTTTAAGGAGAAAGAACACCCTCCCCTCATTAAGACATTTTGGGAAATAACCCCAGAGTATGGACTTGTTGAAGAGATTAATGAAAAATCTATTATTAATGTTAAAACATTCTTTCCATCTTTTGTAATCTAGATTGTCCATACCTGGGGCCTTACCTGTTTTAAAGGATTTAAAGATTGGGATGAGCTCTTTTAAAGTTACATTTGCTGGATTATCAATAGTGGTATATTTTGGACATGAGTAATTTGAAAGGTTTGAAGTTGTGAACGTAGCATCCATAAGAAGTGAGATTTTTGTTTCAAATGATATATTTGGATCCTCGAATTCAACAAGCAGTTCTCTTCCCCTGAACAACTTCCCAAAAACGGTTTTAAAAGCAGTTCCAAATTTATTAACAGTACCGGTACAGTTGTCCTGCCATGATTGACATTTTGCCCTGTTGACTGCGCGTTTATAGATCGATCTGTGTTTCTTATATGTAATATGTAATAGTTGAATATGGTTTGGATCATCATTTCTTTCTTTAGCTTTAAAATATTTTTTATATAATTCTGTTGTTTTGTTTCTAAGTGTCAACAGTTCCCCCGTCCACCAGATGAGCTTTACTGATTGTTTTATAGGCTTCTTTTTGATATCTTTAAATGCACAGTTTTTAATGCTTGTAATTAACTTATCATAGAAATTTTCTACATCATCTATATCGGCCACAGAACTCAGTTCATATTCCAAATCATCAAGTAAAGTGGTTGCGTTTTTAATAAACTTTTTCATTGGATATTTAGTTTTAAAATGAAATTCTGTGGTAAGTAAGTCTTCTGATAAGGTGTACGTAAGGGATATATATTTATTCTCACTTAAAGTTTCTACGTCTTCTATTTTCCAGTTATTGATGAATGGAAAAAAATTTGGAGTACAAAGGGATAAGTCAGGATTACCTGCTCCCCTGGTGGAAACGAAGGACGGACCTAAATCTGGAATGTTTAATAAATTAAGATTATTTGCGACCAGGAAAAGTCTCAGGAGATCTCCCCTCTCATTTTGTTGATTATAGCCTCAGTCTTGGGACTGAAAATTGAAGTCACCAAGTATCAGATATTTGCAGTTGTTAAATTTAATATTAGTAAGTTCTTCGATTTGGGATTCAATATCTTCATGAGGTCTAAAATAAACTGAACCGAGGAAAAACTTGTCATTATTATTTTTAATTTCAACAAAAACTGAAGAGTGTGTTAAATATTTCAATGTTACTTTTAATAGACTATTGTTGATAATTATTTGAGCACCATTAGATTTTGAGGTGAAAACCCTGAGACCCTTGGGAAACGAAATTGGATTAATGCCTGTGAGATAGGGGTCCTGGAGACAAATGACATTTGGTTGATATTGCTTAATGTATAAGAGAAGTGAATTGTGTGCAGACAGATAATGATTTATATTTATTTGAACAAAACTAAAGGAGTTAGTAGCCAGTGTAAACAAAATTATAAGAACTAAAAAAGGTTAGTAAGCAGTGTTGATTCTAGAGCGTGCCATTCGCTCTTGTCTACGGTACTCCTGACAATTGTTTAAGGCAATTCTATGGTTGGTTTTTATTATTTCACCGAACCCATCATTTGATTTATTTTTTGTATTACAAGTGAAGCAGCATAGTGTACAAGAACCCTGGTGAGATAATTCACCACATTTTAGACATCTAGTTTCACTATAGGGACATCGTTTTGTAGTGTGTCCATATAAGCAGCATTTTTTGCAATGTTTAATGGATAGAAATTCAACCAGTTTACATTTTGTAGATCCCAAATAAACATAGCCAGAGTTACTTAGTGTATTATAGATTTTATAGGAATCATGTGGGATTTCTACAACCCAATGGAAACGGCCGTTTACTATTTATATCTTGAAAAGAGGTTTAGGCAGAAATTCTTTGAGAGAGGGGTTTTTTAGTGAAAGCTGTTCAATCAATAGCTCTTCTTCTTCTATATCTGTATATTTGATCATAAATTTTGGGTTATCTTTAGTTGCTATTGTGACCTTAAGATGTGAGAGTGATTCTGTGTTTAGAACGACTTCTTTAATTTTGTCGGCATGATTAGCTGAAGGGGCAGAGATTTTAGCGCCTTTTTTTGATTCAAAAATTCCGTTACATTGGATGTTTTCAGTACGTTTGTTTTGTTAACCGCAATTGTTAAATCAAGAGAATTTAAAGTACTGGAAATGTTGTGGAGAATAGAATTAACATTATTTTCTAGGTTATTTCTTTTATAGCCGGAGGCGAGCACGACCAAGTCATCCGCGAAGGCCTGGAGGAAGAACATGCTGTCGTTATAATAAAGAATATTGTTAAAATAAATTAACCAAAGAATAGGGGCAACCACAGAACCCTGTGGAGCCCCTTTAAAAATATGTTTAGTTATTGTATAGCCTCCCTCCTCGCAGACGACTGATCGGCCCGCCGAATAAGAACTAATAAATTTTTGAATGAAGACCGGGAGGCCACTCCTCTCAAGAATATTAAATAAAATTTCCCAGTTAAGATTGTCAAAGGCAGCCTTGATATCAATTGATATCAAGGCTGTAAATTTGTGTTTAGAAACCCTATGTTTTATCTCGGTCTTTAATTTGTGGACCGCAAGCTCGCAACTGCGTAGCTCGCGGAAGCCGTTTTGTTGATCATGCAAGAAGTTATTAATGTATAGCCATCTATTAAGCTTATTTACAAACAGTCTTTCCAGGATCTTGCCAAAGGTAGGTAGGAGACAGATGGGACGGTAAGAATCGCATGAGGATGGGTCTCTGCCTGGCTTAAGCAGGAAGAAGACCCTCCCCATGGTTAAACATTTAGGAAAGTAACCAAATGAAAATGTGCATTTAATTAGGTTATAAATAAAATCAGGAGCGGCCTCGTAGATCCTCTTCCAAAGTAAGTAATCTATGTTGTCGGGACCTGGGGCCTTACCACCTTTGAGATTTTTAAAAACACAGAAGACTTCATCTTTTGAGAAATCAGGAGCAGTAAATGAAATGTCGAATGTGGGCAGAGCAAAACCAGTGTCTATTGTAGAATATGTATGGTTAAGTAATCTATCTAGTTTATCGCGAAAGTTTAAATTTGGATTATCAGGAAAATGAATTTTAATATTGTTATTTCTATTTATTTTACCAAAGACAGTTTTAAAGGTAGTTCCATATTTGTCACTGGTTTTGCTACAGAAATTTTGCCATGCCGTCTTCTTTTCGTATGTGATCTTACGTTTGTATAGGGCTCTTTGTTTTTTATAGACCATAAAAAGGTGGTTAGTAATCTCTGGATTTTCATTATTTCTGCAAGAGGATTTATGTCTTTTGTAGTGAGCAGTGACTTTATTCCTGTACGTGGCCAGCTCCCCTGTCCACCATTTAAATTTAAATGGGAATGATTTTTTCTTTTTTCGGATGGTTTTAAATGCAGTGTCTTGTATATATTTGAAAAAAGAAACATAAAAAGAATCAAGTTGACTTATTGTCTTAATATTACCCAGATCTAATATGAAATCGTTGATATTTGAACTGAAATTATAGACGAATTTATTAAGTGGGTATTTTGTTTTAAAGAAGAAATCACCAGAGTTATTATAATTGAAATTAGGATGGATTTCGAAAGAAATAAAATGGTGGTCGCTCTTGGTTTCAATGTCAAGAATACTCCAGTTGGAAATTTGGTTAGACAGGGCCGGACATCCCAACGTGATGTCCGGGTTGCCAACCGCATGAGCGGTTGAGAACGAGGGGCCAAGTCCAGGAATATTGTGTATAACCAGATCGTTAATTGTAATAAAATTTTTTAGGGCCTCTCCTCTCGTGTCAGTTATGTTATAGCCCCATTCTCTGCCCTTGCAGTTAAAATCGCCGGAGATAATGAAGTTATTAACAAGGAAGTCTATGGGATTAAATTCGTCAAGTTGAGTAACAATATCACCGTGTGGTCTGAGGTAAACTGAAGCAATAATGAACTTAAAGTTGCAGGAATTGATTTCTGCAAAGACAGAGGAATTGGAGCTATAGAATTCTGTGGCAATAATGGACTTATTACATATTACAATATAGGCGCCATGTAAACGAGAGGAGAAGACCTTGCAGAAAAAGGGAATGCCTGGGATATTGTCGTGTTTAACGTATGGATCTTGCAAAAGTATTATATCATAACGATTAGAGAGTGCATAATGAATTAGATTATCTATTGCTGTTGGGGTGTGGTTAGCATTTAATTGCAGAATTTTGAGCATATAAATTGTAAATTAATAGTCACAAGGATATATAATTGTTGGTAAATATGGACTATTGGAGATATTAATGAAGCAACTAGATTAATAAATAACAAAATTATCTTGTCCCACAACAGGGGGGCAAAATTAAATAACAATAAAAAAGAAAAGAAAAGAAGGATGAAGTGAATTAACAATTCGTTAAATCAGCTTCAGCTTAAGAACACAAATGGTAGCCTAGCCAGTTAAAAAGCGCTCAATACCTGATTTTTTGAAGGCTATTTGGCGCTGTTTCTGGAATACTGTGCACTGATAGTAACCTGCACGGTGAAAAACGGGTACGTCGCTTCCCGTTTTCATATTATGTTCTACACAGTTGAGGCATTTCATGACACATATATGGGATGGGTCCATGGACTCTGAGACACATTTCAAACACTTCTCGGGGGACGGACAGCGGGCTTTAGAGTGGTCATACTGACCGCATTTCTTACAATGGTTAACTGAAATGAAATATTCACAGGGATTCCTCTTGAGGTCAGTAAAAACAAACTTGGTGTTAATTAGGGCCTGGAAAGGGTCTTGTAACTCAATTACCCAATGGTAATCGTTACGAGCTTTCATTTTGAAGAGTACCTTGAAGGACTGAGGTGGAAAATCTTGGTTTTTAGATGATAATTCTTCTGCAAAAACGTTTGGGTCATTGAAATTTGTAAATTTAATCAGCAGTTTAAAATTTTGGGGTTTTGGTATATGGACTTTATAAATTTTCTTTAATTCCGGTTCATCGAATATTTTCTCAACAAGATGCTGGTCATTTACGGATGGAACGGATATTTTAGCGTTATCCTCGGGTAAGGAAAAAATGTTGACGCAACGAAGTTTTTGATCACTATTTTTAACTGAAGATTGTATGAAATTTTTGAGGTTTGAAAGATCTATTGGATTTGTAGGGTTTACAGGGTAAAAATATATATTGAAGTTGCGTTCACCCAGATTTGTATCCACTAGAGGGGTGGTAACTCTTTTTTTTGCTGTTACTGAAGCATAGGAGGCGGAGTAGGTAGTTTCAGGAGATTGTAAGTTAACCAGGTTGGGGATTGGCGATTCCATTACCCAAGACGAGGGACGCATGGCCGGGAGCCCTGTGCGTGATGACCCTCACGGGCCTCCCGCCCGAAAAGATGTGCCCCCAGACGAAAGAGATCCAAAAGGCACCAACTCCAGCCAGTGTATCGTAAAAATTAACAAAAATTAGCAGCCAGTGTATAGAAAAATTTTGAAGCCAGTGTATAGAAATGAAAAAGAAATTTTAAGTAAAACGAGCCAGTGTATTGCATTTGCACACGACGAAACCACAGCAGCACGCGAGGGGCCCCCCGCCACCAAAGGGCGTCACAGACCCGCCCACAGCCGGGCCCCCAAGAGAGAGCAGCCGGAGGAAGTCCGAGCAAATATTTGGGAATTTTAATGCGGAGGATGGAGTGGAGGATGGAGGCCGTAGGGAGTGACCCCGTAGAAGGTGGGGGCCCCCGGGATTATTAATGAATGGGAAAAGGGATGGCGTTCGGGATGGCGATAAACGGGGCGAAAATTAAAAACGAAAATTTTGAATTGATTTAAATGTCTAAAGTACTTGATTTGCAGCTAGAGCACTCGCCCACATCAGACAAAGCACCACACGACCCAAGAGCGACTCTCGTCCACCGCCCACTGGTCAAGAAAGAACCACTCTTTATTTGGTTTGGTTTGAATTATCGTCGCACTAGAGCTACACGAGGGCTATTGGCGACGGGCGTCGTATTTTAGAACCACAGTCAGGTGACGAGCCAACACCTGAATAGGCACCCAACGCAACCGTTAAGGGCGACATCGTACGCAGCGTTAGGACTTTGAAGGATATTTAACGTGCACTCCCTTACTCGGGGTATTATTCGTCGGACATTTTTGGCTGCACGGGCCGTTTATAGGTCGGCAGCTATTTTGGCGATGCCCGGACCCGAACCTGGGACCTTCCGCATGCTAAGCGAGTGCTTAACCGACTGGGCTCCCCAGCCCCCGCCACTCTTTATTGATAAGTATCACATGTTTACATATTGAGTTGACATAATATGGAACTTGTATAACATTTTCTTCTTTTTTTACAGGATCAAGGCAATGCAGATGAAAAGTTATGTTAGAAGTATACAAGTGTGAATGAATGAACGAGTGCCACTAACCCTAACCCTTAGTTATAGAATTTAATTAGGTAGTTTTAGTATAGTATAAGCTATATCTATTTCCTCAGAATTCTTTTATGTTTTCCTTCTAATTATGATTTTTAATAGTTATCCATTATTTCCCCTACTAACCTTAAAAATAAAAATGATCAGTTGTTTTTGTAGGTTGGACTTAAAATTTTCGTGGAGATTGATCAGTCGTTCCAAAAATATAAAATGAAGAGGGTTGGGTGGGTCAGGGCGTGGCTCAAGTTTAAATAAAATATTAAAAAAAAAGAACAGTAGATTTTAGATAAATGTAACGATTTTGATGCATAATAATCTGTCAAAATAACATCTTTCTAAAGAAACATTGTTGGTCCAACAGGGACCGAAAGTTAAAAGAAATAAATACAATTGAGCTCTTTCCCAAAATGGTAATTACAAAATAATATGCTAATAAAAACTGTCACATCGTACAATTGCATAAAAAAGAGATAATAAAGTTAAATTGGAGGATTGCATATTTTTTGTGAAATTTTTATACAATTGGTAATTTTTAAGATTGAACCAGAGTTATTGATTACATTAGAGAACCACACTCCCTCAGACCCTGCAGACGGCATGGTAAGATGAAATTCTTTGGTAAAAGGACAAAAGAAGACATAGTGATCCGGGTCTCCCTCACCAATGTTACATGGACAGGTGGGAGACGGCTTTAAATGAAAACGGTGTAGATAGGATAAGAAGGGGCCATGACCGGTAACAAAATAAACTAAAAACTTATTGCAAAGCAAGAAGTTGAAGTTAATCTTTTTAATAAATTTCTGAGTGTGGCGCCCCGTATGGGCATCATCCCATGCGGATTGCCAATCAATAGATAATTGCTGTTTTAAGTAATGTTTGAGTTTGGAAAGGGGAGCAGGGATAGACTGTGGAGAACCAATAAAAGCACCGGTCCTGGCCCAGAAATCTGCAATTTCGTTGCCTTCGATGTTATTGTGAGCTTTGACCCAGTTAAGGCTAAAGTGGGACTGGAGGTTAATTAAATTAAGCTTATTATTGAAAACGAAAGCCGTCGTCGCACCTGTACCCTCGAAAGCACTGATGGAAGATAGGCTGTCCGAGTAAATATTGACAAAACAGTCGTTGTTCCCAGCCCAAGAGACGGCGAAATTAATCGCCGCCATCTCGGCCTGGAAGACGGAATTAAAAGGAGAAAGTTTGAAATGATAAAGGTCAACAATAATAATATTCTGAAAAACAACGACTGAGTAACCAACATTATTATCTAGCTTAGAGCCATCGGTATAGATTTGAAAAGTGTTACCTGGCGGGAAATTGTTTGGGTGTGAATTTAGTTTTAAAAAACGTTGGTTAAAGGGGATGGAGCAGAGGGCAATTTTTTTATCAATATTGTCGAGGGATGGTAATTCGTCTGAATTGAAGGTATATAAACCTTGTGAAAATAAAAATTTCCTCGCCAGGGAACGGACTGTAAGATCAATGGGAGGGACACCCGAAAGCACTGATGGTTTGGTTCTGGAGATGGTGTGCCACATGAAAGGCACCTAGGCTCTTTGGCTTGGCACCGCGCTCTCGAGTGTCCGCATGCGCCACATCTTTTGCAATGGTTGACAGAGAAAAATATTTCACAGTGGCACTTTTTCAACCCTATAAAAACGGATTTAGTAGTAATAAGGTGTAGGGTAGACTAACCAGTGAATGAACGTTTAAGGACAATTTGTTTTTAAAAAATTCATACATTTTCTGAACATATAGCTTCTGGGTGTATGACAATGTGAACACATCTGTCATTTTATGTAAATTCTACAAAAAAAAGGAGGTGACTTTATATTACATTGCTTTGGGTCTTTTGGGGGTCCAAATAAAAAGTGGTACAAAAGCCAAGTGAATGAACAGTTCTTACCAGTGAATAAACACAAAAATGTCCAGTTAATGAACCCGGGACTATTCATATCAAATTGAGAAACTTAAAATGTCTTTTTTTGTTTTGATAAAGTTATAATGTTAAAAGAAAGATTTCCGTGCGTCAGAACTAGCCATTTCTTCAATTGGTCTTTTTAATTATGCTTTTTTTGGTGTAGTAGGTGCTGAAGCTGGTGCTTTTTTTAATATTTTTCTTATCTTGTTATTCCCTCTGCTCTATTCTAACAATTTTTCTTATGTAAAATGAATGATAAAAAATTCTTTAAAAAATACACCGATTTAATGAGTTATTAATTTATTTATTATTTCAAAACGTTTATGTTACTTGTACATAAAACATTAAATTTAAATAATAAAAAATCTAATTTAAAAAAGTAAAACAGTTTATCTTCCCTGAACAAAAGAATTTTTAAAAAAAGTATATTTCAAAGTTGTACTTTCTATTGAAATATTAATTATTGTGTCGATTTCTTTGTTGTGAATCTAAATTATAAAATTACTTTGATATTTTATTAAGAATTTAATTTCGTCTTCTAGATCCGCCCATGTGTGTTGATGTCTCAGCCTCTTCAATTTTTTTTCAGATTTTTTTTCCTTGTTTTTTTCTCTTTTGCTTCTTCAGCCTTTTCTTTATTAGATGTTCTTTCAATTCGTTTCCTATTTTTGTTTTCTTCTCTGAGCTCTTTTTCAGCTTTTTCAGCCTCTTTCAATTTTTGCCACTTCAGTGAAGCTCCTGCAAAGGGGAACTTTTTCTTTTTTCTTTTAACAATTTTTTGTTCAATATTAGGCCAATGTAAATGATCTTTCCAAATTTCTTCTGGTGTTCCAGTAATACTTTTAGATGTTACCACCGATGTATGCTCAGGAGCACTTGATTTTGAAGGGCCAGGTGAACTAGGCCTACATGGAAGAGGTTCAATAGATTCCATGTCAGATTGCTCCATACCTTGGTTGAATAACACGCCTTCAGCAGAGCTTGGTGTTTTGTTTGTGGATTTCTCCAAAATTTCATTATTAATCATGGGATGTGATGTTACTTTAGTCAACAACGCATCAGGATCCATCTCGAAATTAATGTCTAGTATTCCCTCATTATCATTGTTCCTTGCTTCAACTTCAGAAGAATTTAGCGCAACCGTATGATTATCTTTTTTTGGTACATATTTTTTCCATATAGAAAAAAGCACTGGTTCTCGGATGTTTGACATGTTGGACTCAGCATTGAAGGTTTCATTAAATGACTTCAACATGTCTGGAGGAAGTTCAGACTCAAGTGTTTGAAGAAATAGCTCACTTCTTTTTTCAGAGCATGCTCTTTCTTCATGATCTTTCTTACTCTTCAACTCTTGGTGTCTGTGCTGCATACATTTGTTAAAGTCTACATTTTCAACGTTAAATGGGAAAATGCCACTTTTCTTGAAAGCTTCCTGAATTTTGATGTCATCAACTGATGCATCAAAAGCTTCTTTGAAAATTGGGGTAAAATTAAATTTACTTATCGTTTTTGAACCACCATACTTCTGCTTCCAACGTCTGACACAAGCTCTCCATGATGCTTTTAATGGGCGGAAAACTCCTACATCACAAGGCTGAAGAACGTTAGTCGAATTTGGTAGAAAACTGAAGAGAAGGATTCGTTTCTCTGAGCAAAATTTGCTCAATTCCAGGCTAATGTGAGATTTGTGGCCATCCAGAAAGAATAAAATGGGAAATTTGATGCCATTTTTAATCAGCCATGGATAAAAACAGTTTGCAACATATTCGTAAAATGTGGGCCCTATCATCCATCCTGTATCACTTCTTCCAATGAAGTATTCAGGGGGAACTGAATCGGCAACGTCACGTGGAATCCTTTGGTAGGGAAAAACAATCATTGGAGGCACTTTTTTCCCACTCGCAGAAAAATTAGCTAAAACTGTGATGCTTTCTTTTTCTTTTCCAGGTGCTATGGTATAAAAATCTTTATAATTTTTAGGGCCCATAATTTTTCCTGTTTTGGGACAGCATTCAACCCCAGTTTCATCAGCATTATACATACGATCTCCATCTAAAATAACGTCACCGCAGTTTTCCTCTTTAAGGTATTCCTGGAGTTCATGGAACCATTCCCGAATACTAGCTTCTGTAAGGCAAGCCTTGCCTTTTGAAATTATTTCTGCATTTCGTTGTGTTATCAACGGATGCCGTTTTAGAAAAAGTGTCACCCATTTTTCTCCCGGACGATTGTCTGTAAATGGATTTTTTCTCCCAGTTTCTATCATTACATTGAACACGGCATCTTTAACTTCATCTTTATGCATGGGAAACCCAATTTTCGCTTTTCCAACAATCCAATCTTCAAGGAGTTTTTCTTCTGCAAAAGACAGTACTGGTGGTGGTCCCATACGCCTGGATTCGATTGTCTTCCCTCGCAATTTTGTAGACAATGTTGCTTTTGGAATGTTGAATTGTAGAGATGCTTTGTTAAGGCTGAGCTGTCCTGACCTTACAGCCTCTAAGGCATTTTCAAGATCCTTTGTTGAGTACTTGAACCTCGCATACTTCTTTTTGGTGGAACCATCTTGATCACCAGTGGGGTATTTTTCACCAGACATCTAAAAACAAAGAAAAATTACAATAAAATAACTTCCTTGTTGTTTCTAATGCCACTCGGCAACCGAGCCCGGAGTAGAGGAACACCCGATTTAAGGCGAAGAGGGCGGCTTCCGTTTTCATTGAGCGCCACAAGGGAAGAAGTCCGACTTTAGCCCGTCAGCATGACACATCCGTTTTACAGGAAAGTCCCTTTCACACATCCATTCTCACTCACATATCGGAATTTTGATCCAGATCAAAGGCCGATAACCCCCTGATCTGGTACCCCAGAGGTATTAATTTGGTATGGGAAAGTGGAGGACTTTGTGACCACGACGTATTTAACGTGCCCCAGCCACCATTAGTCAGCACGGCGGTCTTTAGCCGAGTACAAGCGCCGTTCCAGCGACCATCAGAATTGTGAGCACCGCCGAGGACAGAACCCACAACCCGCCAGATGCGAGTACGACGCTTCGCACGACTGAGCTACCGCGGTTCATAACTTCCTTAAAAATACAGGGTGAGGCAAACAAAAGTGGCCCCGGTATAGAGATAGGAATACGTTGAAATGCTTGGCGAGAAAACTCTTGAAGTGTTTTTGCATTGGTTGGATAGGATTATTTTAACATTACACTCTTAAAACGAACGAGCGATTTTAACGCAGTCTGATTGATTTTCACTCCTCCAGTTTGGAAAATGCACTTCTCCTTTTGGAGTAGGTCCTTTGTGTGTTAAACCTCCGACAGGATCACTCCAAACACGTGATTTCAACTCAGTCTGAGATAATATTCACTCTTTTCCAGTGTCGAAAATGCACTTCTCCTTCTAGAGTGGATTTCACTCTTTTGTTTTAAGAGTGTACAGCTACTCATAGACTAGTGGTGAGGTCAGATCTTAGTTTGCATTGTTTGAAGACGTCCCATAATGCAAATATTGTGTCTTGCAATTAATTTAGAACACTTTGTATTACCAAAAACAAAAAGGTCCGATTCTCTAGGATAAATAACGACCGAAATAATCACTAGTGGGAACTTTTCTTTATCAGATCTATAAACCTTATTTATATATCATTTCAACCAGCTTCTAAAACCGTGGCGTAGTTGCCGGCAAATAAGTCGTCAAGCGTTTGTTCGGACTTAATATTGAAGCGATCAATAGCTTCAGTCAGCAAATCTGTTTTTGTATTGGTTTTAGACTTGGCAACATTTCTGTCGTATTCTTATCTCTAGACCACTTTCGTTTGCCTCACCCTGTATAAGCTATGCTAGACATTACAAAATCATAATCACAAATTGTTCATTCATTGGGAAAACTAGCCTAAAGTGTTACTACCCGTGAATGAACATGTGTGTTCAGTCACTGGTTAGGAGGTGTTTTTTATTTATTCACTGAAGTGCTATTGTATAAAATGGCTAAAGAAGTTTAAAAAAATATTTTTTGCTTTGATTTTCTGCAACACTGACAAATCCCAGTTAATGAACATGTGTGCATTCATTGGCTTTATCACAATTAGCCAAGCCAGTTATTGAACACCCTTGTTCTCACAATCTATTCATGGTACAAAGTTTGAAACAATCAGAATCATTGCTTAGATATGCATATTCAATGTATCCTTAATAGAATTAGTGAAAAAAACTACTGAGAACCATTAATTATAATCAAAAGAGGGTGATGTCAGAAAGCTTACCTTATTACTTTAATAGAGAAACAAGGTGCTGCACAGATAACAAGAAGCCGGCATTTTTCTAAAATAAGGTCATGTGACCAGGACAACCAATCACATGTCAGATAGCTTCCTACTGGATGGGAGGAAGTTAGTGTTGCCAATTTATCCAGTGAAATGATTGTCAATCCTTATTTTTTAAATATATTTACCAACTGTTCATTCACTGGGGCCTGTTCACTCACTGGTCAGTCTACCCTACAAACGAGTCATTCAACTCAAGAACCCAATGGAAAACATTTTTTGCCTTCATATTGAATAGAATTTTATATGCGTTTGGTAAAAAGCTAGGATTTTTCTGAGTTAGTTCTTCCGCCAAGACCTTAGGATCGTCTATTGTTGTGAATTTTATCATAATTTTATAGCTTGGGGGTTTAGGAATATAAAGACGGTAAAGCTCTTTGAGATCTGGCTCGTTGAAAAGGTCAGAAACGAGAGATTGATCTTCTTGTGACGGGACAGACATTTTGATTCCATTGGGTATGGAAAACATATTGTTGCATTTTATATTGACATTGGCTTTTTTGGATGCTGTTTGGATTACTTTTTTAAAGTTGGTTAGATTTATTGGGTTTTCGGGATCAATGGGGTAGAAAAGAATGTTGTAGGATCTGTCATCACTTTGTGGTAAGGGTGGATTGGCTGCTGTAATGGTGGCAAATGTAGGAGGAGGTTGAGAGGATCTGTCAGTAGGTAGATTCTTGAAGTTTTCAGCTTCTTTATGAAAAACCTCCACTGCACCATTGATCTTTTCTTTAATTCCATTAAATTTGTTTAAGGCTTCGTTAATCATGTCTTCTTGTTTTGTTTTGCATTCTTCTACGCCCTTTAGAACTCGGTCGATATGTGCGCTTTCGGTGCTGAATTGATTCTTGCCCAGAGTCTCAAGGGTCTCCTTTAATGATTTCATAATGTTCGTCCTCTGTTCTTCATCTTTTTTAGATTGGGAAACTCTTTCGTCTTTTAGCTGGTCAAGCATACTGCTCTTTTCCTTGAAAACCGTTTCGAACGTATTGATGGTATCTTTGGCAGCGTCACTTAGCTCCTTCTTCCTTTCGATGTATATGGCGTCAAGAGCTTGTTTTGCCTCTTGCAAGCTTACAGAATTTTTAAGGTGTTCCTCGATGGTAAGGTTAAGGTCATGTATTCTTTCCTCCAGTGAGGAGATTTTAATTTGAGCTGCCTCCAGTTCCCTTTTCAGGTCTATAATCTCCGTATCTGTAATGTCGCTAGTATTGCTAACATCGGAGCGCTTGGATACGTTTAGTGAATCATTAAGACTTAGTTTCAATTTGTTATATTCTGTATATAGCTTAATAATCGGTGGTGCAAAAAATTCTCCTATTAGTGTATTCTGAGTACCAAGAGAAAGTTGGTTTAATTTGTATCTTAACATAAACTCTTTAAGTTTCTCGCATATATCCAGTAAATATTTACCCATAGGGTGATTTTTGTTTTTAGAGAGTTTTTCGATCAGGGTATGGAGGGGAATACAGTAATCAAGTTTATTGTTAGGAGGATTATGTCGATTGTATTCTGGAGTTGCTTTCAATTTATCTGCCATGATGAAAATATTGAGCCGAGGTAAAGCAAGCAGTAAGGTAAAAAGAAATTTGGCAAATTGACAGGGCAATCACTTATGAGGAAACTCGCAAGATCAAACAATTTGATTCACCCGAAGAGCACAATATTGAAACTAACGTATCGAAGCACAAAATATCACACTATGAATTTTTCCCTTTTTTTAGCAAATTAAAGAAAAAACTCAGACGAGGCGCGACTTGAACTCACGACTAGAATTGTAAGAGGCACGAGGTGAATATTCGTTGAAGGGGACGGAACCCACACTCACTGAGGTACAAACAGTTTGGTAGGGCAGTACTAGATGTTATACACCTTTTATAGAGGCACTGTGCCGAACAAATAACCAGTTGAACAGTTGAATCAGTCAGAACTGTACGGGGACGAAGGAAGGAGGTGATTCAAGTGTGGCAGGGCGGTGCAAGGTGTTGAAGATAAGGAGTAACCAGGAGGATCAGAGTGTCGATGGGCGGGCCTGGGCTTTCACCCAGTTAAGATTGAAATGTTTTAAATTATTGATTAGTGTGGACTTGCAGCTAAGGACAAAAGCCGTCGCACAGAGGGGTATTTGCGCGATCTGAGCGGCCAAAATTATTTTTTCTTCTTATTCGATTCCAAAGGGGCCAATGGGACTATCCGTAGCATTTTAAGTGATAAAAAAATAGTTAGTGGTGAAAAAAAAGCATTATTAAAAACAATGGAGTTTAAATGGACTAGCACGAAATCTAGCCTATGAGCCCGACACCAAGTGTCTCTGGATTAACTTCTTTCTTGATATTTAACTTGTTGAAGTCCTTTTAGGTGATGCCCCAAATAAAGCATCTCATTTAGAAGTTGTGCTAGTAACATCATTACAGACCTTTCCATCTACCATGGTGAGCAACATCTTGTGCTTTACTGCATGCATAAGCATTGCCTGATATCGTCAATTTGGTTTATTGTTATTCATCTACGGTGTTTTTAACGTAACTTATTTCTTCGTTTATTATGCCCATGGACTCATTAATAAATCTCATTATTATAGGGTGGCAATATCTAGAAGAAAAAGGTGTAGGATTCTGCCAAATTATATTATTCTTCGTTGTACATGTAAGCTGTAAGGGAACAAAAAAAAAAAAAAAACTCTGGAGTAAGCTGGCATCAGTATCAGAATTATTTTCCCATTTCTACTTATATTGGGATTGCTGTGCCCCATCCCATTCCCATTTTGATATTAAATTTACTTCGGCAACTGATTAAGAAACATTACATGCCTCGTTATCAGGATAGCATTCCTGTTTAGCTTTTTGTAGTATGCTGTAGCATGGGTAGATTTTTTTATTAGAACTCCTAATCACTTCATATTGTCTTCTTGAAAGTCCAGACTCAACAAAAATCGACAGGGCCTGTCTTGGATTCAACTGAGCTGTCATAGTTGTATTTTTATTAGAAAAAATTCTGTTGTATTTTGTAGCTCGCTTTGGTGAACTATTAATTCTTTTAAGCATTAAAGCAGCATCTCTCTTTTCAGTTTCTCTTAACTTTGTCTGTGTAGCACCTACAAGTACTAGTAAATCAGTAGCTTTACATAGCTATTCAGTTTTCTTCTTTGGTTCTCTCACTTGACTCATCAAACGACTTTGTTGGTCGTCCTGGTCTGTTATTTACCTTTGAAATACTAAATATTCCTTCAAGCAATTCTCTATTTGTTCCCAAAAACACAATTTCTTTTCTATATGATTCATTACATTTTAGTTTCATTTCGAATTTTAAACGAGAAAATTTATTTCCTTTTCTTTGATCATCAGAAAGATCATCTAATTGCAGCAAATAATTTTCCAGAAAATATAATTTTTTGTTAATATTAGATAATTTTTGATGTTGCATATAGGTAAACAATTGTTTTCTAGTCATAGCTATAACATTTGATGGTCCTGAAACCAAAAATAAACAGTTTTTGACAAAAATTAACATTCATCAATTTTATGTTGTTTTATCTCCATTTATTTACATTTCCCTTTTTGTTGAAAAACGCAGATAATCGCACTAAAATTATACATGTTTTAGAAAGAAAACAATTTGAGAATTATTGGAAATCTAATTTAAGTGCCGGGTAACATCCGGAAATATAACTAATAGTCGAACATTTGAGAAAAATCACGGATAAAATTTATAAAAAATACTCATTCTAAACAGAATTTAACTAAGCTATAATTCCATCAATTGCAGCAAAATGATTTCAAAAGAATGCATACGTAACTGGTGTATCACAATCCATGTCTAGTAATAATAATGTATTTATCTGAAGAACAATAATCACTCTTATAAGTAAGACTATGTTCAAAATTGCAAGGAGCAAAGCTTGCTATTCACATGAAGACCAAGTTGAGACTGCCAGTAAAAGCAAAAAGTGTTCGCGTAGGGCTTTAAAAATTGTTGAATCACATGCGCGGAACATTTATCTTCATTTAGCTACCTGTATTTAATTTCTGGGTTCAAATTTTTAAAATCGACTTTTGGCCGCGTAGATCGTTCAAATACCCCTCTGTGCGTCGGCCCGCCCGTGCCCTCAAGAGCTTGTATTGATGATAAACTGTCTGAAAAAATATTGGCGAAGCAGTTGTTATTCCCAGCCCAAGAGACGGCAAAAATAATTGCCGCCATCTCGGCCTGGAAAACTGAATAAAATGGGGAAAGCTTAAAATAAAAATTTTCGATGATAATATTGTTTTTAAAAATGACCACTCCAAAACCAACATTTCCTGAGATTTTCGAACCGTCTGTATAAATATCGAAAGTATCCTCCGGAGAGAAGCTATTGGAGATAGAATTTAGTTTTAAATATTTAAATTTGGAGGAAATAGAGGAGGAAGCACATTTGGAGTCAAAATTATCCAGATTCGGAAAAGTGTCATCCTGAAAGTTATATGAGTTTTGCAGAAACAAAAAAAATTTTGCAAGAGAAAGAATGGTTAAGTTAACGGGAGGGATACCCGACAACACTGATAAAGAACTGTTAGGGGTCGTTCGGTAAGCCCCCAGGATCCTAATAAGAAAAATTCTCTGTAGTGAAATTAGTTTGTCGGATTGAAAATTGGTAAGGGCATCACCCCAGACCCCAGCTGCATAAGTAAAATTTTTTTCAATAACTGTTAAGTACCAAAGTTTAATATAGGAAATGTTAACCCCCCAGTTAAAGCCCACTATTTGTCTAAAGTTATTTGAAAAAGTAAAACAGCGGTTGATGACAGAATTAATATGTTGTGTGAAGGAAAGGGTATCGTTTAGGGTGTAGCCCAGATATTTAAGAGATCGTACCACTGAGATAGAAGAATTATTAAGTCTAATAACGGGGTTTCTTTTTAGAGTTCCATTGGGGTTCCGAGCATTTCGTGTACCCCTCTGAATATAAATTAAGGCTTTTGTTTTATTTGCAGAGATAGAAAGACTGAGGGAATTTAAGACAAAAGAAATTGCATGTAATAAAACGTTTGAATTATTCTCAAGAATTTTTCGGGTACTACCTGAAGCGAGCACGATCAGATCGTCTGCGAAAGCTTGGAGAAAGAATAAATCATTATTTAAGTGCAAGACATTGTTAAAATAAATTAACCAAATGATGGGGGCCACCACAGAACCCTGTGGTGCCCCCCTAAAAATAGGTTTTTTAATCGTAAAGTTGCTCTCAGAGCAGACGACCGAGCGGCTCGCTAAATAAAAACTGATATAAATTGCTTGAAGAAGATCGGGAAGCCGCCTCTATCCAAAATATCGAAGAGAATACTCCAGTCTAGATTATCAAAAGCCGCCCTGATATCAATTGATATCAGAGCGGTAAATTTGTGTAGAGAAAGCCGTTTTTTAATTTCATTTTTGAGTTGAAAGACCGCGAGCTCGCAACTGCGAAGCTCGCGAAAGCCATATTATTTATCATGAATAATATTATTTTTATAGAGCCATCGGTTAAATTTGTTTACAAAAAATCTTTCTATTTTTCCCAAAGTGGGTAAAAGACAAATCGGCCTATAAGATTCACAGAGGGAGGGGTCCCTGCCTGGCTTAAGCAGGAAGAAGACCCTCCCCTCCGCAAGACATTTAGGAAAGAAAGCAAATGAAAAAGTTTTGTTGAAAAGGTTATAGATAAAAAGGGAGGCGGCCTCGTAGATCTTCTTCCAAAATAAATAATCAAAGTTATCTGGTCCTGGGGCTTTACCACCCTTAAGCTTTTTGAAGACACAAAAGATTTCTTCATGAGTTATTGGGGGAGAATTTGTTGGAGAGGGATAAGTAGGCAAGACAAAACCAGTGGGTATGGTGCAGAATGAGTGATCAATTAATCTATTAAGTTTCTCTTGGTACGCGAGATTGGGGTTGTCTGGAAAAGAAATAGCAATATCGTTATTACGTTTAATTTTACCAAAAACAGTTTTGAAGGCTGCACCATACTTCTCACTGGTATTGCTGCAAAAATCTCTCCATGCCGTCTTTTTAGCAGATTTTAAAGATCGTTTATAAATAGCTCTGTTTTTTTTGTACACTATGAAAAGACTCTTAATAACATCTGGATTTGAATTTGATTTCCTGGCAGAATTATATTTTTTATAGTAGGCAGTGACCCTGTTCCTAAGCGTGGCCAACTCCCCCGACCACCATTTGAATTTAAAGGAGTTTGGTTTTATTTTCTTGCGTATGTTCTTAAAAGCAAGGCCCTGCAGATAGTTAAGAAAGTAATCGTAAAAAGACTCGAGTTGATCAGGATTGGTAACGTTGTTTAGTTGGAGTTCAAAGTCTGGGAGGCATGAAAGAAAAGCTTGGATAAATTTATTTAAGGGATATTTAGTTTTATAGAGAAAGTCATTGTATTGGTTAGGATGAATATCGGGAAACAACTCAAAAACAATAAATTTGTGGTCACTATATGATTCAGTATCTAAAATTCTCCAATTAGTGAGGTGGTTGGTCAGGGCCGGACTACCCAGGGTGATGTCCGGGTTTCCTGCTGTATGAGCAGTGGAGAACGAGGGGCCAAGCCCAGGAACATTAAATAGAACAAAGTCGTTTTCTGTAATAAAGCTTTTCAAGACCTCCCCTCTCGTATCCGTAATATTGTAGCCCCACTCTCTGCCTTTACAGTTGAGGTCACCAGAAAAAATAAAAAATTTTGAAATAAAATCAATATCTTCGAATTCTTTTAACTGCAAGTAGATGTCGTCATGTGGCCTTAAATAAATAGAACCAATGTATAATAAAGAATTGTTGTAATTAATTTCTATAAAGACAGAAGAGTTGGAGCTACAAAAATGATTGACAGTAAAATTGTTATTGCAGATAATAATTGCAGAGCCGTAGGAACGAGAAAGGAAGGTCTTGCAGAATGAGGGTACACCAGGAATGATTTTGTTTTTGATGTAAGGATCTTGTATTAAAATAATATCGTAATTGTTACTAATTGAAAATTGAAGCAGATTAATGATGGCTGTGGAGGTATGGTTTGTATTTAATTGGATAATTTTTAGCGTATAACAATGTAAAGGGTTAGAGCAAAATTTATATAAAAAGGTTATATGAAAAACTCAAATCTAACAGAGAAAAGTTTCACACTTCTATATTTGACCCTCAACAGGGGGACAATAAAAATAAATAAATAGACCAAAAAAAAAAACGAAAAGCAACAAAGCCAACGGGCTACGATTGGCCTTAAGGGCCGAGCCAAGGAGGATAGAAAACACTTTAAGAAGAAGGGCTGAGCAAAAATCTGTCTAAGCCCGATCGACTTCTGGCTAGCTTTTTCTGTCTATTGAACTCCGCACACGAGTGGTGCCCCGATTTATGAAAGACATTCCTGCCTGTCTTGGCATTTGATTCTGAACAATTTAGGCATTTAGGGGAGCAAATATGTAAAGGCTCGGGAGATATTGTACCACAGATTGGGCATCTAGGTGCCTCCGCCCGACATCGGGCCTTTGAGTGACCGAAGGCTCCGCAGTTTTTACAATGGTTAACTGAAATAAAGGGTTCAGAAATGCAGCGTTTCAAGCCTATAAAAAGGTACCTTGTGTTGATGAGGTGGTTGTGGGAGCCCGTTAGTTCGATCACCCAATGAGTATCTCCACCCGCCTTCATCTGGAATAGAACATTAAATGAACCTGGAACAAAGGTAGGGTTTTTGGAAGAGATCTCTTTTTCAAGGGTTATGGCATCTGATATGGTAGTAAATTTAATTAAGAGTTTGAATGATGGTGCTCTAGGGGTGTGCAGTTTGTACCTGGTTTTCATTTCGGGAATATCAAAAAGTTCGGACACTGATATTTGATCTTCTATGGTAGGGACAATCATCTTTGCACCTTTTGAGATAGGTAAAAGGTTGACACATTTAATAACTCTGTTGTTGTCACTGGCAAGAGTTTAAATATCTTTTTTTAGGTTGTTAAGAATTATAGGATTATTAGGGTCGACTGGATAAAATAAGATGACACAATTCCTTTCCTCAGTGCTAGGTGCAACCGCTGAACTGGCAGATGCAGCAGCAGCTGCGTAGGAAGATGTTAATTGATTGGAGGGTGCTGAGGTAGCTGCATTTTGGGTATAGTCACTAATTGAAGAGATTCCCCTGCTGGAGTGTGGAGACCGCTGTGCTCATGGACTTATCGATATTAGAAAATTTTTCGAGAGTATTTCTCATGATTTCATCTTGTTGTTTTTTATTGGCGTCCATGCCTTTTAGGATACGATCAATGTGCGCCGTTTCGTTGGTAAAGAAGTTCTGTCCAATAGTTTCTAGTGATGTTGCCATTGTTTTCAGAATTTCTGTTCTAAGAGACTCCTCCTGTTTCAACTTCATTTGGCATGCGTCCTTTAATTGATCGAGTAGTTCAGCTTTTTCGGTATAGTTGACTTCGAGGCTTTTGGCCGCTGTTGCGGTAGTAGCTTGGAGCTCTTCAGTCCTTTCTTTGTAGGTATTATCAAGAACAGATTTAACTTCTGTAAGTGCAACCCCATTACGCAGGAAAGATTGTTGGGCCTCATTCATGGAATCCAGTTGGTTTTCTAATTTGGTGATTTTTGCCCTTGCCTCTGATAATTCCTGTTTTAATAAGAGTACACTCTAAAAAAAAAATCTGTAAGGTTACTAAGAATTCTCTAGGAAACTCAGCTTCCATAAGTTTTTTTAGTAATGTTACATAAGAAATATGTGTATATATTACTAATTAAAGCTAAGAATCCAATACAATCATTTAAATTGCAAGCATACTATAAAAACTTCAGTAAACGTTACAAGATATATTCTAGTAATCAATACATCCACTTATGTAGTATCTTTACTAGGAAAAAGTTAGTAACTAGCAGTTTCAAAAATGTTAAACAAGAGGGCGTCACTAATTTTCTTTTAGTCAAGAATTATTTCGACTTTTCCGGAGCAGGTCGCAGGATTCGAGCTCACAACCTCAAGATTAGCTCGTCTTTCAACGAGAAGTAGCGCGCTTGTCCACGCGGTCATCGGGACATGCAGATCCTTTGCGTGTAAATAATGAGGTTAAAATCTTGATCGATATAAAGCTTTCGGATATGAAGTTTTAGAAATAATTTAACGCAATTTGTATGTATGTACTAAAATAAAAAAATACGTTTTTCGGTTTCTCATCGTTGCGATATTGATTCGTTATAATTTTTCGATGAAAAACACATTGATTGAATTTTCACCTTTGACCGATATCGAATCAGATTTTTATCAATTAGTCTCGTACACTTTCAATTTACGGACGAGATCACCGGTTAGTTTTTGCTAAATCCGATTGCCGATCGAACAAATTTCGAGAAACAAAACAATGCAATAAGGGAAACTACGCATCTCTCAAAAAGATAGCCAGGTGGCGCTGTAAGCGTTACAACAATTTACTTAGTATTGCTTAGTATTACTACAGTAGTTTCTTTAGGTTACAGATGATTTTCTAGTAAATGGTGAAAACCTGTTAAGTTACTAAGTAATCGTTAGTAAATTCAAGCCAAATTTTTTACAGTGTATTGATAAGTCGCTTGTTGAAGTTTCGAGAACCGAGGTGTCAGACAAGCGTTTTGAAGCATTTAGATTATTATGAAGGTTTATGGTTTCTTGGTAGAGTTTTGTTATGGCAGGAGAGAAAAATTCACCCACAAGTATATTTTTTGTAGAAAAGGATAGTTGATTTTTGGTGTAAGCGATCATAAAATCTTGTAAAGAGCGGCATAGATCAATAATATAGTTAGTAAGCGTAGGGTTAGAGGGGTTTTTCAGAGAAGAGAATTTATTGATTAGGGAAACAAGTGGAGTGCATTCTGAGTATTTTGTAGCTGAGTTGAATTTTTTATATGCATCAGAAGTCTTTAGGTCAGTAGGCCATTTTCCGAAGGAAGACATTTTGATAATAAGGAATAACTTGGGAACTCCAAGAAGAATGAAAGCACGAAAGTAGCACCAAACAGTTAATTATGATTTATACAAATAAGCACAGATTGCACAAGATAAACACAGTCCGGTCGCAGAACAGCAGGGGATTGGCGATTCCACACCCAGATACGGGAGCCAACTAAGTAATTTTTCAACCATATGTCGTACAGCTCCCGCTCGGGAAAACCCCCACCAGCCCGAAAGAAGTCCGCCGGGTCACCCACCCCGTCATTTATTAAATTCAAAACAAATCAATTTTACAAAAACAACGGCACAAAGGCTCCTGCCAGGCCCAACCCAATAAAATCATTTCTATTGGAAAAAGATGCGAGGACAAAAACTCTTCAAAAATATTCGACTAAGAAATTATAATTGATCATAATAAATCAGTACATACAAACTAGTGTACATTCTATAAAAGATGCGAGGACAAAGCTCTTCAAAAATATTCAACTAAGAAATTGTAAATGATCATAATAAATTAGTACATACAAACTAGTGTACATTCAATAAAACATAAAGCAAATTCATAGGGTACTAATAAAAAACCAGAAAAGGGAAATCTTCTTTCTATAAAAGATTTTGGGGGGCGGCAAAGCGGAACAAATTAGAAAAAATATCAATTCATCAAAACTTAAATTAAATAGCCAAAATTAATTTTAAAATAAAATAAATAGAACCATCCAATCAGGCTCAATCTGAGTATGTGGATGTTAAAAAAAAGGCATTATTAAAAATACTCTTTTGATATAAATTATAACAAAGAGCAAACAAATAGAATTAGAGAGATATTCTCAAAATTTGCTATTACATTAACGAGTTAAAAACCTTTATATCCGCTACCATGTGCCACCCAACCAAAAAAAACCAACTCGAAACAGATCCATACAAATATAATAATTTAGCCCACAACAACTATGAAAATAACAATTTTTACAAATGTAACATAAACATAAAAATCTATTAATTATAAAAAGTATTACTCAGCACCATCCGCAATCTGTTTTGATATTTTTATACAATTAATAATTCTATTAATTGACCCTCCATTTTTTAAAACCGCGTCCAGCCATACATTCTCTCTCCCTATTTCGGGTTTTGTTAAATAAAACAAGCAGGTATATTTACATTCAAAAACATAGTGCTCCGAGGAGCCTAGGTGCTCTACCACGTCCGAGCAGGGGCAAAGAAGAGACTGTTTTTTATTAAATCTAAATAAATAAGATAAAAATGGGCCATGTCCTGTTAAAAAATATATTAAGTATTTATTACTAATTAATAAATTAAATTTAGGTATTTTTATATAATTCCATGTCATCTCCCCTGTGGTAGCATTACCCCAGGAAAGAGACCAGGAATTTAAAAGATCCTTCTTTAAATAAAGCAATAGTTTAGAATATGGTATTGGTACCATATGTTCGTATGACTGACCCATTAATGCTCCTATCTTGGCAAAGGCATCTGCGTACTCATTACCAATATTATTTGCATGGGCCTTAATCCAGCTCCAACAAAACAAATATTTATTCTTAATTAAATTACGTTTAACTTTGCTTAAATAAGACAGTCCCCTCTCCACCCCCTGGATAGCCTGAATAGAAGACAGACTATCCGTAAATATGGAAATTTTGCAATTATTTGCTTTAGCCCAGCTGACCGCAAAATCAATCGCGGTCAGTTCGGCTTGAAAAACTGAATTAAGAGGGCTCAAAGACAAGGAAAAAACTTTTACAGGTCTAAAATCAGAAGAATTAGATTTAAAAATAACCACTGAAAAACCAACTTTGTCCTCAATCTTTGAGCCATCAGTATAAACATCGTAATCGCTATGAAATTTATTAGGACTGAAGTCCATATTAAAAAATCTATCCTCGAAAGGGATGGCATTAACAGGCTTCCTTGATTCAAAGTAACAACCCCTAGGTAAAACAGCTGGATCAAAAACATCCTTCCCCAAAACCCAACAACTAAATTTTTTATAGAGGGTATTAATTGTTAACTCGATTGGTGGAATCCCTGACAACACGCAGAGGGAGCTGGAGGGTGAAGTTCTATAAGCAGGTAATATTTTAAGTAAGAAACACCTCTGAATAGAAGATAGTTTTTTTATATGATGTTGTTTCAAATCCGAGCCCCAGACCCCGGCACCATAACAAATAATTTTTTCTTTAACTGTAAGATACCATATTTTAACTAAATCCCTGTCCCCCCCCCCCCCCAGTTAAAACCCTGGACTTTATTAAATGTCAAAGAGAATTTGAAACAAGCAATGTCATTTATATGTTGGGTGAACAAGAGATTATCATCAATTATGATGCCAAGGTACCTGAGGCTCTTAACAACACTAATAGAGCGTCCATTAAGTTTAAAAATCGGATTTCTGGACATAAGGCAAGTAGATGTTCTTGAAATTGGATATCCTTTTTTAATAAATACAACAGACTTATAATTGGGGGATTGGCGATTACGTGGCCCAAGACTGGGAACGCAAGGCAATTGAATGCCCTGTGCGTTATGACCAAAGGCCCCCAGTCCTGGAAATATGCCCCCGGATGTTAAAATGCAACGAAAGAGGCCCAAAAGGCACCCAACCAGCCAGTGTACAGTAATCACACACGACAAGACCCTCACGGACACGAGAGGGGTCCAGTCAATCCAAGGCAGAACAGACCCCCCCCCGCAGCCGGGCCCCCCACGGAGAAACAGCCGGGGAAAGTCCGAGCAACGAGGGGCAAGAATTTAGAAATTAGAATTTGACTAAAGTTAAGTTGCGCTGGATTAAATTTAAAAGAATTGAATTTTAAAGGAATTGATGGATTTTAAAGGAATTGAAATTTAAAGGATTTGATGGATCTTAAAGGATTTGATGGACTTTAAAGGAATTGACTGAATTTAGATGATTTGACGGGATTGGGATTTTTAGATAAAAATATAAAATGCGGATGGATGGAGTGGAGGTTGGTGGAAAGTAGGGGTGACCCCGCAATTAGGGGGGCCCCCCGGGAACGGTGGCAAGGGATGGCGATTGGGTTGGCGAAGGGGTAAGCGGTTATTTGATTGGATTGGATTGGATGTTTGGGTTTTATGGCGCAAGGGCATCTAAGGCCATTCTGCGCCAAACACTAGGTATATTTTTAAAACAAGTTGAAATAATCCATAAAAGTGACACAGAACATTTAAAAAAACGATTCAACATCCAAAATCAAACACAAGGATTTTCAAATAAAAGGTTTAAAAAGCCTATTAAAAGCAGTACACAACATTTAAAAACAGTGACACATTTAAATCAAAGAATAAAAGCCAATATCAAATAAAAAGGAAAACAAGGCATGATATGGGGGACTAGATAAAATGTCATGGATGGATGGATATAATAAGTTAAAATGTTTAAGCCTGCTCAGTGTAAAAGATGGACATTCCACTAAAATATGGTAGACACTTAAAGGGACATCACACATGACACACATGGGCTGATCTTCTGCCAGCAGAAGATGCACATGTGTGAGTCTTGTATGCCCGATCAGGAGACGTGCCAGCACAACCTCCTGCCTTCTGCTCGGTAATGGTAGAAATGGCCAGGTTATGGAAGGTGATATGCGATGAAACTTATTTTCTGTTTGGAGGGCCCATTCATGTTGCCATACTATTTTAATTGAATGTGCACAAGCCAGCTTGGCATCTGGCAGATTGAGGGGGGCGCCGCTGCTTTGACTAGCAGTCTTTGCAGCGCGGTCCGCCTCCTCATTGCCCGGAATACCAACATGACTTGGCACCCAGCAGAATATAATTTTAAAACTATTGTTTTTGAGCTTTTGGAGGAGCTTGACAACTATTGATATTAAGGGATGGGATTTATATGAGAAATTACTTAGGGCATCTAGCACACTTTTTGAATCTGAATATATAATCCATGTTTTAAAATTTTGATCTGCTATGTGATGAAGTGCGAGATAAATAGAATATATTTCTGAAGTAAAAACCGAGCATGAAGGGTGGAGTGATTGTGCTATGGTGATGTCACTAAAAACTGCAGCTGAGCCAACATGTGAAAAGGACTTGGAACCATCAGTGAATACAGGTTTAAAGGAGAAATTAAAAAAGCGATGCTTATTAAAGATTTGAACAATAGCCGAGTCAGGCAAGGATGACTTTTTAAAATTAATGATATTATGAATATGTACAGGTGATTCTTCCCAAGGTGAGAAATTATCGTTAAAATTAAAAACTCTGAAATCATCAAGATCAAGGTTATCTAAGAGCTCTTTAATACGGAGAGAGAAGGTCGGAATGAATGATTTTTTATTTAAAAAGAACTGCTGGAATCTTGGATTTAAAATTTGAGAATATAAAGGGTGTTTATTATTACTTTTTAAATTAAAATATGCAGCTAATGATAGTTTTTCCCGACGATGCTGTAGAGATGGCTCCTGGCACAGAACGTATAGGCTTTGTACAGGAGATGTACGGATAGCCCCAGAAGCCAATCTCAGACCCTGGTGATGAATGGTGTCCAGATATTTAAGCGCCGATTTTCTGGCAGAACCATAAGCAGCGACACCATAGTCTAGCTTGGACCGTATCAAAGCACGGTAAATCCTCAGCATAGATGTTGTATCAGCACCATATGTTGTGTTGCATAAAACTTTCAATATGTTTAACGACTTATTGCACTTCTGCCGTAGATGTTGAATATGTGGCAAGAAGGTGAGCTTTGTATCAAATATAACACCGAGAAATTTAGCCTCTGATCTAACAGGCAAAGCCACACCGTTTAAAATGATTTCTGGGTCAGGATGGAGCCCACGCTTCCGGCAGAAGTGCATGCAGATTGTTTTCTGGTTAGAAATAACGAAACCATTGGTATTGGTCCAATCCGTGATCTTGCGGATTGCAATCTGCAGCTGTCTCTCTACTGTGCTCATGTTAGCTGAGGCACAGGAGATTTGAAAGTCGTCAACGAACAAAGTGCCACTGACAGCTGGTGGAAGCTGCTCGACTATTCCATTGATCTTTAATATAAACAACACTACGCTGAGGACGCTGCTTTGAGGTACACCTTCTTGTTGGTAAAAGTCTCGAGACAGAGTGGATCCGACACGAACTTGGAAAACACGGGTCTTAAGAAAATTCTGAATAAAGACCGGTAAATTGCCACGAAAACCAAGATGGTATTTCAAAATTCCGTACCTCCATGTTCGATCATAAGCCTTCTCCATGTCAAAAAATATGGAGACAAGGTGCTGATTTCGAACAAAGGCTTCACGAATGGAGGTTTCCAGAAGCAAGATGTTATCTACAGTGCTTCTATGATGTCGGAAACCACTCTGGAACGGAGATAAGGCTCCTTTTTCCTCCAAGCAATAGACAAGGCGGGCATTGACCATCCGTTCCAATAATTTGCACAGGCAGCTGGTCAGGGCAATGGGACGGTAGTTGCTAGCATCTTGAGGGTCTTTTCCTGGCTTGGAAATAGGGATAACAATTGCTCTTTGCCAGGAAGTCGGGAAAACCTTTTCATTCCATATTCTATTGTAAAGTTTTAGAAGGGTTTGTAGGCTATTGTTATTTAGGTGTTTCAACATTTCATTGTGAATTTTGTCATGACCGGGGGCTGATGGCTGGCATTTTCTTAAGGCACACTGTAGTTCTCTAAGGGTGAAATTGCAGTTGTAACTATTATTTCGAGAAGATGCAAAATTCAATTTTAAAAGCTCTTCTTGACGTTTAAACTTTAAAAAATCAGCATTGTAGTTGGTACCATTGGAGACAGCTGAAAAGGCTGCTCCAAGCTGATCTGCAATATCTTCTTGGGAAGTAATTAAAACACCATTATTTTTTAGAAAAGATAGCGGCTGTGAGTCAACGTAACGACCCGAAATTCTTTTAACTTTCTTCCATACTGTTTTTGATGTTACATGACCACGGATAGTATTGAGGTATTGCTGCTAAGATGACCTTTGGCTTTCGCGTCGTATCCTACGGGCTTGGGACCGAGCCCTTTTAAATTCTATAAGATTTGCCTCCGTAGGATAGCGACGGAAAATACCCCAAGCACGCTGCTTTAGTTTTTCAGCCTGTGAGCAGTCGTGGTTCCACCAAGGCTTAGGAGATTTTGGAAGTCTGCCTTGTGTCATAGGTATAGATACAACAGCAGCATTCATAATAGTTTCTGTAATGACACTAACAGCCGAGTCAATGTCACCTGTCTCAACCATGTCATCCGTCAACTCAGCATGGGTTGTGAAAATAACCCAATTAGCTTTATTAAATTTAAATTTTTTTGGTCTTTCGCATTGAGGTGATGGGCTCCTCGATGTTATAATGATTGGAAAGTGATCACTGTCATACAGGTCACTTCCAACCCCGAAAGACCAGTCTAAAGAGAGTGACGGCGAGCAAATGGCGAGGTCGACAGCATGGAATGTCCTTGAAGGCGAGTGGAACAGAGTAGGACTTCCGTCATTCAAAAGAAACAGATTTTGCCCGTGTATCAGCTGTTCAACTATTGATCCTCGGCTGTTATGTTCACTACTGCCCCACATTGGGTGATGGCCATTAAAGTCACCCATGAGAAAGAATGGGGCAGGAAGCTGCTGAACTACATTTTCCAAATCTCCTATATTAACAACATGGTTGGGTGGTAAATATATGCAACAGATGGTAACGAGGTGGGAAAGTTGAACCTGTATTGCAATGGCTTGGAGGTTAGTATTGATGTTCAAAATACTGGTGGGCAATCGGTTAGAATACACGATTGCAACTCCACCACAAGCCCTTCCACCGTCTGAGTAGTCTTTTCTTAAAATGTCACAAGATGTTAATTTTGTGATGTCGCCTGTTTTTAAGAATGTTTCCTGCAGGCAGACTACATCAGGTGCATATTTATCCATTATTGCCTTGATACCGTCCTTATTGTGTCGGAAACCACGACAATTCCACGAGACTATTCGGGTCATTTAGGGAAGTCGATTGGAGGGTGTTTCATCCCCAATTTGTCTCGAGGCATCAGATGTTGTGGTGCCTCGAGTCCCTCCTCAACATCCATTTCTGGAGAATCGGAGGAGTCAGAGCTAAGATTTTGTGTATTTAGGGACCTGCTTCTAGTTTTGGTTTTTTGTTTTTTATGAGACCTTTCTAAGCGTTTGACTGTCACTGGAGATTTACTATGTCTTGGGGGTTTCTGTGTGCCTGATTTTACTAAAGTATTTTGAGTTTGAGAGCTGGAGGATGATGTGGTGTTTTTTGTAATAGAAGTAGTCGCTATTGTATTGGAAGATTTAGCATCTTGCAGGTATTTTTCTATAATCATATTGCACTGGATGGCTATTGAGGCTGTTGTAACTTTGGTGGCAGATGCGTATGATAAGTTAGGTTTAGGCAGGGTTATTTTTACTTGGTTGCGAGCTTCTTGATAAGATACATTTTTAGTTACTTTGATGTATTGAATGTCTTTCTCTTCTTTCCACCTAGGACAACCTCTAAAGTTGGCAGTGTGGTCGCCTTCGCAGTTTAAACACTTTGGTGGAAGCTGGCAAGAAGAGAAAGAATGGCCTTTGGCAGAACAATTTGAACAATACTCATCTGGTGACCTGCATGTGGCTTTGGTGTGACCATATTTTTGGCAATGAAAGCAGCGCAAAGGATTTGGGATATAGGGACGGACAGGACAATTCAGATAACCAGCTGTTATGTTTTTTGGTAAAGTGGGTGTGCTGAAAGTCAAAATTACATGCTGGGTGTTAACTATGTCATTTCCTTTTTTTATTGATATTCGTTTTACTTGTACTACATTTTGTTCTTTTAAACCTTCAAGTATTTCTGATTCAGAGACATTAAGAAGATCTGTTTCTGAGATAACGCCACGGCAAGAGTTAAGAGTGTTGTGAGGTGTTACAGTAATAGGGATATTGCATAGAAGTTTTGAATTTAAGAATGATCTTGACTGAATATGGGTATTAGTTTCTATCAATAGGTCTCCAGATTTTAATTTTTTAACGGTTTTAGGATTTCCTCCGATACCATGTAGTCCCTTTTGAATAGCAAATGGCGATACTTGAGCAAGTTGTTGTGCTGTCGAACTGATGACTAGAAATTTAGGGTACTTTATGTTGAGGTCTGTAAAGATTTTTGCTTTGTCATATTCAGGTGTTATTTTTGGCGGACTTGACCCCCCGCCTGGGCTTTGATTTTGAGCCATGATTAATAAAGAGGGGGTTCATCCCCGTAGTCCACAGGTAGCTCCGGTTACCCTTTCTCACCCACCTACTGCAACTACGCCGGAGTGGCCGGGATACGGCAGGGGCTTACCAGCTCTGGGCAACTTAAAATAATAAGGGTGCGAACTGTCGCAAATAAAAAAAACATAAGCCCAGCCTTTGGCAGGGTCCCTAGGCGGTACTACGTGGACATAGCGTTACGGGTTCGGGGTGTGGATCCGCACTGGGCACCCCTAGCCGCAAAACTAACCCTTTTCCGGAGCGAAAATCCAAATGGCAGTGGTGACCGGCAGCTCAAACGCCGGACAGCAGTGCCATTAGGCGAGCCGATTGCCAGGGGCGGGCTCCCCCCTGGCACCCGTCAACCAGTGAAGCATGGACCAAAGGGCACGCAACAGTGGCCTCAGGAAACTAACACCTGTCCTATGGGAGGCCACTGCAGGAACCCCAGGACTCCACTTTCCCCCGGTTCAGTCGGTCGCAGCACACGGCAAACGTGCTGGTCGGAAATGTCCGACAACAATGAAATAATAAAAAACAAATATTTCAAAAGGTCCAAATTAAAGCTGTTCACTTGGTATCTAAAATATATAAAATAAGCAAAAGAGAGTAAAAAACTAAACTTGGCCAAAATAGACAACGCACGAAAAATAGGTTAGGGATAAAGTCTGCACCTAAAATATTCTTCTGTAACTAAGATTAAAACAGGAAAGAAAACCAGAATTAACACAAAACCGGACCTTTGCAGGGAGGAAAGAAAGAAGAATGCAAAGGCCCAGCTAGGGAACCTCGGGGTCGCCACTCCCGTGCTCACAAGAAGTGAGCTCCCTGAGAGGCTAGGGACCTCGGGGTTGCCACACCCGTACCCACCGAAGTAGGCCCCCTGAGGGGGCGGTTATTTGAAATAAGAAAATGTTTAACGTATTTAAGTTTCAGCTAGAGCCCGTCCGTCTCAGAAGACCACACGAACCAAGAGCGGCCCAGCCCAGAACCCACGGAACCAAGAAGAGCCACTCTTTATTGTAAAGTATAGACATGATACATTTTAGTTTTAAAACAAAATATTGAACAAAAATCTTCTTGGAAGTGATAAACAGTAATTAACAAATGGTTGTTTTTGCAGGTGAAATCAGTTGGCAAGATTACAGATGAAGATAACAGAATGATAGGTTGAGTGAATGTACGAGTGCCACTAACCCTAACCTTAGTTAAGATTTATAGTTAGGTAGATTTAGGACTGTATTTTACTGCGTACCTTTATTCTTATTTCTGATTTATGTTTTTCTTAGTTTTTATGATTTATAATAGTTTTACTGTAAATTCTTCCCACTAACCCTTAGAAGAATTTTGATCAGTTGTTTTGAAAAGGACTTGGATTATTATTATTTTTTTTTTTTTAAATAATCAGTTGTTTTGAAAAGAACTTAGAAAGTATATTACAGTTCTTTTTTGATTAGTTGTTTTGTCAGTGGGAAGATGAATTCGGAGGTTAGGGCGTGGCACTCGTATTACAAAAAACAAAAAAAATACATTATTACTAAATCGGAGGATAAAACATCAAAACAATTCATAATTAATAATTGAGTTGATTGAATGTGCGAGTGCCACTAACCCCAACCTTAGTTAAGATTTTTTAGTTAAGTAGGTTTAAGACTGCAATTTACTATGTATCTTTATTCTTATTCTGATTTGTTTTCCTTGTTTTTTATGATTTTTAATAGTTTTGCTGTATCTCTTCCCACTAACCCTAGAAAATAAATTAATCAGTTGTTTTCGGAAGAAAAACTTAAGGAATTGAAATAGTTCGAACTTGGTTTTAAATTAATCAGATGTTTTGTCAGTGGGAAGAGGAATCGGAGGTTGGGGCGTGGCACTCGTAGTACAATTGAAGAATATTTAACTTAGTAACTCAAAAAATATCATAATCAAAGTAATTCATTATTATCAATATTGGTTATATATGATATTAAAACAGTAAAATAATTATAGTAAAGTACCAATAAACATCTTTCCAAAAAAAATAATAATTTACACACATGGGGCTCAGCTTGAGCAAGGGGCCCATAAAACAAAATAAAATTTGTGTCAAAGTTTGTATCTGAAGAATCTCTCTAAATAAAGATCCTGTCTAAAAAGATGGGGGATTGCAAATGTGTTTAGATATATTAATACTTTGGGAAATTTTAAATATTGAATTTTTATTTTTAAGAACATTTTGAAACCACACCTCCATCAGACCAGAAGACGGCATGGTGAGATGGTAGTCTTTTGTGTATGGGCAAATAAAAATATAATGGTCGGGATCTCCCTCCCCGCTATTACAGGGACAGTCGGGAGACGGCTTAATATTGAATCTAAATAAATGTTTTAAGAAAGGGCCATGACCGGTGACAAAATAAAGAAGTGATTTATTAGATAATAAAAGTTTTTGGTTGATTTTGGGAGGGAAATTAAAAGTTCTGCGCCCGGTGGATACCTCGTTCCAGTAAATTTGCCAATTTTTTTGTAGTTGTGTTTTAAGGTATGATTTGAGTTTGGAGATGGGGGCCGGTATAAAGAAGGGTTCGCCAATAAATGCCCCGGTCCTGGCCCAAAAGTCGGCAATTTCATTACCTTCAATGTTAGAGTGGGCTTTCACCCAATTCAGGTTGAAGTGATTTAGGTTATTGATAAGAGTCTTTTTGCAATTAAGGACAAAAGCCGTCGTCCCTCCCGTCCCCTCGAGTGCTTGTATTGAGGATAAGCTGCCAGTAAAGATATTGGCAAAAAAGTTATTATTCCCGGCCCAGATGACAGCAAAATTAATTGCCGCCATCTCAGCCTGAAAAACCGAGTTATTGGGAGAGAGCTTGAAATAAAAATTTTCAATAATTATATTATTTTTAAAGATGACAACACCAAAGCCAACGTTACCTGAAATTTTTGAACCATCTGTATATATATCGAAGGTGTCTTCAGGCGAGAAATTGTTGGGGATAGAGTTTAATTTTAAAAATTTGAATTTAGAAGAGATGGAACAGAAGGCACACTTGTAATCAAAAACATCAAGCTTGGGAAATGTGTCGTCTTGAAATTTATAAGAGTTTTGTAAAAATAAAAATTTTCTCGCCAGGGATTGGATGGTTAAGTTAACGGGAGGGACACCCGACAATACAAACAAGGAACTGTTAGGGGTAGTGCGGTAAGCCCCTAGGATCCTAATCAGAAAGATTCTTTGTAGTGAAATAAGTTTGTCAGATTGAAAATTGGTTAAGGCATCACCCCAGACTCCAGCAGCATAACATAAAATCTTTTCAATAACCGATAAGTACCATAATTTTATAAAGGAAATGTTAACTCCCCAGTTGAAGCCTACAATTTGTTTAAAATTATTAGAGAAATTAAAACACCGGTTGATAACTGAATTTATGTGTTGTGTAAAAGAAAGAGTGTCGTCGAGGGTGATGCCGAGATGTTTGAGAGTTCGTACAACGGAAATTGACGAGTTATTTAGCCTAATAACAGGATTTCTTTTTAAAGTTCCGTTGGGGTTACGGGCTATTCGTACACCCCTCTGGATGTAAGTTAAGGCTTTTGTTTTGTTTGTGGCTATGGAGAGGTTGAGGGAATTTAAAACAAAAGAAATAGCAAAAAGTAGGACATTTGAATTATTCTCGAGATTTTTCCGTGTGCTGCCAGATGCGAGCACGATCAGGTCGTCTGCGAAAGCTTGAAGAAAAAATAAGTCGTTATTGAGGTGTAGAACATTGTTAAAATAAATCAACCAGATAATGGGGGCTACCACAGAACCCTGTGGCGCCCCCCCTAAAGATAAACTTTTGTATATTGAAATTGCTTTCTGAGCAGACGACCGAGCGGCTCGCTAAATAAAAACTTATGAATCGCTCGAAGAAGATCGGAAAGCCGCCCCTGTCCAGGATATCGAATAATATTCTCCAGTCCAAATTATCAAAGGCAGCCCTGATATCAATTGATATCAGGGCAGTAAATTTGTGTAGGGAAAGTCGGTTTTTAATTTCGTTTTTGAGGTGATAAACCGCGAGCTCGCAACTGCGGAGCTCGCGGAAGCCGTATTGTTTGTCATGCAAGATATTGTTTTTGAAGATCCAACGATTTAGTTTATTAACGAAGAATCTTTCGATAATTTTACCCAAGGTGGGGAGTAGACATATTGGTCTGTAAGAATCACAGAGGGAGGGGTCCCTGCCTGGCTTAAGCAGGAAGAAGACCCTCCCCTCTGCGAGACATTTAGGGAAATATGCAAGTGAAAGAGTTTTATTGAGAAGATTGTAAATAAAAAGAGGGGCGGCTTCGTAGATCTTCTTCCAGAAAAGATAATCTAAATTGTCTGGACCTGGGGCTTTACCGCCTTTAAGTTTTTTGAAAACACAAAAAATTTCTTCATGGGATATTGTAGGAGGATTAACTGGAGTAGGGTATGTTGGTAAAACAAAACCAGTGGGTATGGTGCAGAAAGAGTGATCTATTAATCTATTGAGTTTCTCTTTAAATGTAAGATTAAGGTTATCAGGAAAGGAAATAGCGATACCATTATGTCGTTTAATTTTACCAAAGACAGTTTTAAAAGCTGCACCATACTTTTCACTGGTTTTGGTACAAAAGACTCTCCATGCCGTCTGTTTAGCTGTTTTCAATGAACGTTTATAAATAGCTCTGCTTTTTTTATAAATTATGAAAAGGTTTTTTATAACATCAGGGTCTGAATTTGACTTTCTGGCGGAGTTGTATTTTTTGTAGTGGGCAGTAACTTTGTTCCTGAGCGTGGCCAACTCCCCCGACCACCACTTGAATTTAAAAGTATTCGGCTTAGCTTTCTTACGAATGTTTTTAAAAGCCAGGCTTTGAAGAAGATTGAGGAAATAAACATAAAATGATTCAAGGTAATCAGCGTTATTGGCATTATTAGGTTGTATTTCAAAGTCTGGAAGGTATGATAGAAAAGCATTTATAAATTTACCTAAAGGATATTTGGTTTTATAAAAAAAGTCATTGTACTGATTGGGTTGTATGTCGGGAAATAAATCGAAAGTAATAAACTTGTGGTCACTATTTGATTCAGTTTCTAAAATTCTCCAATTACGAAGGTGGTTGGTCAGGGCCGGACTTCCCAATGTGATGTCCGGGTTTCCAGCTGCATAAGCAGTGGAAAACGAGGGGCCCGCAGCCCAGGAACGTTAAATAAAACAAAGTCATTTTCAGTAATAAATTCTTTCAGGACCTCCCTTCTCGTATCAGTTATATTATAGCCCCACTCTCTGCCTTTACAATTAAGATCGCCAGAAAAAACAAAGTTATTGGAAATGAAATCAATATCTTCAAACTCTTTTAGCTGTAAGTAAATATCGTCGTGTGGTCTTAGATAGACAGAACCGATGTATGACAAGGAATTATTGTAATTAAGTTCTATAAAGACAGAAGAGTTGGAGCTATAAAAATGGTTGATGGTAAGATCTTTGTTACAAATTATGATTGCTGAACCATAGGAACGAGAGAGGAAGGTCCTGCAAAAAGAGGGTACCCCAGGAATATCTTTATTTTTAATGTAAGGATCTTGTAATAGGATTATATCGAAATTAGAATTGATTGAAATTTGAAGTAGGTTAATAATGGCTGTGGGGGTGTGGTTTGCATTTAGTTGAATTATTTTTATCATATGATTCTAATAATAGAAATGATAAACTTAGGCAAACTAAGTACAAGGTAGATTTAAACTTAGACTAAGTAGGTATTAAGTAACTATTTAATAGAATTAATTAAGTAGTATAAAAGCACAAAAGGTGCAGTTAAATAAATATCTAAGTCTAATCGGGAAAAGAAATGAGTGAACAGTACTTTAACACAAAAGTTGCAATTAAGCAAAGAGGGTAATCAGGTTTAACAATAGGTCAAATCCCAGAAAAATACAAACCAAATAACAATTCAAAGAACCCAACGGGGGAAAACAATCTAAAACGCCAACGGGCGAAGCACCTAAATTTTAGGGTACTAGGAAAAAAATAGAGAATAAAACATGAATAGAAGTTAAACTAGTAACTTGTCGATTCCCGACCTGGCACGGGCTATCTTCTTTTGACGGAGAAATTCCGCGCATGTATAGTGTCCTGCTTTATGGAATACAGGGTCCGTCCTGCCCGTCTTGGAATTAGACTCTGTGCAGTTCAGACATTTTGGAGAGCATAGGTGAAGAGGTTCTGGAGCGTCAGTACCGCAGACTAAACAGCGGGCCGTCGCCGCTTGGCATCGTGCCTTTGTGTGCCCGTAGGCACCACACCTCTTGCAATGATTAACAGAAATAAATGGTTCACAAACACATATTTTGAGGCCAATGAACAGGTATTTTGTTTTGATCAGGTATAGGTAGGGGTTGTGGATTTCAATTACCCAGTGAACGTCACTCCCAGCCTTCATGGAAAACTGGGCTTTGAAGGCATCAGGAGTAAAAAGAGGATTTTTGCAAGAGATTTTCTCCTCTAGTTTTTTAGAGTCCCGGACAGTGGAAAATTTAATTAGCATTTTAATGGGTGGAGCCTTTGGAACGTGCAATTTATAAGTGGCCTTAAGATCGGGGGTATCGAAAAGTTCACTGACAGCCCGCTGGTCCTCCATTGTGGGTAGAATCATTTTAACACCTTTGGGAATGGCAACAAGATTTATGCATTTGATGGCCTGGTTGTTGGATAGAGAACAAGCCTCCAAGTCCTCTCTGAGGCCCTTGAGGCAGATGGCTTTATCAGGGTTGGTGGGGTAAAAAAGAATGACGTAGCTTCTATCATCTGAATGCGAATGAGTTGGCAAGGCAGAGGCAGCAGCTGCTGCGTAGGATTGAGGCGTAATTGAGTGACCGTCAGGAGGATTTTGGATGGCAGGGGACGCAATTTTCTCTTGCAAAGTAGATACGGTTTTAGTCAAAGTTGCATCGATGTTAGTAAATTTGGCTAGGGTATTTGCCATGATTGAGTCTTGTTGTTTCTTGCTCTCATCCATTCCCTTTAAAATCCTATCTATGTGGGCACTTTCATTTATAAGGAAGTTTTTACTTAGGGTTTCAACTGATTTAGTCATGGAATTTAAGATTTCGGTACGGAGTACTTCCTCCTGTTTAGACTTCTTCAAGATCTCTGCCTGGAGCTTGTCGAGGAGGTCAGCTTTTTCGGTAAAGTTAGCTTCTAGGCTTTTTACAGCAGATAAGGTCGTGGCAGAGAGCTCATCGGATCTTTCTTTATACGTAGTGTCTAGGGCAGCCTTTGCTTCTGTAAGAGCCACTCCATTCCTCAGGAAATCCCGCTGAGCCTCGTTCATTAGGTCAATTTGAGATTCCAGTTTAGTGATTTTATTCTTTGCCTCAAGCAGATCTTGTTTTAAATTTACGAGGGAGGAATCAGGAGCAGACGTCCCTAGAAGAGAGGCATCGGAGAGTCGTTTAGAGGCATTAAGGTTATTTGAGAGATTGATATTTTCTTGGTAGAGCTTTATGACAACTGGGGAGAAAAATTCTCCCACCAGGAGGTTTTGAGTCGAAAAGGACAACTGCATTTTCGGGTAGGTTATCATAAATTCCTGGAGAGAACGACATGATTCTATGATAAAATTGGTAAGTGATGGATTTGATGGATTTTTGAGTGCTGTAAATTTGTTAATCAGAGCCACCAGGGGAGTGCATTCGGTGTATTTAGACGCAGAATTAAATTTCCTGTATGCTTCAGTTGTTTTCAAGTCAAGTGGCCATTTACCTGAGGCGGACATGGTATACTATAAAATTGCACAAATGACTGTAATTCTATCAAAACGGACGTAGGTGTTTTTACCAAATTAGCAGAGCACAGCACAAAGTTGCCTAGAATTATTATAGTGACACAAATCCAAATGAGCGTAGGCTGTAGATTACGTCAATATACACAGATGTTGTAGAAAACAAAAGTCACCTCAGAGCCAGGTCGTAAAAAGGTAATAATCTGGGTGAATATAGAAATTTCGAAGCAAACGGTTTCGATCCCAGGCAGTATTTCAGAACTTGTGGGAAACACTTTTATGAGGTTGGTAGGAAGCAGCAAAAACCACACAAAAAACGTAGAAATCAATTGATTAGAGCACAATCTTGAGCGGGTAAAACCGTAGATTCCACTAGAGTATTGTGTAAAGGAAGGTAGCAATTTGACCACATAAACAGTTCGTAAAAAGGTAATAGTCAGAAGGTAAACATACGAAATATTCACGAAGTTCACATATTCGATCCCAAGTCGAATTCCAGGCACGGTGGATGCAGAACGATGACACGTGCTGAAGGTGTGACAGAGGCGTGGAAAGGCTGGACCGGCGTTACCAGGAGGAGTCAGGAAGATCAGGGGAAGCTAGTATTGGCGGAGGCGGGTCCACTGGGTTGCAACTGCAGTAGTGACAGTTTCAGACTTGGTCCAATCCAGGGCAGGAAGAAGGCTGAAGATGGCTGCTTGTGTGCAATAAGTTTTAGAATGGAGACCACTGCGTTGATTTTAGAAATACACTGATAATTAATTAATTAGAAGTCGTTACGGTATAAAATTGGTATCATTCGATTCGTAATGATGCATGGAGTCTTTTAGTACAAAATTAGGCAGCTAGCAGATATAGTACCATAATTATGAATCGTTTTATCAGGAGCACTACACAAACGCGACTTCTCACATGCTAGCGTTGGCGAGAGGGGGGAGATTGGCGATTGCAATCCCCCCCACGAATTGGGGGGATTGGCGATTGCAAACCCAGAGCATAGCCAACTAAGTAAATATTTCAACCTATAGTTTTTGGCATGGCCATGCCCGGGAAAAAATTCCCCAGCGAAGGAGGCACAAAAGGCACCAAGCCAGCCAGTGCAGAGAAAGAACACGACGAGACCCTCACGGACACGAGAGGGGTCAAGTCCATCCGGGCACCACAAGCCTGCCCGCCACCGGGCCCTCCAGGAGAAAAACCGGAGGAAGCCCGAGCAGAAGGATTGTTAAAAGGAAACTGGCAAGAAATCAAAAGGAAACTGGCAAGGAAAGGTATCAAAGGTAGAATATTGATCTGGAGCAACAAGAGAATCTTATAAAAGAAGTTATAGATCTTTAAAGTAAGAGAAATTTTTTAAAAGGTAGAAGTTTTAAAAATAAAATGTGGAGGAATGGAGTGGAGGAGGAGGCTATAGGGCGTGACCCAAAGGAGGGGGGACCCCTCGGGGAAAGGGAAAATAAACGGGGGGATGGTAAATTAGGGGTGACCACTTAGAGTGTATATATGTCTAATACTATTGCCTTGCAGACCAGAGCCCCGTCCGCGACCAGACCTCAGAATCCAGACGCAGAGTTACCAAGAGTTGGGAGAAGGCATATAGGTCTGTAGGATTTACAGGAGGAGGGGTCCTTTCCCGGTTTAAGGAGAAAGAACACCCTCCCCTCATTAAGACATTTTG
Source organism: Hylyphantes graminicola (assembly GCA_023701765.1). Lineage (NCBI taxonomy): Eukaryota > Metazoa > Arthropoda > Arachnida > Araneae > Linyphiidae > Hylyphantes > Hylyphantes graminicola. The sequence goes on from CM043122.1 coordinate 48,444,876, forward strand.
GGAAATAACCCCAGAGTATGGACTTGTTGAAGAGATTAATGAAAAATCTATTATTAATGTTAAAACATTCTTTCCATCTTTTGTAATCTAGATTGTCCATACCAGGAGCCTTACCTGTTTTAAAAGATTTAAAGATTGGGATGAGCTCTTTTAAAGTTACATTTGCTGGATTATCAATAGAGGTATATTTTGGACATGAGTAGTTTGAGGGGTTTGAGGTTGCGAACATAGCATCCAGAAGTAATGAGATTTTTGTTTCAAAAGATATATTTGGATCATCGAATTCAACAAGCAGTTCTCTTCCCCTGAACAACTTCCCAAAAACGGTTTTAAAAGCAGTTCCAAATTTATTAACAGTACCGGTACAGTTGTCCTGCCATGATTGACATTTTGCCCTGTTGACTGCGCGTTTATAGATCGATCTGTGTTTCTTATAGGTAATATGTAATAGTTGAATATGGTCTGGATCATCATTTCTTTCTTTAGCTTTAAAATATTTTTTATATAAGGCTGTTGTTTTGTTTCTAAGTGTCACCAGTTCCCCCGTCCACCAGGTGAGCTTTACTGATTGTTTTATAGGTTTCTTTTTGATATCTTTAAATGCACAGTTTTTAATACTTGTAATTAATTTATCATAGAAATTTTCTAGATCATCTATGTCAGCCACAGAATTCAGTTCATTTTCCAAATCATTAAGTATAGTAGTTGCGTTTTTAATAAACTTTTTCATTGGATATTTAGTTTTAAAATGATATTCTGTGGTTGGTAAGTCTTCTGATAAGTTGTATGTAAAATATATGTATTTATGATCACTTAAAGTTTCAACGTCTATTATTTTCCAATTATTGATGAGTGATAAAAATTTTTTAGTGCAAAGAGATAAATCAGGATTACCTGCTCCCCTGGTGGAAACGAAGGATGGACCTAAGTCTGGAATGTTTAGTAAGTTAAGATTATTTGCGACCAGGAAAAGTCTCACTAGATCTCCCCTTTCATTCTGTTGATTATAGCCCCAATCTTGTGACTGACAATTGAAGTCACCAAGTATCAGATATTTGTAGTTATTAAATTTAATATTATTAAGTTCGTCGATTTGGGATTCAATATCCTCATGAGGTCTAAAATAAACTGAACCAAGAAAAAACTTGTCATTATTATTTTTAATTTCAACAAAAACTGAAGAGTGTGTTAAATATTTCATTGTTACTTTTAATAGACTATTGTTGATAATTATTTGAGCACCATTAGATTTTGAGGAGAAAGCCCTGAGACCCTTGGGAAACGAAATTGGCTTAATGCCCGTGAGATAGGGGTCCTGGAGACAAATGATATCTGGTTGATATTGCTCAATGTATCCGAGAAGTGAGTTGTGTGCAGGCAGAGAATGATTTATATTTATCTGAAGGAATGTTAATGGGTTAGTTCCCGTGATCTATATGGGAGCGTGCAATTCGCTCCATCTTTCGGTACTCCGGACAAATTCCAGTGGCGATCTTATGATTTGTTTTTAGTAATTCTCCTGTTCCGTCGTTTGAATTATTTTTGGAATGACATGAGAAACATCTGAGCTTGCATTCGTTACTGTGGTTATCATTATCGGTTTTACCGCATTTTTGGCACCGCGTTTCCGCGTACGGGCATTTTTTAGTTGTGTGGCCGTAGTTCAAGCATTTCTTACAGTGTTTGATAGAAATGAACTCCGAGATCCTATGGCGTGTAAGGCCTAGATAAGCAAAACCCATCTTTTCCACTGTTTTATAATAACTAGGATGAATTTCAATTACCCAATGGCATTGCTCATTTAAGGGTATTTTGAAAAGTGCCTTTGGTTTAACTTCTTGAAGAAGAACGTTTTTTAGCAACAATTGTTCCATAAAAGCTTTTTCCTCAGCACAGGTTGTAAATTTAATTATAAACTTAGGAAAGTCTTTAGCAATAATTGTGAAATTTAGATTTGATAGGACCTCGGAGCTATTGATGTATTCTTTAATCTTTTGGGCCTCTACTGAGGATGGGACCGAGATTTTAGCTCCTCTATTCGTCGGATAGATCCCGTTGCATTTAATGGCAGTCCCAATTAATAGATTATCAAGTGTGGCTTTAAACTCCACAAAATCAAGAGCTTCTGTTTCCCCTTTAGGAAGATCAATAAAGATGGTTATGTTTTCAGTCTTTTTAATATTTTCGACTATTTCGGAATATGTTGGAGCGGCCGAGGAAGTGTTACTTTTAGAAAGATTAACTTGTAAAGATTCAATGGAGGTTTTTACTTCTTGTTTAAGCTGATCCATATTGCTGGATAGAGTTTTTATTTGCTCAGAATTTTGGTCATAACGAATCCCATATTCCTCCATTACCGTTTTAGTTGATGTTAGTTCCTCGGCCCTTCCAGCAACTAATTTAGCCATTAGTTCATTTGCATTACTTTGCCTTTCCTTTTCTAATTTGTCTAGTTCCGCTAGTTGAGCGTTATATTCCTCTTTGGCTTTAGTTATTCTATTATTCGATGTTTTTTTTCGATTTCCTCTATTGTACTTGACAACGAAACACCATTATCTAAGTACTTCCTCATAGAATCTTTATCTTTTTTACTTTCCTCCTAAGTTTTTAATTTTTGATTGGGCAGTATTCAAATTACTCACTAATTTACCAATTTCTGTTTTGGCTTTGTTTATGTCCTCTTCATATTTATTAATTTTGCCTTGCATGTTAAAGTAAGCAGTTTTTAGTTTCGAAATTTCTGTGTCTTTTTTCTTTATCTCCTCAATACTTTCAGTAGCCTTTTTGGGCGAAGATGTAATTTGTTTGAGAGCAATTTCAAGTATAGGGGCAAGGAATTCTCCAACCAAAACATTCCGCATACCCATAGATAATGGATAAGTCGCGTGAACATTCATAAATAAGTCTAGTTTGTCCAATACCCCGGTAATTGCTTTAGATTGAGGTGTATTGTCTTTATTAAAGATAGCCTTCCATTCCCCAAGTGGGACACAAGTAGTTGGCGTAACAGTATAGTTGTTATGTTTAAGGTATAGTTCGGATTTTTTGAAATCAGACATGTTTATACTCATAAATAGTTAATAAGTATATAGCTAGAAAGATGTAAAATATATTAATTTACCAATATCAGTTACCAACAGCAAATACTTAAAAATTGTAACCTATTTAGTTAAGAAAAAGATTTATTTAATTGCCACTAATAGCTAAATACCAAATCCAATTACCAGTATTTTCCAAACACTGCTAGCTACTGCCACTAGTAGCCAATTACTATATTTAAATACCAATAATATTCAACACCACTAGCACAACCAGTGATTGGTAGCTAAATTGGTTAAATCCTAGTTTCGGTGGACGGCGACTTTTTCGGAATTTTGGCGACAGAAAAAAGGCGATAAATAATTCTAATCTGGCAACCATGTACTGAAATTTTTCGCGTGAATTTTGTGGTAACCCTAAACCCAGACGGGGAAAAGAGGAGGTTTCAATTTCGATGACTCGCTTTTGCTTATATTTTGTTTGGATTCGTTCAGTTGTGAACGCCGCGACGCGTCGCATTTCCTGTCCGGTGCTGTAGTGGCGTGCTTTCCGAATTTTCCGATGTTGCTACTCTGCTAATTAGTTGTTCTAAAAGCGTAAATCTACTGCATTTTAATTAAAATTTTCTCAAATATTGTTCTTAAATGCGAAATGCATTTACTTTAATGTAAACCATTTAATAACAACGGAAAAGATTACGGATTTATTCCGCTCGGTCTACGTGTGTAGTTCAAATTTGAAAATTCGCAGCGTAATTATCGGTATTTATTCTTCTTATTTTTAAAAAATATTTTTTTTTGCTGTTTTTGGCATACTTTTATTGTCGGTTAATTGTCAACGTTACTGAAGTTATCGTCACATTTGATAATGTTGTCATTTGTAGTGCAACGTATTTTGAAAATGGCGGCCATTTCTTCCAAACAACGCTACAAGAACAGCGTCACGTCACGTGATCCACCGTTCTTTGACATCGCGTTTTCAGAGTAGCAACGTCCAATCACGCGTCACTGCAAGGTGTTTTCTCGCCAACAAGTTTGGCGAGAAATAAAAAGTCGCCGTCCACCGAAACTAGGAATTTACCCAAATATTAAATATACACTCAATATATATATATATATATATATATATATATATATATATATATATATATATATATATATAATATATATATAATATATGTACAAAGATTAAATAAGCACTCAATAAAAAGTAATAGTATATTAACCCGGCAGCACTCGCCTGGGGTCTAATGGACCCCAGATAGATTAAATACACTTCTAGATCTGAAACTCTAAATGGATTACCATTATAAGGATTTTCTATATTAAAATTGACTTAGACACTAACTCCCCCAATTGTGTCTAAGAGAACTAATGTAACGGTTCACGGCTGCCTTTTTCTAGCCTCCTTTAGGAGCTTTAGCACAGTCAATTGCGCCTCATAATTTAGAACCCTGGGCAAGAGACAAGTTTCTTTTCTCTCTATATTAAAAAAAGTAAGCTTTTTTGATCTGTACGGCGCAATTTTTGGAGTACAACTCCAATTTTTTTACTGAAGGTCTCAATTGGTTTAAGTGTCATGTCCACAAAATAATTAAAAAAAAATCCAATTAGTTTTTTAATTAAAAATTAAAAAGGGGCTTTTTTTGACTAAAATCGAAAAAAAAAAATTGGTCTCTACGATTTTTCTGAATTTTTGGTATTTTGTAGACTTCTTATGTATGAACAAATTACTAATTACATGTATGTTCAATATATATTCGGTTTGTAAGTTATGGGTTTTTTTTATTTTATTTTTTGTTATTTACTGTCATGCTTTTTGATCTGTACGGCACAATTTTCACCAATTTTCTCCCATTTTTTTACTGAATGTAGAAAGGAGTATAGGTTTTTTGTCTGCAAAGCATTTTTTTAAAATTCAAATTAGTTTTTTTAATAAAAATAGTTTGTAAAAGGGCAAAAAAGGCGTTTTTAGCCTACATTGAAATAAAAAAAAATTGGCTTCTACGATTTTTCTGAATTTTTAGTATTTTGTAGACTTCTTATGTATGAACAAATTGCTAATGCATGTATGTCCAATATATATCCGGTTTGTAAGTTATGGGTTTTTTTATTTTATTTTTTGTTATTTACAGTCATGCTTTTTGATCTGTGCGGCACAATTTTCACCAATTTTCTCCCATTTTTTTACTGAATGTAGAAAAGAGTATAGATTTTTTTGTCTGCAAGGCATTTTTTTAAAATTCAAATTAGTTTTTTTAATAAAAAATAGTTTGTAAAAGGGCAAAAAAGGCGTATTTAGCCTAAATTGAAATAAAAAAAAATTGGCTTCTACGATTTTTCTGAATTTTTAGTATTTTGTAGACTTCTTATTATGAACAAATTGCTAATTGCATATATACCCAATATATAGCCGGTTCGTAAGTTATGGGTACTTTATTTTTTTTTTTTGGAATTACAGTCATGATTTTTTAATCTCTACGACACAATTCTTATAGTACAACTCCAATTTTTTTTTAGAACGTAGAAAATGGTCCAAAATTTATCTCCACAAAATATTTTTAAAATATTCAAATTAGTTTTTTAATTAAAAAATAATAAAAAAGCCAAAAATTGCATTTTGCCTACCAAAATTTATAAGTTTTCAACCAAACCAAACATAGTGTTTCGAAAAATGTTTTATTGGTGTAATTTCACTTTAAATGATACCAAAAATGAAAACTTATATATTTTTTTACAGTTGTAACTGTTATATGTGCTTTACAATAGTTTGAATTATATATTTTTTGTCATTATTGAGTCGCTGTAGTGATGGGTCGTTCCAGACGAGACGAGGACAAACTATGGCGAATAATTTCTTACCATTTGTTTAACGAATGGCAACACCATAATCGTAAACAAAAACAAACAGAGCGTTATTTTTTTAAATAAGTTGTTTCTTTATTGATCCAACGAGATTGATCCCCTACTCTCTTTTCACTTGGATAATGTCTGGAATAAGCGCCCCTAGGGACAGCAAAATCCAGCAAAACCACTACCCAACAACAACAACATAAGTTGTTTCTTTTGAAACTTTTCAAGGCGTTTTTTAAATGTTTACGTTACTTTTATTTTCAGAGTGTGTGTTTTAACTGATTTTATTTTTCTAAATTGTTACGCTCACGGCACTGATGATTATTTTGAGAAGTGGTTGGTTTTGGTTCATAGTAATTAATAGTGAAGTGAATCTTTTCTTATGTCTTTGTTGTCGACTACAAGAAGTAAGTATACCAAATCTTTTCGACGGTGAGTTGTTGGCATCATAGCTTAGGTATTATTGCGAGTTATACTGTCGTATCTGCTTTAATAAAGGTGTAAGCTGCAGAAAATTTGTAATATAAAATCTAAGAATGTAGTCTGGTACAACCACGAATGTATACCAATTCTAGAGATTAGCTGTCGTGCTTATTTTACACCCTGGGCTTAACAGTAAAAAGTTTTTTCGTCCCTGTGTATAGCACATTCGTAATTTAGTCATTTGACCGACGATAAATGTTTCATGGAGGATCTGGCAATAGCTTCGCAGTCATGTTTTCATTTTTCTTGAATTACTTTTGTTTTGGTAGGTTGGTTGGTCGAGATATATTCAGGTTTTTTTCGGTGACCAAGCACACTAACCTGAATATAAATAACTTTGGTCTGCAAAACAAAAGTAATTCGAGAAAATGAAGGCGAGACTGTGAAGCTGTTGCCAGATCCTCCGTGAAACAACCCCATTTATTTATTACACTAATATTGCGTGCAAAATACTTCTGACGGCTAATTAATGTTGAAAAGTTTTGACCAAAAAGTAGGATTTTACCTGTAATTCCATTAATTTTCAAATAAAATTATAATTTCTGTACTTTATGTTGTCATATGAATATATTTGTGCTCATTTACGCGAAAGTTATAGGTAGGTACTTTTGGTTCGTCGAACTAACCTCTTGCGTTACATAATTCGGGTTTTCAATTATTTAAAATTTGAATCTGTAGCCAGTCTGTTCTTTTCCTCTGAAAAAAAAATACAAATAATACATTCTGAAATTTCCTAATTTGAAAAAAAAAAAAGTTTCTGGAGCTGCTGGGCTCGGGTTCGAATCCCGGCAAAGGCATGGATGGTTGTGTTTGTCAATAAATGGGGGGGGGGGTGTTATTTGTCTATGTGTTTGTGTCGTCCTTTGTGTGTCTCTTGCGACTGTCTCTTCTGGCGAGCTGGGTAATGGGCTAAAAAGCCTACAATCTCCCTTCTAGAGGGCGCAATCACTGTCGTATCTGCTTTAACAAAGGTGTAAGCTGCAGAAAATTTGTAATACAAAATCTAAGAATGTAGTCTGGTACAACCACGAATGTATACCAATTCTAGAGATTAGCTGTCGTGCTTATTTTACACACTGGGCTTAACAGTAAAAAGTTTTTTCGTCCCTGTGTATAGCACATTCGTAATTTAGTCATTTGACCAGGGCCGGATTTAAAGATTTGCCGCCTGTAGGCTACGATCGATTTGCACCCATATACCACCCGATATAATCGTTGTGACTATTTTTTTCTTTTTACATATAAGAATTATCTATGTACCTTTACACTCTAAATCGAAAGTGAAGTAATAGGCAAATCTTTTAAACTTTTCTACTATTTTTCTTTCAACTACCGGACTAGGGTGAGAGCGTGCAATTACCATATTTACTACTAAATATTAATACAATATATACGTTTAAAATTTACGCAATAATGTAAATTATTTGTTTTCTTTCTTAAAAATATTAGTATCATTATAATATTTTTTATGCCGAATTCCGCTTTAATTGGTAGTAAAATTTGCCGCCCCCGAAAATTTGCCGCTCTAGGCTGCAGCCTACTTAGCCTATTTAGAAATCCGGTCCTGCATTTGACCGACGATAAATGTATCATGGAGGATCTGGCAATAGCTTCGCAGTCTTGTTTTCATTTTTCTTGAATTACTTTTGTTTTGGTAGGTTCGTTGGTCGAGATATATTCAGGTTTTTTTCAATGACCAAGCACACTAACCTGAATATAAATAACTTTGGTCTGCAAAACAAAAGTAATTCGAGAAAATGAAGGCGAGACTGTGAAGCTGTTGCCAGATCCTCCGTGAAACAACCCCATTTATTTATTACACTAATATTACGTGCAAAATACTTCTGACGGCTAATTAATGTTGAAAAGTTTTGACCAAAAAGTAGGATTTTACCTGTAATTCCATTAATTTTCAAGAATTTTACTGATAACATTAATTCTTTATTATCCAAAGTAAAAGGAAAATGTGCTTTAATTAAAACCATCTTTGTGGTCCGGTGCTTGGAAAAAATTATTCGAATCACTCATTAAAAAGTGGCTAAATTTTTTACCAGACCCTAAAGTAGGAATTTACCTACAGTTTATGTCGACAACTCCAATTTTTTTACTGAAGGTCTCAATCGGTATAAGTGTCAGGTCCACAAAGTGTATGGTGGCCAGCCATGTCTATTCACTAGCGGTTTTTAAGGCATTGAAGTAGAAATTGAAATGTAACGTGGGTAAAGTTTGGTTTGCTTTTTATTTTAGTGTTTGGTTTTTCTTTACGGCCTCGAGGAGGTACCAGTGCGCAATCTACTAGCTTGCGAGCCTAGGGGCGAAGCCCCTACGAAGATTGCACAGCAATCCAAGGGTGCGAACCGAGTTATTACTCGCTTACGAGCCTAGGGGCGAAGCCCCTACGATGAGATTGCGCAGCAATTGAAGGGTGCGACCCGAGTTATTACTCGCTTGCGAGCCTAGAGGCGAAGCCCCTACGATGAGATTGCACAGTAATCCAAGGGTGCAAGCTTGGGAGCTGAGAGAGATTGGGCAGCGGGCGAAGCCCCCCTTACTAAAATTTAAGGTATTTTAGAGGTTTTTTGGAGGTTTAAACTAGGTATTCATGGTATTAAAAGGTATTTTTGAGGTTTTCAGTAATAATACCTCTTGGAATAATACCTGACCGAAGGTATTTTTAAGGTTTTATTTTTTAATACCTAGAGAAACCTCTGAAGCTTTAGGTATTTTACAAGTTTCGCGAGGTTTCTAATAAAAACCTATGGTATTTTAAGGTATGCAGATAAATACCTCCTGAATACTACAGGTATTTTGAGGTTTTATTTTTTAAAACCTATATACCTCGGAATCATTTGGTATTCATATAGTTTATTTAGGTTTCTAATAAATACCTATGGTATTTTAAGGTATTTAAAGGAATACCTCCTGAATACTTCAGGTATTTTGAGGTTTTATTTTTTAAAACATTTATACCTCGGAATCATTTGGTATTCATATAGTTTATATAGGTTTCTAATAAATACCTATGGTATTTTAAGGTATTTAAAGGAATACCTCCTGAATACTTGAGGTATTTTGAGGTTTTATTTTTTAAAACCTATATACCTCGGAATCATTTGGTATTCATATTGTTTAGCGAGGTTTCTAATAAATACTTATGGTATTTTAAGGTATATATATGAATACCTATTGAATACTACAGGTATTTTGAGGTTTTATTTTTTAAAACTTGTAAACCTCGGAATAATTTGGTATTTATGTAGTTTAGCGAGGTTTTTAATAAATACCTTTGGTACTTTAAGGTATTCAGAGGAATACCTCTTTAATACTACATGTATTTTGAGGTTTTATTTAAATATTCTGAAAAGTATATTTATAATTGCGTGAAAAAAATCCTACTTTTACATTATAATTTCAATGTCAGACGCGTGCAAAAAGTTGGACTTTTTGAAACAGTGAAAAAAAGTACTCTTTGTCACCCAATAAAGCAGTGAATAAAATTTTTTTTCACTATTTTCATAAGATGCCAACATTTCAAGCTAAAAGTTCTATTTCATAATATTAATAAAATCCAGATATTTATCGATCTGCTTTTTTTAAAAAAGTTTTTTGAAGATAGTAATGCGCGTGAAATATTTTTGGACCAATGATTTTTTTCACATAATTATTAAAAATATTGCATGAACCACGTGCGAAAAGTAAACTTTTTAAAACACGTGTCATTATTTCACGAGCGAGGTAATCCCCTAGTTTCAGAAACTGTTACTTTTCACACTTGCTGCATAAATAACTATTGTAGGGATAGCATAGTATTGAAACACGTACTATTTTTTAAAACTATTATCGAAGTCATTGCGAAGATTTTTTTTATGAAATTAAATTAATGTATTTTTAGAAACTATAGTTTTATAAACATAATTTGGGTAGAACCTTTATGTGAATGCAAATTAATTTATCTTTAAAAGTTATTTCACATGCATACACATAATATGTTACATATTTTATGGCCCCGATATCCATACTTACAACTCTAATAATGCAATAGAGTGAAAGTTATAAGATTCTTACTGGCTGATTAAGTAACAATTACAATAGACTTTAAAAGCAACTATGCAATATTTTGTGGTTCAAATGTATTAAAGATAAAGCATCTCCCATTTTCTTTGCATTATTTTTAAATACAAATATCTTGGGCTCTTGGTTTGTTCTAATATTTTTCTATTCATTTTAGTAGGAACCAAAGAATATGACTCAAAATTTAATAAGGATGCTATCAAACAATTTTGCATGAGATTTCATGCAAAATTGTTAGTAAAAGTTAGTAAAAAATAGAACTTTTAGCTTGAAATGTTGACATCTTATGAAAATAGTGAAAAAAGCTTTTTATTCACTGCTTTATTGGGCGACAAAAATTACCTTTTTTCACTGTTTCAAAAAGTCTAACTTTTTGCACGCGTCTGATATTGAAATTATAATGTAAAAGTCGGATTTTTTTCACCCAATTATAAATATATTTTTCAGAATAGTTAAATAAAACCTCAAAATACCAGTTAAACATTTTTATTAAGATTCAATCAAATACTCTAAATAAGATATATTTATAACTGTTTAAGCTATTTATATATTTTCTAAAAACATCTTTTCAAAGTTCCTTAAAAGTATAGAAGAAAAGTTTGAAAGCACCAAGTTTTATAAAAAATTACAATTATTCAACTTCTATTCGAATGGGAAAACGTTGGGTTCTGTTTTTAAATAACGACAAAGAAACACCTCTCTGATGACATGTACAGCTGTGGAAATAAAAAAGTACCCACTTGAGGTTATTTCATCCGTTAGTCACCCTATAGAATCGGACCTTTTTGAGATTGTGTACAATTAACATTCTGAGTTAATTGCACGATACAAAATTTGCATAAGGGGCCGTCTTCATATTAAAAATATTACGATCTTTGAAATTTCCAATGGCAACACCCAATTTTAATAACTTAGAAATGTTAAGCACTCTTGAAAACCCTTAAATCTAAGTTTTTGTTACATTTGGATGAATATTTGACGAGTTATTCAATCGAATCACTTGTGGACCTTTTGGGGACCATCTCTAAAATGACAAGCAAGCATGGATGCAAAGCCGTCTTTATTTATCAATTACACACGTAATCTTATACACAGTCCCCTAAAGGGTAATTAAAAGGTATTTTGTGATTTACTCAGCAAATTATGAATAAAAAAAATTTATAATTGGGATTTCGCTTGATCTTCTTGTCTTAAATTTATTTCTTTAAAAATATTAAGGGGTTTCTATTCATATTTTAAAAAAAAATTAATATAATAATTATTTAAAAATATAAAAATTGTTTTAAATACCCCAATATTGAATGCATTTTGTTTGGGTTATTATAATTTTTTTTCAGTAAAAAATTCGTTTCATTATCTTAATTATTTATAGATCGGGATAGTTTTTTATGTGCAACTCATTTAACATTATGGGACCTAAACTTTGCCCGTCTCTAACTCCTCTAATAATGCTTAAAAACTAACAAAATTTGGCATTTCGTATTAACATAGGTCAGAGATTTGAAATATGGATTCAAAAAGGGGTGTTGCCATTGGAAATTTCAAAGATCGCAATATTTTTAATATGAAGACGGCCCCTTATGCAAATTTTGTAACGTGCAATTAACTCAGAATGTTAATTGTACACAATCTCAAAAAGGTCCGATTGTATAGGGTGACTAACGGATGAAATAACCTCAAGTGGGTACTTTTTTATTTCCACAGCTGTACCTTAGAAAACTTAAAAAAAATACAAAAGAATGTCATTTACATAATTAAAAAGTATAATTTAAAAAAAATATTAATTAGTTATAATTAAAGCAAAATTTTAGTAATTATTAATAAACTCTAGATGGCAGCACTAACGAGTAAAAACTAAAAAAAAATGGTTTTAATCATAAATAATTAATATCTTTAAAATGTATAACGTACATATTTTAACGGTAAAATAACTCTCTCTGTATAATTTAGTAGGCTTTCGTGAGTACAGGTCGCATGCTTTATTTAAAAACATGTGCAACCCTTAAATGCCTAACACTAATGTTCAAAACCATCTCAGTCTAGTCTAGTGGTTAAAGCGTCTGAATCCCAGCTTGTCAGTCCTCGGTTCGATTCCCGGTAAGTAAAAACATCGATTGTTGTCTTGTTCATTATATGTAACGTGTCTCTATGGTCGTATCTGTATTTGCTTGTGGTAAAAGGCGACTAACGTCTTCGGGGCACTGGCATTTCCATGGGCAAGACAATAACATTTTACTCCTCAACTATTGCAAGGTATTTTAAGAAAACCTTTAGGTTTGTTTAAAATACCTCATTGAAAGGTATTTTGGAAAACCTTTTTATTTTATTTAAAATACCTCATTAAAAGGTATTTTAGGAAAACCTTCGAGGTTTTTCATCAGAGGTATATTTAAGGTATTTTCGAGGTATTGGATTAAGGTATTTTCAGCTACTAAATGGTGCAGGAAAAAACCTCTGATGTATTAAAAAAAAACCTCTGTTGAAGGTTTCTAAATAATACATCTATGTATTTGTGAGAAACCTTCAACAGAGGTTTTTTCTTAATACATCAGAGGTTTTTTTCTGCACCATTTAGTAGCTGAAAATACCTCAACTCAATACCTCTAAAATACCTCCAAAATACCTAAGAAGAGAAACCTTATTAATACCTTAAAAATACCTCAGAATTTTAGTAAGGGCCCCTACCGGTCTCAAAATTCTCAAAACTAAACTGTATTTGTTAAAAGTTCACCATCTTTAACCGCAACCAGGTGTTTACCTCTTTGTCCGTGCAAGCCAATCTTGGCGCGCGTATCGCCCGATTTGGCGACCAGATCTTACAGATGAGCATTCCTGCATTGGCAGTATCCTTTTAATAGTCTTGCACGTTTCTTTGTGGAGCAAACAAAGAGAAATTGCGCAGCAATTCCGGGGGTTGGCGAGCGATAGCGAGCAGGGGGCGTAGCCCCCTAGTTTTCTAAAAAGAATGGAATCATAAAACGAAACTCGTTTCTTGACCAAGGTTTTAAATTACGAGGCACAGCCAATTATGGCTAATTACGGCCAACACATCCAATTACGCCAATTTAGAACCCTGGTCAAGTGACGAGTTTGTTTTTCATGATTCTATCCCCCCCCCCCTCTTCTTGATTAGTAAGTGTCTCAATTATTGTTGCATTTGGGCATTTGGATTATTCATTCAAGCTACAGACCACTCCGAATAGCGAGCGTTATTTTATAGCCACCCTATACATTTCGAAGAAACAGTAGAGCTGCAATCGGAAAGTTCAATTATGCCAATCACAAATCAATCATTAATAGTGTATTAGTTCCGTTCGACACTTTGGGGGCGCTAGGCGTCAGATTAAGTTCTCGGTTTAGAAGATTCTTAGTCTATGGTAAGTTAGCGCGAGTGCTGCCGGGTTAAGTTAGATTCACTTAAAATTAGGCAAGTATGCTATTTCAAATAACAACAAGAAATGCACATAGAATCGTTAAGCAGATTAATTACGGCGCAAAGTTAAATACTGTATTTCAAAAGTACTCTAAAAATAGGCAGTAGTATCACCAGTTAATCTCAAAATCCCAACAAGGCCGTCTTCCCTCTTGTAGGTCGATGTTCTCTAACAGTGATTACCTCCCAAGTCACGTGGTCAATCCAATGTCAGGGAAGCTGGACGAAGGCAAGATGGCTGACACAGTAGAAAGCTCAGTAAAGATGGTAAGATTGGAAGTAAACAAAGCGGATTTCTCCACTATAACTAGATTAAGCACAACAATACTTATATCAGAATGATGCTTGCGACTGGTAGAAGATCGTTATCATAGAATTAGAAACACATAAACACAATTAAAGCTAAAATAGCCTGTACTAATGAAACGGGGCGTTGACTCTGTCAAACATCAGCTGTACATGCCGTATTTTCACTCGTTTTTTGGAGAATTTTATATTATTTAGTAATAAATCAATTGTAGATCATTATTTAATCATTTTCGCATACAATTAGTAATAAATTAAATGGTTTTTCATTACATTTGACGGAGCACCTAGGAAACGCGACTACACGTTCAGAGGCATGCGCAAAAGTCCCGGGGATTGGCGATTGACTGCCCACGACGTAACCATAAGCCAAGTAACGAGACTTTATAACAAGGTCACGCCGGGGAATGCTCCCCACCACTAGTGATGGGCGATTATGAGTGATGATAATCGAATCATTCGATTGTTGAAATCATTCGAGTTATTCGATTACTTAAAAATAATCGAAAATAATCGAACAATCGCCTCTGAAAAGCATAAACCATTTTCTCGACACCAAAACTCACCTCGATTATTTTCTCGACATAATTGACCACAATCGAGTGATTTTCTCGACACAATCGACAATCGAAGTGACAATCGAGAACAGTATTTACAAATAAGGATGATAAGTGTTCTGCTATTGGTGCATTTACATAAGTAGTGACTTAAAATACGGAGAATACTGATCGTTTATTGGTTGGCTTTCGAGCTGCTAAATGTATTTCAAGGATATCAAACAGACTTGTATACAAATCTTGATGCATCGAGCCAAATTTCGATTAATCGAGCAAATGATCGACGAGTCAGTGAATGATCAACAATCGAAAATAATCGAGCATCGAAAATAATCGACAATCGAGCAAATGATCGAAGAGTTGAATATTCTATGAATGATCAACAATCGAAAATAATCGAGCATCGAAAATAATCGACAATCGAGCAAATGATCGAAGAGTAGAATATTCTATGAATGATCAACAATCGAAAATAATCGAGCATCGAAAATAATCGACAATCGAGACGTTTTATACGAGAGGTAATTAATCGAAGAGCGATTGTAAACATTGTAGTAGTTAAAAATGAACTCCATGTGTATCTCAATAAGAATTTTTTTCTTGTATAATTTATTTATTTTGTGCACTCCAAAAAACTTCAGTTATTTATTACTATGCAGATAGAAGATTACTATGACTGTTATTTATTACTATGAAGATATATTTTTTGATGGGAAAACTTCGAATGTGTGCAAAATACTAAAATAGTCAGTCTATTTTTATTTACTGTACAAATTTTTATGTACATACGAAATTTCAACTATTGGTTAGTACTACAAAATTTCAATTATATTTATTTATTTTGTGCACTCCACAAAACTTCAGTGTTGAGTTTGGACCAAGCAAATATATTGTTCACGCTTTTAAGCTGTACACAAACTTTTGTGAAACCAAATAATTTTTGTGACCAAAATTGATGTTGATTGTTAAAACATTTCATTTGTTGCTTAATAAATTTCATGAATTACTCACACAATTCATTTGTTGTTTTTAAATACTTTATTCAAATTGATTCTTCAATTTATATTTAAAAGGCACTGTTTCCCTGTGATTTTTTTAAATGTTTATAGATGGCAAAACACTACTGTGAGAAAAAATATCAACGCTAATGTTCTTTGAAAGCAAGATAAGTAATTATTTGAACAAAAACATGGCTCATCAGTATGTAAAGATCCAAGTTCTTTTTAAAAAATGTGTTTATGAGATGTAGTTGCCCAATTAAGCACCTCCTCTGGCTATTATGCCATACATAAGCTTAGCACAAACACCAATTTTTCGCCCAAAACTATATTAGCACTGTTCCAAACAAAGGAGCACTTTTAACTAGGAATAATCTATTTATTTAAATCCAGTTCATTGTCGAAATAAATAATACTGTTGAAAGTTTAGTCATTTTAAGAATAAAAACTTTACACATAAATTTTGTCATAATGTTAACCGTTACAAATAACTTGTTGCATTTGTTTATGTGTCGAAATTAATTTGATATGTCTTTTTAATATTTAGTCGTTAAGAGTTTTAGTACATTAACTATCCTGTAATTTTCAGCTACAGTCAAGTGCTGAGTTTACCATTGGTATACCAAATATGATTTAATTTAAAAGCTAATGGTATTAAAGCTATTTGAGTTTTAATCTGATACTTAGACTCTGACCTACTACCTGATAGAAGCAGTTAAGTTGTTAATTCTATATTTTACAGGCTCGCAGAAACTTATAAGCTATACCCAGACCTGTAAGAGAATGGGGGAGAACTATGTGTATTTAATGTATACCATTAAAGTATATATTTGCTCGGTTAACTTTAGTATTGAGTGTTCGGTTGCTTTATCGATTGATTTAAAACTTATTTGTCTAAAGTAAGCATTGGTCTGTTAAACAGCCCAATGTAGTAAATAGGTCAAACAATGTAATCTAGATATATTGCTTCATTAACTTTTTAAAGGAAAAAAAAGTTTTGCTTGTTGAATTTGTACCAAAACAAGGAAAAATGAATTGCACCCCCCCCCAAAAAAAAAAATAATAATTAATGATAATAATAATATTTAAAAGTACAGTGGTACAAAATAAACCTTTTTCACTTCATAATTAGCAAAAAACTTAATTATTTGTAAAAATGGAATATAAATCAAATAAAAAAAAGGTAATTTCGTCACTTGACCGCGGTTTGAGAACTCGCAACCAAACTACTAAACATGTGAAAAGGTTGGTTGTATGTTTTTCGGGCTTCTATTTCTAGTCTCCATGTGTTAAAACACAATCAAAATTGCCTCGTAATTTAATACCCTGGTCAAGTGACGAGTGATATTTTGTATTTCGACATATTTTAACTGTAACTGTAAAAATAATCGACGAAATAATCGATTATTCGATTATTGTTTAAAATAATCGACTATTATTCGATTATGAAAATCATTCGATTATTCCCATCACTACCCACCACTACTGAAGGCCGCAAGGCCACCAAACCCGCAAGAAAAGAAAGGCACAAGAAGACCCCCCAAGCGCACCCGAGAGGCCCGTTCACCAGGCACCACAGACCCGCCACACCGCCGGTCCCCCAAGCCAGAACCACCAAGGAACGACCCGAGCGCCCCAGCAGCAGGCAGCCCGTCCCAGAACAAAACAGACAAACCAGCACAAGAACCAGGGGAGGCCACGCACCACAACCAAAAAACCAAGAAAGAGCCTTACTTTATTCAACATACTCTTAAAATACAAAAGTCATCCGACGCCCAAATTTACAAAACAGGGCGCCGGAGAGAGATGAAGAATACAATTTAGCTTTTATTTTAAAAACATTCCTCAATAAATCATAACAATTCTAATACTAATAATTATTATTAATAAATAAACTATTATTAAGTATATTAAATCTGTATTTATATTACATCATAGTAACCAGAGGAACTGTTTTTTAAATTTATTTAAACTAATATTGCAAGATATATATTTCAAAATTTTGTAGTTATTCGACTTTTAAAAGTAACCACAGTATAGATAAAAATATTGATTGGTCGAGGCCAAGATAGCCGATCCTAATACATAGGCAAGGCAGAAGAAAGAAGGGCAGAAATAATTTTAATGAAAATAAGAAATCACCAAATCCAAGGGAAAAACCCCTGGAGGTGAAAAGAGTTCAATATGCCCCGACCTCTCTTTCCAAAAAAGCAAAGCAAAAACCTTTAGTTTAGTTCACAAGATTACTTGATAATAAAGACATACTCAATACCAAAATACTCATTCTTAATGATAATTTTTCTCTGTCAAACATCTTTCTATAAAAAACTTTTTCCCCTCTCTTGCAGGATCTGGTTAGTATAAATTTAAGTTTGGATTCTATTTGGAATGATTTCTATTTTGTCAAGTATAAAATAATATTATTATTATTTAAGTTTACACTGAGCAAATTTTATAATCTAATTATTATTTACATAATATCTACACCTTCTATTATGGTTCTATTGGAATTCTGAAACCAATTAAATCAGACATTATAAAACAATTAATTACAGATTACACAGAGTACCATTAAAACTTAAAATATCTCAGTTTAATTTAGCATTTAAATTCTCAAAAAGGGCTTTAATCGCCGATCCTAAAAAAAAAAATAGGCAAGGCTATAATACAATGGAAAATAAACAATTATTAATAGGTTTAAAATTAGACCAAATCCTGAGCTATCCCAGGAGGTCTAGACAATGAACCTTACATGCCCTAACAACATTAGAATTCCAGATGTAAATTATTTTATGTTAATTTGATCATAATTATTCACAGTTTATAAATTTCAAACTCTCGTATAATATATATTTACTTCTCTTAGTTTATGTATTTCAACATCACCAGAACCCGCAAACAAACAAGAAGGAAAATTTGAACACAGAGGGACAAGTAGTCCCCAACAAAACAAAACCCATAACGAGGGACAACTGGTCCCATGTAAGTCCAAACCCCAATCATCACTGACCATTTAAAAACCAATATATAATCATCAATAATATTATGATCACTCTAATTTTACCAAAAATCAGTACCCTTTAATAGAAAATCAGTAAAAACACATCAATTGACACTATCTTTAATTTTAATTGAAACAGAAATAGCATTAAAAATTTTCAGAATAGATCCCTTATTTTTATAAACCATTTTAAACCAATCCACCTCATGCCCCTCCGACGGTCTAATCAAATGGAATTGCTTTGTAAAGGAACATTCAAAAACATAATGATCAGCCGTTCCCTCAGACACATTATCACATGTACAGAGCGGGGTAGTTTTAGAGCAGAATCTGAATAAGTAACCAAGAAGAGGACCATGTTCGGTGAGAAAATATATAATGGATTTATTATTTATAAAGAAATTCAAGCTGGGATCTTTAATATATTTGAAAGTTGGTCTTCCCGTGGAGGAGCACTCCCATTCCTCTCCCCACTCTTTCATCATTTCAGATCTTAAAAGAAATTTTATTCTTGACAAGGGAATTGGAATCAAATAGCTCTCCCCCAGGAAAGACCCTATCTTAGCAAAGCTATCAGCTATTTCATTGCCCACCGTCCCCACATGAGCCCTAGTCCATAGTACAGAAAAATGATTTGAGCTGTTCATGATATTATTCTTAGTCTGAAAAATAAATTCTGTTGGTCTTTTATAGCTTTTTAGGGTATGTAGGGACGATAGGCTGTCTGTAAAAATGTTTATAAATACATTATTTTCTCTTGGCCATGTTATTGCTAAGTTAATTGCTGCTAATTCAGCTTGAAAAACCGAGTTGTGAGAACTAAGTTTGTATGTGAAAACTTTAAATAAAGCACCATCTTTAAATATGCAGATTGAAAAACCGACATGGTCCCCTATCCTGGATCCATCAGTAAACACTTCAAAAATGGGTAAAACATCGGGGGGACACGAGGTGGAGTTTGTGCCTAAATTAGTGATAAACCTTTTGTTTATGGGGGTATCAATTAATAGTTTTCTATAATCATAAAAGGCCGGACTAGGAATATGAGAATTTTTACATGTTTCACTTTTTAATGTCAGGTAGGTAAATTTTTTGTATAAGAAAGCAACTAAAATATTAAGGGGGGGAATTCCGGATAACAAGCAGAGGGAGCTGGTGGGTGTGGTTCTGTAGGCTCCAAGGAATTTGATTAAAAATATTCTTTGCAATGATAGGAGTTTATTGGTATGAGGCTGGGAGATTGAGTTTCCATAAACCCCAGCCCCATAACCCACAATTTTCTCAATTACAGTCTTGTACCATATTTTAAGCAAGCTTTTTTTTGCCCCCCAATTATATCCAACTATTCTATTAAAATTTCCCGAAAATTTAAAACATTTATTATAAATTTCGTTAACATGTGGCATAAAAGAAAGTATATCATCTATAATTCCTAGATATTTTAATTGTCTAACTACACTAATCGATCTGTTGTTAATTTTGAAAATGGGAGCTCTTGCCATACCAGTATTAGTTCTTTTTATCTTTTTTCTCTTTTTTATAAAAACTAATGCTTTGGTTTTTTCTGGTGACATTTCCAATTTTAAATTTTGTAGCATTATTTCCAATTTCAACAAAATATCGTTAATATTGTCCTCCAGCTCCTCCCGCCTGCTACCCGCGCCCACTACCACCACATCATCAGCAAATGCTTGAACATAGTGCATCGAAGAATTAAGTTCAAAAAATAATCTGGTTTATATAAATTATCCACAGGACCGGAGCAATTACCGAGCCCTGTGGAGCCCCTTTATAGATTCTTTTTGTTATAGTAAATTTGTCGTCAATATATGAGACCTGTCTATTATTTAAGTAACTTGAAATAAATCTGAGGATGTAAAATGGCAACTTAATATCAATAAGAATATCAAACAAAACCGCCCAGTCTAAGTTATCAAAAGCCGCCTTTATATCTATTGAAATTAATGCAGTATACTCAATTTTAGTTTGTGAATCCTTTATGTGATTTATAAGTTTGTGGACTGCGATTTCGCAGCCCACTCCTTCTCTAAAGCCAAATTGATTTGGGTGAATTATATTATTCTCGTTTAACCAGTAATTTAATCTGTTAACAATTAGTCTCTCCAAAATTTTTCCCAAGGTGGGGAGAAGGCAAATGGGTCTGTAAGATATATATAAAGCTGGGTTTTTATTCGGTTTTAAAAGATAAAAATTTTTTGCGGTTTTCAAACAACCTGGAAATAATCCATTGTTTAGAGTCTTATTAAATAAAGCAAGAAAAAATTCCGGTAAGACATCAAAACAACATTTCCAAATTGTATAGTCTAATTTATCCAGACCCGGTGCCTTCCCCCCCTTGAGATTGTAAAAAACATAATTAAGTTCAGTAATTTGTAGATCAAAATAATCAGGTCTTTTTGGAAAATTTGGGCAGGTGTAGTTATTATCTATTGTAGAAAATGTTTCATCAATTAATGTGGAGATTTTTTCTTTAAAAGATTTATTAGGATCTTCTGGACACAGTAACAAAGGACTATCATTCAAATTTTTTCCAAAAGCGACTTTAAAAACTGCCCCGTACCTGTCTTCAGTATTAGAACAAAAAACTTTCCATGCAGTGTCTTTAGTTTGGTTAATTAATCGTTTGTACTTAGATCTTTCTTTCTTATATTTTTCCCAAGCCTCTTTAGTTGCATCAGGGCCATCCCCACCCGAAGCAATTGACCTGTGTCTTTTATAAAGGGCTTTAAGTTTAGATCTTTCGATTGATAGCTCCTTCGTCCACCATGAAAAATGTTTTTTAACTTTTTTTAATTTCTTTTTAACACTTTTAAAAGCAACATTTTGAATTTCATTTTGCATATTTTCGTAGAAGGATTCCAGATAATCACATTGATTTATACCTATTAAATTGTTAAATAACTTAGTTAAGACTGGTTTAATTTTATTTTTAAATTTACCCATGGGATATCGAGTTTTCAGAATAAAATCAGATTGAATTGGTAAAGTATTGATATTGAATGAAATATACTTATGATCACTATTGCTTTCTTCTTCTAAAATTGTCCAGTCCGAGATTTTATTAAATAAGTATACCGAGCATAATGTCAAGTCTGGGTTACCCTTAGCTTGCCTCGAACAGAAGGACGGCCCCAACCCAACGTCATTAAGAATAACCAAGTTAGTTTTCATTATAAAGTCTTCCAAGGGTCCCCCTCTTCTATCCTTCAATCCATACCCCCATTGTGTACTTTTACAATTGAAATCCCCCATGAGTAAATAGTTTCCATCATTAAAATTTAAAATTTCCAATTCATCCAACTGTTTTCCAATATCACCATGTGGTCGTAAGTATAAAGATCCCAATTTAAATTTTAAGTCACCAAAAGAAATATCTATAAAAACGGAAGAATAAGACTTGTAAACAAATTTAACATCAAGATTTGGATTATTTATAATTATTTGGGAGTTTCCCTCTTCGGGGATTGGCGATTAACTAACCCAGGGCAGAGCATTCAACTGGTATATATTTCAACCGTGAGTTGCTAAACGCCCTACCCGGGAGGAAATCCCCGGAAAGAGGAACAAAGTGTCAACCATAACTGCCAGTGTATAGAAAAAACACACGACGAGACCCTCACGGACACGAGAGTGGTCAAGTCCACCAAGCATCACAGAACCGCCCGCCACCGGGCCCCCAAAGAGGGAAAAACCGGAGGAAGTCCGAGCAAATTATAAAGGAAACTGGCAAGGATTAAAAGGAAACTGGCAAGTTAAGGAGTAAAAACTACCAGTTTAAACTGGCAATAAAGTCAAGCTAAACTAATTTTTAATGTTAAAGAGTACTTAAATGTATTAACTTGTTATTTTTAATTTTAACTTTAGTGGAGGATTGGAGTGGAGGATGGAGGCAAATTAGGGTGTGACCTTTTTTTGGGTAAGGGGGGCCCCCCGCGACGGGGGATTGGGAAAGTTAGGGGGGTTGGAGAAATAGGGGTGACCAAAGTAGAGTGTATTTACTAATCATGTAGTTGCTTTATAGGAATTGGCTAGAGCCCCGTCCGCATCAGACCTCGGCACCAGGCAGACCACACACGCCCCAAGGTAAGCACAAGCCCCATCCCCTTTTATTTTATTAACATTTACAGAACAGTTTAAACATTTTCTAATTTACAATTGGTTTTTCTTGCAGATGTACAGATGAAGGTCTTGAAAAGCTCGAGTCTCTAACCCTAATCTGATTTTTAAAGATTTCAGCTATTAGTTTATAGACTTTATATTTTATTGATTATGTATAAAATGATTGTGTATGTATTAAAATGTCTTCTTCTTATTAATTCTTCTGATTATGTTTATTTATTTATTTATTTATTTATTATTATTATTTTTATTATTTTTATTATTATTATTATTATTATTATTTTTATTATTATTATTATTATTTTTTTTCTTTTCTATCTCTCCACTAACCCTTTAATAATTATTTGATCAGTTGTTCTCTTTTTGTTAACTTTTATTAGCTTGCTAAGTTTTTAATCAGTTGTTTTAAAGGCCAAAGTGTTATTTATGAAAGATCTCAATAAGTTGTTTTTTGAGAACAGCTTGAAATAAATGAGTATAGTCATAGGGCTGCGGGAGATGAATAGGGCGCGAGACTCGAGCTTGGTTGGTTACATTATCTTTGGTGAAGTTGCTATTGTTGCATTGACATTTAACATAAACAGTTTTCCAATAGAGATTGATATAAGGCTACTAAAGAACACTTTATGATGATTTATGCTTAGTTTTATTGCCCAGGGAAGTCCAATGTAAATAGCAGCTGCATTATAGCTTATATGCAAAAATCTAAGCCTGTCACTCTCCAGTCACCTGGAGAGCCGGATAGATAAGGCTGATCGAAAAGTGTTTAAACAAACTATCCTCTGTTGAGATACCCAGACAATGAAAGAAAAAAAATTACGGTTTTACTGTTTGGAAGAACTGGGATTGATGTTTTATGAAGGTATTACAGTGAGGTTATACAAAAAATAATCTGTACAGGACTTCCCCAGGCAATTTACTCTTATGATGAGTTACACAAATTAAAAAGAACAATAAATTTTTACACATATATGAGCCAAAAATCTACTTGATAAGTATATAGTATCAATAGGTAGTATTTGACATTAGCCAGCTATTTTATCTGGGTAGATACAGAGATTTTAGTTTTCTGTCCCGGGAGGCCCATAGTAATTAGCAGCTGCATTAATAATTTATGCATGGACTAAACCAGACGCTCTCCAGTTACCTGGAGAGCCGGATAGCCTAGCTGACAGAGAAGAATAAAAATTAAAGTTTTCTCTACTGGATTACCCAGAAGTTCAGTTAACGGAATGTATTTAATGAGGGAACCGGTTTTGTTTCTTATAGGGTAGTACAGTGAGAATATCTATGTTGAGTGGAATACAGGGCCTCCCAGGTCAGAGCCGCCGGTGGAATAAGACAGGACATTAATTTACTGTACTATTTTGCTTTCTGCAAATGCAAACAAAAAAACAACAACAATAGTTAGCGAAAGTTAATAAGAATAAAAAGAAAGGAAAATAATATTTGGACGATCTAGCTCAGCCATGCTGCGTTGTGGTACAATAATGCACCGGCTGAGCTAGGCATAACACAAGTAACATATAAACAAAACAGAAATACTATGTACAATATGTATACATGATATAATATGTCTGCACACAAAAGTCCCTATCAAAAGAAATGTTATGTTAATTGATCCCCATTATGAATTAAAGTTATCCAGTCTAGAGGGCAGGCAGCTGGTCTTTAGGGAAAATTTTTGTACATATATTATGTACTATTATATACTTAGTTTATTGATTAACTAGTTTTTTGGCTATTTTTATACAGTTTGTTAGTCTATTGATTGAAGAGGGGTTTTTTAAGACTGATCCCAGCCACCTGTCCTCTTTGCCCAATTCAGGCTTACAAAGATGAAAGTCTTTTGTGAACCCGCAGTCAAAAACGTAATGTTCTGGGTCTCCAAGATAGGTTTGGTTTTGGTTAGAGCAATGGCAGGAGGGGGAATAGACATGTCCCGTTAAAGGGTTCTTAACATTAAATCTGTTTAGGTAGGCTGGGAAGGGACCATGCCCTGAAAGAAAATAAACAAGGTATTTATTGGTGGTTAGAAATGTCTTTTTTGGGGGAGTTTTTATATATTTTCTAAGATGTGTTCCGTTTGTAGTTGTTGCCCATTCTATTGTCCAGTTATTTCTTAGGATTTTGTACAGTTCTAATTTAATTCGTGAAATAGGATATGGAACGTTTATGGGCTTACCGAGGTAAGCCCCAAATTTTGCAAATAAATCTGCTATTTCGTTTCCCAGATTATTGGCATGGCCCCTTACCCAGGTAATTTCAAATTTTATCTTACTATTAGAGAGATTATATTTAACATTTTGCAGAAATGATGAGTTTCTTGATACCCCCTCCAGTGCCTGGATTGATGAAAGACTGTCAGTATATATTTTAATATTTACATTATTAATGTTTGCCCAGCTGACAGCAAAATTAATCGCTGCCAGCTCGGCTTGAAAGACTGAGTTGTATGTACTTAGCTGAAAACAGAAGACTTTTTCAATATTATCATTTTGTATGATTATAACAGAAAAACCAACCAAATCATCTATCTTGGAGCCGTCAGTGTAAATGTCATAGTGAAAATGAGTATCACTCGAGGGATGTTCTGAATCCAGGCAAATGAAACGATCTTTAAAAGGAACTGAATTTAAGAGAATTTTTTGGTCAAATTTATCCGGATGTGGAAAATCTGGATCTGGTATAGCAAGTTTGTTGTAAGTTATATTGAATTTGTAGTATAAGGACTCTATTGAAAGGTTTATGGGTGGGATACCAGCTAGAACACAGAGAGAA
The DNA here is from genome assembly GCA_023701765.1 of Hylyphantes graminicola. Lineage (NCBI taxonomy): Eukaryota > Metazoa > Arthropoda > Arachnida > Araneae > Linyphiidae > Hylyphantes > Hylyphantes graminicola. Next base: position 48,470,537 of record CM043122.1, read on the forward strand.
TCTGTTGCTGTTGTTCTATAGGCAGATGTGATTTTTAAAAGAAAACAACGTTGTAGAGATAGTAATTTTTGTTTTTGAAAGGTTTGAAGTCGGGAGCCCCAGACACCTGCACCATAGCAGATTATTTTTTCGATGACTGTGAGATACCATATTTTTAGAAAATTTTTATTGACGCCCCAATTAAAACCAGTAACTTTATTGAAAGATAATGAGAAGTGAAAGCATTTAGATGAGAGTTGTTTAATATGTTCTGTGAATGAAATACGGTCGTCTATTACAATTCCCAGGTATCTGAGGCTCTTAACTATTGTAATATTATTATTATTTATTTTTAATGATGGACATCTGGAGAGTAGACCATTTGGCATTCTTTTTACTGTAGAACCTTTTGCCATGATAGTTATTGCTTGTGATTTTTCTGTGGATATTGTTAGGTTGAGGTTTTGTAGTTCATGTTCAATTTTTTTAAGTAATGGGTTAATATTATCTTCAAGCTCTCTCCGCGTTCTGCCAGATCCCACAAGAACAAGATCGTCTGCAAATGCCTGGCTCAGATTTACTGGGTTGACTGGGCCGTCCAGAATTAATACTGAGTTAAAGTATATGCTCCACAGGATCGGTGCAATCACCGATCCCTGCGGAGCACCCTTAAAAATTTCTTTAGAGATGTAAATATTATCTTCATTATAACAAATTTTTCTATTGGATAAGTAGTTTGAAATAAAAGATTGCATATATAATGGTAGGTTTATTCTAGTTAAGATCTGAAAAAGGACGGCCCAGTCCATGTTGTCAAAAGCGGCTCTTATGTCTATGGAAACCAGGGCATTATATTCATAGTTAGTTCTATTATTTTCTATGTGAGCTTTTAGATGCTGGACAGCCATTTCACAACTGCGTCCCTCTCTAAATCCGAATTGGTTATTATGTAAAATATTTTCTTTGAAGAGCCATTGATTTAATCTATTAACAAGAATTCTTTCCAGTATTTTTCCAAGAGTTGGCAATAGGCATATAGGTCGGTATGATTTACTGGAGGAGGGATCCTTTCCTGGTTTAAGAAGAAAGAAAATCCTCCCCTCTTTTAAGTTATTAGGGAAGTATCCCCAGAGCATGGACTTATCAAATAGTTTGATAAAAAGATTATGATTTATGTTAAAACAAGTTTTCCAAATTATGTAATCAAGTTTGTCCATACCCGGGGTCTTCCCTGATTTTAAGGATTTAAATATGGGTGCTAATTCATTAAATGTTATGTCGTATATGTGGTTAAAGTTTTTAAAAGTTGGGCATGTGAAATTATTATGGTTTGCAGTTGTGAAAATAGCGTCCATCATATTTGATATTTTTGACAAAAATGGTAGATTAGGGTCTTCGAATTCAACTAGAATGTTATTCCCCCGAGTGATTTTCCCAAAAACAGTTTTAAAGGTTGATCCAAATTTGTTAGTAGTTTTGCTGAAATGATTCTGCCATGCCACGTTTTTTGCGTTATTGACTGCGCGTTTATAGAGTGCCCTATTTTTCTTGTATTCAATGTGTATTCTATTCACGTAACTTGTGTCTTCATTATTGTTTATCGCTTTTTTGTATCTTTTCAACAGAGCAGAGGTTTTATTCCTTTGTATGGCCAGTTCCCTCGACCACCAGGAGATTTTAAGAGTTTGCTTTATAGGTTTTTTCTTTATAGTTTTAAAAGCACACTTTTGTATGTTTTTAATTAAATTGTTATATATAGTTTCCAATTGTATTGTGTTATTCGTATTGTCTAGATCTAATTCAATATTACTTAAAATAGGCATTATTTTGTTTATGAATTTTGGCAGTGGGTATTTAGTTTTAAGGTAGAAGTCATTAATATTATTGACACTTGTTTTATAACAAAAAGTAATGTAGTGGTGGTCGCTAAGACTTTCTTTGTCTGATATTTCCCATTCGTATAAGTTATTTAGTAAATCTGTTGTGCATATTGTTAAATCTGGATTACCTCTTCCCCTGGTGGATTCGAAGGACGGGCCATAATCTGGGATATTTCAAATGTTTAGATTATTTGTTAATAAAAAGTGCCTCAGGAGCTCTCCTCTCTCATTGGTTTGGGGATATCCCCAGTCAGTTGATTGGCAGTTAAAATCACCCATTATTATATAACTATTGTTAACAAAGTTAATTTTATTGAGTTCTTCAATTGGTTCTCTATATCTTCATGAGGTCTGAAATACATTGAACTTAATATTATATTTTTATTGTTTATGGAGGCTTCTATGAATACAGTGGAGATTTTGGTACACAGTGGATTTACATTTATGTTGCTATTGGTTATTATTATTTGGGCTCCGTTAGATTTAGAGAACACCCTGAGGCCTTTAGGGAATGAAATGGGCAATTTTTTACTTAAATAGGGATCTTGTATACAGATAACATCGAAATCATATTGCTTAATAAATAATAGGAGACAGTTGTGTGCAGACAACGAATGGTTAATATTTATTTGACATAATTTTACAATGTTAGTATTCAGTATCAATCCTTGACCGGGCTAGGCGTTCTTGCCTTCGGTACTCTGGACAGTTGTTGGATGCAATTCTATGGTTAGTTTTGATACTCTCTGCAAACCCATCATTCGATTTGTTTTTGGTATTACAGGTGAAGCAGCATAAGTTACATGTTCCTTGGTGGTTTAGTTCTCCGCATTTTAGACATCGGGGCTCAGAGTAGGGACATTTTTTAGTTGTGTGTCCGTAAATTAGGCATTTTTTACAATGTTTTATGGATAGGAATTCGACTATTTTATATTTAGATGATCCCAAATAGATATGACCAGAATTGCTAAGAGTATTATAGAATTTATAGCTGTTGTGTGGGATTTCTATCACCCAATGGAAACGACCATTAACTATTTCTATTTTAAAGAGAGGTTTTGGGATCATATCTTTAAGAGACGGGTTTTTTAGTGTAAGTTGTTCGATGAGCATTCCTTCATCAGCTATTTCAGTGAATTTAATCATGTATTTCGGGGTATCTTTTGTAACTATTGTAACTTTTAGATGTGTTAGAGATTCTGTATTTTGTATGATTTCTTTAATTTTGTTAGCATGGTTAAGCGACGGGGCTGAGATTTTTGCTCCCTTTTTAGATTCAAAAATTCCATTGCACTGTATGTTTTCTGTGGACAATTGGGCATCAAGTATTATTTTTAGGTCTTTAAATTCTCTCTTACCATCTCCTTCTCTCGGCAAATCAACAAACATTGTGGTCATAGAGTCTTTTTTTGGACGGGCTGCAATGGCCGCATAAGAGGAAGAGTCACTTGAGGGAGATGGCCTTTGTAGGGAATTAAATTCAGCCTTTAATTCTTCTATAGAACTTTTAACTGCATTTTTAACCTCTGTCATATCTTTGGTTATATTATCAATTTGTGCTTTTTGTTCTGTAAAATTTAGTTGATATTGTGCCAGTATTTTATTTGTCGACTCTACCTCATTCGTTCTACCGACTACCAATTTACTAAAAAGTTCCTCACATTGTTTTTGTCTATCTTTTTCCAATTTGTCAAGCGCAGCCAGTTGTGTTTCATATATAGATTTTGTCTGGGAAACCTTGATGTCTGATGCTTTCTCGATTTCTTCAACAGTGCGTGTTAGGGAAACCCCATTTTCTAAATATTTTCTTATTGCCTCTCTCTCGGTATCAAGATCTTTTTGTAGGGCCGAAACATTATTTTGGAGTGTTGAGATTAAAGTTCTTAATTTTTCAGTTTCTGCACATTTTTTGGTTATATCTGCTTTTAATTTTTCAATCTCAACATTCTTCTTAGTGATGTCAACCAGATTATCCACCCTCCCAGGGCTAGGGGAAGTCTGAGCATTTATCAATGGAAGGATGAACTCACCAACTAACACATTCCTCATCCCCATGGAGAGTGGACAACTCTGATAGTCATTGAAGAAGGTATCCAAAGATGTTAATCTCTCCAATATTAGTTTACCGACCGGGGAATAATCTGTCGTAAAATGGTCCATTACTTCTTTTAGCGGGACACAGTAATTTGGCATTGGAGTATTTGGGTTATGCTTGGCATATACCAGAGATTTCTTAAAGTCAGGCATTTCTAAAGCTACCGCTAAAAGGCAGGATCAAAGTTTCAGCTGAGATATAATCAATAAAGCAAATTACAATCACAGTTTAATATCAGCAGAAAAGTTTCTATAATTAGTAAAACCCTCTATGATAATGATAGCAGGGCATTACAATCGATAGAGAGAGAGTCATGGAAAATTTCGGTGATATTCAAGATAGATACACAATTATGCACACACAATATAAAACCATACAAACAATTAAAGTCTAAAAAGTTAGAATGGAGAATAAAGCTTATTAGTATATAGAGTTTAGTAACCACAAGGGCTAAACAAACTAAGTAAAGTCTACTAATATAAGCCAGATCTAAACTCCAAAAATCTGTAGATAACGTGATGAGCAGAGTGTAAAGTCAGCAAAAATATGATATAAATCGTCGATACTTTTTACAATATTTCCAGTATTAAGAATATGCTGATAATAATCGAAGAGACCAGTTTAGAACTCACAACCAGTATAAGTTCCGTATCGCTTCGCTGTAGTCGATGACCCAATCTAAGACCTATGTCTTATGTTCGTTCTTACCGAAGTCACGTGATCACAACATGAGTGTTCGGGGAGGCCAATATGTCTGTCTGAAGGTCACCCATACAACAACACATTGTAAACAAAGTCTTTCTAAGGTAGATAATAGGCAATCCTGACTTATTTAATACACAAATTCCATACCGTTTTGTTCACACTGATGATGAGGATCTATTGGGGCGAATATCTTCTTGGTTTAAGGCTGTAGTTGGGATTTCTGGTATAAAACAGGTTCCGGACACACTTCACTGGGACACGTTCACACTCTTCACACGTTATTAGGCTAAGTAGCTGGATTTGCGTCAAAATTTTGGCATGGGCGATTAGGTATTAGATAGTACGTTATTAAATAATAATAATTGCATATTTATTTGCTTTTAATTACAATTTTTGATGATTTTATCGGGAGCACCGAAAAACGCAACCTAGCTCCTCCGAGGCATGCGCAGAAGTGGGGGATTGGCGATTCAAATACTCAGGACGGGACCAAGCTAAGTATCTAGACTTTATAACAACCCATGTCCCTCCCGAGAAGTGAGCCCCACCACGAAAGAAGAAACGTATCACCCAAACCCGGAGGAGCGAGAGAGCACCAGACGACACCCCCAAAGCCGCACGGGCCAGGGCACCACAGACCCGCCGCAGCCAGGCCCCCCAAGAAGAAACACCAAGAGCAAAATATCACCAAATAAAACAAGTTATCATAGTCCAGTCAAATGGGGAAAAATAGGGGAAAGTTTTTGTGTAGTTTTTTTAATATTTTATTATATGCTTTCGAGGTCGCTGATCACGAATCTGAACTTTTCCACCTCGTATCTTTTCCGGAAATGGAGTTATGAGCAAAAAACATGAAAAAAATCGGACTTTTTTCAGTTTTTTCATTATAACGCAAAAACTATCAATTTTAGAGAAAAAAAGTTAATTATGAATTTGAAGAAAATAAAATTTTGTATATTTTTTGTAGATACAACATCTTTGTAAGAGTAATAGTTAAATGGCTAGCACGCGCCAAACAGCAGGCAAAAAGACGCACCCCGATGCCACCTTGATCATTCACCCTAGGAATGGATCGTAACCTCCTCACAGCTATTTCTGCTACCTGGAAGTTTATTTTATTTCGGATTTTCTCACCAAAAAGATGCAATTTACACCAAATATAATTTAATTAGAAAAAAGTACTATATCAATAACTGTGGAATAATACATTTATTTTTTAAAAAATATGTTTTTTACAAATGCAATACAAATATACAAGAGTTTAAATTCTGTTACGTCTTTTTCTTAAGGACCAGATTTAGCGATGAATTACGCCCGTTCTATGATAAAAAAAGTTTGAGTTATGCTTTTTCCTTACTTTAAAAAATAAATTTGAGTTAAAAAGTAATAGTACTTACCTTTTAAAAAGCTGGATTAAGGAACGTAGAATCCAGTTGTTCTTCCTCAATTTCTGATTCCATGTGATCTTCATACACAGTTTTGAAATTTTCAGACACTGTCGCAGTTCAAGCACAAGTTGGAACATTTTAGAACTACCTTTCTGCACCCACAATTTTTTCTGCAGCCTTTTTTTGCATCTGCAGAAAACCAACTTTAGAACAGCTGGAATTTACTGGAACAAGACCATTCTTTGTCCATCTCCATCCCCAGTCCTCTGGATTTAGTTCAAATCCACGCCACTGCTGAACTTGATAATATACTCGTAAAGAGTGTTGCCTTGCTGCTGCGGCGGATGGCGGAAGAGCAGCAATGTTGGTCTTTTTTTAAATGCTGCTTTTATGTAGTAAATGCGTACCTCAAGTGATTGAGAGAAGGTGTTGTTTTTACCATTGTATCCATATACGGAGACCAGAAAACGCTCACCAGCATCAGCAACCATGTCTTGAGAAGAGTTAGTTGGAGGCGTAAAATATTTGGCTGGCCTCTGCAAGATCAGGATTCTTAGTAAGAGTCTTGAAGAATTTTAGTTTTAATTTCATGTAAAGAGATTGCGTGGTATCACAACCACTCATTGCATGAAGGAAGAGAATATTTTCTGCAACTTTATTCTCTGCTGCATCTGTTGGGGAAAAGGCTATTTATGGTGATTGACCGTTTCCTGGCTTTAAAAGGAACACATTGTCAAACTTACAGAGGACTACCAAGATCACTAATAAATCCACATCTTCACCAACCATAACAACAGTCTCGTGTTTTGGAGCTAAAGATATGGCGGTGTTCACAATTAGTGTATCTGCATCTTCTTTAGCTTGCTTGCAGATCATTCCTGCTGCAGAAATTTTTGTCATCAATAAATCAATTAAACGCAGTCTGTTTCTTGGATTAGAAAGGAATTTTTCTTTCGACATTGTTGGTACCATTTTTTCTTCAAATATGATGTCAGCGGAAGAAAGTTTTCTGGCCCTTTTTATTTGCTCAGCACTTTTGTTTCCACCTTCTGCCAAATCTGGATAGCCATCAAACACAACTACAGCATGTGATTGATAGTTTGATCTGACATATTCTATGTAGTTTTAGCAGATAGCATCAAACGTTTGATCTACGGGCCAGGCTACTCTGTGTAATAAAAATCCACCATCAATGACGTATTGAAATTTTTCATTGAACTTCATATTTTCAATGTGTTTAAATGTTTTGTACAAAGTGGATTTTTGTCCTTTTCTTAAACAACCATTGTCGAATAGGTATAGAGAGTAAGGTCCTAATTCGTCCAAAAAAACCATTAAGTTTTAACCACTTTCCGTTTGTAAATGGGAATAGTACATCTTATTATCGCTTATCAGCTCAGAACCGATAAGGGTAGCGTCAACTAAACTACTTATATACTCACTGGTTAATTGAAACAGGTACTAGGGTAACACTAATTTTTAAAGCGTGTGATTTATTTTGGTGCCCTTCGAAGAAAAACATGTGTTACTAATACCGTCGCGCCTCATTTCCGCTGTCGAAAAACCGAATACATTGACCGAAATTTGTCTTTTAAAGACTGAAATACAGAAATTTCTTTATTTAAGCGTAAAATGTACAGCAAATGCCCGTTATTAAGTATACCATTGACACCGATAGATATTATAAGTATAAAGCGGCATTAAAGTGAAAAAGGAATAATGGAAAGGACAATTATTGGTGTCAAGTCCAGATAGCTAGGGGCGCGCGATATTTTACCTGTTTTCGACGCGCTCTAGCTGCTTAACTATTCATCTTAGAACTATCTTGGATGCACAAAAATTATAGGAAATTTTATTGTCTTCAAATTCATAGTTGACTTTTTTTCTCTAAAATTGACAGATTTTGCGTAATAATGAAAAAACTGAAAAAAGTCCGACTTTTTTCATGTTTTTTGCTTATAACTCAATTTCCGGAAAAGATACGAGGTGGAAAAGTTCAGATTCGTGATCAGCGACCTCGAAAACATAAAGTAAAACTTTAAAAAAAACTACACCAAAACTTTCCCAAATCAGCCCCTTTTATGGACGATTTGACTGGCCTATCAAAGCAAAGGTCAATTCAAGCAACGATCCGAGCGCCCACCAGAAGGCCAGAGCCCCGCCCGCCACCAGAACCAACCAGACAGACCACCACAAGAGCCAACCGCGGACACACAACACCCCCCCCCCCCCCGAAACCAAGAAAAAGCCCATTTATTTAAAGAAAAAATCACAATCTTGAATTTACAATTCATCCGGCGCCAAGGTCTCTAAAACCTGACGCCGGAGAGAAGTCAGAAATATAGTGAAGAACAGAGTTATGGATTATAACTATTTAACAATTAACAGTTAATGTTAACTTAACATTCGACCCTATTGCATGATTATAATAATTTTCACAAAATTAAAATATCAAAAAATATATTTAACAAACAGTCATTTAACCATTATTGTCAGAAAACAAATGCGTTATTATTTCAACTTAATATAATGATTAAACCAACAATGAGAATCAAATATAAATATACAAAAAGGGTCATTTGACCATATCTCAGAGTTATAATTATTTTCGAAATATAATTAAAAATTTACACATTTTATCATAGTAATAATCAAGGAGCTCTTTTATAAAAACCATATTTAGAAATAATCTAAGACCCAAAATTTAGACATTATAATATCAAAAACCGCGTAAAGTAAAATATATATCATCTCGTCCTTGAGATCCTTCTTTCGAATGACCTAAATAAATTTATTAAATCTTTATAGCAATAAACTAAATCACAATCTTTCAAAAAACTTACATGTTTTATCATAGTAGTAATCGATTAGCTCTTTTATAATAACCATATTTAGAAATAACCTAAGACCAAAATTTGCACAATTATAATGAATCAAAACCACGTAAAGCAAGGTAAATATCATCACATCCGTAAGATCTTCTTTCGAATGACATAATTAAATTTTTAAGTCTGTATAGCAATTAACAAAAATTTTAATAATAACAAAGGTTTTCTCCCCAGGGCAATAGGCCGACCCTAAAGTGAATTTAGGCAAGGCAATCAATCCCAAAATCAAAGATACTCAAACTATAATCTCTCCCAATCACTGAAGAACCCAGTGAGGGGCAACAAAATTAAGAAGAGAAAAATACCCGAGGGAGAAAACCGAAAAACAAGCATATCCCGAGATTAAAAATTAAGAAATATCCAGCCAATTATTTAGCCCCCATCACTAGACAAATACCTTAATTACAACATAATATTATAATAAAGCAAGACAATCAGAGCCAAATATAAATAACTCTAAAATCCTAGTAAAACAAATATTATAAATCTTCACGATCAAAGTCCGTCTATACATTTGACCGTATTACACAATTATAATATTTTCAAAAAATTTACATGTTTTATCAAAGAAGTAACCGAGGGGCTCTTTTATAATAACCATATTTAGAAATAACCTAAGACCAAAATTAACACATTTTTAATGAATCAAAAACCACGTAAAGCAAAATAAATATCATCACATCCGTAAGATCCTTCTTTCGAATAACATAATTTAAAAAAAAAAAAAAAAAAAAAAAAACTATAAAGCAATTAGCAGAAAATTTTTATAATAACAAAGGCCTTCTCCCCAGGGCAATGGGTCGATCCTAAAGTGAATTTAGGCAAGGCAATCAATTCCAAGATCAAAGATACTCAAAGTATAATCTCGCCCAATCACTGAAGAACCCAGTGAGGGGTAGCAAAAATTTAGAATAGGAAAATACCCGAGGGAGAAAACCGTAAAACAGACATATTCCAAGATTAAAAATTTAGAAATATCCAGCCAATTATTTAGCCCCCAACCCTAGACAAATACCTTAAATACAACATTATATTATAATTAAACAAGACAATCAGAGTCAAATATAAATAACTCTAATATCCTAGTACAACATATTATAAATCTTCACGATCAAAGTCCGTCTTTCACAACAAAGATCTTCTTTATCTTCTTTCAAATCTTCTTTCTAAAACAAAACAATAAATACCCGGGACATCTCCCAACAAAAATAAAAAATAGCTCTTAAAACTTAAAGTGCCGAATTTGCGAGGGAGGCTTTTACCCTTTGTCTACCCGCTCCCTAACTTTGTCCAACTCCCTTTCATATAATGGACATTTAGAGGTTCCAGCGTAATGTTTATCGCAAGAGGGATGTTGCATTCTGGAGTTTTTAATTTTACAATTTAAGCATCTGATCTCCACGCATGCCCCGTCATGTGCTCCCAATCCACATTTGTAACATAAATTATCATTGGATTTACAGAATTTAGAGGTGTGCCCATATTTAAGACATTTCCTACAAAATTTAAGGGAGTCAAAATCCAAGACAAGACTCGAGATCAAGGAAAAGATTGCCCAATGCCCTAATAGGCTTGTATAATGAAGAGGGTACCTCTAATACCCAATGAAATTTATCTCCGAATCTTAGCTTTAAGGGGTCTAAGGAGTCTTAAAAATGTGCAAAGAAGATACTACAAAGCAAAGTTTGATCTTTCATGTCATTTTTTAACTACTCAATGTATAAGTATAATTTTTTTATAGGTAATTCTACAAGATTTATTTATTATAAAACAAGTTTTAAAATTTATGAAACTTTAGCCAAATTTAAAATAAATGATATTAAACATGAAGCTATTTGAACACAGTGTGATTAGTCTTGCGCGGCAAATTGTGAGGTCAAAATTGAAAAAATGACCAAGAAAATGACTTTATATTGTACAAATATGTACAAACTAGGACTTATACCTAAATTCTCAGCTCAATTTTAATCAGAAATTATTTTAAGAACTTTTTTCTAAAAAAATTAATAAAATTTTAAAAATTTTGATTTAAAATTATTTTTAAATAATTTCTAATTAAAATTGAGCTGAGAATTTAGGTATAAGTCTTTGTTTGTACATATTTGTACAATATAAATCCATTTTCTTGGTCATTTTTTCAATTTTGACCTCACAATTTGCCGCGCAAGACTAATCACACTGTGTTCAAATAGCTTCATGTTTAATATCATTTATTTTAAATTTGGCTAAAGTTTCATAAATTTTAAAACTTGTTTTATAATAAATAAATCTTGTAGAATTACATATAAAAAAATTATACTTATACATTGAGTAGTTCAAAAATGACATGAAAGATCAAACTATGTTTTGTAGTGCCTTCTTTGCACATTTTTAAGACTCCTTAGACCCCTTAAATGAATGTTAAATTAAACCTTTACCTCCTCGTCTTTGAAAAGATCACTATTTATAATTAGCTTACTCATTAGATCATCTTTGTTGGTTACAATAGTAAATTTGATTATGATCTTTGGTGCCAGTTTTTTAGGCACAAAATATTTTCATTTCACAAATTTCGATTCGGAAATAAAACCCCTAATTATCTCTAAGTCCTTGTCATTAATAACATTGAGTTTTAAACCAGTATTCAGTTTTACGATTTTGGTAATTTTAACCAAATGTTCATTTTTGTTGCAATAGTCTAGTAGTTCTCTACGAAATTCACTAAGAAAGTCAGTATTATCTCCTTCCTCCTTAAGGATAATAAAGTCAGTACCTGTATTTTCTTGACCAGCGCCAGAGGCAGGAACCCCAAAAGAACCTCCAGGTAATGATTCCAGTGGAAGGCCTGTTGGGCTCACCTCCAGGGAGGAAACCCTCCCCAGGAGAGAAGCCACCCATTTCGGTTCCGGAACTTCTCCTTGCACTAAGGATGTCAACTTGTTCAGCAGTTCGGTTTCCCTATTCTGGATGTCTTTCACCAAATTTTGCTCCCTGGTTCGACTCAATCTAATCTCTTCAATAAATGTCCTGTATTGGGAAAACACTTTCTCTTCTTGATCCTTGACCTTTGCCAACGTCTGAGTGGTAGTAACATTTAGTTCCCTGATTTTTAAATCAATAGCTGTCTCAAGAGGCTGTGTAATGGATTTTATTTTCTTTTCCAAATCCGACTTAATTTCCTCAATTGCATTTTCTTTGGCCTCAAATTTTTGAATTTGGGATAAGAGTTCCTGTGATTGGAGTATCAATTTAGAATTTTCAAATGTCAGAAGTCTCAATTCTTGCCTCTCCTCTGCTGAGGTATTCAAATCCTGTGTTTTTAAGTCAGCAATAACTGAACTTAACCGAGCATTTTCAGCCAAAAGATTATCAATTTTCTTCTTCATCGTAACCACCCTGTCTAGGACAGGGTCAAGGAACAAACCAGACATTAGATTTTGAAGTCCAAATCCCAATCGCTGGTCTCTCACTTCCGCAAGCCAGTCAACTAATCCATTAATTCTGTCTCTAACATCCAATAGATCCTGGTCCTCTGAAAGAGTGACCACCCAAGAATCCAAAATCTCACATGATTTGGGCACATCACTTTTGTTAAATTTCTTGTAATCGTTTGAATCGTTAATATTCTGCAGTGCTGATTTAGTCTCATCTTTTTTAGACATTTTCTAAAATCACAGCAATTCTCAACGAAGAAGAGAAGAAACCTAAGTCACTCCTACACTTCAAACAACCAAGTCCAAGTCTCAGGTCACTAAGTCTCTAATTAGTTTATTTCAAGCTCAATCAGAGACAGAGCGTATACCAATAGTAATATACTATAATTAAGACCCTAAAGTACCAATGCGCATTCAAAAATTCCATTCGATTCCTACTGCGCAGCATAGGATGACATTGGGATTGGCGATTACATAGCATAGCCCAGAACTGGGAACGCAAGGCAAGAATTGCCCTGTGCGTTATGACCTAAGGCCCCCAGTCCGGGAGTGGCACTCGAATGTGCCATTGGCGATTGCAATTATCCTTGCAGCGGGATTGGCGATTGCAATTATCCGCTATGAACGTGGAATTTCTAGTAAGCGTGAGTCATCATCTCGCGTTGATTACGTCCCTGGCCCTTGTCCACACTGCCCGTCGCTATTACCGATTGAATGTCTTAGTGAGGACTTCGGATTGGCTGTCGATTTGGCTTTCGGGTCGAGCCGACGTGCCGAAAAGATGCCCGAACTTGGTCATTTAGAGGAAATAAAAGTCGTAACAAGATACCCGTCGGTGAACCAGCGGGTGGATCATTATCGAACCTTTCGTCGCGAGAGAGAGAAGTAGATGAATCTCCTCGGTCTTCCGTCTGCCCGGATGGGGCCGAGAAACCGGTGCCGGTAGTCGGGCATAGTAGGGGGCCCGACGAAAGTGCCACTTTGAACGGATATAAGACCGAACATATGGTGTACCTGTTTCCCGGCCGCGAGTCGGCAAGAGGGAGGTCTCTCGTCCCTCGATTACGCGGAGGCTAGGTTTGAAGAGACGCGCCCGTTCTGGCGCGCCGCACTTTCGGTGTCGGCCCCCGACGTTGTACGATAAGTCTCCGGATGAAGGGGTTTTTGAACGCGCTGCGATGCCTCGAGAGGGTGTGTTGAGTTGCCGTGCACGTGGCTGACTCCGCTTCCCGCTCGGCGTCCTATTCCCTGGAAGGGAGGTGGCCGTCGATGTCCTTCTCGCTGTCAATGGAGTGCCCGGCCAAATGCCGGATGGCACATGCCATGGAGTCTTGGAGGTTCGTTGGTGGCTGCTTCCTCTACGGGGAGTTGTTGTTCCTGAACATTTTCTTTGGACGCAATACGATGAACGCCCTGGTGACGGGGCGGTAATCAAAACTCTGACAACTCTAAGCAGTGGATCACTCGGCTCACGGGTCGATGAAGAACGCAGTCAGCTGCGAGACTTGGTGTGCATTGCAGAACACATTGAGCACTAACTTTTTGAACGCGCATTGAGGCCTCGGGTTCCGGGGCCTCGCCTGTCTGAGGGTCGGATAAGACTTACCAAGGAAGGTTCTCCTTCCCATTGACCGCTCCGACTTCACGGTCGCCGGTTTAAAGTCTCACGAGTGTTCTACGTCCTGTCGAAGAAGCGTTGCCACGGTGCATGTCTGTCTGGGCGGAGGGAACGGATCTTTCTCTCCCCGTGGGATGGATCTGCGTGCAATGCAAAGAGCGACGATTGACGAGACGCTCGCCAGTTTAACGGAGTTTGAAAGATGCCTCGAAGAGGGTGTGCGTTGAGTTGCTGTGTGCGTGGCAACTCCGCTGCTCACGAGGTGCCTCGAAGAGGGTGTGCGTTGAGTTGCCGTGTGCGTGGCGACTCCGCTTCTCGCTCGGTGCCGCCTGGTTGTGATTCGGAGACTTTCGGTGAGGGTGTTCAAGAGTTACCGTGCGCGTGGTCACTCCGCCTACCTTTTTTCTTCGCTTCCGACTCCGCGTGGAAGTGGGTCCGCGTTACTGAATTATTTCTGCCTCGTGCAGTATATCCTATGTCGACCTCAGATCAGACGAGATAACCCGCTGAATTTAAGCCTATAAATAAGCGGAGGAAAAGAAACCAACAGGTATTCAATTAGTAACGGCGAGTGAACAGGGAGAAGCCCAGCGCCGAATCCCCCGCTCACAAGGGCGTGGGGAAATGTGGCGTTTAGGAGTGAGCGTGCCGGAGACGGACTCTGCAGCAAGTCCCCTTGACCGGGGCTGTTGCCCAAAACTTCGAATATACATTCATGAAGTATTTATATTGTTAATAAACGTCTGGTTTAGCGATCAACTTTCTCTAGACAGACTTAAAACGTTGTAATGCTATTTCTCTACAGTTACCAAGGTCTGAAGTTATGGCAGAAAAGGGTAGTCGCACTACATACAGGGTGTTTCATAATTGACCGGAATAGGAATTGATGCAATTCCGAAATATTGAGCCGGCCCCTCCGAAAAATAGTAAAAAGCCAATTGATCACGGGTTTTGGTCGTGGTTGCATACTTGAACTAGGGCAGCACGAGAATGTGTTGACGAAGGGATGCATTTGTTTTGAGTTCGGTTTGGTTGAATCGACATATTGCCTAGTAATTTTACAATTTGCAGATTCTGTTACATCACAGTTCCTAAAACAGCTAAAAATGATTAATAACTACGAAAATGGAATTTTTGTGTTTGGATTTCGATTTAAATAATTTGGTGTGTTTCAAATTCGAGCTGGATGTTTGAAAATTGGAAGGAGCTAAACGTTTTGCGATAGAAGTGTACAGTTTGTCGAAATGTGCATGTGTTGGGACCAATTAGTTCCATAGTAGGGTAGAGACTGAACCTACCAATCGCACCATCTACCAACACGGAGACAATTTAGGGTGTCATGTGGGGATCGATGGCCGAGGGGTTTGGATCGCAGGCCATATCGCTAGCAGTCCGCGCGCTGTAAAGGGTACTACCCAATTTTTTTTTCAAAATTAAATTAAAGGGTGATATAAAGTTTAGCTTTCACATTTAGAACAAAAGAGGCAATTTTACCCATCTACTTTACTTATTGCAAATGATATATAAAAGTACTAGCTTTATAAACCCGGCGTTGCACGGGTGTACCCTTAATAACGGATACTTTTTTTATGTAAACAATTATTTTATACCAATTGATCCCTTCCCCACTGGCCAGTACTCCATCGGTAAATTATAATCGCTATTCAAGTGACACCTACGACATAAAAAGAATATTTTAATAAAATTTGGTAGCTGTACCTTCAGTAATTTTGGCTAGGCGTTGAGTGAGTCAATCAGTGAGTTAGGACTTTGCCTTTTATGTATATAAATTGAATTTAAGAAAGAAAATCCATAAAAATTGCTTATTTATAACACTTAAAATTGAACTAAAAGCTGTGCTAAATGATTTTTGTCTAAGATATATAAATAAATCTTGTGTGGAAAATGGGCTCTAAGTAACAATTTTTTGTAAAAAAACGACTTTTCCACATTTTTTATCGAAAAAATAAGAACAAATGTCAAAAAAATATTTCTATTTCCACTTTTTGTCAAATACTAATTATACTTCTGATTGAAAATCAAAATGTCGTGCTTGTAAAATAAATAAACTACAGCTTGGCAACTTGGCTCAATATGACATGAACATTTGGCTTCAACAAAACAGAACCATGACGTCAGTGTAGCGAACAGTCACCAGATTCACCTGATTGGCTGATGAGAAAAGTGTCGCGAGGAGTCGGGGAATATTTAAATCGCCTTTCTGCTGAAAGCGTGTGCTTTTCATTAATCTCCAGCTTGCTGTGAAGATATGGTTTATTCTTTAGAGGAGAGGATTTTTTTGGTGTTGGAATTTCACCGCCTAGAACACAATGTTAATGCAACAAAACGGAGTTTCAAAAAGAAGTTTAATGTTACCAAAGGACCAAAATTCGACACAATAAGGATGCTGTTTGAAAAATTTCAACGAACTGGGAACGTGAATGATGAGAGAGCTGGATTTGTCGGGAGAAGATTTTCGCAAACAACCACTGCTAATGCTCAGCTGGTGGAAACAGTAATACGAAAGCAGCCTTGTATATCCGTCCGCCGTGTTGCAACTACGGTTCAAATCAAGCCAACGTCGACGTATCGTCTCATGCGGCAGGGCTTGCACATGTTTCCATACAGAATTCAAACTCGGCAACCTCTCACCGCTGCTTCAATTAATTCACGGGAGACATTCGCTAACGATATGGTGCAAAT
The DNA here is from genome assembly GCA_023701765.1 of Hylyphantes graminicola. Taxonomy (NCBI): domain Eukaryota; kingdom Metazoa; phylum Arthropoda; class Arachnida; order Araneae; family Linyphiidae; genus Hylyphantes; species Hylyphantes graminicola. Next base: position 48,487,206 of record CM043122.1, read on the forward strand.
GATTGATGTTGGTGATATAAATGTAGACAACATTTGGTTTTCGGATGAAGCCTACTTTCAGCTGGATGGCTACGTTAATAAACAGAACTGGCGCATATGGGGAACAGAAAACCCCCATGTTGCAGTTCCATCATCTCTGCATCCACCAAAAGTAATGGTTTGGGCCGCCATTTCGTCCAAAGGACTCATTGGCCCCTTTTTCAGAACCGGAACTATTACTGCCCTCCGCTACCTAGAGATTCTTCGTGAATTTGTGGCGATTCAAAATGCCTTAGATGACGCTGAAAGCACTTCGTGGTTCATGCAAGACGGTGCCCGACCCCATCGCACGGCCGACGTGTTTAATTTCTTGAGCGAACATTTCAATAACCGTGTGATTGCATTGGACTATCCCACACATACAGGAAGTGGTATGGATTGGCCTCCTCTTTCACCAGACTTGACCCCCTGTGATTTCTTTCTGTGGGGATATTTAAAAGATCAAGTGTACCGTCGCAATCCCGAAACAATTGAGGAACTAAAGCAATACATCTCTGCTGCATGTGACGCCATCCCACCAGAAATTTTCAAACAGGCGGCCGGTAATTTTGCTCTAAGACTGCGTCACGTTATTGCTGCTAATGGCGGATATGTAGAAAATATCGTAGTATGAGTAAACACATAATTTCACCCACCCTATATTTTCGTTTGTTTTCAACTTTATTTGCAAACACATGAACAAATTTTTGAAGGGTCGATTCTTTTTTAGGATCGACCCATAAAAAACAATAGCAGAACCACTACACATACATGCACCGTTAAGCCATACAAACCCTCCTTCTTTGTGCTGTTTACTATTTTTTTCCTTTTATTAATATAAATAAGCAGGTGCCCGGATGTTGTAATGGTTTGGATCGCAGACAATTACGCTAGCAGTCTGCGCGCTGTAACGGGTGCGATTCCCGCCTTCGCCCTGGGTGTACTTCCTTTCTCTGTCAGTAATAAGTCCTTCTGTGGTTGTCTTACTTGACGAAATCTTATAAGCGGGTGCCTCTGGAGCTGCTGGGTCCGGGTTCGAATCCCGTTCAGGCATGGATGTTTGTGTTTGTCGAGTATATGCGGAGTACGTGCTCGTAAAATCTGTTGGGTCCGAAAGTCCTGTGGGCGGTCATTGCGCAGTTCACCATGGGTACAGGTCAATGGAGAAAATTTCCCTACCCTTCAGGGACATGTCTAAATTGCGGAGGTGGCGACAGATGGCAACATCTGTCATAAGTGTTTGTGTGTGTCTTGTGCTGTCCTACTTGACGATGGTTTATAAGCGGGTCCTTGCGACCAAGCACACAAGCCTGAAAATATATGTCCACCAACCAACCAACCAATAAGCGGGTCTCTGATCATGCACACAAGCCGGAATATATATGTACATACCTACCCAGCATAAATATGAAAAATACAATAATTGTTATGTTTAAACTGATGGTCAACATCAAGTTTTTTTTAACAATAATGCAACAACCTATCAAAATGAACAGCATCCTAATTTTTTTTTTTTTGAAAACTAGTTGAACCTGTAATTTTTATCAGATGTAAATTCAAACAAACCAAACTAAAAGTACTACATTCTTGTGTAGCTCCAGTGCAAGATTTCATGCACGACCGAAAGGGCGGCCAATTAGTTAGCCGTTTTTCATTGGCGGGGGCCGGGTAAATATTTAGGAATTGCGTCCTATACTATTCCGGTCAATTATGGAACACCCTGTATCTACCAGTTGCATCCCTTGAGTGAGTTCTTAAAAAATGCTCCTCACACTTAATGCCCTCATCTTTACGATTATCTGTTGGTAAATAATCCCCAACAGACTCAATTTCCCAGAACCTCTTTAGAATTGATCCCAAATCCTCTGCAGCACCAGTTAACCCACAAAATTTAGAGCTTGATTGGCATTCATTTATCTCCTCAAAAGAACCTCCAATAACGTACCCAAAAACTGTGTTTTGAGCAGAAAGATTAGAACTGTTCAGCTTAAATTTGCCTGATCTCAAAAACTCAAAAAAGCACTCGGCTCCCAGTAGCAAGTCTATTTTATCGGGGGCATGAAAGCTGGGAACTGCTAATTTTACATTTTCAGGTAAATTCAGAAATGGCAGCTTCAACCTTTTAGGTGGTGTGAAATCCGTAATTTTTTTGATAACCAAACATAATTATGTCTTAGAAAAACTACCCTCTAAATTTGAAATGGCAGCAACCACACTCGTTTTGACACTAATCGCACCTCCCCACAGACACGAAATAAGAACATTGGTTCCCATTCGCCAAACTCCTAAAGCCTCACAACATTCAACAGTCATGAAATTTGCTTGTGAACCACCATCAAGCAGAATCCTGCAAGGTTGAACTTTACCAAAATTGTCCTTAGCATAAACCTCAGCTATAGACAAGATAGTCCAGTAAAATAAAACATTTTGGTGTACAAAAGGTCAAGTAGTTCTGATTTTCTGATAGGTTATATGTAATTGAGGTCTAGTTAAGAATCCAAGTTTGTGACCTTGGGGCGCAGCGAGCGGTGGCGCCCCAAGCTCAAACGTCAGTCATTTTTTAGTTTTTGCAGATTTTCGCCTTAAAGGCTTGGTTTTATAACAAAGTGATGAATACGCGTTTGAAGTTACTGCTAGGTGTGGATCTGAATGAAAACAACTGAATTTAAATAGTTAAAAAAAAATTAAAATTTCAAAGATTCAAAACAAAGAACAACAGATTAATAAAAATTAAAAAAAAAACATTAGCTTCGCCAACAAATCTTCCAGTCATAGGATAAGTCTCAGTATATCGCAGTATGGTGGCTGCTCTAATACGTACAACACCCAGACCAGTACTAAAGTCGTTTACACAGACGATTTGGCACCCGCGCATCGCACCCAGAGGGGTTGGATCTAGAGCGAGGGACGCACAAGATAGGCGTCCCGGAGAATACTCCGGACCGGATAGGCCTCGTCGCCAGGGTAGCCTGCCACAGTCTGGACAGATGTACACCCCGGCTAAAGTTGCCCACCGACGCGCGAGGTACGAACGGTATCGTTGCATTGACTAGACGATATTCTGACTTAGAGGCGTTCATTCATAATCCCACGGATGGTAGCTTCGCACCACTGGTCTTTCGACCAAGCACATGAACCAAGTGTCCGAACCTGCGGTTCCTCTCGTACTGAGCAGGATTACTATCGCAACGACGAGTCATCAGTAGGTTAAAACTAACCTGTCTCGCGACGGTCTAAACCCAGCTCACGTTCCCTATAAGTAGGTGAACAATCCAACGCTCGGCGAATTCTGCTTCGCAATGATAGGAAGAGCCGATATCAAAGGATCAAAAAGCAACGTCGCTATGAACGCTTGGCTGCCATGAGTCAGTTATCCCTGTGATAACTTTTCTGACACCTCTTGCATAAAACTCGTAAAGTCAAAAGGATCGATAGGCCCTGCTTTCGCAGTCCCTATTCATACTGAAAATCAAGATCAAGCTAGCTTTAGCCCTTTTGCTCTACGCGAGGTTTCTGTCATCGCTGAGCTTGCCTTGGGACATCTGCGTTACCTTTTGACAGATGTACCGCCCCAACCGAACAACCCACCTGAAAATGTCCCCGGAGCGGATCGCGCGCTACAAGGAGGCAGCTCACTTGGGGCTAGAAGCGTGATCCTTTCGGGTCGCTTTCCGCTTAACCGAGTAAGCAAAGAAACGATGAAAGTAGTGGTATTTCACTGACGGTGCAAGCACCTCCCACATATACTACACCTCTCATGTCTCTTCACATAATCAGACTAGTGTCAAGCTTAACAGGGTCCTCTTTCCCCGCTGATTTTTCCCAAGCCCGTTTCCTTGGCTGGCTGTGGTTTCGCTAGATAGGGACAGGGCAGCCGAGCGCCCGGCCACCACGGGGGTTAGGGCCGCCAAGGCCGTGGGGCGCCGGAAAGACCATCCACCACCAGCGAAGCCACAGCCAAGGGGAGGGCAAGAAAGGACCAGCGGGGTCGAAGACCCCGAACTTTAATAAAATCTCAAGAAAAAGTAATGCAGAGAACAAAATACAGAAACAAGTAACAAAAAGAACATACTTCTTCGGGCTAAAGCCCCTAGATCTAAGGGCAGATCCCAACTGTAATTAGAAGAAACAAAATCAAACAAGATAAAATAAGCAGGTAAAAACCTACTGGCAACAAGGGCAAAGCCCGCCAAGCTGAAGGAAAGTTTACATATCCATAAATAGGGGGAACAACAAAGGCACAAGAGTAAAACAATGAACTGTGATATATACATATGTACAGGCATGAAAGATGATGTACAGAAGATACAAAATTCTAAACATTACAAACAGTTTATCGGGGACCAGGAGAAAATAAATTAGAAAAATAAAGAGTTATAATTTCCCCTAAAAGAGATAAACTTGAGAACACCCTATCTGCGGGGAAACAATCAAAATCAGTAGTCGACATAAAAGGAAATCGAGAAATTAAGTCAGGCCGAGGCAAAAATTAGGTTGAAAACTATGTATGACAGGGTTGGGCGGCGTTAAACACTACTAAAAATAAAAGAATATTTCTTGTTAAGCTGATTGTAAATAGTTTTAACTTTTGAAATAAGGGATTTACTATTATCAATTCTTTTGTAATAGGAAAGGGGAGACTCCGCCGTCCACATCTTGATGTAGGGCTTAGAAAACGAACACCTTGTCATTAGATAGTGATCTGGGGATCCAACCACCCCACACTCACAGTTAGGCGATGCTCTTTTGCCCAAGCCATGAATGAACGATGGAAAACTCCCCTTTCCCGTAATGAAATAAATTAGGACTTGATTTTTAAGTAAAAGATTTGAAGTAACAGGTTTTATAATACTGTAAACAAAGCGACCTTTGTCAGCACCGTCCCACTCTATCTGCCAGGAATCTTTAATTTCATTTTTAAAAGCCTTTTTAACAAAGGAAAGGGGAATTTTAGCATTATCATATTTATTACCAATTCCGACAGCTGCCCCCGCAACGGAGTCGGCGGCCTCGTTCTCCAAAGAATACCACGTGGGCCTTAATCCAGGAGATGTTAATGGTTTTATCGGCCAGGTTAGAGCATTAGTTTCTAATTTCTTTTATAATGGGAGACTTTGGATAGAGAGCCCCAAGCGCCATCACCGAGGACATGCTGTCAGAGAAGATATCAAGACTATCGTAATTTGTACCAGAGAACCATTGAATTGTAATAAATATAGCGGTTGCCTCGGCCTGAAAGACGGAATTTTCATCTTTTTAATTTAACCATCTCGACATGTACCATGGATTCACCTTTGAAAATAACAGTGCCTGCTCCCACCCCCTCATCCGTCTTACTGCCATCAGTGAAGGCACAAATATCGGAGATTTTATTGTTATTGTTTTGTTGATTTGGGTGGAGGATCAAGTTATTAGTGCATACTATAGGGTTTATTTGATATTTCAGGGTGGTATGTTCCGTGTCACATGCCGAGATGTATCTATTATCTAAGTAAATGGAGTGATTATTAAATTTGAGATTAAATAATTTAGTTTTGTAAGTCATAGTCAGGTCAATAGGTGGTATTCCAGAGAGAATATACAGCGCCACGTTGGACACATTTTTGTAACATTTAAGGATCTTTACGAGACATTGCCTCCGGATTGACCTGATGCGTCTGATACCATGGCAATTCAAGTGAGGGAACCAGACCTCGCAGGCGTAGGTCAGTCTGGGTTCGATGACAATCAAGTACCATAAACGGATAAGTTGTGACGATGTGCCCCAGTATTTGTTCCCTACCCTGCGAAGTCTGGTATTATAATTAACGATATTATCTTTTAAGTATTCCAAATGAGGCATAAATGTAAATCTGTTGTCAATATAAATACCTAGATATTTTAAATTAGTTCGAAATCTGATGCTGACGCCAGACAGCCTGATAATTGGATATCTTTTCGACAAGTCCCCCCCAAAAATCACGACGATTGTTTTGTCTCTAGAAATGGTAAGTCCAAGACTTGCACTTTTCTCAGCAAATTTATTTACGAGGGGGTTGCCGATCTTTTCCAGGGCGTCCCTTGTCCCGGCCGAAAAAAGCATTGCAAAATCGTCGGCATAGGCCAATACCTCTGCATCCGTGTTCGAAAATTCCTCGAGAAGGTCATCTGCCACCAAATTCCAGAGGGTTGGACCGAGGCAAAAGCCCTGAGGACATCCCTTATCTATGTTAAAAATCAGGCTGTCAGCACCAACTTTACAGAGAATTTTTCTATTGTATAAATAGCTATTAAGGATGTTTCTCAGTGGGATGGGTACCCCTTTTCTAATTAGGTTTAGTTTTATAAGATCCCAGTCCACGCAGTCGAAAGCTCCTGTAAAATCGAATGCAATCAATGCGGTATAAGGGCAATTCTACCATAACTTTTAATTTTATGTCCCTTGGGCATAACTTTTAAAAAAATTAATATTTCTTTACCATTTTTTCTTATTATACTAAAAGACTGGACCTTTTATAATTACAAAACGTAATTTTAAAGCAAAGAAACTCCAAAAAATTTTTAGAACACAAAACAATGCAGAAAAGTCCTTACCATCGTGTGTCCCGAATGTCAAATTTTAAGTTTAGGGCCCAATCTAATACTTTTTTTAGCTAAAAATTACATTCATTTGGATTTTAAATTGAACTAATACTGTAGCTTAACGATTTCCTTCCATCGAATTTTGGCTTTTAACATTTATAATGCGTTTTTCTCGCCTACTAACTTTGTCCCTGGGTTTTGGTACATTCACTGACCTCATTCCAAAAGTGGTGAAGAGAGGCACTGGATTGAGCTACAGTGATTCTTCAACCATGAAAACTGTATTGCAAAAAACTCACTTTTCAGTTAGTAGCCACATATTATTGCTAAAATTCACCAATAAGCCCAAAATTTAAAAAAACTTAGTGAAATTGCCTGCGAGGCTTTATTGCTTTCCTTACAGTCTCCCATGTTTAAGGTTAATTTTTGCTTGATAATTGAAATTTTTTTCTATAAATATGTTTAAGTGGAGTACAAGAAGTAAAAAAAATCCCTTTTTATTAAACTGGAGTTAATTTCAACACAAGAAAGACCGGAAAACAGTGTGAACGTCCTTTCCTTCCGTACCTGACCTTCCGATCCATACCGTCGTTAGGATCTAGGGATGGAAAATCGAAACCAGTTTTAAGACTAACCGGTTTTTTACGATTTCGGTTTCATTGATAAACAGTTAGTTTCGTGAGGCCGGTTTAGACCGGTTTCTTTAGAATCGGTGTTTTTAAAAAACTGCCGTCCCTTATTATAATTTTTTTGTTTTTTACAAATAAGCTTTGCTAAACTTTTTTTCGTAATTCTAGAACCCTTATAAACCTTTTGATAAACATTTAAAGTGATTTTGAAAAAATAAATTTTACAAGCTTTTAATACCTGAAATTAAAAATTATGGTAGAACTGCCCATAAATATAATCTTTGTTTCTGTTTTTAATATGATTTAGTTTGGTTTGGTTTGAATTATCGTCGCGCTAGAGCTACACGAGGGCTATTGGCGACGGGCGTCGTATTTTAGAACCACAGTCAGGTGACGAGCCAACACCTGAATAGGCACCCAACGCAACCGTTAAGGGCGACATCGTACGCAGCGTTAGGACTTTGAAGGATATTTAACGTGCACTCCCTTACACGGGGTATTATTCGTCGGACATTTTTGGCTGCACGGCCCGTTTATAGGTCGGCAGCTAGTTTGGCGATGCCCGGACCCGAACCTGGGACCTTCCGCATGCTAAGCGAGTGCTTAACCAACTGGGCTCCCCAGCCCCTATGATTTAGTAGTGTATTAATGCACATAGGTGTATTTTTGCCCTCTCTAAAACAGAATTGATTATTATTTAAGATATTATGATTTTCAAGATAAAAGTTAAGTCTGTTATTTATAATTTTTTCCAAAACTTTACTAATAGTTTGGAGTAAACAAACAGGGCGATATGACCGCGGGGACCGGGCATCTTTTCCTGGCTTCAAGAAGAAAACCACTTTAGCCACCTTCCATTTTTCAGGGAAGTAACCCTTCCCAAAGAGCACATTAAATAAAGTCAGTAAGAAACCGGGTATATGATTATGCAAAATTCTAATGAATCTTGGTCCAAGACCATCCGGCCCCGGTGCCTTATCTACACTTTGACTTTTAACAGCTGACTCAAGTTCATCTCTAGTAATGTAGTCTATTGTAGCACCGGCCCCGGAAGTCTCCTCCAGAGGCGCTGTCTCAGAGATCGAAAAATGAAAATTAACTAAATTTAACATGTTATCCCTAAAGTTTGTATCGAGACCAGAACCCTCCAGAGCGGTTGAGACCGTGTTTAAGTAAAGACCCTTACCTTTAACAATATTTAAGACATTACCAAATTTATCGTTGTTAATAGTACAATAGTTTTTCCAATTGTTAATCTTAGCGTTATTAATCATAATCGTATAATTAGCTTTTTCTTTATAGTATCTAGTCTTTATATCCAGGTTATTACTATTTCTTTTTATTTTCTTGTACAGGGCCCCAACCAAGCTCCTTTGGGATCTCAGGGAATCCCCCCACCACCTCAAGTTCGTCACACCACCTCTTATTCTTTTACGGAAAGCCTTCTCGCAGAAATCGTCCAATTTAGATTGAAGAAGATCAAGAAAGGAATCGACCTCTCGGACCGAGCCACATGCCTGCAATGGAGCTGGTAAGTTATTTTGTAATTCAACAAGTAAACTATTGACTTTCGATTTGCTGTAGTGTTTGAAGTCGTACCCAACCGAGACATTAGTTACAAGATTAGCATTGATATTAAATCGCACATAGCGGTGATCTGAACAGCTCTCGGTCAGGTCAACTTTCCAATCTGTAACCCGATCCGAGAAGGTATTGGTAACGATCGTTAAATCGGGACAACCGTAGCGGCCCTGGAGGTGGTAGGTGGGATGATCGTAGGGGTTGTTACAGATTCGATAATCCAACACGGCGCTTAAATTCAAGATAATATCCCCCTTTCGTCATTTCTATTATACCCCCAAACACGGCTTTTAGCGTTAAAATCCCCGCAGACGACGGCGTCCCTATTCCAAAGAACATTGGCCCAGACTTCAATATCACCGCCCAGATCAGAACTGGTAGGGGAATATAATGATCCCAACAAGAAGCCACCGGAGATAGTTAAAATATTGATAAATACAGAGTTGTCATACTTAATACATTCAAGAAAAATAATATCAGAATTAATTACACAAATACCAGCGGTAAGGGCATCGGACATCACGATCTTCCAAGCGGGGGGCAGGCCTATGACTTTATCTCTAAGCTGGTATATGTCCTGAAAAAGGACAATATCTATATCGTTTTCAAGTACTAACTTAGAGAGAGCACCGGAAGCAGCCTTACAGTTGTTCATATTAATTTGTACCAGGTTAATGGAATTAATGTTTGTAACGGTGGTATTAGTCATGCTTGCTTCGGGAGATGAGATGTGCCTTATATTCCAAGAACGATTTGCATTGTTTATCGTCCGCCCTGTGCTTATAATCATAATTTTTTTCCCGACAGTTTATGCATTTTAGACTGGTGCTGGTGCAATTTCCTGTTTCATGATTAGCACCGCAACCCGCACATATTATTTTATATTTACATGTGTGAGCCGTATGCCCGAACCACTGGCACTTGAAACAGCGTATGCAAATAAAATACTTTTGAATTCTAATTCTACTAAAATTATGTACAAATTTAGATAATATCAAAAGATTTTTACCTGTTTTATAATCTACATCAATAACAATATTCTGGGTATTAGAAATCTTTTTGCTATTTTTAAAGGTCTTAACAATTTCAACCGGACGTCCCTCGGTTTCCTCCAGGGCCTCAAGATGTGTTTTCATTTCTGAATCTGTGACCGAGTCAGGAACCCCAAACAGGATTAACCTCTCCTTTCTAGCTTTCGAAATCTTAGCTTGTGCCATTCTGCCCAAATTGGGGTCATTTTCAATTATATTCTTGAATTTTCCCAAGTTCGAAGGTTCCTTCATTTTGACTATAAGTCTAAGAGCCCTGGGGATCACGAGGTCCGCCGGATTGGGGATATTATGCTCCGGGGCTCTTGCAATAAGGGCGTATCTATAAGAAAGGGCCGTCGAACTCCCTAATGTGTCTATGACCAGCACCGGCGGCTCATATCTGTTTGTGTGAGTATAGCCAGATGCGGCTGGATTGCATCATCAGGCAAGCTGTTCAGAAATTCATTAATTTTGTTTTGATTTGCTTGGAGGGTATCTGCGATGCGTTGTAATTTATCATCTAAGGTCTCCAGGGTAATACCCGAGTCCTTAGGGTGAGTCTGTAATTCAAGGATTTTTTGTTCTTTTTCAATTAGTTCCTCTTCCAATTTTTTGATTTTATTTTCAGAACGAATGAATTTAGCCTCAGCCTACATGCATTCCAGCAGCACCTTACCAGAAAGTTCAAGTAGATCAGATCAATCCTTTTGCTTCAATTTCTTAGCCTCCTTCCCAATTCGTTTGTTTATAATATTTACAATTTCCTTAATGCTAATCATAAAAGCAGATTCAGTGGAAGTTAATTTATTTAAAGTGTTTTGAGACAGGACACCGGTGCCAGTCCCTAGATTATCCGAGTCATCCTCAATTGTATCCCCAAAAACTGTAGCCGTATCCATTATAATGATATAAAGACACAGAATGTACAGAAATAGACCAAAAACTACAATACATCAGAACTACAATACAAAACAGAGAAACAAAGAATTTAAAATTGATAAATATAGATGTTAAAATCAATAAAAGTCAATATAAAATACGCTGCGTACGATGTCGCCCTTAACGGTTGCGTTGGGTGCCTATTCAGGTGTTGGCTCGTCACCTGACTGTGGTTCTAAAATACGACGCCCGTCGCCAATAGCCCTCGTGTAGCTCTAGTGCGACGATAATTCAAAACCAAACCAAACAAACCAATATAAAATACCACCCCACCAAATACCAAAAAGGATATAGTTCCTGGACTATGTCCAGTACTGCTGAGTGTCCCAGCACCAGTGCGCATGCACGGATAACCAGCGAAGTGTACTGCGCAGCCTCAGTATCAAGACTGCCGAGAATGTTCACTATTCCAGTCCTCTGGTTGAGACAGTCTCAAGAAGGTCAAAGTCCTCTAATCACTTGTGAAGAACAATATTAGAAGTACTATAGTGCGTCTCAAAAGTTTAAACAAAAGACATTTTGAGTCACAAAATTTTACTGAAAAGGTTTATTTGAAATTTTTTTTGGTAGTTAGGATAAGGCAAATATATTTAATTAAAAATAGCATGAATCACGAAGAAAACAGCCAATAATAAATTTTAATTTTATTAATTGTGAAAAGTACCCAAAAAATGTCTCATAAATATAGACAAAATCGATTTAATGTCATTTAATGATCAAATTTCGCTTTTTTTTTGCCTAGAATTGTATTTCTGTTTGATATGGTGAATTAAAAAACACGTTTTACCGTTGAATTTTAACCATTTTGTACCATTCCTGGTCCAATTACATACTAACAGTTAAAAAAGCCGTTTTGGCTTTTTTAAGGGGAAATATTGCTGGCTATTTGCTTTAATACATATCATAATTAGTTGCAAATAACGAATATATGCCTAACACAATTGTTCGATGATCCGACGAAGACACATTAAATTGGGAAAGCTAAGGTGCAATAGATTTTATTTATGGGCAACAGGCAGATAAACAGTTCTCTTCTTGAGAGCGAACATGCTGCCCGCCAAATTTTAATTTCTAATTGAAGTAAATTAAAATTTAAGGTAATGGAATAAAAGAATTAACAGTTCGTTTGAATAGTCCTTTCGAAGTCTTCAGTCGTACAACTCGCACGCTGCCGTCTGCTCCTGGGTACACTTCGTCGACTCTTGCGAGTGGCCAAGTTGCTGGTGGACAATTGCTCTCCTTGAGCAATACTAGGTCTCCAACAGCCACATTCTTTCCCTCCTGCCTCCAACGGGAACGTTGCTGCAAAGTATGAAGATACTCCTTATGCCATCGGCTCCAGAAGGATCTTGTCAAGCTCTGCATAAGACTCCAGCGAGACGAGAGATTGGTTACTCCATCCGTCTGATCTGGAAGGGAAGTGATTACCTCTCCTACAAGGAAATGAGAAGGCGTTAGTACATGTACAGAATCAATGTCCCCTTCAGTGACTGAAGTTAAGGGTCTAGAGTTCAATATCGATTCGATTTGGGCGATCAAGGTTGAAAGCTCGTCGTAAGTGAACAAAGTAGCCCCCATCAGTCTCTTCAGATAAAATTTAGTTGACTTGACTCCACTTTCCCATAATCCTCCAAAATTTGGAGAATACGGCGGTATCATATGGAAGGTTATGCCGTTGTCACTAAGGAAATGAGCTACAGATTCACTGTTAGATAAAGCATTTAGTTCTTGTAAGTCACTAAACTTATTGCGAGCGCCAATAAAGTTAGTCGCGTTATCACAATAAATATTTGCAGGTGCTCCTCGTCGAGAAGCAAATCTTCGCAGGGCAGCAATAAAGGCATCTGTTGTCAAGTCACTAACTACCTCCAAGTGGAGGGCCTTTGTGGCGAAGCAGATAAATAAAGCAATATATGCTTTCGCAGTTTTTAAATGTTTACCTCTACCTTTATTGACTTTGATTATAACAGGTTCAGCGTAATCCACTCCACAATTAAGAAAGGGACGCCCCAGACGGACTCTGTCCTTGGGAAGATCTCCCATTCTTTGAGGTCGGGTGGAGGCCCGGTATCTGAAACACACTAAACATTTGTTTATAAAAGTTCGGATCAGTCTTTTACCACCGATAATCCAGTAGGATTGCTTCAAAATACTAGATAGTAAGGTGGGGCCCGCGTGAAGATGCTTTATGTGGTAATAATTGATAAGAAGCTGAGCGATCTTGTGATCAGGTGGAATTATGATAGGATGCTTTACTAAATAAGGAATATCAGCATTAGTAATCCTACCTCGAACTCGCAGTAAACCTTCATTATCTAAAAATGGAGTTAAAGAAATCAACTTGCTTCGCTTTGGCAAGTCGGCACAGTTCTTTACGCGATCGATCTCTTTGAAATGTTGGTTTTGAACCCACATAAAGATTGAAGTTTTGGCGTTCTCGATTTCAGCAGATTGAAGAGGTTTGCGATTGTAGCTCTTATCGGATTCGCTTCTATTTTTAGCTTTGCAGTTGGAACAAAACCGTTTGCAATAGGCGACAACTCTAACAATTTTTGTGAAAGACGAAAACTTATCAAATAGATCTTGCATGTGTCGTTTTCAGGCACAGAATGAAAGTTGAAAAGGGAATCCTTTCTTTTTTCTTTAAGCACTTCGGCGTCATTAGGATCGTAAGTTGCATTGGGGATCACAGGAAGAACCTCTGAACTGTGAAGAAAGGATGGACCTTTTAACCACAAGTTGCAATCGGGAAGTTTGCTTGGTTGCAACCCTCGTGAAGCCACATCTGCAGGATTTTGCCGAGAAGAGATGTGGTTCCAAGCGTTGTTTGGAATAGTTTCCAAAATATCGGCAGTACGATTGCCTACAAATACCTTCCACCTTCGTGGATGGTCGGACAACCACGCTAAAACAATTTTAGAGTCGGTGTAGGCGAAAATCTGAATGTTAGGATGATCGAAAGCTTTTAAGGTGTACGTACACACTTGAACTTTTTTTTCTTAATATTTCACTTAAAAATCCAATATTTTTATATTTGATATAAATCATAGGTGCATGAGGGTGCGCGCAAAAATATTTAAAAAAATTTAAATGATAATTAATTAATTAGCATTTTATGCATTAATTAGCATGTTTTTTAAACACTCATAACTCAAGAACCAATTAACTTAGACCTATAAAATTACCATGCATTAATCACCAATTCCTTCTGAAGGGCATGAACCTCAAATCAAGTTTGTGGCCCTTTTAGTACTTTAATAATAATTTTTTATATTAAGAAACGTGAAAAAAAATCTAAATTTTTAGAAAAAAGTAACTTTGACATGCAATAAAAAATTTATTTAAAAACCAAATCTTTTTTTTTGGAGGTTCAGGCCCTCCCCCAACTTATTCCATATATAAATAAACAATTCGTTTGACAAAATGTTAATTTTAACTTTAGTTATCACTGTTTGAACAAAGTAACACATGAGTAAAATGAAGTTTTGAGAAAATTGAGTTTAAAGGTTGCAAAAGCTAACTGACTTTCATGATTTAAACATTAGAAAAACCTCTGTAACTTTTTATTATAATGGAGTACCAGTACAAACTTTACATCATTTTAAAGAAGAATTGGAGATTCCAATTTACTTAAAAACAAAAAATGTCAAATTTGGCTAATTTTGGCCTTTCCAAGTGTGTATGTATACCTTAATACTATTCTAAATAGTTTGGCAAGTAAATGCGCACCACAAAGCTCAAGTTTAGGGACAGATATTTGTTTGATCGGACATACCTTAGCTTTAGAGACTAACAGTCCAACACTTACTTTGTCGTGTTGCTTTTACTGACAAAATATTACAGCCGAGTATGCTAGTTCGGAAGCATCGCAAAACCCTACGAGATTTAATTGCAAGGTCATGCTTGCCACGAATCTAGGGATTCGTATCTCTGCAATGCTTCGAAAGCCATCCTGAAATTCCAACCATGATTTAGCCAACTCATTGGAGATTTCAGAATCCCAGTCGCACTTTGACAGCCACAGTCGCTGGAAAAATATCTTAATGAAAATAGTGCAAGGTGTAATTAGTCCTAAAGGGTCGAAAACTTTGGATGCTACCGAAAGAATTTTTCGTTTAGTCAAAGGAGGATTGACAACGAGTGAGCCTTCAAATCGAAAGACATCCTCAGTAGGGTTCCACAAAATTCCTAAGACTTTGTTTTCTTTAAAGCAACAATCAAAGTCTGACGTGTGAAGTTCTGCATTCAGTTCTCCGAGTAACTCCTCAGAGTTGGATTTCCATTTTCTAAGAATGAATCCTCTGGCTCGCAAAATAGTAGAAATTTCTTTACATACCGTGACAGAGTCTTTGACTGTACTTGCACCGGCTAAAATGTCATCAATATAGAACCGCTCCTCTATCATCTTGGCCGCAGTGGGAAAGTCGTCATAAGAGTCCAGAGCGATCTGCTTCAAACACCTAGTGGCAAGAAAGGCAGAAGATGATAAGCCATAGGTCACAGTAGTAAGTTTGTATTCTTGCACTGCGCTGTTAGAATCAAAACGCCAAAGAATACGCTGAAAGTCTTGGTCTTGTTCATGAACCAACACTTGACGGTACATTTCCTCAACATCGGCAGTAAACGCTACTTCGTGCATTCGAAAACGTAACAAAGTTAGAAATAAATCAGGCTGTTGCTTCGCACCAATTCCTATCATTGAATTTAAGGAAACAGAGTTGGTTGTTTGGCAACTTCCATCAAAAACTACACCCCGCGAAGGTGTTACCACTTTGTCGTAGTGCGGTGGCTTGCGTGTGTTGTTGATCCCGAGAGCTGAGCCGGCGGGAGCTTCGGCTCCTGGCAGGGTTACCCAAGCCGGACAGGTCGGAGGGGAGACACCAGACCAAGAAGAACACCCTGGTCCTCCAGGTTGGGGGTTGTGCGATGGGCTAAACACCCATCCGCTTAAAAAAAAAAACAGTTTACAGAAACCGAAGTCAAAGAAGACCGTCTTTCTCAGATTGATGGTATAGATTATCAAGACCCTATTGTGTCCCCACCAGTTGATATGAGCCCTGGTTGTGAAAGCCGATTGGAAGCAACCAGGAGGATGAAAGTGACTGGTAAAATTTTCTCGGCAAAACATAAAGTAAATATTGGTTGTTGGAATGTAAGAACGCTTTACGAAACAGGTAAAGCATCCCAGGTAAAAACCGAAATGGAAAGATATAAAATCGACATTCTGGGACTAAGTGAAACCAGATGGAACAGTAGTGGAGAGATAAAAATGACAGGTGGAACATCAATTATCTTCTCGGGCAACGAAAATGAGGACGATGTTCATTGTAAAGGTGTGGCCTTCATGCTTTCAAAAACAGCAAGGAAAGCACTCATGGAATGGGACCCGGTATCAGAAAGAATAATACGGGCAAGATTTAAAGGAAAACAAAAGAATATATCAATTATCAATGTATATTCCCCTACCAATGATGCTACAGATGAGGTGAAAGAGAATTTTTATAGTACATTACAGGTGACTAAAGACCATGTAAACAAGAAAGACATAACGCTAATTATTGGAGATATGAATGCCAAGGTAGGGTCAGAAAACCTTGGTATTGAAAGAGTAATGGGTAGACACGGACTTGGAAGGATTAATGAAAATGGTGAACTTTTTATTGAGTTTTGTCTTACCAACGACCTATGTATTGGAGGAACTTTATTTAGCCACAGGGACATACACAAGGCTACATGGATCTCTCCAGATAAGAAAACAAGAAATCAAATTGATCACATAACTATTGATAAGAAATGGAGAAGCTCTCTCTTGGATGTCAGAACAATGAGAGGAGCTGATGTGAATTCTGATCACCTATTGGTGGTTGGAAAAGTCAGAATCAAACTCGCTAATATAAAGACAAATAAATATAGAACAAAATTTAATGTTGAGAAACTAAAAATCAAATCAGTGAAACAAGACTTTAAAATAGCTCTAGAAAATCGCTTTCAAGCGCTAAATAACATCACCGATATGGAAATAAATAATGAGTGGAATGTAATCAAAGAGATATATACAGAAACTTCTGAGGAGATACTGGGAAGGAAGAAGTTCGAGGATAAGGAATGGATTTCAGAAACGACTAAAGAGCGAGTACAGGAAAGACGTGTTATAAGATCAAAATTGCTTGGAAAAAGATCCCACGAAGTTGAACCACAAGCTCTTGAAGAATACAAAAGGAAAAATAAAGAGTGCAAGAAGAATGCTCGCAAAGACAAAAGAAAATACTACAATGACCTTGCCTCTGCAGCGGAAGAAGCAGTTTTTAACAATGATATAAAACAGCTGTATGATATTACACACAAAATCAGTGGGCGTAGACGAACGAAAGAGGTACCTATCAAAAATAAGCAAGGACAGAAACTGACAGCAAGTGAAGAACAAGTAAAGAGATGGGTGGAACACTTTAAAGAAACCTTAAACAGACCTAACCCTATTGTTTTGGAGGAGATCCCAGATGATGCACCCGTTCAATTAAACATTGATACAGGCCGAATTAAACTCTATGAAGTGCAGAGAGCAATAAAATTGCTCAAGTGCGGGAAAGCTGCTGGCAGCGATAACGTTCCCGGAGAACTTTTCAAAGAAAGCTCCAAAACTGCACTCGAGAAGCTAACTGACCTGTTTAATAAAATCTTTGAGGAGGGTGTGATACCAGATGACTGGAACGAGGGTTTGCATATAAAGTTGCCAAAAAAGGGTGACTTAACATCATGTGATAACTGGAGAGGTATAACGCTATTGAACGTTTCGAGTAAAATATTCACAAGAATACTACTTGAACGAATGAAAAAAGCAATTGATGAAAGGCTTCGACCAGAACAAGCCGGTTTCCGTGCGAATCGGGCTTGTGTCGACCACATTGCAACCCTAAGGATTATAATCGAGCAATCCATTGAATGGCAATCGACTGTTTATTTGAATTTTATAGATTTCGAAAAGGCATTTGACAGTATACATAGAGATACACTTTGGAAGCTGCTAAAATATTACGGAATACCAGAGTGTTTTGTGAAAATCATTAAAAACATATACAAGAACTACTATATCAGAGTAGTTCATAATGGAATACAATCAGAATCCTTTGAGGTAAACTCGGGAGTCAGACAGGGATGTATCCTTTCTCCAACAATTTTTCTGATTACTGTGGACTGGATTATGCAGAAAGTGACAGAAAACAAGAGGGGTATTAGATGGACACTTACTGATTTTCTTTGTGACCTTGATTTTGCTGACGACCTATGCCTGCTAACTAATACCCTTAAAGATATGCAGGAAAATACAGGTAGACTGAATACTGAAGCAAAGAAAATAGGGCTTAATATCAATCAAAAGAAAACAAAAATTTTAAAAATCAACCCTAAACAAGCAAATGACATCCTCCTTGAGAATCAAAAACTAGAAGTGACCAGCTTTACATATCTTGGTAGCACCATCAACAATAAAGGTGGAACGGACGAGGATATCACTATCAGACTAAATAAGGCACGAGGTAGCTTTGCAATGTTAATCAAGTTTTTTAAAAACAGGGCCATCTCTATCGCAACTAAGATCAGAGTTTTTAACACTAATGTGAAGTCTGTCCTTCTCTATGGATCTGAAACATGGCACTGCAATAAAACTAACGTGAGAAAGCTTCAGGTTTTCATTAACAAGTGCCTTAGAAGGATTCTTGGCATTAAGTGGTACCATAAAATTAATAACGAAGAAGTTCTAAGGAGAGCAAATCAGATACCAATTGAATTTGAAATTAAGAAACGAAAGTGGCAGTGGATTGGTCACGTATTGCGAAGAAATGAAAAATTCAAGATAAGACAGGCGTTTGACTGGAATCCCCAGGGGCACCGAAAGAGGGGAAGACCAAGAAACACTTGGAGACGGACGATCGAGAAAGAACTGAAGGACGTGGGGACAACATGGCGGGAGGCGAAACATCTGGCCACCAACAGAGTGAGATGGAGGAAATTGACGGAGGCCCTATGCTCCAGTGATGGAGTGACAGAGGGCTAAGTAAGTAAAAGTAATCAAAAACTACTCTTATAGCACTGGTTGTGCTGGAAGGTTTGAAAACACAGTGATGGGGAAGAAAATATTTATCTTTATTTAAAATGCCGGAAGAGGGATCAGCTAGTTTTAAATGGTTAAGGGTTTCATACTCTTTCAGGAATCCTTTATATTGCGATTCAAGATCGGGGCTCAAAGAAAATTTTCTTTCCATACTTTTAAGACGGGATAATGCAGCGGCGTAGGAATTTCCCAGAGTTAAATCGGTACGATAAAATGGTAGGCGTACTACAAATCTTCCCATTTCGTTAATAGAGTAATTGTCCTTGAAATGGTTTTCGCAGAACTCTTCTTCGGAATTTAGACTATGACTTGGGTCAGCTGGGATATTTTCAAGTTCCCAAAATCGCCTGAGTTCATGATCAGTATCATAGCTCGAGATGCGATAACTGAAAGACGATGGATTTAAGTTTTCGGATAACAGAATCTTTCCGGAAATTGTCCACCCAAATTTTGAATTTTGAGCAATAAGAGAAGTTTCATCATTGGTAATTTGACCCGCTTGCAAGATTGATAGGAAATAATCGGCTCCAATTATTATATCAACTGGTTGAGGAGTCATAAAATTTGGATCCGCTAGCGGCAGCTCCAAAAAGGGTCGCAAGTTTTGGTCACTTAAAGAATCAGGGGGTAGATTAGACGTTAACTTGCTTAACACATAGGCTTCGATTGCAATTTCTTCTGGGCGATAGCGTGACACGACCAGCATGGAAACTGAACCTTTAGTAACCCCAACTTTAGCATCGGCTAGACCGACTACAGAGATCCTGCATTTGCTCATCCTTAAACCTACCCTGCGAACGCACGTTTCGGAGATGAACGTTCTTTCCGATGCCGAATCAAGCAAACCCCTTGCAGTTTGCTTATTCTGTGAAGCATCAATGACCAATACTACTGCTGTAGGCAACAGACCTGGACCCTGTTCTCCTGAATGAAGGGACAGAGTAGTGCTGCTTGAAGAGCTATTTGGAACAATAGTGGGCGATTCAGGATTCTCTGTGGGGGTACACAAATTATGAGTTAGAGTGGTTTGGTGCAAAAGTGTATTGTGCCGCTCCTTACAAATTTGGCACACAAACGTGGATGAACAATTTCTAAGTAAATGCTTTTCAGATAGGCAATTTACACAGAGACCTTTGCGGGTAACGAAGTTTTTACGGGTGGCTAAATCAGAGTCTTTGAATTTAGTACACCGAAACAAATAATTATTTCCTTTGCAGTACAAACATTTAAGATTTGGTGAATCTCGACCTCGCGTTTTATTGACAGTTTTGTCTTCCCGGATTTTAGGATTTGAGATTTCTAAAGCATAGCTGCGGTTGTTTAGAAATTCAATAAATAATTCGATGGTTGGAAAATCCTCGTCAGCCACTTTTTCGGCCCAAACTTGACGGGTTTCTTGATCAACCTTTTCTAAAAGTAAATGAATAAGCCAGGGATCGCGGGGGGCCGCGTTTTCATGCAAAGTTTTTAAACCTCTAATAACAACGTCCGTAGTATCCGCTAGCTTGCGTAGCACGCTGTCGGTAGCGTTGGTTATTTTTGGTTGCGACAGAAATGTTGTGATCAGAGAGGTCACAATTTTCTTATTCTTGCCGTATCTTTGGACAATTTTATTCCATGCTTCGTCGTAGCCAGATTCAGCCATTGGCATATGCCGAATCAGGGTAGCTGGAGTGTCAGCCAACAAACTTTTAAGGTATTGGAATTTTTCAATTTTTGATAAATTAGCGTTATCGTGAACGACGGCAGAGAATAAATCCTTAAAGGATGGCCACTCCAAGAAATCTCCCGTGAAGAAAGGAATATTAAGTCGTGGCATTTTGACTTCCGAAATAGAGTGTTGACTGATATTGACCATTTGAGATTCAGTCTGAGCAAGACGATACGAAATATCAGCAACATTATCGGATGATCGAGGTTGATAACTACTTTTAATTAGCTTGCGCAAAGCGGTCTTTAATTGGTAATATTTAGCTTCAAACTCTTCTAATTCTGAAGATTCGTCAGAAAGTTGAGAGTCGTAGTTATTAAAGTTCTTGAACACTTCGTCTAACCGTTCGAGACGAATGGTTAATTCCTCGTAGTCCTCTTCGGTAACTATACCGCCTAGTTTCTCTACGTATGTAGCTATACGCTAGGGTGGAGCGAAAAAGACTTATTTTTGAAAATCAAAAACGGCTAGTGCGGAAAAGTTGCCTTATGGCAAGACTATTAATGGGGTAAAATCTTAACTAAATAAAAAAATATCTTCAGCTGCCCAAATGACCTTGAAATTTAGCCATTTTCTAAAAAATCGGCTAAAATTTGTCCGAAATCCCTGTAGCTTCAAAATTATAACGGGTAAAAATTATTTAATGAATAAAAATAGTAGTTTGACACTTCAACTTGCATTTGACACCAAAAAACCGTTAAAAAATTCATAATTACTGTATCTAATGACCCGCGAAACGACCCCTACTTTACCCCACAGTATCAACATGAAATGTGGTAAAACGGTGCATCTGACCCGAAAAATATTTTTTGGGTTCTTGTTAAACAGAAAGAAACCTCCCAAATAGTTAATAAATGTTTTTAGGCTTAAAAAAGATGTCTGTGTCATTTCGGTAAATTTCCGGCAGGCCCGTCGCGTGGGCAGGGGACTACAGCAGTCACCCCATTTGTAGCTTCTTTACAGTACTATTTGTGGTTTTCTAACCAAGATATGAAACTTTTAAGAAACTTTTCTTCAAAAGAGTAGAAGTTTTGAATTCTACCCAGCAAACAATACTTCACTCGCCCATTATTGGGCCAATACTGAAATGCCGGCATCTCCAGTGTTGGCCCAACGCACGGTTGCCATAATGGCGTCGTCACAAACCTGTCCGCCCTTGCCAGTACCGGCCCAATGTTACGGGCCAGTACCATGCCAATACTTGCCATCCGGGATTCATGGAAATTTCGACGCTGGGCCAGCATTCCGCCAATACAGTTAAAATAGTATTTGGCTAGGCAGTACTAGCCCAGCATTCTGCCAGTAGTTTTTATTTGGAAATTCGGCTGAACTGTGTTAGCCCAGTACTCAGCCATTAAATCATATTGATTCGCAGTACTAGCCCAATATTATGCCAGTGATGTTTATACTTTATTCACGGCATTGGCCCAGTACCGTTTATATTTTATTCACGGCATTGGCCCAGTACCGTTTATATTTTATTCACGGCATTGGCACAGTACCGTTTATATTTTAATTACGGTACCAGCCCAATACCGTTTATATTTTATTCACGGTATTGGCGCAGTACCGTTTATATTTTAATCACGGTATTACCCCAGTACTGATTATAGGGTAGACTAACCAGCGAATGAACACCAGGATATGACCAGGAGAACCACCCATTGTCAGATAGCTTCCTACTACATGGGAGGAAGACAGTGTTGCCAATCCATATAGTGGAATGATTTTCAATCCTTCTCTTTTTAATTTTATTTACCAAATGTTCATTCACTGGTCAGTCTACCCTATTTGAATCGCAGCAATTGTTCTCAATATTTCTGAAACTAAGCCTTTCAATTAAAATAAAAAAGAAATTTCTGCTTTAAAAAATTATGTCTCATAAAAATTATTTTCTCAAATTATGAATTAGCTCTTAAATATATATTCTTAAGTTATGAATTACTAAGTTTTATCACCTTACTAAGAAGGCAATTTGATTTATGAAAACACAAGGAATGAAGATATCTGAAACAAACTGAAGAAAAGGCTCTTTTATTGAAAAAATTATTCCGAATCCTCGGGAAGACGGACAACAGTTTTGCGCCTCTTGGCCCGTCCCCCGTCTCTGTCACAGGCAGACCTTAGCCAGGTTTTGATGGTGGCTTCCATTTCTTCTTGTGTTGCATTGTTGCACTCTTTATTTTGTCTGACAGAAACTAGAAAAAAAAGCATATTTTAAAATACGTTAATGATACTTTTATAAATAGAATTACTAATAAAATAAGGAACACATCTCTCTAAAGAGGGCCTCCTGTTCTAGACAAAAAGCTTCCCTTCGTTATGAATTAATTGAAAAATGCAACAAACAAAAATATGTTCATTTTTGCTTGTCATATGATTTAGAGAAACATGTGATGACCAAACTCAAATTATAAAATTGACACACTTTTAATGTTCAGAAATATGCAATTTATAAGATTTTAATCAAAAATATGAAGGTTTCCAGTTGTGAAAACACTAAAATATGTACGTGTACTCCTGATATAACTAGTAGAAGATTATGCTAAGAAAAATCATGTCATGTGCCCTCAAGTAATCCCACCACCTCGTTCATTGTAAACAGCCATACAAGCAGAGTTCGATAAAATGACAAGTTTAAAAAAAACTTGCTGCAAAAAATTTTAATGATAATTCACTTTTTTAATTCGTAAGCTATCATGGATTGATTATACATAATAAAAACACAAATTGTATAATCTCTATGGGCAAAAGTCATATATATATATTTATTTAAATATTGAAACTGATAATTATCTTTTAATAACCTAGCATATTCTGCAAGAGTAAAATATTTTCCGCGAACGGCGTTCGTCTATATTATCCAATCCTGCATACAAGCTTGTTTATTATTAGAAAATTGGCAGTGTAAAGAAATCATATCAGCCCCTAAAGTAATAATTAGCTAGTATAGTAAAAAAAGGATTATTTACCAAATATCAGCTGCAGAATCCGGGGAGTACTGGTTATGGAGGTTTTCAGATCTCCTCCTCTCCAGTTGAGCTGCCTTGCAAGTCCCGTGGTCATCAGACCACTCAGAACTTTTCTTGTGGCATCGGCGACAACTCTTCCCCCCCTGAACCCTAAGATTTTAACCTAGAAAGAAATTAAGTGGGAAAAAATAAACAACCCTTTTGTTATGTAAAGGCAAAGATTCTTCTGGTAATAAATCGAAATAATTCAACATTTAAATAAAAACTTAATTTTTATTTAAATAAATCATGTTAAGAATTTAACTGCTTATTGTTCAATCACTTTAGTCAAAACTTGTTGCATCGGAAATTATGCCTAATATCTTAATTACCCAAATTTTTGCACTACAACAACGGACTTGAGACGTATAGCTTCATACAGATTCTGAATCACAGCAAACATCCATGCCCCTGCCAGGTTACAATCCCTGTACCCAAGGGGACTAAATACATAATCTAACGTAAAACAGGATTAATGCCAGTTTTTAAGCTGGGTTTTGTATTTTTAGCATTTTAGCTAAAATTGAAAATTAAATTTCAGCTCTTTTCAAATGATTTTAGTATTTTAGGGAAGCAAGTTGAACACATTTTAAAATAACTTATTACAAACTTTTTACCTTCATACACTTTCATATTTCACGTTTCCCTGATTTCACATTTTAAGTTTCCAAGGCTACTTTGCTGCCCATGTTTTGAAAGCCGCATGAAAATCAAACTTTTCTCTTGGTTTCATCAACATTTATTACTGGTGAATCATTTACATTAGATACTAAAAGTCTGTTGCGAATGCTATAAAAGAAACAATTGGATCAACCGAACACAAGTTCAAAACGGTGGCAATTGTCTGTCTGCAATGAATAGATACATATTAACATGTCTATAAAAGGTTTAGCGAAACTGGATGTCGAGAGTTTCACAAAATACAATTTCTTTCGCATTTTGCGAAAAAGCTATCGCACAGCTCATACACTTGTTACGAAAAAAATCCAAGTACTTTTCCAGAAAAATTCAAGTACTAGATGTTGGTGCCAGATTTTAACAACAAATTTTATAAGGTTAAAAATGTTGAAAACTAATTAAGGTTTTAGGTAATTGATATCACCATCAAACTCCAATGCTTTCTGTAAGTAAAAATTGCAACCAGTCATGATAATCAGGATTTTTCAACCAAAGATCGTTGGAAATACATTTTCCACTCAACTTGTGAAGTATTCAGTCAAGACAATCACCATAATACTAAAAGTTTCAAAACGGAATTTATAAAATGTGGCTTTGCTAGGTATGCACTATGAAGAAAATGCTCTTTTTTTGCATTTCAGATACTTTGGTAAGCAAAATTTTTTATTCACATTCCAGAAATTATTTATGCTAATATACTGCAAAAAGAACAACAAAAAATGCTCAAACACTATCAAAACAAAAACTTATGGGTTATAAATATGGTTAGAGTTATTTAAAGATACAGGTTGCTTGATAACTGGGAAAAGATTTTAGCAACCTCATAGCAGTAACGCAATCGAGTGAGAGGTCACATGTCGTCAATCTCAAAGAGAAAAATGTTTTATAACCGATTTTGCAATAAATAGCATGTATTTTTTTCAAGCACTTTTAAAGACTTGAACATGAACTATTTTTATTCAAGCACTTTTCAAGGAGTGTATGAACTATATATCGCAGCTTAAACACCAATTAATACTAATAGAGTACATTTATTTCCGTAATGTGTATAATAAATTTTAAATAGTTACCAGTTTAGCAAACTCTTCATCGTCAGCCAGTTTTTCATCTAAATTAGTTAAATCTTCTAACAAATCAACTGGCAAGTCAGATGATGTAGCAGGCAGGCACACATCTTGTGCCTGTTGGCGTAGCATGTTCAGCAGTTGTGCTTGTTTTTCTTCAATGCCTTGTAGTTTAATGAGTACAACTCTTAAGGCAGCTAATATATAAATATTTATTAAGAACAAAAAACTTCTATTCTTTTCAGTATAATTAAGAAAATCCATGTGCAAATACTTTAATATATTTTGGAACTATATAGTACTAACTTGAGGTTGTAAAGGCGAAATACTGTGCATCAAATTGAAATCACTTTTTTAGATTTAGGTTGTGCTGGTTAATAACCATTTGCCACATTGCTTATAAAATTTCCACCATAATTTAAATTATCTAGTTTTAATAAATCTTTAGTTCTTGAAACTTTGCTAATAAAAATAGTAGGAATGGAAATAATCAAAGGGTTACAGGCAAAAAGCTAATTTTAAAAGTATATTTTTCTTACTTCTGAACTAAAGAAACACAAAATTTAATTCACTGACTAATGCTGACTGACTGATTACATTTATAATAATTTATTAACTAAAATCATTGCTATTTCTGAAATTAAAAATCTAATACTAAATAAATTAAGGCCAAGTAAAAGAGCATATACCACTGTTTTCAACACAATTCGAACAGCTTGCTGAAGGTGTGTTAAACACTGGTGTGTTAAACGCTGGTGTGTTAAACACTGGTGTGCTGGGTCGGAAATCGGTGTCTGTTGAGACACCTTCAACTTCCGAAGACGAAGCCATCTCGTAATAAGGTAGCTTCGAATTTGCCTTATCATATGTTCCTGTAAAAATATCAATGAAAGAAAATGCCTGATACCTATTGTATAGTGAAATCTTACAACTTAATTTCAATGGTTAGCAATATTATTAGATAGATACGTGTTAAAATGTACCAATTCTGTATCAGCATTACTTAAAATTAAAAAAATCTGCCGTTATGAATAAATTAAAAAAGTTGTCGCAAATTATACATCTGGTGAAGTATTATATACATGGTCTGCATATCACATTGGATTGGATCTCATACAAATAAATGATCAAAGCTGCAATATTTAACTTAGTGTGAAAAACACAACATAAAGAAATGAATAGATATCTGAAACCAAAGTGCTGAAGAAAAAGCTATTTATTTATAATTTCAAACAGATGCAGCAGTGGGACACAAAACAAATTCCTCCTCCAGTTTCTTCCAATAATTTTGAAGTTTTTCATATGAGTCTGTAAAAATTAATGCGAGTATAAGCTAAAAAATCCTACTTTTGTACAGTGAAATCTAAGACAACTTATTTTTAGTGGGTCAGTAATATGATTAGATGGATGTGTGTGAAACAGGGCTCATAAAATCTGAGAAATTTTACATGTACCGAAGGACGGTTGTTCAACAACGTACCCGTCCTCCTTTGAAATTGAAACTGTCAAACTTTTGTATAAATAGCTATTAAATGAATAAAAACAAAGTTTTGACTTATTTATCATAAACATTTATGTAAAATGCACAACACTGTATTGGTAGTAACTAGGATTACATTAATGAAAGAAATACTGATAATGGTAGCAACCTCATATTCATTTTATGACTTAGTATTAAAATGGCAAAGTTTGAAAATATTTTACTTACTTGACTGGTACAGAACCTTGACACGATATCTCGCCCAAGACGCTTCCGGTTGCTTCTTGGCTTTGACCATTTCATCTATTTTCTTATTTCCCCTGACGGGTGGCCAAGAACATGTGGCAAAGGTTCCCATACAGCCACCATTGTCTACAAGATATCTATTGGCAATCTACGTGATCCATTAGCCCTTCGAGATGTATATTGGACATCTATTGCATATCTGTCCCCAAAATCTATTTTTTGGATATCTATTAGCTATCTCTGTGTCGACTAATTTAGACTTAGAGATTTGGGACTTCTAATAGATGAGCATCAACTCCTATTTATTAGATATCGATATTCTGGATGTCTACTAGACGTCCTGGTTGTTATATTTTTCGACTTACCAAAATTATATTTCTATTAGATGTCTAAATTTAGGAGTTCGAAGATATTTGGTCTTTGTGTTAGATTCGACATAAGAAGATAGATTTTCGAGAGCTTCGCAAAGAATTTTGTCAACTTTTCTTCACATGAGCATATCCACGATTAGCCGATACGAGGGTACGTCTTCTATACATCTTTCGTATGGCCTCTAGAAATTAACATGCTCTGGACATTTTAACTTGCACTTCCACCAGTAACAGTAATCCGTTTAAAATGATATTAAAATCTATATAAGCTCTATATAAAGATACTAAAATCAATTACTAATGCACATCTAAAGTATATATACATATATCTCTATTAGACGTCTATTACAACTAAAAAACGTCTTTGAGGTCCATGTTTGCTCCGATTCCAACTTCTTATGGATATGAATATGAATACCAAAATAAGAAAATCTGTGTTAATATGCACACACACTCAGCCTTATTATTTGCTACTGTATGTATTTTTAATGTTTGCTAGATATAATTTATAGCAATAACTGAAAACATCTTTACTTCATTTTAAACCTATAACCATATAAAAAAAAGGTAACTTTTTTTTTAAATAAAAACTTTGTGTATTAAATCCGTCAATGAACGAAATATTAAAAATAAATCTGAGTATTTGATAATTGATTTTTAAACGGAGTATTATTTACAATAAAAACTATATACCACATAATTATCCATTTTTTCCTTTACGCACGTTCAAATGTATTATTAAAATGAAAATAAGGATTTTGCATTAAAAAATATACATATGGTATAGTTCTTGTATTTTTATTTTTATTTCGAATATCAATTGTTGGACATTTATATCTATTTAAAAAAAAAACGGTTAGAGACTTAAAAGCTTGCTTAAAAGTACTGAAAGTCATTTATCGATTAATAGCCAGTATTTTATTTAATAATGCTTCAACAAATTATTTAACTAATATACAGATGGCAGCACTAAAATATCTTTACAATATAAAGTAAAAAGATTTCTTTATATGAGCCAAACCAGAAGAAGTCTATCCGTGAACAAAGCGCCAAATGTGTATTTTGGCAACCATGTAACATCTCGCTTGGGGTACTATGTGCTAGACGAGACCATCAGGCAGGAATCAATGCATGTACATGCATGTACTGGATTGAGATTGATTAGATGGGGTCTCAGCAGGAGGTGCGCAGCCAGGGGCCAGGGTTATTTCAAGGATGGGGCAGAAGGGAGGATCTTCATTTCTCGGAAAAAGAGAGGGTTTTTCAAGTGACCCGTACACAAGACACCAGGGGCCATAATGACCCTTCCATGTGTTAAGAACAGATAAGAGACGGAAGGTAGCCTTAATTTGTATATTCGGACAATTCGTGAAAATGGCATTCTTGGTACAGCAAAGGAACATGGAGGAGGAATTTGTTCTAACTTTGCAAGCCGCAGCACAGTGGCGGCTAATAGAGACACAGCCGCAGCAAAGCGACCAAAATAATATTCGAAGTGTCCGCAAAATTCAAACTAGAATTAGATTTTAATTAATGGAAAGATGAAGTGAAAGCTTATTAAACATAAACCATTAAACATATTTTTTGATGCATTTATAGTTACGAAAAGTGAACAGATGAAAAATAACTCGTTTTGAGGGCGCCATATTTTGATTGAAAATTCAAGCTATTCAAATTATTTAAAGATATATGCTTTGCATTTATTAATGTTAAATAAAAGTGTTTTATAAAGTTTAAAAAAAATTAAAAACAAAACTTTTAATTTGTTTTCGACTCAGGTTTCTAAAATATCATGTTTTTCACTTATATTTTAAAAAAAGTGCAACAATTATGCCCCAAAGTATTATCAATTGTGAACAGTTATTAAAACAATATACATTTAAGATACAATGAAAACCCAGTTGCCACCATCTGTCACAGCTATATAGTTAATTTTTGCTTCTGGATGTGTAAACAATAAATCCCAAAGTTTCAATAAGTTTTTATAAATTAAATTAATTTTATGCAATAAAAAATTTAGCAGTAAGATGACAAATGTGACTTGTTGCAAAGGCTTTTGGTGTTTTTCAAATTAGCTGTAATCAATACTTTTCAAGCAATAAAAATTGGAAGTTCAAAAATAAAAAAGTTTAAACTATCAAAAATATAAATGCACAGCTTTTTTTATTAAGATTCTTATCTTATTTTTTTCTCTTATTAGTCATTAGTCGGGCTTAGAATGGTAGTCTTCTAACAACTTTTAATAATTTATTACTTTTGAATTAAGGTTTTTGTTGAATAGTGCAAGTGAACAATGATTTTTAACTGTTTTCAAAATGCATTAGTTTCCTCTGTTTGTAATCAAAGTTCTACTCAATTAAACATTTTATCACTCAGCTTAAATCTCGCAATTTTCATGCAGCGGATGATTTTTTGTTCACAACCGGGAATCTGACTCTATAATACCTTACGTAAATTTGTAGCCTCTCCCCTAACGATTAAAGTGGTGCAGGAAGTGTTCCTTTTTTAAAAAAAAAAAATAGTAATAATAATAACTATTAGATTTAAATAATTAAATTACCAATTCGGTAGCCATTAAATGACTTTTTTAATCGTTTTGAAGTGTAAAAACACAAATGTCATATATCCGATAGTGATTTTATGCGTTATATTTTCGTAAACTCAATTGTAACGTAAAATTAGTTGTTCTATAAACCAAATTATACGGTCTAGATCGACTCAGAAGGGTATAATGCCGAATTTTGAAACGTTTTCATTGAGAAATAAAAATATGCAAGAATTTTGGCCGTTTTTAGGCATTTTCCGATATTGTGGATTGTCCGTTTAGTCAGTCGTTTGCAAGGCAATCTGTGTCAAGTTATTCAATTTGTAAATTGATTATGAGCAACGTTTTTGGCTCTGTTTTCTGGGAATATTTTGAAAAATTACTTTTCTTGCATTAAAATACACTTTTGTCGATTTTTAAAATTGCATAAATTTAAGAAAATTAATGTGGGCGAATGATACGTCACAGTCGACGAAGGGGGTCTCGAGTTCCCCTAAGCAATAAATAGTCCAGGGAATAAGTAGTATTACCATACAAACGATCCGGTATCGCTGATATTTTTATATGTTGCGTGTGACGCCAAGGTAGTAATAAATGGGAGTTTTCGTCATCCTAGTTCTATTGCTTTTTCCGACATATTGAAAAAACGTTCGAAATTTCGCCCATTTTCCAGTTTTTGGCAGAAAACTTTTCTCCTAAGTATTTTTAAATTGAACTTTTCTACGCAAAGTTGTAGAAAACAAAATTTTCTTCAAAATTGGTATGAAAAGTGTTTATGTACGACAAGTAGTTATAGAGCTAAGAAGCAGCAAAAGTGTGTAAAATCGAGTGTTTCGAAAAAATATGCTCACATATAAGACTTCATTTTTGCAATAAAATAGAATTTTACAAATCGTAGGAGATTTAATTTTCTATAAAATACAATTATCAAAAATCAGTTTCTTATAGATTGCATAAAGAAATATTTTATTTACAGAAACACAAAAAAGGGCTAATTTCACACGACGTTACAATGTTTCATCTTTAACCTATAGCTCATTCAAAGTGTATTTTTCAGTATTTTTGTGAATACAAAACTTTTGTATAAGATGATATTTTTCTATAAAATGGTTCTTTTGTGTGTTTCATAAGATGAATTGTAATGTAACTTAGTTATATAGTGCCAAAAATGGCGTAAATATTGATTTTTGCCAAAAGTTTTTTACCTCTTAAAATCCCAATAATAATTTAAAAAAACATTGTTGTAAAAAGCTCTTGGCGAAAATCAAGATTTTACAACATTTTTAGCACTGTGTTACATTTCACTGTACGGAACACACAAAGAACCAGTTTATAGAAAAATATTATCTTCTACAACTTTTGTATACACAAAAATACTAAAAAATACACTCAATAATCTATAGGTTAAAAGATAAAACGTATTATGGTCGTGTGAAAATAGCCCTATTTTTGGGTTTCTGTAAATAAAATCTTTCTTCATGCAATCTATACGAAACTTATTTTTGATAACTATATTTTAAAGAAAATTAAATTTCCTACGGTTTGTAAAATTGAATTTTATTGCTGAAATGAAGTCTTATGCGAGTTACGGGGATAGAAAGTCGTTCGAACGTAATATTTTTTCGAAACACTCAATTTTACACACTTTTTGCTGTTTCTTAGCTCTTTAATTATTTTCCGTAGAAAAACACTTTTGATACCGATTTTGAAGACCATTTTGTTCTCTGCAACTTTATGTTAAAAGGTTTTATTTTAAAATGCTTAGGAGAAAAGTTTTCTGCCAAAAACTGGAAAATGGGCGAAATTTCGAACGTTTTTTCAATATGCCGGAAAAAGCAATAGAACTAGGATGACGAAAACTCGCATTTATTACTACCTTGGCGTCACACGCAACTTATAAAAAAAATCAGCGATACCGGATCGTTTGTATGGTAAAACCCCTTTTTGAGTCTCTATTCACTGTTCAATTAAACCCCCTGTCTCTCCCCTACTGGACAAAAAGAAAGCTGTCTAAAACAACAATAATTATGTAAAATTGCTGGGATGCAGTTATGGGTAGGCGAAAAAAAAAGCAGAGGTTAGGTTAGGTTCGAATTGTCATCGCACTAGAGCTACGCGAGGGCTATTGGCGACGGGCGTTGTATTTTAGAACCACAGTCAAGTGACGAGCCAACACCTGAATAGGCATCCAACGCATCCGTTAAGGGCGACATCGTACGCAGCGTTAGGACCTTGAAGGATATTTAAAGTGCACTTCCTTGCACGGGGAATTATTCGTCGGACATTTTTGGCTGCACGGGCCGTTTATAGATCGGCAGTCATTTTGGCGATGCCCTGACCCAAACCTTGGTCCTTTCGCATGCTAGGCGAGTACCTAACCGACTGGGCTCCCCATCCCCCAAAAAAGCAGAGGAAATAAAAAGCTGCGGAGAAAAAAAGCTAATTAAATAAAAAAAAAACTAATGTGTTTGGTCTAATTGCACGTGCATTCGTCAATTATAGTTATATGTATAGCTGAGGTTGTAGGCTGAGTTTTTATAAAGGTGTTTCTTATTCCTCCACACCAATAAATATCAAACATAAGGTAATGAAACTATGGGGATCGAAAACCCGAAATGGGGATTTTGTGTTTTCCGCACGTTTTGAAGGTGCTGATTATAAAAAAAGCGATTTATAAATAATGGTCCGTCTGTATGTCGATTTGACTGAAACCAGTAATCACTATAAATAGTTCAAACTAAACGAGTTACAAACTTATTTGGTAGGCGGGTTTATAGTAACTTCCGGACGTCGTAGTTATCGAATATTTTAAGTAATTGAAATTACCTTATTAGTCATATAGTCACCTAGAAATGTTAGTATTGATTTATTAAACGACTAGTAGTATGGTCCCGCCAAACTGGAAACCCGTTAACTTCGCATTGCTTCCTATTAGAGGCATGCTTACTTGTGAAAATATCACTCAATATCTAAACTAAATTCAATTCGTGTTGGCGAATGCGCAAGAAAAAGCAAATAATTACAGAGAATGGCGTCAAGCACCTGTTACGGACCGGCCGTTATGTTTTGAAGCCCTGTTATGGTCTTTCTACTTATTAAAATACACTCAAAATCAAAACAAAATTAAATTCATGTTGGCGCATGCGCATTTAAAAAGCAAACACTAACAGAGGATTTCTTTACTATCGCGGCAAATTTGCTTGTCTGCAGTTGTAGCAGCGAAAAATTGGATGCTTAATTATAAAACACCATAAATTGGAATCTCAACTGCAAATTAAATATTGATAAAACGTTAAATTTAAGGACTTTTTGGATTTAAATAAGTAGGCTTTTGTAACAGTAACTGTTACTTAAAAGCAATTCTACACAATATTTATACACTTTGGAAAGAAAATAATCAAGCATAGTATCTAATATTTTTATATACAATTTAAATAATTAGATAAAAATATCGCAAAAACAAATTTATAATTACAAATTTATGCATTTCACCGTATCCTATGGCAATGAAAAAAAAACGACCTTAACTGAAAAACAAGAGCTAAATTACATTTTTTAAGGTGATATTCGTGTTTCGCACGTCAAAATCATTCAGAATTATGTACTTTCATCTCTGTCGCAGAAAAGTTTTGAATTTTTGTTGTCCAGTTTTAAATACAAATAAATATGATAAGTTTTCATAATTTTTAGCAAATTTTTTTTAAAAAATATCAAAGTAAATAATTTAGTGAAAAAAGTACAACACTGATCGCATGTGGTTTACGTTTGGAAATTCTCTTTACTCGACTGCTATTGCAAATTATAAACAATAAGTTAACTCTTTTTTTGAGTTTTTCCTAAATTCAAAAATATGTTATTTGCATATGGCATTTATTTTGAATTATTTTATTTTACATGAAGTCTGAAACGTAACCCGTAAAATAATAAGTGACTGTAATAAATTTGAGAAAAATTACTCGTATTTTTTTATTAAAAACGCACAAACTTGATTTTTTTAAATTTTTGATCAAAAATTAAAAAATAATTTGAATATGACATATTTTCAGTAAATATACTCTACATAAATGTCTGAAAAATGCCTGAAAAGTTATTCGGATAATATTGGTGGATATAATTCAAAGAAAAACATTTTTATCTCACTGTTCATCGCTTCCTACTACATTGTACCTGCAACACGACCCTGATTTTATGGATATCATTTAATTTCTGAAAATGTTATTTTGCTACCCAAATAGCTTTGTGAATATTCTTTATGTCCTATGCGAAAGTGTCTATAATATTTGTATTGACTATTTTTCCTTATTTGGCATAGAAATTGATTTAAAATGGAACTATTAAAAAAAACATTAATTTTAGGCTTACTTTAAACCCCGTGCGGCACACGTCATTATTAATTGAATTTACAGAAATTTCTGTAAATTCAATTAATAATGACGTGTGCCGAAATTTGCAAGAATAATTTGTTCACATGAACGTACAAATTGAGGCCCTTTCTGAAATTGAAAATTCGTTTTTGAGAACAGCCCACTGATTTTTCAGTCAGTTGATTAAAATTGCTACGAATTCGGCTGATTTATTAACATCTGAGTACAATTAATTTTTAGAATTTGCTAAATAAATCAGATAATCATCTAAAAAAATCGAGCCCTTTAATTGTATTTAGATGTTAATAAACCTGCCGAATTCGTTGCGATTTGAATTCATTCATTCTGATCATTCGTATAACCCCTAAGAAATTATCCCTTTAAATTTCGTGTAAAAGAATCTTTACCTCTTAAGACCCGAGCAAAATCCTACACAAATTTCTTAATCCATACAATTTAAAATAAAATATTTTAATAAGTATGGACCAGGTACCAAAAGGTAGAAATACAAAAAAAAAAAAGATAAATAAATAAACCTGAGAAAAAGCAAATAATTAAACATGAGCTGTGTACCTCAATATTTTTTCCCCTTCGATACATAAATAGTATTGTTGAAATGGCGAATTTTTCACAACTGTCTTACAAATTACAGTTCAGTTTAGGATAGGATAGGATACTGGAAACACGGGCCCTGAGAGACTGATAAGAAATAAAGGGCCAAATGCCATTTCTTCCCCTCGAGGGGAGAGCGAAGAACGGTTAACCACAGCTGTGCCGGCGGCCCAGACTACAGACAGGTCGGAGGTCGGGTTCGGGGAATTGGGGGGGGGGAGGAGAGGGGAGGAGGAGGTAAGAGCGTGATTACCACATTTTGAAATACATCGCTTTTTAGTAGTCGCCAAATCATCAGTTATTCGCGCCACCTACCGTTGTATAATCAACATAGAAACTGCAGACAAATGATTTCGAGCATATAGAAATAAATATTCATCATTTTTGAACTAAACACTTTGTCAAATTAAACAGCTAACGAATAAATAAGATTAAAATCGACACGAAGTTAATAAAAAATTTGGAAACTTAATTTTTTTATGTTAATAGTTCGTTTAGAGTTGTTTAGTTAGTTAGGGTTTTTTATATTTCAATTTAATTTTTTCTTAGGTAACTGTTTTCAGGCCTCCCAACAGTTTTCAACCCTAAAATTGCGTAAAATGGGGACCATTTCAGCTAAAATGTGGACCAATTGGGGACCATTTCAGCTAAAATGTGGACCGATTGGGGGCCATTCTCAGGGCCGCGTGGTGCTATGACGCAGAGAGGCGGCCGCATCAGGCGGCACTATCGGGTTTGACGAATCCCCCTTTTTTAAAAAAAATCAGATAAACTTTTGGTTGTAATTAAAAAAAATAACATTAAATCAATTAAAGTTTTTTCAAACAAATATTTCCAAGTCTTCTAAAATGAAATTAATTAACATATAAGAGGGCCGATTCTGATGAATACGCCTATGTTTTGATTCGTTTCCTGGTTTTAAATGAGTTGCTTTAATTTAAGCTTAAGTTGCTTCTTTATTACAGAAAGGTTCTAAGAACTTCTACTATAAAAGTAAAAAAAAAAGCTCCACCTCGGTTTCGCATAATGTTCAAAGAATATGTCAAAAAAAAAAAAAAAACACATTGTATTAGAAAAAGGAATTAAATTTGTTAAAAAAAAAATTGCATGGTAGTACAGATTTTGTAACATCAGTAGAACTTGCATCAGCATTTGAAGTTCCGGTAGTCACTAATAAGTGTTGATCAGGGCTTTTCTTTTGTTTGAAATTACTTTTGTGTTTTTCCGATTGCGAATGTCTTTTTATAGAATAAAATCACTTTTCAGTAGAAATTACGACATCGCAGACAGTACAAAACAATTCATTATTTTCAGGCTTTTTACTCCATTCGATACGGTATGATTATTAGCATCTTTCATCTGCAACCACCAATCCAAGAAATGACATTTCGCTATATTGATATTCAATTCAATATCACATTTATACCTAAAAAAACAAAAATTAACTAGCAAGCAGCAGAGGAGCACGTGTATAGACTGTTTTTAATTGTTAGCGATGGGTCGGCCCGGAATGAGCGGGTCCACAAAAGGATCCGCTCCGATGGATCGGATCCGTTATTTCTAAAGGAACGGATCCGTCGAACAAAGATGTCCACAAAAGGACCCGTTCTTATGGATCCGTTCCGATTGATCGGATCCGTTTTTTCTAAAGAAACGAGTCCGCCGAACAATATTTTGGTAGGTTACGGCCCATTCCAATGGATCCGTT
Source organism: Hylyphantes graminicola (assembly GCA_023701765.1). Taxonomy (NCBI): domain Eukaryota; kingdom Metazoa; phylum Arthropoda; class Arachnida; order Araneae; family Linyphiidae; genus Hylyphantes; species Hylyphantes graminicola. Next base: position 48,523,862 of record CM043122.1, read on the forward strand.
CCGATGGATCGGATCCGTTATTTCTAAAGGAACGGATCCGGCGAACAAAGATGTCCACAAAATGACCCGTTTTTATGGATCCGTTCCGATGGAACGGATCCGTTTTTTCTGAAGGAACGGGTCCGCCGAACGGGATTTTGGTAGGTTACGGCGTAAAAATTTGAAATTGCGGTAAATGCGGACCGAACTGCGAAAATGTGGACTTTTGCGGACTATGAAAAAAAATGCGGACTTTTGCGGGATTGCGGACCTATTTGGGAGCCCTGTGTTTTTAAAATACAATATAATTTTTAATAAACTGCAATTATCTTTTATGAAAGAAAAATTTGAACAAACCAACCATGTTTTTTACATTTTTAATTAAAAATTTTTCTTAGGTATCTGATTTTTATAAAAAGGGAGATTCTAAAAGTATGCATATTAAATAATCCAAAAACAAATTAGAAAATTCCAAAAATCAATACAAGAGGAACCTACTACATAAAAGAAAATTTTAAAATAACTATTCAACGTTATTTGCGCTTTTAAGAAGCTTTGAATTTAATTGGATATAATGCATAATTTTTAAATACTTGTTCTGGGTTTAAATAATAAAATGTGTGAAGAATTAAATTTAAAAAAAAATACCATAAAATAATAAAAAGTTACAAAGAAACCCACTCTAATTTATAACAAATGTCAAAATGGTTCATTTTAATGAAACTTTTATTTTTTGAAAAATTATAAGCATGAGTTTTAATTAAATTTTAAAAAATTCATCAAATAAAAATAAATTCTTGCAAAAAAATCTCAAAGTAATTTCATGGGACTTCATAGAGTTAAAAAAAAACCATCCCTAGTTGCAAAGTATTTGACTTTTCCTTAAAAACTTTTCTGTACCTCTAACAACCAAATCCCCGTAGCACAAAGGATAGCGCACTAGACTTTTAAGAGCATTTTTCTAAAAAATTTAATAAAAATTTTAAAATTGTGATTTTAAATTTTAAAAAAAATTCTAATTAAAATTGAGCTGAGAATTTAGGTATAAGTCTTTGTTTGTACATATTTGTACAATATAAAGTCACTTTCTTGGTCATTTTTTCAATTTTGACCTCAAAATTTGCCGCGCAAGACTAATCCCAATGTGTTAAAATAGCTTTATGTTTAATATCATTTATTTTAGTTTTGGCTAAAGTTACATAAATTTTAAAATTTGTTTTATATTAAATAAATCTTATAGAATTGCATATAAAAAAAATTATACTTATATATTAAGTAGTTAAAAAATTGCATGAAAGATCAAACTATGCTTTGTAGTACCTTCTTTGCACATTTTTAAGACTCCTATGACCCCTTAAATAATCCAAAAACAAATTAGAAAATTAAAAAAAAAAAAAAAACAATATAAGAGGAACCAACTACATAAAAGTAAATTTTAAAATAACTCTTTATCACTATTTGCGATTTTCAGAAGCTTTGAGTTTTATAGGACATAATATATAATTTAAAAAAACTAATTATGTGTTTAAATAATGAAATGTGTGAAGAATGAAAATTTAAAAAAAATACTATAAAATAATGAAAATGCAAAGGAAATACACTCGAACTTATAACAAATGTCAATATGGTTCCTTTTTATGAAACTTTTATGTTTTGAAAAATTATAAGCGCGAGTTTAAAGTTTTAAAAAATCTAGCAATTTAAAATAAATTGGTTCAAATATATCTCAAAGTAATTTCATGGGACTTCATAGTATTTAAAAAGAAACCCTTCCTAGTTGCTAAGTATTTGACTTCTCGTTAAGAACCTAAATGTACAGTCAAAAACCAAGTCACCGTAGCTTAATGGATAGCACACTGGTCTGTAGACACGAAGGTCCATGGTTCGAATCCCGCTTGGAGCATCTCGAAGCATTGAAAGGGAAGAACCTTGTAAAAATAAGTCATACGCTCAGTAGAGAATCCAACAAATAAACCTAGTTCAAAATAACTTTTAAACAATAAAATAATTTTTAAACCCATTTTAGAAATTCATTAGTGGCGCCACCTATCTTTGCATTTTTTAACTATTTGCTCTAAGTGCATTATATCACATATATAAATTCAAAATGTATCCAACATGTCTAGAATTGGTATATTTATTAGATATTGTAGACCTCGTCGAGAAATGTTTTGTTGTTAGGGTTGGTCTAATAGATATCCACAAAGTACATAAGACTGCTCATGGAGTTTGTTGACCTCTAATGGACGTTCACCATAGCACGAATTTATCCAGAAAGTCTAAAACACGTCCGTAATGTCTAGAATATCGCTGTCAAATAGATTCCTAATGGATATCACTCGGCGGAAACTACGGATGTCTATAAGTCGTCTATGGATGGTAAACTCAAATTCTAATGGATATCATGGATTTTCCGAATAACGTCTTATAGATGTCTACTGGATAATGAATGGCTATGTGGGTTGAGTTGCCCCCTGGCAGGACCCAAAGCTTGGGCACCACAAAGAGGGACTTCTCGTCACAAAACTCTACAATGCAGTAGTTGTACTGTTTCCTGAAAAATAGGGTAGGGTGGGGTAAAATAGTTCATTTTAAATAATATAGTGTAAATAAAATTGAAATTAATATTTTAACCAATATCTTTTCTATTATCCTAAAGTTTATTGACAAGATTTCTCTTGGTTTGGAAGGATTATTAAGAAAAACTTGACCCCAAAAAGAAACTAACAATCTTAAAATCTCAAGTTAATGTTTGACCCTAAGTCGTTTTTTGCCTTTTCTCATCAAAATAGTCAGCATCAGGGTGGAAAAAAAATCATCATTTTTTTGAAAAAATAAAAAAAAAATTGGATTTATTTGATTTAAATCAGATTTTTTTATATTTTTTTTAATATTTTGCATACTAACTTGCGTATTCTTGGGAATTTGATTAAGGACTTTTTAATTATCACTCAAAACATTAATATACACATAAAATGAAGAATATTTCAAATTATAGTTTTAAAAAACTATGAATACTACTAATAAATGGCTTATATTTTTAATATTACAATCCGAACTATTTAAATTAAGTCAGTTTTTAAAAAACCAGGGTGGAAAAAATCATGATTCTTTTAATCGAAAAAATTGGATTTATTTGATTTAAATCGGATCTTTTGATTTTTTTAATACTAATAGCATACTATCTTGCACATTCTTGGGAATCTGATTGTCGACTTTTTTACTTGTCACTTAAAAAAATAATATACTGCTTAAAATGAAGAATATTTCAAATTTATTCTTTTAAAAACTATGAATACTAATAAATGGATTGTATTTTTAGTTTTACAATCCGAACTATTTAAAATAACATTCAGTTTTAAAAACTGTAATAGTAATAGACATAGGTACTTTAGATATAAGTAAAATTAATGTTGAAAAATGCTTGAATGAAACCTAAATTTATCCTCAAAATAAATACTAATCGTAATTATAACCAAATCTTGATCTTAAATTAAAACTTATGATGCCACATAAAGAATACCAAAAATAGAATACCACATATATATAGAATACCACGTATAGAAAAGGACCAAACTACCATGATGACGTTTCATTTATTAAAAACTTAATACAAAAATACTAATTTTGCTGCCTTTTCAGCACTCAACCTATTTCTTAAAAATGCATTCTTAACCTATTTCTTAAAAATGATTTTAATCAATGATTTTTTTAAAAAAATCATGTGATTTAAATCAACCCACCCTGGTCAGCATAGCTGCTTTGGTAGCTTTTTTAGTTGCCACTGGCAGCCTTGAAACTTATTTCATTAGATTTAATCTAGTACAGTAGACGCCACTTAATGTGATCACATCCGGACGAACATGATTTGATAACAATAACTGATTGATTACAATACACAAAAAGAGTTTAAACTAAAAAAGGTTTTTACATATAAAACAAAATAAAAATTAATTTTAAATTAAGATCTGTTGCTTTTTCGTATTTTATAGAAATTAATGCACACTAAAGAAAAAGAATTACTAGTTAGTATACTTGCATATTTAACGATGAACTGCAGAAAACAATACAAAATTTTAATTATTAACTGAAAAAGAAATTATCAATTGTCGATTGTTTAGCATTATTCGAAGCAAGTCATTTACAAATTGCTCCTGTGATCGGTTTTGAAAAGGAGTGGCTGAAAAGAGATGGGGCTTGTGCTGACTTCACCGAGCACAAAATTTCCCGATATAGGGATTGGACTTCTTTTGGACAATTTACAAGAAAGCCCTTTATGCCCATACAGTTAAGAAAAGTCTTTCATTCCAAATGCCAGAGGATACAAAGTCTACTGACATAATGGCCCTACCTTGTTAACAAAAAAAGTCTTCCCTCTTGTTTTTATATATTTCAGGAAATAAAATTTACATATAAACTGATAACAATAAACGATGATTTTTCAAAGTATTTTGATATAAGCGGACGGGACTAGGTGATTTTGATAACATTAAACCATTAATAACTGTGATCACATTAAGCGGCGTATTCTGTATAACTGTAAAAGGGACAGACAGCCAAATAAGATTTTCTGAAGAGAAAAAAAAACCTACGAAAATTATTCTTATTTTTGTATAATGTACAATTGATAAGAAGCCTAACTGGAAAAAAAAATGCTTTATAAATTCTGACCTGCAAACACTAAAATGTCACAAAAATGTTTTTTACACAAAAAAAATAAATTTTTGGTTTAAACCAGCTATTTAAAAATAAAAAACATAAAATTATTGTTGATTATAATGATGTTGATGTATTTTATATTTGTCTACGTCCTGGATAATTCTTTACAACAATTAGTCATTTAAAATTACGTGTTCAAAGGAAATAAAATCATCTTTAAAAGGAAGCAACATGTTTTTTGAATATATCCTAGATACATTATATGTTTTATAGCTATGGGATAACTTACCAACCCTAAAAATATTTACTAATCCAGATTCAAGGGGTTTGACATAAAAATGGGACTTATCTTTAAATTTTTGACCAACAGCATATATATTTTTATCATTTGTTTCAATAAATTCCGCAATTTTTATGATGCTTCCATCTTTAAACAAACAAAAGAATCTTTAGTTTTTGTACTCAGTTTAAACAAATGGCACTTAAGGGGTCTAAGGAGTCTTAAAAATGTGCAAAGAAGGCACTACAAAACATAGTTTGATCTTTCATGTCATTTTTGAACTACTCAATGTATAAGTATAATTTTCTTATATGTAATTCTACAAGATTTATTTATTATAAAACAAGTTTTAAAATTTATGAAACTTTAGCCAAAACTAAAATAAATGATATTAAACATGAAGCTATTTGAACACAGTGTGATTAGTCTTGCGCGGCAAATTGTGAGGTCAAAATTGAAAAAATGACCAAGAAAATGGATTTATATTGTACAAATATGTACAAAAAAAGACTTATACCTAAATTCTCAGCTCAATTTTAATTAGAAATTATTTTAAGAACTTTTTTCTAAAAAAATTAATAAAGTTTTAAAAATTTTGATTTTAAATTATTTTTAAAATAATTTCTAATTAAAATTGAGCTGAGAATTTAGGTATAAGTCTTAGTTTGTACATATTTGTACAATATAAAGTTATTTCTTGGTCATTTTTTCAATTTTGACCTCAGAATTTGCCGCGCAAGCCTAATCACAATGTGTTCAAATAGCTTCATGTTTAATATCATTTATTTTAGTTTTGGCTAAAGTTTCATAAATTTTAAAACTTGTTTTATAATAAATAAATCTTGTAGAATTACCTATAAAAAAATTATACTTATACATTGAGTAGTTAAAAAATGACATGAAAGATCAAACTTTGCTTTGTAGTATCTTCTTTGCACATTTTTAAGACTCCTTAGACCCCTTAATCTTAGAATAACATGTGCCATTTAACCCAGTATGGGTGACAATAGGAGAAGTATTTTGGCTATTTTTTATCACAGTGAATTTAGATTTGGGGAGGGACTCTAATTTACATACAGGAGCTGCCAGTTCTTGCTCATATACCCTTCTGCAAACTTGCTCCAGGGGCTGGTTTTGATTTTCTTAACATACATTTTAGGGTATGCAAGAAATTCTCAAACCTAAATGCCCCAAAAGAATCTAAATCACCAAAGTGTAAACAGTCATCACTTAGATGGATCAAGGAATGCATATTATATGTCATATTGTTTTCTCCATAGATATTTGTAACATTTCGTACAAACTCGATTAGCAAGTTCTTGGCTAACGAATTATGCACTTTGTGGTGTTTATCCGAAATCAAAATTGCAATTGCCATGGAAAAAGAAAGAAAATGTCGATATAGTTTCTTATCAAGTATTGGCTTTAGTATAACTGGTCCCAAATACAAGAGAAATTGGCGTAGTTCAGTTGCCTTCCAATAATCCAATTCAGTCAGAGTTCTAGGTTTGCGATTAAATTCAGAAGGCCAAAAATCCTGCATTAACACAATACTTTTATTCAATTCATTCACACTAACTTGGGATAATTTCCCCCTGTTCAAATTTTTTAACTTTCCGGTCCAAATGCGGAGAAGACGTCTCATAACACCCAGGCAAACAAGATGCATGTAATCAAGGGGAAAGTCTCTAACCATGTCAATTGGCAATTCTAAAAACGGACTTACACCTTTATGATATTCCGAGCAAGTTTGAGCCCTAAACGATGCATCCGTTCTATTTACCGAACCCAAATTAGAAAATACCACACAACCCACCCATTCTCCTTTCACTGTACACTTATCACATCCATAATAGGCATTATGCCCCTTTGTACACTTGACATATGACCGTGCAGGGGCATCGCAAATCACACAACGAATGTGAATATCTATTTTCTTAGATTTGTGCATAATACCACTTGTGTGATACAACGACAACTCTCTAACAAAATCTCTTAAAAAGTCATCGAGCGGGGGTTTCGATGAACCACAAAACAATGAGACAATGAAGGGTTTTTTCTCAGGATCCTCTTCAATACTAAGATAGGCCAAAATTGCATATTGTTACTTTTATAAATTGGCAGTCCATCAATATTAATGTTGAGGTTTATAGACACTGGGGTAATATTTAAATAGTCAAGTCTTTTACATACTGCATGTGCAAGGCCAAATTGGAAGAATTTCCCGTTCCCCATTGGTATAGTAGCCACACTATTTGGCGTTTTCAATAAGGTACGCGCATCCATCGGTAAGTGGGGATGCCATTGTTTTAAACCATTTAGTAGCTTAGTTATAGCCACTTGTGGTACATTGGGGCAATCAAGAGCCCAACTGCGCAAAAAAGAAAGCACATCTACCTGTGCGGCTGGATGACCTGCCGTTATACTTTCATTTGGGCAATTCAAGTCCGAGTCACTTTCGCTACTACTAAGTGGCAAGTCTCTTTCTTGAATATTGTGAAGATTAGTAGTATCTTTAATGGGAATAGAAAACTCTTTAATTTCTCCATCATTTAACAAATCTGAACTCAATCCAACACTGAATGAACTAGCATCAGTGTTAGCATCAGAATTATTGCTAGAACCAGTGCTTACTTCGCAACCAGACAACTCCAATGCACGTCCATGAATACCATAAGTGGATACATTTTCACACTTTGCATCTAGCAAAATTTTTTTTCGAAAACTATCTATAGCTCTTACAGCATTTCGTCGTTTTGTACGACAAGAGGCACGATACATTTTAAAGAGTAATATACTTACTTAGAAATATCCATGGCTTGCAATGTGGTTTGAACTGTAAAAAATACAAAAACTAATTAAAATCAAAAAACTATAATAGAAAAGTAAAATTCTAACCGAAAGTAAAATTCTATTATTTTCAGGGTTGTTATGTTTAAAACAAATGTTTTAAACATGTTTAAAACATAGTAATAAGAAACATGTTTAAAACAATTTTATTAATTATTATATGTTTTATAATTTATTGGCCAAATACAGTTCATTTAAGGAAATAGGTTTTATTTTAGGATATATGACTATGCTGTATTACCTTAAAGATTAAGATTGTGATAAATAGTAGACCCTGATGGAATGGTAAACCTTGTATCTGTATGTGCTACTTTAGGTCCCAAATGGGACACTACTGACATTTGTTAATATTCATTAATTTATTATAGATTTATGCTAATCATCAATGTGGTACATAATTTTAGTTCATTAAAATAATACCAAACATAAACTAGTATTACATTATTAGTTTATAAATTCTTCTATCAGCCCATCCGATTTAATCAAAGGAAGACACTGAATCGCCAGATAATCGAAGGATTTCTTGTATTCTATGATTCTTTGACAAATAAAGATGTAAGGCATATGCCTAAAATTATTGGGGATGGAAGTAAATATGGGAAACCAAAATGCAAAAAAAAAAACATGTTTTTTAAACCTAAACAACTTGTTCAATAACCAAAATTTAATTATTTAAAAAAAACATGTTTTAAACAAAAAAAACACGTTTGAAACAAAAAAAACACGTTTTTTTGTTTTATTTAAAAAAAACATGTTTTTTTCCAACCCTGATTATTTTATCACTTGAGATAATTTATAAGCCAAAGGCGTTAATATATTGCCTTTTTTTAGTTAAAATAAAGCCAGTATTCTACAGTTTGGGTGACCAGCCGTACTTCAATTCGCAGTATATTTTATTTAACTACCTAGATATAATTTTTTACAATTTTTCTCCGTTATATATTTGTTTAGCATACAAAAATACAGTAAATAAATCGATTTATAAAAATTGAATAATAATTTTATAGTCGAATAGTTAATCCCTGAAACAAAACTGTTTACAGCAAAAATTGGTACAGTATTGGTACAATATTTACAATTAATTTCTTTCGGGAATTTTTTTATTAGAGAAAAATACCTCACCAAAAAATGTCCTCTTTAGGTAGAGGTGGGTACTTTAGCTTTAATCAAACATTCGTTTTGTCTCAATTTGTTCATTCTTTTTTACATAAATCATTCCATTACACAAATCCAAAGAAACACAAAAATTGAAAAAATGTGGACAACCAACTCTTTTTTTCATAAAACAATAAAATACAACTAGTAAAAGGACCTGACGTTGATTATTAGGATATATCGAAAAGAGCTTTACAATTTTATATATAGAAAACTTCCAATGGTGCGAAAAATTTATCTTATTTTTACAATGTGCGAGGGTTTTTTTCTGCGAGTTATTATTTTCAGTTGACTCTATAGACATTTACTATATTAATTCATCAATGTTATAAAGAATTGCCTGAAAATATAGAAAACGTATGCTTTCCTTCGCAAAACCGATTAAAACTAGGCCTAAAATGGCTGGAAAGCATGGTAGTGGGTAATGTTGCATATTAGGCTTTAAATTTTCAGAACTTCTTATTAATGATTTTCTACAGAAATACTAGCTTAACTTTGGTTAGTAAATTAAGTTAACCAAAAGCATAATTGTTTTTGCAAAACAATGGGAATCGCACATGTGTTTAAGGTAACAATGACCACATTTTCTTTTAAAAAAAAAAATTAAAGATCATAATCAAATATAATAATTGTGTAAAATATTAAATAAGAAGCTAATACAATCTTAATACTTAAATAAAGCTTTATAACAATAGTAAATTAGTAAACTTACCTTGATAACGTGATAACTGCTAAGAATCTTCTGAATGTTGTGGTTGTGCGTTGACTGTTGAAATACCGGAGAACAGTTGAGTTGTTTTCATTTTAGAAGATAATATCGATTGGTTTAAAATATATATCACTAAAACATGCACATCACGGGTATTGATTGCTTTTATATCTTGTGTTTGGCGTTTTAAACATTATTAATCATAATCATATTGTTATTTTGATCACAAAATTTGTAACATCCGGAAATTGAAAAGTTTAAATTGTTTGGTTTGTATTACAATGGGTCTCTTTGTCAAGTCCAGGATTTGTCGACCTTGAATCGTATTCCATTGTATTTCGTAATCGTATCTCTCCAAACCAGTGTTGAAAGTGGGGGTAAACGCGGGGTGACGCGTTACCCCACTTTTCAAGAAAATGGCTATCTATCCCCCCACTTCTTTTACCTCTTAAATTCATAATCCATAGAGGGGGGATGGGGCATGGCATTTTAATTGAGGGCATCCCCACTTATTTTTTCAACACTGCTCCATACAATCTACATTTTTTGAAAAAAAAATTCAATTCTAATAAGCTGTCTGTTAATGATGCAATTTTAAATGTTTTTTAGCAGATACTTTTTTTTTAAATATTAAACTAATTCAAAATGTGTTTGATATTTTAATTTCCCGTGTTCTAATATTTCTTGAAATATTTATCTTACAACAAAATAGAGATAAAATTTACGAGTTTAACAATGGAAAGAAAATTTTTGCATGAAATATAAAAAAATGGAAATTTTTTTTCAATTTAATAACCAAACGAACTATATAAACCTCAAAACTTTAATTGTTTTTCTCATCCAGATTGGTGTACTGGTTTTGCATACAATCTCTTTAAAAATACATATATACATTTTTTTTTGTGTCAAAATTTCATAATGACTGTAAAAAACGGTGATATTTTCTCCGCAGCATCGAAAATTATTACGTACACTATCATTTAGTATATGTATTTAAAATATACATATGTATATTGTGCGGATATAATTTTATTCAGGTGTTGAATTTTTTTAAAAAAATAATTAACATTGAAATCCCCCTCCCCCCCCCCCCCCCATTTGACATATAAAATTGAATTTCATTATTTTCATATGGCTGATTTCAGCTCACAATTTGTTCAGATGCAACAACTATCTTGGTGTAGAAGTTATTTATAATTTAGCTTGAAATAATGAATTAATGATATCCTTTTGGGGTGCACATCTTATAGAAATATATATATATATATACATCAATTCCTTCTTTTTTTTTATTTCAGGGTACATATGAAATCAGTTTTCTATTAAAAATATCAAAACCAAAATTTACATTTAGTTTCCCAATGCTTTTGACAATATTTCTTTATTTCTCGTAAGATCGACATCATCGCATGCAAACGACATGCCTTTCGCCATTGAAAAAAAAAAATAATTGAAAAGAAGTTTAATTCTAAATACTTTTTTATAATATGGATAAATAACAGATGGTGATTTGAATATTTTTCACCATATATTTGCCAGGTTACGTTGTTTCAATTAAATTGTGCGATAAAAGCAGATTTGCATTTGAGATTTATATTTAGAATTAGTGTTAACAATGGTATCATTGAATTACTTTAAGAGTTAGCTCAACTAAACTTTCGCTTTGTCAATAAGCCACAGTGGCTGAGATGGCAAACGCTTTGAGTTGCTGATCCAAAGGTCGGTGGTTCGAGTCCAGCTCCAATTTTTTAAAAATTGATTCAAGAATTAAAATGGTACTGCTTGGTTTATTTCTATTGGTATATTTTTTTTGTAATTTTATAGCATATTTTAAATACAATTAAATAAAAATTATGAATGAAATATTTACATTCATATTTTTTTAATTATTTATTCATTTTTATATTAAAAAAAAGTATAAAAAAATTGTTTCATGTTAAAATACTTAAATATTTGAAATTTTCGGGGTAATTTTATTTATTATTATTTTATCACATAGGTTTCTTTGATTTTTAACCGCATTGAAACCAACGAGTTTCAATTTCATATAATAGCAAAATGCATTTGATTCGAAGTCAACAAACTCGACAATTTGCAATGATTTAAGTTTTTTTTTTAAATTGTTATAAAGTCTGCTAATTAATAAATTGGCATGAAAAAACGAAAAAGTTGTATGATGTAGTATGAATGTTAAATTTTTTTGACGAACTTTCCTAAGTAAATATTTGATTTTCATAGTGATCGAAACATCATATATGTAAAAAATAAATTTTATCAGCAAAAAAGCTAGCGAGATAATTAAAAAAAAAGACTTAAAAATATTATCTTAAAAACTAAAACTATTTTTTTTTCATAGGAACATTTTGGTGTTAATAAAATTAGATGATCCAGACTCCGGGATCGAACCTGGGGTAAACGCGTCGAAGACCAGCGCGTTGTACGCTAGACCACTGTTTTTGATATTTTAATCTCGTATGCGATCAATATTATTTCTTGTAATATTAATTTAAAACAAATTAGAAATAAAATTTACGAGTTTGAATATGGAAAGAAAATTTTTGCATGAAATCTAAAAAGCAATATGTACTTAAATTTTTGTCAATTAAAAAAAATTTACAAATTTAAATTGATCTCACAACAGATCGAAAATAAATTCAACTCTCTTTGTTCTTAATTTCGAACAAAATACTTAAAAAATTTGACAATTCGTAAAACAAAAACAACCAAAAACGACACAAAATGTTTTCTTATTATTTCCTTCCATCAATATAAACTGTGATCGTAAAATAAAAAATCAAGACTGGTTAAAAAAAGATAGCTCTTAGCCAGTTTTTGACCCAATACCGTCCTGTTTATATTAGCCCAATACGGGTCGGCTTTTATTGGCCCAATACTGTCCTAGTTATATTGGCCCAATACGGGTCAGCTTTTATTGGCCCAATACTGTCCTGGTTATATTGGCCCAATACTGATAAGCATTCATTCAGCCAATACTAATTAGTCCGAATAGGGGATTTTTAGAGCATAAATTGCTTCATTTTCCTTATGTCTAACACATCAATTGTGTAAATTGATCTTTATCAAAAAGTTTATTAAAAACCCTACTAAAAAACTCATATTCAATTTTTAATATTTTTAAATATTGGCAAAACAGTGGTTGGGGAATAAAAGCCCAACACTGAAAAATCAACGTTGGCCCGGTACTGGCCAATTGTTATTGGGCCACTACATAATGTCCGGCACAACGCCGCAACAGTATGGTAACAACGGGTATCAGTATTGGCCTTGTATTGGGCGAGTGCAAGACTGGCCGGTGGACAGCAGTAGCCAACACTGACAGCACTGGGCCAGCACTTCGCCAGCACTTCAATGTTTGCTGGGTATCAATCAGCCCACAATAGTTATGCACCCGTAGAGACCCATCAAAAGGAGGCACATCTGGATTATGAAGCGCACGTTTTAAATTAAAACGCATCACATAATAATCGACAGTTAAGTTCCCATTGGAATGCATAGAAACTCACATGTTAACATTAAGTCAATCGTCAAGTACCCACTTGGGGAGGTTTTGTCTTACACCTACCCCCCACCCCCCTCTCACCCCCCATCAGGGTTGTTTGATGATAGGACGTTGGCATACGAGTATGTGTGTGATATTCAACCAGCTATCTCTACTGCATTTTTGCATTTTCTCCATTATCTCGTGTTCACTTTTCTATTTTGTATTAGTGGGCCAGTTTATGAGAATTCGTTGATGATAAAAGTAGTCAGCTTCAATATGCCTTTAACACGTTTAAATAACTTTTATCCGGTATTTGGTGCTCCAGAATGTTTAAATGTGTTTAACATTATTAAAAAAAATTTCGATATTTGTCTGATGATCTAAAGAACATAGTTCATCAAACTAAATATACAAAGAAATAGATATTTTGGACAGACGGAAATTTTTTGTTGACAATTCTAATTGACAGCAGGAAATTCTAATTGACAGCAGGAGGCATGTTAGAACTTAGACTTTGAAGAAATCTAAAGTGCAGAAAATTGCCAAAAGAAAGACCCAATATTCGCAGATTTGAAATACCTAAACTCAATTTTGAAGACGGAGAATATTTCGATATGATTGATTGGAGTCACGGTGAAATTTCAAAGAATCCTCTTACACCCATAATTTCTAATGATGAGCTTAATGCCATGATATTGGAGGTTCCTGATGAAAATGATATTGTAAAATATCCATGCCATACACATAAGCAGTAGAGCGTTCTATTAAACTTGTTATAGAGGCTTCTGCTGCAGTTTGAGTACATGATGCCCTTGACGGATTTATAAAATACAGAATTGCATCAAGAAATGCATTATCGACATTTGAAAATAAACGTCAGATCCTGAAAGCTATGCGAGAACTTTAAAGTACAACTATGAAAGGGAAGGAGGGTGGTGGAACTCGATTTGCAACCACCTCCACGTGGTGAGTTCTTTGTTGTTTTCTGAAAGAAAACAATCAAAGATCTGAATGAAAATTTGGTAAGTACTTTTACTACTTTTCATGTCCAGAATACATATTTCAAAAGAAATCGCAACAGAACCATCGCAACCGAACCATCAATAACCGCTTATCGAGCGTGACCGTCTTTGTCACCTGCCCGGCTGACGGGCCTGTAGGAAGGCTAATAGATATTATTTCAAATTTCAACTCTTCTATATGATGCTTAGATAGTTTTATGATGTTAGTTAGAAAACCACAAATAGTATAAAGAAGCTACAAATGGGGTGACTGCTGCAGTCCCCTGCTCACGCGACGGGCCTGCCGGAAATTTACCGAAATGACACAAACATCTTTTTTAAGCTTAAAAACATTTATTAACTATTTGGGAGGTTTCTTTCTGTTTGACAAGAACCCAAAAAATATTTTTCGGGTCAGATGCACCGTTTTACCACATTTCATGTTGATACTGTGGGGTAAAGCAGGGGTCGATTCGCGGGTCATTAGATACAGTAATTATGAATTTTTTAACGGTTTTTTGGTGTCAAATGCAAGTTGAAGTGTCAAACTACTATTTTTATTCATTAAATAATTTTTACCCGTTATAATTTTGAAGCTACAGGGATTTTGGACAAATTTTAGCCGATTTTTTAGGAAATGGCTAAATTTCAAGGTCATTTGGGCAGCTGAAGATATTTTTTGATTTAGTTAAGATTTTACCCCATTAATAGTCTTGCCATAAGGCAACTTTTCCGCACTAGCCGTTTTTGATTTTCGAAAATAAGTCTTTTTCGCTCCACCCTACTATACGCGTTATCGCAGCCTTTTCTCTTCCGCGAAGTTTAATGGTTTCAGTAGAATCAGTCATGATAAGCAATTTAGAAAGGCAGCAAGAATTTGAATTTTACTTATCTTTTCTTGGTGCGTAGAATCTCGTCGGTGAATCCAGAATGTTCGATGATCCGACGAAGACACATTAAATTGGGAAAGCTAAGGTGCAATAGATTTTATTTATGGGCAACAGGCAGATAATCAGAGCAGTAACAGTGCGCACTAGCACTTAGAACTAACAAGGAACCAACAAAAAGCAACCCGCTTGGGGCGAATATATAGTAATACAGGTAGTATGACGAAGGCAAATAATTTACATAAACAGTTCTCTTCTTGAGAGCGAACAACAATAGTACCGATACGTTTTGCCACCGATTCGTGCATTTGAAGACACGTAATGACACATTTTCTGATGAAAAATGGCATTTTTTTAAAATTTAAAATAATCAAAAAGACAAAAAAATTTCTGTTGTGCACCGTAACACGATGTCGAGTTTGTCCCTCCTTCAAAAATATCAAAAAAGTATAATATTTTAACCCAAATTCATCCCCATACCATTCGACATTTCTCTCAAATTTGCTAGAGTTTAGAAACACCGGTTTTTTCAAACCGGTGAAAAAGAACCAGTTTAACCGATAAGATTTTTTTTTTAAATCGTTTAATTTAAACCGGTTCGATACTCCGATGTTTTTTAAAAACCGTTTTAATAGGAAGTGGTTAAAGTTTTAGATATGATTGAATGAACTTCGCCATAGAACTACTCTACACGAGGTAAGGTTTGAAAATCTCCCCACTAGAGCTACACGATGGCTATTGGTTGGTTGACATATTTTCAGGTTTGTGTGCCTGGTCAGAGATCCGCTTTTAAAAATTTGTCAAGTAAGACAGACATAACACAAACAAACACATACCTACGCGATATATGCTGCCATCTATCTCGCGCCACCTCCACATTTTAGACATGTCCCTGAAGGGGATTGAATATGAGGGCTATTGCCAACGGGATTCGTATATTCGAACCGCAGTCAAGTGACGAGCCGACACCTGAATAGGCACCAAAACCAATTGTTAAGGACGATATCGCGTACGCAGCGTTAGGCATTTGAAGGATATTTAACGTGCACTCCCTTACACGGGGTATTATTCGTAGGATATTTTTGGCTGCAAGTAGGGCCGTTTAGATGTCTGCAGTTATAGCCATACTATGTATAGAGTATTTGTGCTTTGGGAAAAAATCCTCTAAAACGCCGATCCAGCGGCGTAGTGGTTAAGGCATTGGACTCTGGAGTTGCTGTGTCCGGGTTCGAATCCCGTTCAGGCATGTATGTTTGTGTTTGTCGAGTATATGTGGAGTACGTGCTCGTAAACTCTGTTTGGATCCGAAAGTCCTGTGGGCGGTCATTGCGCAGTTTCCCATGGGTACAGGTCTCTGGAGAAAATTTCCCTCCCCATAGGTAAGGGATCACCGTCACACAAGAGACGTCGTCTTCATAAAAAACTTGTACGTAGCCAATCCACCAATGACTGCACGAGAAGAAAGCACTGGAAGATCGCTCTTGGCCAGAAGACGGGATTCATTGAGGTCGAGGGCAGAGTCAGCAGACCAGACACCCCTCCAGTTTAGGGTGACTGAATGTAGCCGGACCTCATCGACATTGAAAAGGGCAGACACGGACGGCAGCAGGCATTCATATTTCACAATTTTCCGTCTATGAGCACGGCGAAGAGGCTCTGTAGCCGACACAATTTGGGCATCGATAATGTGAGCGCAGTTGTCTTTGACAGCAATGAGATCTGGTTTCAGGACTCCATCAGAAGAAGAGTTGAAGCGTGGCTCCTGATGAACTTGGAAGCCCTTCTGATCCAGTTTACGTTCAACATAATTGCTGACTGCCTCGTGCCTTCGGATGCGGGGCCCATGTGTTCGAGGGCACACTTGGAGGATATGGCTAAGATCCTCAACTCTGTTGCATCCGGCACGGCACTGCCTGCTGCTGGTCCTGCACCGGGAGCATCTAGAACGAGAAGGAAGAGCAAAGTTCGTAAAATAAAGACCCTCTGTTGGGGTTTAAGAGGGGCATGGGCCATTAAATCAAGCCATTTAGCTAATACCAAGCAGGGGTCAAAGAAAAGTAACCCATCAGATCTAAACTTAACCCCGAGGTACTTAAATTCATCGCCGGGCACAAGAGCCCTTAGTTTAGCACCTTTAATATGAAAGGCGGGATCAGTAATTTTAGTTCTCTTATTTTTACCATCAATTTCAATACTTAAAGAAAAGGACTTGCCGTATTAATAATTAGGTTGCATTTTGCGAGAAAATCAACAGCTTTATTCAGTTGTGATTGCAGACCAAATCTGGTCGAGGCAAACAGAAGAAGGTCGTCAGCAAATGCAGAAACTGACACCAAAGTCCCGTCGACAGTAACCCCGATAAAAGACTTAAGTTTCTTAATCAAAACATCTATCACAAGATTAAACAAGAGGGGGGAGAGAGGATCTCCTTGCCTTACCCCACAAGAGGGGTGAAAGGCAGAGTTAGATGAACCGGGGAAGGAGAACCTCGTAAAACTGTCACGGTACAAACAGGAGATATAGGATGAAAACTCCACTGGGAGGCCAACGGTTTTAACGGCCTCAAAGATTGCGCCATGGCTAATTGAATCAAAGGCTTTCATCATATCAAGAGAAGCAATATGTGTCTCCGAGAGATTCAACTTAGTATTTTGAAGAAGTAAATCAAGTAGAAAAATGTTTTCGCATGTTCCATCCGTGGATTTGAAAGCCCTTTGCTCCTCCGAAATTGGGAGGATTTTACCAAGACGTTTTGATAGAATGCGATGAAAGGTTCGACAGATAACGGAGGAGAGAGAGATTGGTCGGAATTGACTCGGGTCACTAGAGTCGGGAACCTTCGGAATGAAAATAGTCCGAGACTCAAGGAGGCGTTTCGGCAACCGTCCCAACAATAAGAACAGGTTGAAAAGTTTACATAGTAAGAAATCGTTTAAACGTCTAAGATGAGTTGTGCGTACCCCATCGCGGCCAGGAGCCGAAGCAGACTGAGGCCAGCAAACGGACAATTCCTCAAACTCTATTGGGGCCCAGAGAGAGTCAACTCGTTCGATTCTGCAGAGGCGGGACTAGCCTCGAAGACACACTTAAGGAAGTTGAAAAGACCCAATTTAAGCTCAGAACCCTCGGGCACAGGGGGGGGGGGGAGTTTGAACTCTATACCTCGGGAAGCTCAGTGTTTTAGGGACGAATGATGGATCGTCCGGGTCGCTGATCAGGGCGGCAAGATTGCTCGCAATATGAGCCATTCCACTTTCAATATTTGAACCGGGAGTAGTTCTATCCAGATTACTAGAGTTGAAACCCTCGATCATCTCGTCAAAGTTCGGTGGGGGGGAAAGTGGAAGGAAAGTAACAGGGGAGTGCGGGGACCTAATAGAGGGCCCGGGATCTGATGAGGGCAAAACCTCGGGGGACCCAGGGATGGTAACCAAGGGAGAGGTAGGACGTGTTGGTTGGGAAGCGGCACGAGAGGAGCAAAGCTCCGACACTTTAGCTTTATAAGCGGCGTCCCTACGCTTGGATTTTATATAATCAAAGGTTCTATTAGGAAATTGTTGAGACAATTCCTGATTAAAAGCACCTGCGGCTAGATGCGGAGAACGGAGAAGAATATTAGCCTCAGCATCGGCCAGGAGACACATCTCCTCATTGGTCCACCGCTTGTTTTTACGATCTACAGTAATCCCTGCATTAAACTCAACAGGGTGAACCCTAAATCTATGAACCCCGAGACCAGTTTTGGTCGAAAACGATTTTGGACAATCCTAACAGGGGAAAGAGCCAAACCACCGCCGGCGCCGCCGACTGCTAACCCGCTGGCAGAGGCCATCGGGACTTGTTCCGTAATAAGGAGAACAACGAAACAAACAAAAATGAAAACAGCCAAGGGCCCGCTGAGGAAAACAAGAGCGGGCGTGATCCAAGTGTTAGCCTCAGCAGCTATGGGAGCCGCGAACGACCTATCCCACTAGATGGTAGACTTGCTGCTGAGTTGCCCAGGGGGGGGGGGGCGGTGATGCTTTCAAAGGAAAAATGCAAACACACGCGAGGAGGGCCTTGGATCAATACCCCCCTACTACTAAACCCTCCCCCGTGACGCAGGCGGTGAGCTACCAAGCCCCGCCATGGGCCACCAGACGAAAGATGCCAAAAAGTCCGGGGGGCAAGATTCCATGACTCACTTTGACGGAAGTGGTACCCTGAAAAAAGCCAAAACTGCTCCTTCAGCCAATTCCTTTCTTCAGGACCCGGGACCGCCGGACCGTCATATTCTGAAAGGCCCTCCAAATTTCCGAGCTTCCCTCAAGACTTCTCATCGCGACCACCTTTAGGTCTCTTTGCGACAACAGTCCCCATTTGTCAAATCACTGGCGGATGACTTTGCCAGAGCGCCTCTCTAATTGACCGTGAGTGTGGTGAACCTTACCTCGTTCCGCAGTCCCTCCAGGATGGGTGTTAAATGTGACTTTTACTTTTCGATCTTATTATGATGCGCATCTTCGAGGGGAAATTGGTCATTTATTACTTGCACATCGATAACTGTCACAGATCCTGTGTTATAAGCAACAAGGTCAGGTTTAAGAACCCCCTGATCGGTGTCAAACTTTTGTTCTTTATGCACACTGAACCCGCGCTGATCTGCGCCACGTTGGATATACAGGGCGACTCTGTCGTGCCTCTTGATTCTTTGAGAGTGTGTCGAGAAGCATTGCTGAAGCATGTAGTTCAAAGTTTCAGGTTTCTGGCAACCGCGACTGCAGGAGTGAGGCTGGTCCCTGCCTCTTGTGGCCCGGGAATGGCTGAAGAGGGTATTAGTTCTTATTCGGACAGCCTGGATGTAATTTCTGCCAGATGTTAACGCGGTGCCATCGAGGATCCAGTTGCTTTGTTCGGGGACTTTACTCATCTGAGTCAAACCCTTACCATCACAGTTCTCGTACAGACGCTTCTTAAACATGATATTCACTTGATTAACGTTATTGAGCTTCCTCCCGTTGTACTCTCTAAGGTCATCACAATCCATACCGCTTTTGGCTGCAAGCTGGGGAATAAACCATCTTAGAGAGGGAACGCCAAGACCCCCATCCCTCGCGGATGCATGAAACATAGCGGTGGGGATGTCTTTGGGGAGGTGTAGAACTCGTCTCACAAAAGATCTAATTGTGATATCCAATTTCTTCAAAGTTCCACTGGCGAGTTTAGAAAAGAGCAGTTGATGGTAGATGCTGGGTAAAACGTGCCGAACCAGAAAGTACATCTTCTGTTGGGGTTTAATGGGGGCTTTTGCAAGGATGGTGAGTTTGCATCGGAGGTCTTCTTTATACCTCTCCCTTCCATGGATGGTAAACTTGATCCCCAAGTACTTAAATGAGCCGGTCGTGGCCGGTCTTTTATCCAAGTTAATGTTGAAGACTTTTCGCAGTTGATCTCCAGACCAGTAGATCTCACCGCTGGTTGAATGCGGTCGAGAGAGAGCTGCAAAGCGACTTTACTCTCGGAGATCAAAACAAGGTCATCTGCATAGGCAATGTGGTTTAAACGGTGCTCTCCATGTTGGACCCCCTCACTCTTTGGGATACTCTTCAAAATAGGGGACAGGGAGTCTCCCTGCCTGACTCCTCTTGCCGGAATGATGGCTTCCGACTCTTCGCCCTTGAAAGATAAGGTGGTACTTGCACATTTGTATAAACTCCAATGATGTACTCGACGAAAGATGGTGAAATTTTCAGTCTCTCTAGGGACCTCTTGATGGCAGCATGCTGAACTGAATCAAAAGCTTTCTTCAGGTATTTCTTAAAATCCTTTATTCAGATAAACAAAGAACATTTCTACAATCAACGGGGGTAGTCCCCGGACGCAGCGGGGGACCCCGACCCGGCCCAAAATAAATACATCGAGATAAACGAGCACATGTAATAACTGTCATGATCTAAAATGAGAAAATAACAATATTTGATGTTAAAGAGACCCACGGGAATCGGAAAAGTCAAACAGCCACTCACCCAGCAAGAATCGAAAAAAAAAGTACAGTTTGTTAACATCTGCGCCTGCACGAGGTGGAGTGGCAGATATAATTGAATTCCCCAAGGCCCCCGAGGAGTACCTTTGTCGAAAAAGTAGATAAGAGGGATTTTCTAAGTAATTTATCCTCGAGAAGACGGGAAGCCGAGGAGGACGACCAAACCCCTCTCCAGTTTAGTATTAGGGAATGAAAACGCACCTGCTCCACCCCTTACAGGGTTTTGATGCCGTCGACAAGACAGTTATTCGAGGCATAATACGTCACTTTACGGTTGTGCGCCCGTTTAATATGAACGGCGTCACCGACGATCTGAGTGTCAATTACGTAAGCAGTCGGACCACAGACCGCCACCACGTCCGGTTTACGACGCCCTACCTCCGTGTTGAAAATGGGCTCAACGTGAACACGAAACCGTCGTTGTTCTATGTGTGTGACAAGACACTTGGTGATGTGGTCATGTCGGGTAATCCTTTTCCCGTGGGTTCGACTACAATTCTGCAAGACATGATTGAGGGTCTCCTTTCGACGGCAGCCCGCCCTGCAAAGTCTATCGCCGTGGCGTCCGCGTTGTAGACGGGAATTTGTGGGAGGAGCATTACAGACTCCTCTTCGCTCCAACGAGCTTTCTTCTTGTCGACTTTGATGTCAGCCTCAAATTCAGCTGGGTGGGCCCTCCTACGATGTAGTTGTAGTCCGGCATATTTTACAAAAGTTCTATTGCATTCTGGGCAGGCCTGAGTCGGGGCCGCCGCACTGCTTGCGGAGGCTGCGTCAGCTTGACGCTTAGCACTCATCCTAAGAAACAGAACAACAGATCAATAATTTATTGATAAAAAGCAAGCGGCAAAAACGAGCTGCCGAGACGGGGGCTCGTCAAGGCGGGCAACACGGATTTAGTAGAAGCAGGGGCGCCACAAGCAGGCACCGTGTTACCCTAGCGAGAGAGAGAGAGGCTAACGGAAGCTAGGCTTCTATAGAACGCTTACATCTCGCTTGTGACTGAATCAATAAGAATCAATAATGTCACCGCCCCCGTTAAGAGAGTCATAGTTACTCCAGCCGTTTACCCGAGCTTGGATGAATTTCTTCACTTTGACATTCAGAGCACTGGGCAGAAATCACATTGCGTCAACACCGATCACCGGCCATCGCAATGCTATTTTTTAATTAGAAAGTCGGAGTCCCATAGTCCGTGCCAGTTGTGAGTCGACCGTTAGTCGCCCGTCGACGCCCGATAGTGCAGACCGAAGTCCGCCCACCAGTTCCAGCTGAGGCTTTCAACAAGCAGAACCGACGCTGGTCCGAGCAGAACCGGACTGCCTTTGACAGCAGCCAGTCCCGCCCAGTCCCGGTGCAGCTCACGCAAGCTCAGAACCCCAGCCCGACGAGCCCGGCCCTCACAGCCAATCCTTATCCCGAAGTTACGGATCGAACTTGCCGACTTCCCTTACCTACATTGTTCTAGTGACTAGAGGCTGTTCACCTTGGAGACCTGCTGCGGATATGGGTACGGACCGGCACGAAAATTACACTCTCTCCCTCGGATTTTCAAGGGCCGACAGAGGCGCACCGGACACCGCAAGAGACGCGGTGCTTTTACGAGAACAGCTAGTTAAAGAAGGATAAATATGCTACAATTTGAGTGCATGTTGGTGTTTTTAAGCCTAATAGTTCCTGAGATACAGCTCCTCAAAGTTAGTGCAAATTGCGAAAAAATTGTGTTTTTCAAAATGCAGCATTTTTTTTCTAAAAAAGATTTATTTAATAGCAAGTTTATTACAGTTTAATTGATTTGTTCACGTTGAAATTGGGTGATTTAAAGTTTCAGAGTTTTTTTTTTATGTTTGGGTTTCATTTTTAAGATCAAGGAAAGCCTAGCCACAGCGCGCCCCAAATGGAAAATTTAGATATATCGCGCCCTAACATTCAGTAGACCTGTTGTAAAAAAAGTTAGTTACTTTACGGGGTCGGATAGTTTTAATTTTTGGATGTGTTTTATATTTAGGAAGTCTAATTAAGAATCCAAGTTTGTGACCTTGGGGCGCCGCCGCTGGCTGCGCCCCAAAGTAAAAAATCGGACATTTCACAGTTTTTTTCAGATGTACTCCCTGAAGGTTTGGTTTTACAACACAATTACGAATAAAACAATTAAAGAGAGATAAATATGCTACAGTTACAGGATAAATATAAGTTAGTAAAAATAACAGTAACATGATAAATATGCTACTTGGGATGCCGCCGTTGGGGTCGCCCCAAGGTCAAGGTAATTGTTTAAACTGCTGTTCCACTTGCAACAATGCAGCACTGTTTCATGCCTTACGATTGTATTTTCAGGTACATAACTGTTGGGGCATGAAAAAATCCTCTCGAATGGGGTTGGTATAAAGCTGGGTTACTATGATAGCAACCTCGTTTTTATTTCATGATTATTATGATTAAAATGACAAAATTCAAGTTAGATAGAATGTCAATTTATCCGAGGTTACTAATTTTTTTTAATGAATCAAATATATGGCGTTTGCCAGTTCTACAACAAGGGAATGATTTACAGAGATTTTTTCACAGAAATATGAAAGGGGTTTTCTAGTTAGGTAGATGAACATAATTGTGTTTAATGTTCCTGGTTTAAGACCAGTGCATAATGTGTTTTGTACATAGCTATTAATTCCTTCGTTTTTACAAGTGCACGTGCACTGAACATACTCTTTTTTGTTAACCGATTACATGAGCATGCACGTTTGGTCTCGTTAAGGAATCATAGGATTTCTAGATTAAAAAGTCATTTTCGAAGATAGAACTAGACTCTTGTGAGATAACAAAAATTTAAAAAGTATCACAAACTTAAACGGCAAAATGACCGTCCACGAGAACAGGGATCGAGTAAGTAGTTGTTCTCGGAGAGATCTCTATGTAGGTAATAACTGCTTAATTTTTTTTTTGAAGAATCAACCTCTCGAGAGTAAATCGAGAAAAACTAAATAATTAAGAAAATTTCATCGTTTTTCTGATTTGGCGTTGCCTGCGACAGGGCCTCTAGGTCAAAAACTTGAATTCTTAATTAGACTTTCAATATACAAAACATGTTCAAAAATTAAAACTACCCGACCCCTATAAGGTTACGTCATACCAATATTACACTCCCTTTTTCTAAAACAGGTTTAGTGAACGTTGGGGCTCGATTTATACAAATTTTCCATTTAGGGCGCGGTGGCAAGACGTGTCTTGATTTTGAAAATGGAAAACAAACACAAAAAAAGCAAACGATACCTCAAAAAACCCTATGGCAACGTTTACAAATCAATTAAAAGGTAATAACCTTGCGATTAAATAAATCCTTTGAAGAAAAAAATGCTAAATTTTGAAAATGAAAAATTTTTCGCAATTTACACTAACTTTGAGGAGCTGTATCTCGGGAACTATTTGGCTCAAAAACACCATCATGCACTCAAACTGTAGCATATTTATCCCTTTTTAATTGTTTCATTCATTATTGTGTTGTAAAACCAAACCTTCAGAGAGTACATCTGAAAAAACTGTGAAATGTCCAATTTTTGACTTTGGGGCGCAGCCAGCGGCGACGCCCCTATGTCACAAACTTGGATTCTTAATTAGACTTCCAAAATATAAAACACATCCAAAAATTAAAACTTTCCGACCCCGTAAAGTAGCTCCCTTTTTTTACAACAGGTTTACTGAATGTTAGGGCGCGATATATCTAAATTTTCCATTTGGGGCGCGCTGGGGCTAGGCTTTCCTTGACCTTAAAAATGAAACACAAACATAAAAAAACTCTGAAACCTTAAATTACCCTATGGTAACGTGAACAAGTCAATTAAAAAGTAATCTTGCGATTAAATAAATATTTTTTAGGAAAAAATTGCTAAATTTTGAAAAACACAATTTTTTCGTAATTTACACTAACTTTGAGGAGCTGTATCTCAGGAACTATTAGGCTTAAAAACACCAACATGCACTCAAATTGTAGCATATTTATCCCTCTTTAATTGCTGTATTCTTTACTTTGTTGTAAAACCAAGCCTTTAAGGAGAAAATCTGCAAAAACTAAAAAATGACCGACGTTTGACCTTGGGGCGCCGCCGCTCGCTGCGCCCCAAGGTCACAAACTTGGATTCTTAACTAGACCTCTATTACATATAACATATCCAAAAATCAGAACTACTTGACCTTTTGTTAGGTAACCCCCCTTTTTCACGACAGATTTACTGGACTAAGACTACAGTTTTATTAACAAAGGCATTTGAGCTTGTAAAAGTATTTTTGGGTTAATTCACTATTCACCTGATCAGACCCGCTGAAACATTGCCTTAGTTCTTCACTATCTGTAGCTGCTGCTACAGTACTAGTTACAGGGGTAGGTTTTTCATCAAAGTGAAGTAAAGTATTATGGCGCTTTTTACATTTGCTACATGGATTCTTTGACTGACAACTATTCACTTTGTGGGGATTTAAACAATTAAAACAAATTTGTTTACTTTTAACTATCTCTATACGTTCATTAACTGTCATAACTTTAAAATCGGGACACATGTTAAGGGAATGATTGTTATCTGTAGTGCAGATAACGCATTTTCGTCCTTTAAATCCAGAAACTAACGATTTAGAATTAAACTTAAACTTACTAGTTGAGTATTGCTTGGTTTGGTTCACTCTTATTTATCTTACCTCTTGAATTTACATAACTATCACAGCATCTAGCCATCTCAGGAGGCCCGAACCAGTTTTCGCCTTGCAAAACTCCAATATGGCCCTTTAACTCTTGTCCAATGAACTGAACAATTTATCAGAAAACATTAAATGACGCAATGTCTTGAGGTCTTTAACCTCTCTCAGCTGACAATCATAGTCAAAAGTTGCTCTAAGTCTAGTCGCAAATTGCACATAGGTTTCATCTGGAAGCTTTTGGACTTTTCGAAAACTAGTCAGAACCTCCTGAGGAGAGCACTGGAACTCCCTTGAAAAGTGGTCCTTTAATTTAGAATAATCTCTCAAATTCTCTTTGCTCAAATGCCCCAACAAATTTGACGCAATTGATTTAACAAATTTGACCTCTCACCTAGCAAATTTAACAAAATTTCCAAAAGTTAAATACGGAGCAACTAATTAATTTAATTAAAACGATTTAAGAACTCACTCGAGATTTGCAACAACACACGATGCCCCACACATGGCACACCAGCAACGTACCGTGAGACTGCAACCACAAACGACACGTCGGAAACCGTCCATAAATCACACACATCGATAGCACAGGCAATTCACACCACGAAAGTATTCTACTTCCACGACGGACCACATAAGCGAAAAGGTGGGGCGGTTCGGATTAGAAGAAATTAACAGCAAAAACACAAGAAAGTGTGGCAAGAAACTTCACGGTAAAAAACATTATTAAATTGGTTGGTTGGTTGGTTTTGCTAGCTGGATTGTAGCTCCACGCAAGGTGTGCATTTTCCAGACATCATCCAAGTAGTAGTGATAAGAGTTCAGGAAAGGAATATATTCTAGGTTTCACTATAGGCGTTTAGAAGTCCGTAGGAAATTGCATAAAACTCTGATCTTGAGTTTTGCGTCATTGGACCAGTATACAAGCCAGTTATAGTGTAGGGGGATTTGTCCTAAGGCGTTTCGCATAGCATCACGCTGGGCTTCGTAGTTGACGCATTCCAGGAGGAGGTGCTCAGGTGTTTCATTAGAGTTGCCGCAACTACACAAGGGGGAAGGGATGAGATTGAATCTGCGTAAAGTGGCATTGAGGGAGGTAGCTTTGGCCGTGAGCCGAGCAAGTTGGACATCCATTTCTCGGGTTGGAGAGAATTGGGCTATGGGATTGTGAAGAGGGTTGATCCAGGGATGTGTCTTGGCGTACTTAGTTTGGGACCAGGATTCGAGGGGCGCGTTGGAATATTTTCGTTTAAGAGAAGTACAAATGTCTTCAGGAGAGACAAGGTTTTCAATAAGGGGCTTGTTGCTAGCTTTTTTTGCCGTAAAATCTGCTATCTCATTTTCGGGTATTCCAACATGAGCGGGAACCCATATGACTTCGCAAGATGCTGTGTTAGCAGCGTATTCATCGAGTTTGTTTCGAATAAGCAAAGAAATCTTAGGGGATTTCCTGTTGAGGTTTTTGAGAGCGAGGATGTTGGACTTGCTGTCGGAGAGAATGATAGATTTTCCATTGGGACAAATGAAATATTTTAAGGCTATGAGAATAGCAAGGCCTTCGCTGGTAAAGATGGAATTTATGTGTGGAACACGTCCCGATATGGCTATGTTGTCTTGTAAGGAGACAGCGGCGATGGTAGTATTTGTATCGGTTTTGGATGCATCGGTGGAAATAATTAGGGCGTCTTCCCAGTTGAGGGATTTGTGAGCTGTAAAGAGGCGACGAATAGCACACGGGGGCAAGCCAGGCTTCTGAAAATCAAGCTCATCTGTGAAAAATGAAACATTCGGTGAGAATTTCGAGGGATCAGTGTTCAGCAGATTAGCGGTGATGATGTTCCTGGCGTCAATATTAAGATCTGTGATGATCGAGCAAAGGCGACCAATGATAGGTCCGCTTTGGTCGATAGACGGGGAATTAGCTACGTTCTTAAAGATTATGTGCAGAGGGGAGAGGGTACCAAGAGCAAAGTTGCGGATGCAAAACATGTCCGTCAAAAGGTTGTGGCGGTCCAGGAGAGATGTTGTTCCTGCGAGGGCGAGAAGGATAGGGATCGGTGTCCAACGAGGAAGCCCCGTGGCAACCCGAAGGGCAGCATGATACGATGCTTCCAACGATTTCCTGTCCGTAGGGCTTGTATGAATCCAAGTCTTACAGCCATATTCCAGGATGCTCCTAATTGTGCAATTTGCGATTTTGATTAGGTGGTGAGACCTAGTCCCCCAGTTTTTCCCAGAAATCACTTTGAGAATATTTGTCCTCTGAAAGGCTTTCTTCTTTTGGATTTGGAAGTGAGCTTTGAAAGAGAGGTTTTTGGAAAAATTTATGCCAAGGACTTTGAGGGAATTGACCCAGGGAATTGTGCAGCAATCAATTGAGAGTTGGAAATTGGACTGAGTGCGCCTTCTGGAAAAGTTGATAGCCTCGCATTTTTCGGCAGAAATGCACATTTTCCACTCTATACACCAGCGGTGGATGTGGTGAAGAGCTGATTGTAACTTCCGTTCAACAATGTCCCAGTTTGGGCCCTGGTAGTAAATAAGGATATCATCGGCAAAAATCAGGCATTTAACGCCGAAGGGAAGAATCTTGTAGATATCGTGGAGGTAGGCGAAGAATAAATTGGGTGCAAGGACGCTACCTTGAGGAACGCCCCTGTTGCTGACGATAGGGGACGAGAGAGTGCCACGCCATCTGACCTTAATCGTTCGTTCAAGTAGGAAGTTTCTAATCCACAAAGCTGGGTTGTCACAGATTCCAAGTTGCAAGAGCTTAAGTGAAAGACCATCAATCCACACGTGGTCATAAGCTCCTTTAAGGTCAAGAGAGATAACAGCAATGAATTCTTTGTTTTGTAGTGCCTTTTTGATATCGTGAAAGAGGATTGTGTGGTTCATTTCGCACCCACGAAAGGGTAAGGCCCCCATGTGACGTGATGAAATTTTTTGAGAGGACAGCATGATTGGGACAAGCCGGTGAAGAATCATCCTTTCCATGATTTTGGCAACAACTGGAGTTAGGGCGATTGGTCGGTATGAACTCGGAGAATCGTGAGGCTTGCCCTTCTTGTGAATGGGAACTATGATAGTCTCCTTCCATTCTAGAGGGACAACACCTGAGCACCAACTCTGATTGTATATGACGAGGAGACGTTCTCTCATATTAAGAGGAAGGGCTTTAAAGAGCCTTGCGGGGATTCCGTCAGGTCCCGGCGTCGAATTACGGGTGGATTGGATTGATAGGTGCAGATCGTCAATTGAGAAAGGGTGGTTGAGTGAATCACTGCATTCGCCGCTTAGATAAAGGGGGATAAGTTCCGCGATTTTGCTCTTTATAAGAGTAGTAACAAGGCAATTTGATTGGGCAAGTGGGGAAGAAATCAGGATGCCGCCAACTTTGAGTGTATTGAGAGACAAAGGGCTGACAGGGGATCTATTGCTGATGCTTTTGAGGATGCGAAAGATCGAGGCAGAGTTGCCACTCTCGTCGCAAACTTTATCCCAGTAACGTCTTTTAAGAAATTTCATGAGCCTATTGAGTTGGGCGCTAGCTCTTTTACACTGAATGTGCGCATTTTTCGAGAAATTTTTTCTCGCGATTTTTTGAAACCTGCGCTTTTTATGAAGGAGCATGGAGCACTTGGGGGTCCACCACGGGCACTGGTGATTTGGCGGTGCCCTAAATTTGTAGACGTTTTTTGACATGGTGGATTTGCACAAGTCTATGAAACGATCACTGTTGACATTACTGTCGATGTTTACTAGGTTGAGGTCACTGTCTATGTTTTGCCAGTTGTGACGGTACTGAAAAGGATCGGGATCTCTATGGCTGCCGAACGTTAACGAAACAGGGAAATGATCGCTTTCAAAGCTGTCGCTATGGACCACTGCGGATATATCATGAAAAAGGCTTGATGAGCAGATGGCCAGGTCTATTAACGAAAATGTCCCGTTAGGTGAGATGTGTGTTGGCTCTTTATCATTAAGGAGTACAAGGTCATTAGACTCCACCCAGTCAACTAGGATGTCTGCACCAGGGGAGTTTTTTTCACCGGCCCATAACGTGTGTTTTGAATTAAAATCGCCGCATATAAGAAGTGGGGGGGATGTGATGTTGATGATATCTTGGAGCCATTTGCGATTAAATTTCCCTCTAGGGGCATAAATATTGACGATGGACAGTTCTTTATTTTTATAATGAATTTTGATACCCATGATTTCGTTAAGGGGGTCATGAAGGTTTGAAAAATTTATAACAGTTGCTTGAAATCTTTTACTGATAGCAATTAGAAGACCGCCACCAGTTTGAGTGCCCGGTCTGTCTTCGCGAAAGATAATTTTGTCTGGGATTGATACAGTTCGGGTGTTTTTAAGGTAGGTTTCTTGTAGGATGAGGATATCAGAGGATGGAAATGAAGGATGGCTGACCCAATGTCTCTTATTAACGATGCTGCGGCAATTCCACGACACTATTTTTAAATGATTGAATGCAGTTGTCAAAAAAATTAATAATAAGACGAGATAAAATAAACTGAGTTTTGAGGCATGGGTCCCGACTTGGGACTTAATATCAGGAGTTTGCCACAGGAGACGGGGCGCATTATGACGGGAGTTTTGGCAGGGCAAGATTCGAGTCCGAGGGGGTTGGTGAGAATTCCATAACGTCATCATGTGAAATGTTTTTACCAGAACTGTGTTGGCTATTGTTAAGTTTTGCTTTTTTGTTGTCGGTAGGGAGGGTTGTTTCTTCGCGGTCTTTCCTATGGGCTGGAACGTTTTTTGAGTTATGAGGAGGGATGTTGACTGAAGTGGATGTGGTTGTGACCACTTTGTTTTGTGATTTGAGATTATTAACGGCTGTTTGTTGAAGGGCGGATTGTTTGTTAAGACAGTCGATCTTTTGCACGAGCCTTTCTAATATTGCAGCAATTGGTTGTTGAGGGCTGGTTGCAATTGGTTGTTGAGTGGCAAGAGTATCCACTCGTTGAGCGATATCAGCTACGCTCGATAGGGTTTGTTGTTGTGCGGCAGCAAACTTATCTAAGGCTTGATCAAGCCTTTGAAGAATGGGGGCTATTGCTTTGTCGACCACTTTGTGGATTTCACTTTGCAGGTCAGTTTTTTCGTGCCTGTCAAGACTCGCTACTTTGGCGTAGGATGACGTATCACGAACAATTTTATTATAACGGATTCTAGCATCTGAGAAAGAAAGGTTATTCTCTTCTTTAAATTTTAGAAACTTAGCTTCGTTAGTCCTGGCTTCACACCCAGCGAAGTTGGCCGGATGGTTTTTTTTGCAGTTAACGCACAAGGCAGGGTTCTGGCATTCGGGGTGGGAGCCTTCGTTGCCGCAGTTTATGCAAATGTCTTTGGTACAAGTGGCAGTTGAGTGGTTGAAGCTAAAGCAACGACCACATTGCCGAGGTCTATCGACGAATAGGGAGATTTTGTGGCTTTCGTACCATGCCTTGATTACTTTTGGGATTTGGGATCCTGCTATGGTGACGAGAACGAGCTCGGTGGGTTGGACGATTTCACCGATTTTTTTGGTAAAGCGTCGGGCCTCGATGATGGTTACGGGGTTTGAAGATTCGAGTTCTTCTACGACTTCAGAAAGAGGGATATCGGTGGGGATGTTCCTCAGAAGAAATCGTTTTGAAACACACTCGCGTTGCAGAGTGCACACCACGGGGACATTGAGAATGTTTGTTAGCTTGCATATTTGAGCAGCACACTCGTAGTCAGCGGTTTCGACAACGATTTTATTAGCGCGGGTATATTTCAAGTTTACGATTTTTTTGTGGGCCGGAATTTTTGATTCAAGTTCCCTTTTTAAATGTATGGGTTTGTTTTTGGGGATACCCCCAGATTTGTTTTCAATAAATATAACGAAATTGTTGGACCCATTCTGGGACGCATTGGTTACAATTTCTTGCACGGATAGTTCCTTGCTGAAAGTTAGTTGAGCCATTATGACGTTGTCATCCTTGCGAATATTGTTAAGGGAGGATGGAAGAAGAAGTTCTTGGGCCAGCGTAGATGTAGTCAGCGGTTACCAGGGAGAGATAGAAAAGGAAAAAAAAACTTACAATGTCTGCAGCCGGCTTATCGACAGCTATAGTGAAGAGAAGACTGCCTGACTTAGGCAAGTAAAATATATGTAAGAAAAAAAAAGGGTGCAGCCGTAGCTGGTACGTGGCACACGCTTAAGCAGGGACACGTGTTCACAAAATCCCGAAAAACTACACTTTTTAGAAGTTATTAAAGTATAAATCTAAATATTAATTAATCCGAAAACAGAAACTTGTCCAAATAATGTTCAGACTTTATTTCGTAGATAGCAGCACAACAGCGTTGCTGCAAACTCCGTTCGAAAAAAAAACCCCGTCCGTGTTTTGGAGTTTTTGACCAAGTATTATTATCGACACCACAAAGATGAAAACCACATTATTAAAGGGTGAATAATAAAACTTAAAAGCAATGAGGATAAAAACAGTTACAGTTGCAGGATACAGTTGCAGCACGTGGTGGTCGCAAAGTGGATTTTCCAGAGACATAAAACAGAGTGGACTGTGCTTCAATAGTAAAGCAGCTTAGGGATGGAAAACCAAAACCGGTTTTCAAAAAACGGGTGGTCCTGTTTTTGACTGAAAAACGGTTTTTTTCTATGAGGCCGTTCGGAACCGGAAACCGGTTTTTTAGGGAAAAACCGATGGAAAATGGAAAACCGGTTTTTTCTAAAAAAACCGCCATCCCTTGAAAATTAGCATTATGTCAGACGATTTTTTGAGCATTGTTGGTATTTTGCTCTTTTGGCTTTTATAATAAATATTTAATTACATTCTTTTAATCTCTGAGCATGCTAACAATCGTGAATGTTACTCTTAATTAAGTAACGTTTTGTGCAAGATGCCAAATGCTTGTGCAATTACTAATTGTAAGGAGGGGTATAAAAAAGGATTTGTCACACCTTCACGGGTAAAATTTATTTAGTTCTGCATACTTTTAGTAATTGTGTGTTCTTCATAAACTATAATTTATATCGAGGAAATTTATTCTAAAAGCTCTTTTATACTGAAGAATCATATTCATGATTAAATCAACGTTGTTAGAACTCTAATTATAATAAATATTTTGGGCCAAGTCAATTAAATTAATGGTCTGAACATTAGACAGCTTAGAAGTAGAATATTTTTTATACAATTTGGTCAAAAGAAACCTGATTTTGCAATCGTAGTTTTTGAGTTATTTTATATTTAAAAAGTAGAACATTTGTTGAATTTGGAATATATTGATGTATTTTAGAAAGTTGATTTAATCCAGGTGAAATAAAGGAAGAAGCAATATTTCAAAAAAAAAAAAAAAGATTTTTTAAGTTGGACCTTTAGAACGATAGTTATAGAGACGGCTGGAAATATTCACTATGTCTATAACCAACTTATATTACAGCAACACTCATCAAAAACCTACTAATGTTCCTTTAAATTAATTTTTAATAAGGAGTCCACATTCAATTGTTCAAGTCGATCGTCGCACGATCGACTTGATCGTGCGCAAATCGACGTACAAAATCAAAGGAATAATCTGATATCTATTGAGAAGATCTTTAAACACTAGCGATTCATGCTTGCTCCTTTCCAAGCTTCTTTATCATAACAGTAGATTGTCCGCTTCTGTGTTCAGGTCGTTGTGGAAAAACTCGCCAAATGGTAAACTCGCCATAGATGCGAGCCATACGCGACACAGTCATGTGACTGTGTAAGTTAGATGATTAGGACACTTTAGGTTTGCCAATGCGCAGTCCATTCTATGTTATGTCTCTGGGATTTTCACGTGGTGCTTTCAAGATTAAACAATTTTGTTTTCAAGTAGTAGTCCGTTAGTTATGAAGTATATAAAGAGGCATAGGTAAATGAAATGTATTTATGAACACTCAAAGTTTTAGTATCCGGAATTTTCCAATTTTGAAATAAACGGTAAAAAATTGGCTGAACATATTGAGAGATAAGGATTACGAAGGATTGTCCTAACTCCTGGATGTTTAGGAGATAAAGGTTATTGGAAACCAGAAAGAGTCTCAGAAGTTCTCCCCTCTCATTTTGCTGACTGTATCCCCAGTCTGTAGGTTGACAATTGAAGTGCCCAAGAATTAAATACTTTGAAATGTTAAAATTTATCTTATTAAATTCATCTAGTTGAATATTAATATCATCATGGGGTCGAAGGTAGACGGAGCTAGGAAAGAATCTATCGGTATTGTTGGTTATTTCTACGAACACTGAAGAGTAAGTTCTACTGGAGAATTATCACATGTTTTAAATTTTATTAAAAATGGGTAAATTTTGTAGATTAAGATGTCTGGAGTCCAAAAATGCCATTAAAATTTTTTTAACGAAATATTTTCCGAGTTATTCAAATTTTAAAAAAACCAGAGCCGCGGCGCAATCAAAAACGGGCCGTGTCACTTTAGGAACGTCGTGACGTAAAAGGATCTTCTCGTTCCTCCTCCCTACGGAACCGCGCAGCGAAATTGCACGTGCGTTGATTTTTGTATTATTTTGAGTTTTTAAAATATTTTTCTCCAATGGCTGTTGAACAGGGTTTTACCAAAGCACAAAGATATATTTTGCCAAACATTTCCGAAGATATGATAATCAATTTTTTCAAAGAAAATTTGGATTTTTTTGTCAGCTGAAATGAAAGGTATCAAATCTGAAAAGTAAGATGTTTCCAAGATATTTAGTTAATTTCTTGTTTTATAGGAAATAAAAATAAATATTACACATAGCAATAGCATAAAAAAATATGTTTTATCACTATATATTTTAAGAATAAAGTTAATGTGATATTTATGATATAGTAAAAGTCTGATTAAAAAAAGACTAATTTTTAAAATCAATACTTGGTATTCCTACTAGTAGATAATTCTTTTTCTCTATAGTTAGCTACATGCTTAACTATTTAAAAATATATTTAAAGGGGCTATTTAGTTAAAATAGAAGTATTGTCTCATTAAAAATAAATGTTTAAACGTAAATTTTTGTTACCTTACCAGATAACTTGAATAGTATACTTGAGTACTCTACTAATATAAGACTTCTATTTTAATGTTCTGTACAATATAAGGCTACATTAGAATGTAAAATTATATAGAAGTGATTGTTCTATTAAAGATGAATATTATTAGTTTTAAATTAAAAACATTTATTTGTTTTTAGAACCTCACCAAAACTAAATAGTACTTCAATACTAATCACCAACTTTGATATTTCTGTTTCAATATTACATTACAAAGGAACGAGGCCAAAAGGAACGTTCTTTTTGGGATCCTTTTTCATATAGCTCTGCACCATCTCAGTTTATCTTTTTTATTCCTCGGTACATTTAGAAATAGTTTGTCAAGAGAATAATATGGGAAGTATTTCCGCACATCGGCACTATACAGTACTTTTTAGAAGCCTTAACCGTAATATTATAAAAATAAGCTTTGAAGAAAGGATATAAGAGAAGCGAAAAATCGAATACAGCAAAAGCTGTGTTCGCTTCTTCTCGGTGGGGGAAGACCTTACTACGTCATATCACGTGACTCTCTGTATCGAATGAAAACCGAAACTGCCCTTTTATAAATTTAAATTAAAAGTAAAATACGAATCTGTAAGAAGAATGAATACATTTTTTTTGGGTTTTAAGTCATTTAGAATCATTTAAAAACAAGAAAAAAATGTGATAATTATCCATTGGAGCTCCTTCTGAATTTGAGGAGAAAAACCTAGAGACAAGAAGGAAATAAAATGGGCGTTTTGCCTGAGAGGTAGGGGTCTTGTAAACAAATAACATCAGGTTTATATTGCTTAATATATAAAAGAAGATAGTTGTGTGCAGACAGAGAATGATTAATATTTATTTGGATAAATTTTAAACAGTCATTAGCCGTGGTCTATGCGGGAACGAGCAATCCGTTCCTGTTTTCTGTACTCCAGACAATTATTAGTGGCGATTTTATGGTTAGTATTTAATAACTCGCCAGTACCGTCATTAGTACGGTTTTTTGAATGACAAGTAAAACATTTAATTGTACAAGGATCATCGTGAGAAACCTCTCCGCATTTTAAACATCTTGATTCAGCATATGAACACTTTTTCGTAGTGTGCCCATAAAGGCAACATTTTTTTAATATGTCGTATTGATATGAATTCAGTAACTTTATGTCTGGTAAGACCAAGGTATAAATCAATTGTTTAAAAATAGTTGTCAATTGTTTTAAAATAGACAAGGGGTACTTCCAACACCCAGTGATAAAGGCCCTTCGATTCTATTTTGAATAAGATTTTTTTATTTATGTTGTTATAGATCGGATTTTTAAGTAGTAATTGTTCCAGGAGAAATTTCTCATTATTATACGGAGTAAATTTCAATATAAATTTAGGCGAGTCCTTTGCTCTTCATTGATCTTCAGAAAAAGTAAGTGATTCGGTTTTTAGTCAAGTATCCCTAATAAAGTTAGCATCATCAAGAGAGGGGGCTGATATATTTGCACCCCTAACGGTCTCATAAATTCCATTACATTTGACACTTTCACTATCCAAGATAGTACCAAGTGTATTTTTAAAACTGGGAAAGTCCAGGGCTTCGTCCCCCTTCTCTTGGTAGATCCACATAGATTGTGACGATATCCTCTTTTTTTCTTCTAAATACCTCGCACGGTAATATCAGCATAATTGGGGCGGCAGCCGAGGCTTGATGGCTAACAATGTCAGTCCTGAGTTATTCTAGGGAGGCTTTTACCACCTCCTTCAGACTACACATTTCTTTGGTTAAATTATCGATATTATTTTTGTTTTCATTATATTTTTTGTCTTAGTCGGTTAAGATTGTTTTCGATGATTCAAGCTCCTGTGTCCTCCCTGCGACAAGTTTAATAAGGATATTATCGGTATTAGTTTGCCGTTCTTTCTCAAGTTTATCTAGTAGGTTTAATTGGTTTTCATATTCCTTTTTACTATTCGAGATCCTCAGATCAGCAGACTTATCAATTTCCCCTACGGCCTTTTAAAAAGAAACTCCATCTCCATGTATTTGCGCATTGCAATTCTTTATTTTTCAAGTTCGTCTTCTAGTTTAGTAATTTTATTTTGGGCAGCAATTAAAGCTGCTTTAATTTACCCAATTAAATATCTTTCTTTTTAAGCTTAACTACATTATCTACATTATTTGGGGGAGCACTATTATGTTTCTCCAGGAAAGCTCCAAGTTTTCACCGAATGATTTATTTAAACGTAGGAAAGTTTTTTTTTTTTTTTAAAGTAATCCCTCCAGGTTTTCATTGGTTAACAAGTTTGGGGCATAACCGTATAGTTGTTATGTTTAAGATAAATACTGGAATTCCTGAAGTCCGAGCCCATAATCAAAACAATCAGCAGCGTCTGAGGACCTGAAAGCAAAAAATATGTACTTCTTATGAGGAATTTTTTAAAACAAACTGTAAGAGGGACATACACTTTAAGTATTCAAATATTAACAATATAGTGTGAGGAATCTCCACTACACTCACACTGAAGGGATCCCAAATAAAATAAACAAAATCTCTCAGTAACACAATGTTTGGAAGCAGTGCAACAGAAGTTACAGATCAAAATCGTCTAATAACTGGTCATCCAATGTCAACACTAGTTTCTTTAGTTTAAGTACCAGTTGTGAAATTGAAAGGGAACAATTTAGTAAATAGTAATTCAATATACCTTCACTATATTTAATCAAATTCAAAAATTTACTTATGAACCCAAGAACAAGTATAAAAATAAGTACAAAGTCAGAGTTCAATTCACTTACACCACTTTTAAACGAAGTCAGTGGACATCAACAATTTTCTATAGATCAGATGACTTAGGTATATATATCTTTGGCTATGTCCAGACGGCGACAATTAAAACAAAAATGTAACGTGATGTGTCACATGATGCCCACGTGATCCCCATACAATTTGTATTGGGATGCGCGCGCATAGAGGATGAAACAACCGCAATTCATACACCGTGCGTCAACGAAAACATTGACGCATGGTGACTGCACCTCAATTGTGACGCACGGTGTTTTAGCTATAACGCATGCCTTAAATGTCTATGAGAATACTCTGATTCGGTGCGTCTTGCGCTATGGTAACTTCTGAGAGAAAAACCGAATTTATCATTGGAAACTTTCAAATAATCAAATCGAAAGCCAAAAAAGCAATTAAAAATTCTACTCTCGCCAAGTAACCCGGAAAAAAGTTGTCAGAGACAATCGAAAATCCTGACAACTTTTCCTATTTAAAGCCATATTAATTGGTGTAGGGTTGTTATTGTCAATAAAAAAAATAAAAGGGAAAAAATAAAAAAGGGTAATTGAAGTAGGAGTGCATAAACTATTTTTAATCAATTGAATTATGATAAAAACGTTTGTCCAATATGATATAAAACTGGTTTGATATGATTGATGATTTTGATACTGGTTTGTCACAATGTTATATAAAGCGAAATAAAATAATGGTGGATAATAAATGTTAATATTTTAAGACTTGAAAGTGTCTAGGGGCTGGGGAGCCCAGTCGATTAGGCATTCGCCTAGCATGCGGAAGGTCCCAGGTTCGGGTCCGGGCATCGCCAAAATAACTGCCGGTCTATAAGCGACACGTGCATCCAAAAATGTCCGACGAGTAATATCCCGTGTGGCGGGAGTGCACGTTAAATATCCTTCAATAATTATTCGCTAAATATCCTTCTCTCCAATACTTTTATCTTATGAGTTAATTTAAAATGTAAAAGAGTTGTTGCAACCACGTGACCTATTCTTAACTGGATCACAGTTATTGCATCTGGCAACACCTGCAACCGGATCGTTAGGGCATACAAATCCGTTCTTCTATTGTGTTTCTAACTAAAGCATGTGCGTTTGTATGTTCCACAAAAAATTGGCCACACCCGTGCCACGGATTTCATCCAATCAGCGATCGTCAGGGGTGCAGAGGAAAAGAGTTGAGGAAGAGGGGTGCAACAGCTCTATTTACGAATCTAACATTTATGTTATAATGTATCTAAATTTTAACTAAAATGATTTTTTTATTTAACTCTTAATATAAATGTATTATGTCCAATCTCTCTAGCTTAGTTGTCAGCTCT
This sequence comes from Hylyphantes graminicola, assembly GCA_023701765.1. Lineage (NCBI taxonomy): Eukaryota > Metazoa > Arthropoda > Arachnida > Araneae > Linyphiidae > Hylyphantes > Hylyphantes graminicola. Next base: position 48,562,744 of record CM043122.1, read on the forward strand.
TCTTAATCTTATTCCGTAGACCCGAGATCGTATACGGGTCCAGATAAATTAATTAAAAAATCTCAGATAATATCCAGTTTAATTATGTTATAACAGTTAAAAATCTATGTTATAAGCCAACAATTAAATTTGTTACACTGAGTTTAATATTACTAACCAAATTTAATGTTTTCGTATCAATATTGAAATCAAGCGACTTTCATCCCATTCCACTTTTCTAGCACAACACCGGCATTGGGCAGACCAAACAGATCCTCCAGACGCATGCGTTTGAAAAAAACCTACGATTTGGCGAAAAAACCGTTCGCTATTGCCTGTTTTGGCGGTCGCCAAGTTTTTGCTTTGTTTGTCGCCGTCTGGACATAGCCTTTGGTATCTCACGTCTGTGCTGACCCAAGTCACGTGGACCAACTCCTAAGAAGCCGGAGGATTAACAAAATGGCTGGCACAAGATCGATGATCACAACAAGAGGGAACACTTTAAGAGGCTATGTCCAGACGGCGACAATAAAAACAAAAATGTCACGTGATGTGTCACGAGATGCGCACGTCACGTCACGTGATCCCCATACAATTTGTATTGTGATGCGCGAGCATGGAGGATGAAACAACCGCAACTCATACACCGTGCGTCAACGGAAACATTGACGCACGGTGACTGCACCTCAATTGTGACGCACGGTGTTTTAGCTATTAACGCATGCCTTAAATGTCTACGAGAATACTCTGATTCGGTGCGTCTTGCGCTATGGTAACTTCTGAGAGAAAAACCGAATTCATCATTGGAAATTTTCAAATAATCAAATCGAAAGCCAAAAAAGCAATTAAAAATTCCACTCTCGCCAAGTAACCCGGAAAAAAGTTGTCAGAGACAATCGAAAATCCCGACAACTTTTCCTATTTAAAGCCATGTTAATTTGTTGTAGGGTTGCTATTGTCAATAAAAAAAAATAAAAGGGAAAAAATAAAAAAAGGGTAATTGAAGTAGAAGTGCATAAAACTATTTTTAATCAATTGAATTTAAATTACATTTTGAGAACCTTAAATGTCTCGGTTTAAATTGATGTGTTTAATTTTTTTTCTTGCGTTTTTTATGCATTATGACAAAAACGTTTGTCCAATATGATATGAAACTGGTTTGATATGATTGATGATTTTGATACTAGTTTGTCAAAATGTTATATAAAGCGAAATAAAATAATGGTGGATAAATGTAAATATTTAAAGACTTGAAAGTGTCTAGGGGCTGGGGAACCCAGTCGATTAGGCATTCGCCTAGCATGCGGAAGGTCCCAGGTTCGGGTCCGGGCATCGCTAAAATAACTGCCGGTCTATAAGCGACATGTGCAGCCAAAAATGTCCGACGAATAATACTCCGTGTGGCGGGAGTGCACGTTAAATATCCTTCAATAATTCTTCGTTAAATATCCTTCTCTCCAATACTTTTAGCTTATGAGTTAATTTTAAATCTAACTGAACCTACTGGCCCCATGAAGCTATTTACGAATCTAGCATTTATATTATAATGTATCTAAATTTTAACTAAAATGATTTTTTTTTATTTAACTCTTAATATAAATGTATTATACCCTATCTCTCTGGCTTAGTGGTCAGCTCTTCTTGATCTTATTCCGTAGACCCGAGATCGTATACGGGTCCAGATAAATTAATTAAAAAATCTCAGATGGTATCCAATTTAATTATGTTATAAAAGTTAAAAATCTATTTTATAAACCAACAATTAAATTTGTTACGTTTTAATATTACTAACCAAATTTAATGTTTTCGTATCAATATTGAAATCAAGGTCACGCTTTAAAGTTTAAAACAAGCGATTTTCATCCCATTCCACTTTTCTAGCACAACACCGGCATTGGGCAGACCAAACAGATCCTCCAGACGCATGCGTTTGAAAAAAACCTACGATTTGGCGAAAAAACCGTTCGCTATTGCCTCGTTTGGCGGTCGCCAAGTTTTTGTTTTAATTGTCGCCGTCTGGACATAGCCAGATGAAAACGCTGATTGGTGTGTTCCTTTTTGTACATCAGTAAAGGTCATAGATAGCTTTGATTGTTTTTCGTGGTTTTGGGAGCACGTGGCTCTGCTTGAGCGTCGGTGCCACTTATCAGCTGCCTCTGTAATTTTTTTCTTATTTTACTTGCCTAAGTCAGGCAGTCTTCTCGCCTCTACCGCGGTCCAAGCTAGCTGCAAGCATTGTAAGTTCTCTTTATTTTTATTTTCCTTGGTAGCCGCTGACTTTATCCACGCTGGCCCAGGAAGAGCTTCGGTCATCTTCACTTATCATTAGTCGCAAGGATGATACTGGCATAATGGCGCAACTTACTTTCACCGAAGAACTATATGTGCAAGAAATTGTAGCCAATGCGTCTGAGAATGGATCCAATAACTTTGTCATATTTATTGAAAACAAATCTGGGGGAATCCCAAAAAACAAACCCATACACTTAAAATAGGAGCTCGAATCAAGAATTCCCACCCACAAAAGAATTGTGAATTTAAAATACACCCGTGCTAATAAGATCATAGTCGAAACCTCTGACTACGAGTGTGCCGCTCAAATTTGCAAACTAACGAGTATTATCAATGTTCCTGTGGTGTGCACCTTGCAACGCGAGTGTGTTTCTAAGAGATTTCTCCTCAGGAACATCCAAACCGATGTCCCTCTTTATGAGGTCGTAGAAGAGCTTGAATCCTCGAACGCCGTAACCATCATCGAGGCCAGGCGCTTCACCAAAAAAAATCGTCGAAATCGTCCAACCCACACCGAGCTCGTACTCGTCACCATAGCAGGGTCCTAAATCCCAAAAGTAATCAAGGCGTGGTACGAAAGCCACAAAATCGCATAATTCTTCATCTTTCTAAGCCAGCGCGGCTGTAAAGGCACCATGCACACGAGATCAGTCGCTTTTAATCACTTTTCTATTTGCGTGCAAGTACGTTCTGGTCAAAAGGGCTGTGTTAACTTTCAATTATGTTGCTACTTCTCTAAACCAGCAAAGGCTGGTCCCTTTTGCTCTCGAGTGCTGGTCGCGTTTGTGGTCGCCTTTCATAAACCTGGTAATTTCATTTTCTGTCGCAGTTATTGGTTTTAATGTTGTTGTTTATAGTTGGTTATATTTAATAAATTTTAATAAGTTATACAGTCCACGCTTCTTTATTTAGTATGTCTTAAATTGGTGTAGGTCTTGTCACCATTTTTTGATCCGCTCACCTGGATTGGTGATCAGTTTATAATTAGGCAGTCTCTCAGTTGAAGAGGCTATTTGTGTTGTATTTTGGGTTAGTCTGTGTTTGTTATTATGGCGGACGACACTAAAGCACTTAACCGTATGCTGGGTTCCCTAGTAGTTACCTTCCCTAACTAGAGCTACCAATTTAGAACAGTTTTTTATCTGATGATAGGGTTCAGTGGTTCCCCCGAAATTAAAGAAGTTATAAGTGTTAAATTAAATAATTATGTTATTTTTAAGAAAGGCTATTGAGGATTTAAGAGAATTATATTTTCAGTTACCCGAGGCAATTCATATTGAAGAGTATGACACAGACTTGCATGGCTTAGTTGAAAGGGTCGACAAAATTGAGGGAAAACTTAATGGTCTTCGCACTAAGTTGTGTCCAGTTGCTAGTGCTGGTACAAGCAGTGCTAGACCAAACAGTGGTTCTAAGTTCGGAAATATTACACTACCGGAAATATCTCTGACTCAGTTTTCAGGTTTGTATGAGGAATGGGAGACTTTCAAACAGCAATTTAAAAATTTAATTTCTAAAAATGAAAGTCTAAGTGATCAACAAAAGCTCTTCTACTTAATTTCAGCCTTGAAGGGTCCAGCAAAGTTGCTACAGACATCTGGTGACTCATTTGATTCACTTTTCAAAGTTCTTGTCACTCGTTATGAAAACAAGAGGCTTATCGTTGATTCCCACATTCAAAATATTTTGAAGCTGGAAAAGGTTACCAGTGAGTCTTCGGTTGGGTTAAGACATTTAATTGATTCAACTAGTAAAGCTATAAGGTGAAAAGTGAGCTATAAGGTGACCAAAGTGATTCCATCAGTATTTTTTTGATGACGGTAACTGGCGTGATCCAGCCTAAAGGATCGTATAACTTGCAAACATCAGAAAGTATGGAACGTTTGGTTGGCGAGTCAATCATGGGTGTGAACTTAACTTCAAAATAAAAGGAGTCTTCTATAGGGTGCCAATGCAAACCTAAAGTTTTGATTGTAGTGCCAAACTGCATTGTTTTGCTCGCTTATTTCTCGTTCACTGTGAAGGACGTCTTTAAGGACGTAGTTTTCATTACTGGCCAAATTTTTCAAGACAAAACCGCCTTCATTTAAAACGTGTATGATTTCCGACCTTTTCTTTGTGGCATCGTGAAGATTATCTGCCCCTGACTATAAATTATCAACGTAAAAGTCGCTAGCTAAAACATTTGAGCCGATGGGAAAGCTTACTTTTGATCTTCTGCAAGCTGCTTGAGAACTCTGATTGCGAGGTACGGGCTGGGGAGCCCAGTCGGTTAAGCACTCGCTTAGCATGCGGAAGGTCCCAGGTTCGGGTCCGGGCATCGCCAAAATAGCTGCCGACCTATAAACGGCCCGTGCAGCCAAAAATGTCCGACGAATAATACCCCGTGTAAGGGAGTGCACGTTAAATATCCTTCAAAGTCCTAACGCTGCGTACGATGTCGCCCTTAACGGTTGCGTTGGGTGCCTATTCAGGTGTTGGCTCGTCACTTGACTGTGGTTCTAAAATACGACGCCCGTCGCCAATAGCCCTCGTGTAGCTCTAGTGCGACGATAATTCAAACCTAACCTAACCTAACTGATTGCGAGGTACGCAGAACAATAAATTCCAAAGGTTACTCTCAGCGGTTTGAAGCCTTTTGGTGGATCAGATGGATGGGGTCTCCACATCAGCCTTTGGAAATCCATATGATCTTCAGAAACTAGGACCTGCAAGTACATCTTCTCGATGTCGGCTGTAAAAACAATTCTGGAAAGTCGCCATCGCAGTAAAATTGCAGTCATATTTTCCTGAATATTGGGACCGGTAATAAGCTTGTCGTTAAGAGAGATTCCACTCATAGTTTTTTGGGAGGCGTTGTACACAATTCGAGACTTCGTCGAGGAGCTGTCTTCTTTATAGACAGAATGATAAGGAATGTAGTAACCTTGAAGCCCAGAGTCGTCTACTTTGAGATCGATCTTGGTAGGTTCCACTTCAACCATTTAGTTAAGTTGCAAGTACTCGTTACAGCCGTTCGAAGGGACAAATTTGTGTCAAAGGCCCTCGCCAGATAACACGGTGAAAAATGCCCCCATTCCAATCGGGCTAATTTTTTTTCTGAAAATACCTCATAGTATGGACAACTTCTCAGCCAAGTTTCAGCTCAAAAATATGACGCATTTTTGAGTAAAAAATTAAAGTTTTTTTTCTTTTTAAATTGATCATTCCCTGAATATATTTGATAAATCCAAAAAACTACTCATGAGTTTTTAGATATCATTGAGTAGTATTCTCAGAAAAATCCGCTCATAAATCTGATCGAGCGATCATTCTTAAAAATGCAATTTTATTTTTCAAAAAAAAATGTCATGCCAAAATCGTTTGGTCACAACTTAGGATTTTGTCTCTACATATTCCTCTATTATCAATCTATAATATATTTTTTTTTTCAGATTTTTAAAATTATTGGACGATAGTTTAAAAAAATAATTCTTAAAGCCCGATTTTTTTGCTCTAAAATCCATAGATTTAGAAATAGCATGCCCACCGATTGCGCAATCCCGTACAACGCAATGATGCGTGATGAATCCACATTTCGTCGTTTTCGCAATGCATCATGGGATACTGATTCACAAAAAGGGTTTTTCCGAAGAGTTACATACAATAAAAACTGCATTTTTAACTTGCTTCTTTTGTGAATATATACCTTATGCCTTACAGAAATTATCAATACGCATGCAGCTATAAAATTATGCTAGCGAAACTTGTAAAAAGTTTTAATTAGTTAATTTTGAATATATATCTTTTATTAGTCGAATTATCTCATGGTGCCATCTGGTGGCGTATGGCATGCCATGTGCAAGAGCTTGCGAACTGCCTTATGGGATAATGATTAACAAATGGCTTCACCTTTCCCCCTAGAGGCAGATCTGCTACTTTCTAAATCTATGCTAAATTCTTTAGTCCGAAAGAAATTCTCCCAGATTGAATTTCCCCGCCTTTGTTAGGAGTGCCATCTGCCGAGTAAGTAGTGCGAAAAGTCAGGTTTTAAGAATATTTTATTTTTTTTAAACTATCGTCCAATAATTTTAAAAATCTGAAAAAAATATATATTATAGATTGATAATAGAGGAATATGTAGAGACAAAATCCTAAGTTGTGAGCAAACGATTTTGGCATGAAATTTTTTTTTGAAAAATAAAAATGCATTTTTAAGAATGATCGCTCGATCAGATTTATGAGCGGATTTTTCTGAGAATACTACTCAATGATATCTAAAAACTCATGAGTAGCTTTTTGGATTTATCAAATATATTCAGGGAATAATCAATTTAAAAAGAAAAAAAACTTTAATTTTTTACTCAAAAATGCGTCACATTTTTGAGCTGAAACTTGGCTGAGAAGTTGTCCATACTATGAGGTATTTTCAGAAAAAAAATTAGCCCGATTGGAATGGGGGCATTTTTCACCGTCTTATCTGGCGAGGGCCTTTACGTTCTAAATTTAAAAGCCTAGAAGTTGCGAGGCGTTTAAATTCTCCTAAGGGGCCTGAATTTTCTTTAAAAGGGATGTCATTTTTATAGCGATTATTTACTTTTACGCAACTAGATTTAAATATCTCTTCACACTTTAGGTCTTCTTTAGAAACCTGCTATATTTCCCAGAAAGCCTGAAGTTGTTTGTGTAGATTCCAGTTCGTATGCAAGTTGGTAACTTCGATAGTATTGTCCTCAGATGCGCATATCGGCCCTGTTAGTACCCATCCTAACTTGGTGTTTTGAGCTAGGGGTGAAAGTTGTGGGCCTGTAACTAGTCCATCTGATAGAATTTTGGGGTAAAGGTCAGCACCGATGATCATGTCAATTCTACCGGGATAAGCGTAATAAGGGTCTTCTAAAGTTAATCCTTTAAGATGATCCCAGTCTCCCTTTTTCACCCGTATGTTTTGACCGTAGTTAGTAAGAGCTTTTAGTACCAAGACTTCACCTTCGGAACTGATAAGATTGTCATTCATCGATTTTATGCCGAAAGTGACGATTTTGTTACATCTCTCAGAACTGGATTTTCCTATACCGGATATGTGAGCCGAAATTGGTCTGTCCCTTAACTGTAAGATTTGGGATAGGCGTTCAGTTAGAAAGGTAGATTGGGAACCATCGTCTAGTAATGCACGGATTACGATTTCGGATCCTTCGGAATTGAAGATCTTGACTAGAGCAGTACTTAAAAGAACCTGTTTACCTTGATGGCATACCTTCGCAAAATGCGCAGAGATGTTAGATATTTCTCTTGACACGTAAGGTGGAAGGTTTTGGACCTCAGGTTCTCTGTTGTTCTGGATTGCTTTATCATGTATCTGGGTGTGATGCCGCTTCTTGCAAATAGAACAAGAAAACTTACTAGGACACTGCCGGACGTTGTGTCGAGAAGAAAAACAGTTATAACAAAGCTTTTTGTTAGTCATAAAGGATAACTTGTCTGGCCTAGGCAAATTGGTTAAACTTTTGACAATGTGCAATTCTGTGCTCACCGTCACGCAACGAACAGCTTTCGTTCTTAACTGTATGATGCGAACTTGTGCGAGTTTGTTTGCTGTAAGGGTTGTGGTCCTGGTCAGCTTTAACGCTTGTAATCCCTTCAGTCGAAATAGCTTCAAGAGTGCGGAAACGACAACTAAGAATTTATTTAGTTCGTCAAAGGTTGGAATGTCAGTCGGGTAAAGGTTGGAATGTCAGTCTTTGAAACTAAAATTTGTTCAGAAAGCTGCAGGGTTTCGTGTGCAAGTTTTTGGGACAAGACGTACACCAAAATAGCATCCCATTTGTCAACTGGTACACCTAAATTGGAGAGTGATTGTACACAGCGTTCGGATGTGTCGACTAAACATTTACAGTTTTGCGTGTTGTCGTTAGTAATTTTGGGTTGGGATAACAAGATTCGCAACTCCGAATTAATCTGAATCCGCTTATTTTCGAATCTGTTTTAACACGTCCCAAGCCGACGCGTAGTTAGAATCAGTAACTTGATAATGTTTGATCAAATACTCTGCCTCTCCAGCTACGAGAGCCTTTAAGTAGTAAAGTCGCTGTACGTTACTTAGAGACTCATTCACGTGTCTAATTGATAATAATAAATCTCGAAATGATGCCCAATCTTCATATTTACCCGAAAAAATAGGAAGTTTGACAGTGGGTAGCTTTTCCTCGGAACTACGCTCTACCTGAGAACTAGATTTCTGGGTGTTTGTAGACTGCGTTACGGGGTTTTCGGGTAAGTTAGAGAAAATGATTCTTTGATTTCTGCTAGATTTTCTACATAGTATTCTTCAACTTCGCCATAAAGGTCACTCTTGAAGTATAGTTCTTCGTCAGTCAAACTTTCCTCCGATAGGATTTGATCGTGATTTGCGGTAAATTTGTACCATAAATCAGTAAGAAGTTGAATTCGTATTTCAAAATAAGATTTAGTCTTGCGCGAGACGGAATCTTTCTTGTAGTTACGAATTGACTTTTTCATGCGCTCGTAGAAATTCGACTGTTCTTTAACTAAGGCTGACATAGTTCAATAGCAGATGATGTGGCATCCGACGGACCAACTGGTTGGGGTTGAGGTGTAAGATATGCTTCGAAAGAATATGGCACAGGAAAACAGCTTGCTAAGCTCACTTTAACTTTAATAAAATTCTAAAATAATTAAAGAAAGGTTGAACAAAAAAAGCTCGAACATAGTGAGCCTGAGCAACTTGCTATTACAAAACTTAGTTCGTTTAGTTCGAAAAGACGAGAGTCGAATCAGTCAAAAAACTTCTCGAGACAGTGAGCGAGCGTGGGTGGGGGGGAAAACGCCCGCCTCGGACAACAAATGAAATGTCTTAATGTTAATTCAGTTCACGTCACGTTGCGTGGGGATTTGCATATTTTCTTCTCCGCAACTGATGGAGTGAAGCGTAGATTGTGGATTCCGGTAGCTCTTGTGATGACCAGACTTGTCCAAAAGTACAATCAGTCAATGTACCAAAAAAAAGGAAACATTAAGTACTTCAATAATAAAGGGTTATAAAAAAATTTAAAGCACTTCGTAAAAATAAGTAAAGTTAAATACATCACCATTTGGTATCCGCCGATCCTAAAGAGTTTTAGGCAAGGCAAAAAACCAAAAATAAGCAGTAATAGAAAAAAAGGAGATTTAAGCTCTCATCCGGCTGGAGAGGCAGAGAATGTATCTTTAAAAGTCTCCTCCGGTTGATGGCCAGAAACTAGATCCATTTACAACAATATTTACTCAAGAACCCTAAATATATAAGCAGCTCATACAAGTTTATTGTAAAAATTCCAAAAGATTTTATTGAACAACCCTCGATTAAATAAAGATTAACAACATATTAACATAACCAAATACACATATCAATTTATATATAAATTGTATTAAAATTAAATTGTATATAAATTTAAAAAAAGCACATATTTCATATCCAAATATCAAAAAACACGGAAGATGAATGGACTGCTTGTCAGAGCTTGTCTGCATAAAATCTTGTGCCAACCATCTTTCTAAAACTGGAAATAAAAAAACCCTGTCCCAACAAAACCAAAAACCAACAAAAACCCAAACTACTCCCCAAGTAAATATAATGCAATACACTTAGAAAAACAAATTAACTAATAGTAACTCACAACTGACCCAAAAAGTAAAAAAAAATTAAACAAAATTTTAATCAAATAACATAATTTAGTAATCAGACTCACTTTTCAGAAATTTATCAATACATTAAATAAAAAACCCATAATCATCTTTAATCTTAATTGCAATTTTTTAACAATTTTCTAGCCTGTAGATGGAAGTGGGATTTTTTAAAACCGAGGAAAGCCAAGTCTCCCTGAAACCGTCCGAGGGTTCTGTAAGATGAAATGCTTTAGTAAATGGACATGAAAAAACATTGTGAGGGGCACCAACAATATTACCGAAACAAGGACAAAAAGGGGAAGAAACAATTTTAAATCGAAACAGATAACTTAAAAATGGGCAGTGACCGGTCAGAAAATAAAAATAAATAGGGCATTGCCCCTCCAATCATTGTCCCTAAAACCCCATAAAATATTTTTACAGTTAAAATCCCCTAATGACAAGAAATTAGAATTATAAAAATCAAACTCCTACAGCTCGTCAATTTGTTCGAAAATGCCCCCGTGTGGTCGAAAGTACATTGAACCAAGAATAAAACAAAGGTCACGATATTTAATTTCTAAAAAAAATTGACGAGCGGGAGGAGTAAAAAAAATGTAACGGTAATAATTCGTCATTATTAAGTACCTAGGTTGTTGGGAGTCCCCCTCAATTGAGGAGAACAACCGATTGTTTTTGGGCCAGGTCATGGGAACTCCTCTCGACAAGTAGGGGTCTTGAATACAAATGATGTCTAGTTGTGAATCATCAATGAAAATTTGCAAGGAATTCTGGGCAGTCAGGGAGTGATTAAGTTTAATGTGGGAAATTTGCGTTTCAAAGAAGGAAACGAAAGAACATAAAAAAACTAAAACAGAGGCTTCCGCCTAATTAGCGAGGGTGGCCAATTACCCTTTGTCCACACGCTCTCTCATATTCTCTAGTTCACGGTCAAAAAGTTGACATTTGGTAGTACCAGCATAATAATCTTCGCTGGATTTCATATGCATATTTACATTTTTGGTTTTACAGTTAAGGCAATTGATCTCTTTGCATTCCCCATCATGGGATTTGACGCCTCATTTATAACATGGGTTGAGCTGGGATTTACATAACTTTTTGGTATGACCATACCTTAGACACTTCCTACAGAATCTTACTGAGTCGAAATCCATAATTTGACAAAGCTCTAGGTATACGTCTCCTAGAGACTTGATTTCTTTTCAGAGTTGTGAAGGTGCTTCAATTATCCAATGAAATCTATTACCATTGAAATGATTATTATTATGAAACTAACTACTAAGTTTTAAGGAGATATTAAAAAGCACTTTAATACGTTCATCTTTAAATACGATATTATTCAAGGACAATTTTGCAATTTGATCATCTTTACTTGTTGGTGTATATATTTAACAATTAGTTTAGGTGGGAATTTTTTAGGCATGAAGTTTTTGCATGTATTAAATTTAGAGTCTTTAAGAAAGGTCTGTATACGTTCAATATTCTCATTACCATTTACAATTAGTTTGATTCCAGCATTCAGTTTGATAACCCTTATAATTTTAACCATTATGTCTTTGGTATTACAGTAAGATAATAGGTTTTTTGTAAATCGATTAGAAAGTCCGAAATATTACCTTCTTCTTTGAGCACAATCATCTCGAGTCCGGCGGTCGATACACCCTTCGATGACGCCCCAGTAAAAACAGGAGGGGAACCTCCTGCAGTACTAGGAACTGGCTGGTGGGCAGGAACAGGGGAGGGGGGCTCCCCAGAGAAGACACCTTATCCATAAAGGCAGATACCCATGCTGGCTCGGACAAGGGCTCCAGTCCAAGTCCCGGGTGGGGGGGGGGGGGGAAGTCGTTGGTTGAATGTTGTCACCCATGGCGGCTCTGGGATACCAGCTGTAAGGAGTGAGTCAAACTTCTGGAAGAGCTGCTGTTCGCGGTCTACAATTTTTTTCACAAGATCTTGTTCACGTGCACGGTTTGTATTTACTTCGTCTATGAACGTTTTATACTGGGAAATGACTTTCTTTTCTTGCTCGGCGATTTTATTAAACGTCTGCAACTCTGCTATTTTGTTATTGACTGCAGTTACCAATGGAGCAGAAACCGAAATTAAATGGGTCTCGAAGTCAGATGTTATTGATATCATCGCATTTTCTTTAGCTTCAAGTGTTTGTACTTTTAAAAGTAGTTCTTGTGATTGCTCTACTAATTTGAAATTTTCGGCTGTATGTATTCTCAGTTCCTTACCGTCTTCACTAGACGTATTCAATTCGTTTTCAGATCTCAATTCAATGTTAAGGGCCCTTAACTTTTCTATTTCAGAATTCAGAAAACTAGTCTTCTTTTTAAGACTTGGTATTTTATCATGGATTGGGTCGAGAAAGAGGCCAGTCATTAGGTTTTGTAGACCATAGCCTAGGCGTTGATCTCGAGTTTCCGACATCCAGTCAATAAGATCAGAAACTTTTTCTTTTTCCTCCGCCAAATCAGTATCATCCTTAGTTCGGAAACCCAAGCTTCGAGAATGTCACAAGATCTGGGATTGTCCGACTTGTAAAACTTTTTATAGTCGCTGGAATTTTTGATTTTTTGGAGAGCGGTTTCTTGCTGTTTAGACATGGTGATAACCAGATTAGACCAACAGTTCTTAATTAATAAAAAGTCATTCATCCCAACATTCTCTATCCGCATGAAAAAACTTAGATATCCTTGATATAGATGATTTTAGGGTCTTTAATTTTAATGATAATTTTACACCTTGGGAAGAATCACCTGTACATATTCATGACATTATTCATTTTAAAAAAATCATCATTGCCTGACTCTGCTTTTGTAAAAAAATTTTATGAGCATCGCTTTTTTAATTTTTCTCTTAAACCAGTGTTCACAGATGGTTCTAAGTCTCACTCATGTTGGCTCTGCAGCTGTTTTTAATGACATCACCATAGCAGAATCACTCAACCCTTCATGCTCGGTGTTTACTTCAGAAATTTATTCAATTTATCTCACCCTTCACCATATTGCAGATCAAAACTATAAATCCTGGATTATCTACTCGGACTCAAAAAGTGTTTTAGATGCCCTAAGTAATTTTTCATACAAATATCATCCAATAATCTCAATAGTTGTAAAGCTCTAAACTCAAACCTCTCTAAACTCAAACACAATAGCTTCAAAATTAATTTCTGCTGGGTGCCGAAACATGTTGGTATTCCGGGCAATGAGGAGGCGGACCGCGCTGCAAAGACTGCGAGTCAAGACAGTGGCGCCCCTCTCAACTTGCCCGATGCCAGGCTGGCTTGTGCACATGCAATCAAAATAGTTTGGCAAAACGAATGAGACCTCCAAACAGAAAATAAGTTTCATTATATATCACCCACCATAAACTGGCCATTTTTACCATTACCGAGCAGAAGGCAGGAGGTAGTGCTGGCACGCCACCTGATTGGGCACACAAGAATTAGTCACGTTCATCTTCTGCTGGCAGAAGATCAGCCCATATGTATCATGTGTGATGTATCATTAAGTGTTCATCATACTTTAGTTGAATGCCCGGCTTTTACACTGAACAGGCTTAAATATTTTGACAGTTTCAATCCATCTATTCATGACATTTTATCTCATCCTCCATATCATGCCTTGTTTTCCTTTTTAATTGACATTGGCTTTTATTCTCTGATTTAGATGTCTGATTTTTAAAGTTGTGTGTAAATGTTATGTACCCTTTTAACCTTCTATTAGAAAAACCTATTGTGATTTATAACTTGGTTTTCAAATATTTTGTACTATGTTCCATTTTTAATATTTTCAAATAACCTAGTGTTTGGCGCAGTATGGCCTTAAATGCCCTTGTGCCATAAAACTCAAACTTCCATCCAGCATTGGGCCGATACCGGGCCGCTACGGCAGAGCTTCCCCCGTGGAGGTTTACGCCGTAGTGAGTAGGAGGGTCGCGGTGGCGTGTAATGAAGGTGCCGGGCGTGAGCCCGCCTGGAGCCGCCAGCGGTGCAGATCTTGGTGGTAGTAGCAAATACTCAAGTGAGAACTTTGAGGACTGAAGCAGGAGAAGGGCGCCATGTGAACGGTAGTTGAACATGGGTTCAGTCGGTCCTAAGGGATCGAACAATAGCCCTCGTGTAGCTCTAGTGCGACTTTAATTCAAACCTAACCTAACCTAAGGGATCGAAGAAATCCGTTCCAAGCGAGACGTCTGCCGAAATGCAAACACATGTCGTGTTTGTCTCGCTGCCGACCAAAAGGGAATGGGGTTAGTATTCCCCAACCCGTACACGGAGATAGGTCCTTCGGGACCAAGTGCGGTACCGCAACCGAACTCTTAGACGTCAACGGAGGACCCGGGGAAGAGTTATCTTATCTTTGTAAGAGTTCGTGTCCCTGGAATCAGCTCGTCCGCAGATAGGGACGCTGTTCTCGTAAAAGCACCGCGTCTCTTGTGGTGTCCAGTGCGCCTCTGTCGGCCCATGAAAATCTGAGGAAGATAGTGTAATTTTCGTACCGGTCCGTACCAAATCCGCAGCAGGTGTCCAAGGTGAACAGCCTCTAGTCACTAGAACAATGTAGGTAAGGGAAGTCGGCATGTTCGATCCGTAACTTCGGGATAAGGATTGGCTGTAACTAACCTGTCTCGCAACGGTCTAAACCCAGCTCACATTCCTTATCAGTGGGAGAACAATCCAACGCTCGGCGAATTTTGCTTCGCAATGATAGGAAGAGCCGACATCAAAAAGCAACGTCGCTATGAACGCTTGGCTGCCATGAGTCAGTTATCCCTGTAGTAACTTTTCTGACACCTCTTGCATAAAACTCGTTAAGTCAAAAGGATCGATGGGCCCTGCTTTCGCAGTCCGTATTCATACTGAAAATCAAGATCAAGCAAGATTTTGCCCTTTTGCTCTACGCGAGGTTTCTGTCCTCGCTGAGCTTGCCTTAGGACATCTGCGTTACCTTTTGACAGATGTACCGCTTCAGCCAAACAACCCACCTGAAAATGTCCTCGGAGTGGATCGCGCGATACATGGAGGCAGTGCGCTTGGGGCTAGAAGCGTGATCCTTTCGGGTCGCTATCCGCTTAACCGAGTAAGTAAAGAAACGATGAAAGTAGTGGTATTTCACTGACGGTGCAAGCACCTCCCACTTATACTACCTCTCATGTCTCTTCACATAATCAGACTAGTGTCAAGCTCAACAGGGTCTTCTTTCTCCGCTGATTTTTCCAAGCCTGTTTCCTTGGCTGTGGTTTCGCTAGACAGTAGATAGGGACAAAGAGATACAGGCTTACCTCGAACGGTGCGCGCAGAAATGAACCCGCATATGCACCCGTCTTCCATTCCCAGGGCTCCTGTAATACCATCATACTCACTACTAACAGCCAAAACGAACTCCTACAGCCGAAGCGTTGGGTGCCTATTCAGGTGTTGGCTCGTCAACTGACTGTGGTTCTAAAATACGACGCCCGTCGCCAATAGCCCTCGTGTAGCTCTAGTGCGACGATAATTCAAACCAAACCAAACCTACAGCCGAAAAACCAGAAGGGAAAGAAGTTTCCCTTCGTTCCAAAGGGAGTGATCTTCCCCGCACGGCGAAGCGGTGCGGACCTCTGCCACAGCCTGACCCCGGGCATTCATCATGTAGCTCGTCGGGTCTTGCGGTGCCACCCGCCTTTGCCATTTGCACACGAAGTGGCAAGCCGGAAAGAAAGGGTCCAGAGAAGTCAGATTCCGCGGGAGCGGGATTCGGTGGCTGTACCGGGGAACCCTAACCATTGTCACTCTGTTTCCGCTTCCTCCAATTTCCCCTTTCCCAATCTCCACTATCCCCCACTCTGAAACCCGCCATCACCCGCAAGACGTATTGACTGATAGTGGGGTACGGTCGCAAAGCGGGAAAAAGGACAACTCCAGGTGCCGAATGACACGTCATACCAACAGGGTGTGGGGTCTTGGGCCCTCCCTAACTTCTTAAGGGGAGATCATAGTTAAAAATGACCAAAAAATTGAATTTTTGAAACCAGTATTTTCTGATAGATGAAAGCCCGATCTAACGAATGAGACCAATTTTGTATCGATTGTGAGTTTCCCTGCATTCAGACAGTACCCGCTCCAACTCTGCCGTTTAGCTTTTTTGGGCTTTTTTGTAAATTGCTATTTCCCTCTTGAAGATGATATGCCCCTTTCTTTTCTCCGCTGCAGATCCAGCTCTGACCGCACGTCGCCGAAGGACCCTGCATCGATTCCTAAGGATCGTTAAGTGGGGTGTCCACCATTGAACTGGTTTCTTCCCCTTCGGCGTTGTCCTCAGTTTTTCGCGCAGGCCTCCTTCAGCTTCTCCGACAGGTGGTCAACTGCAGAGTCAATTGCAGCTTCGTCTTGAGCATTCTCAAGCATTTGCATGAGGTTATCATTTCTAGTGGAAAAGTACTTCGCCACCTTTTTGAATCGGTGTTGATTGAGGGGGTACCTTTCCGCATGGCGAACTACATGGCTCCCCGTGGAGTGGAGTTATAATCGCTAAGAGGATTCTCAACGACCTTCCTGGTATGGGTGGCAGCAACTTCCGACGATGAAAGGGTGAAGTCTATCCAGCTCTCCCAATTGCCTCGCCTGAAGGTCGGGATCGCAGTGGGATCGTTCCAGTTCAGCAGCTCCCTGCTGGTAGCAAAAGATAATACTCTTTCGTCCCCATCTAGACGTCTCGGTGGGAATTTCGCACAGGACCCCAGCTGTGGTGATGCGCATTGAAGTTCCATCCCTACCGTCCCAGCCCATCCAGCAAGACGTCTAATTCCTACAAGCCAACGCGGAGGCTTATGGCGGTAGAAAAATATACTGAGATAACTTTCAGGACCTCGTCGCCGGTTGTTAAGGCCGCTGCCGCAATGCACTTAGAAGCATGAATCTGCGCAACAAAGGTCTTAGAGAGGATGACCGCAACTGCCGTTTGGGAATTTTTTTCATGAATCTGTCTCCACGACAGCGGTAACCCACCGATTTTGTCGTTTAGATCTGAATACGGCTCTTGCAGAAGGAATATATCAGGAATATCTCCATCCGCTGGGGCCGCCAGTTCTGCAGTGGCGGCCTTGCTCCTGTCTAGGTTGCATCGGGTAAACCTAGGCATAATCGGTTCTTTGGGTTATGTAATCCTTCGCTTGTTGCAACACCGGACAACGTGGTGTATAAACACTGTGCGAAGTTTCAAATCTTGTGCTCCGCTGCTGGTTTGAACGTCGGCAGTTGACACAGTCAGGCTCTCGCTCTAAGCAGGCCTTCAGTGCATGCGCCCTCCCATCGAAACTTGAGGTACTTTAGTTTCCCCAAGCTGGCCCACTGACGCGGGTCATCTTATTGATTTTAAAAGGGCTCGATCCCAGGCCCGTACGATACGACGTGAAAGCCAAAGGTCATCTTGGCAGCAATACCTCAATTCCATCCGGAGTCACGTAACATCAAAAACCGTTTGGAAGAAAATTAAAAGAATTTCGGATCGTTACGCTGACTCACAGCCGCTTTCTATGCTCAAACACAATAATGTTTTAATTACCTCCCAAGAAGATATTGCAGATCAGCTCGGAGCAGCCTTTTCAGCTGTCTCCAATGGTACCAACTACAATGCTGAGTTTTTAAAGATTAAACGTCAAGAAGAGCTCATAAAATTGAATTTTGCACCTTTTCGGAATAATAGTTATAACTGCAATTTCACCTTAATAGAACTACAGTGTGCCTTAAAAAAATGCCAACCATCAGCCCCCGGTCATGACAAAATCCATAATGAAATGTTGAAACACTTAAATAGCAATTTCTTACAGTCCCTTCTTAAACTCTACAATAGAATATGGAATGAAAAGGTTTTCCCGACTTCCTGGCAAAGAGCAATTGTTATCCCCATTGCTAAGCCAGGAAAAGACCCTCAGGATGCTGGCAACTACCGTCCCATTGCCCTGACCAGCTGCCTGTGCAAATTAATGGAACGGATGGTCCCACCTTGTCTACTGCTTGGAGGAAAAAAGAGCCTTTTCCCCGTTCCAGAGTGGTTTCCGACACCATAGAAGCACTGTAGATAACATCTTGCTTCTGGAAACCTCCATTCGTGAAGCCTTTGTTCGAAATCAGCACCTCGTGTCCATATTTTTTGACATGGAGAAGGCTTATGATCGGACATGGAGGTACGGAATTCTGAAAGACCTATACCATCTTGGGTTTCGTGGAAATTTACCGGTCTTTATTCAGAATTTTCTTAAGACCCGTGTTTTCCAAGTTCGTGTCGGATCCACTCTATCTCGAGACTTCTACCAATTTGAAGGTGTTCCTCAAGGCAGTGTCCTCAGTGTGGTGCTGTTCATTTTGAAGATCAATGATATAGTAAGGCAGCTTCCACCAACTGTCAATGGCACTTTGTTTGTGGACGATTTTCAGATCTCCTGTGCCTCGACTAACATGAGCACAGTAGAGAGACAGCTGCAGATTGCAATCCGCAAGATCACGGATTGGACTTATAACAATGGTTTCGTTATTTCTAACCAGAAAGCAATCTGCATGCATTTCTGCCGGAAGCGTGGGCTGCATCCTGACCCAGAAATTACATTAAATGGTGTGGCTCTGCCTGTTAGATCTGAAGCAAAATTTCTGGGCATAATTTTTGACAGGAAGCTCACCTTCTTGCCACACATTCAACATCTACGGCAGAAATGCAATAAGTCGATGAACATACTGAAAGTCTTATGTAACCCTAAATATGGTTCTGATACAACATCTATGCTGAGGATTTACCATGCTTCAATTCGACCCAAGCTTGATTACAGTGTCGCTGCCTATGGTTCCGCCAGAAAATCGGCCTCAAGTATTTAGACACCATTCATCATCAGGGTCTGAGAGTGGCTTCTGGAGCTTTTCGTACATCTCCAGTACAAAGCCTATATGTTCTTTGATAGGAGCCATCTCTGCAACACCGTCGGGAAAACTTATCATTAGCCACCTATTTCAATATCAAAAGTAACCATAGTCACCCATTATATCCCCAAATGTTAAATCCGAAATTCCAGCTGTTCTTTGCAAATAAAAAGTCTTTTATTCCATCATTTTCCATACGTATTAAAGAGCTCTTAGATAACCTTGATGTTGATGATTTTAGGGTTTTTAATTACAATGACAATTTTTCACCTTGGGAAGCATCACCTGTACATATTCACAATACTATTAATTTTAAAAAGACATCAATGCCTGACTCTGCTTTTATACAAATTTTTAATGAGCACCGTTTTTTTAATTCTTCTTTCAAACCTGTATTTACTGATGGATCTAAATCTCTTGCACATGTTGGCTCTGCTGCAGTTTTTAATGACACCACCATAGCAGAAACACTAAATCCTTCATGCTCGGTTTTTACATCAGAAATATATGCCATTAATCTTGCACTCCATCACATAGCAGATCAAAATTATAAATCACGGATTATCTACTCGGATTCCAAATGTGTACTAGATGCCCTAAATAATTTCTCATACAAATCTCACCCCTTAATCTTAATTGTTGTAAAGCTCCTCTTTAAACTCAAACACAATAGTTTTA
Source organism: Hylyphantes graminicola (assembly GCA_023701765.1). Taxonomy (NCBI): domain Eukaryota; kingdom Metazoa; phylum Arthropoda; class Arachnida; order Araneae; family Linyphiidae; genus Hylyphantes; species Hylyphantes graminicola. Next base: position 48,582,257 of record CM043122.1, read on the forward strand.
AAATTAGTTTTTGCTGGGTGCCAAGCCATGTTGGTATTCCGGGCAATGAGGAGGCGGGCTACGCTGCGAAGACTGCTAGTCAAAGCAGTGGCGCCCCCCTCAACTTTCCCGATGCCAGGCTGGCTTGCGCACTATCAATCAATATAGTTTGGCAAAAAGAATGGGACTTGTTATGAAATTTATTTTCGATTAATATCACCCCATCCATAACCTGGCCATTTTCTTCATCACCGAGCAGAAGGCAGGGGGTAGTGCTGGCGCGCCTCTTAATCGGGCATACAAGACTCACACATGTGCATCTTCTGCTGGCAGAAGATCAGCCCATGTGTGTCATGTGTGATGTCCCTCTAAGTGTCCACCACATCTTAGTAGACTGTCCGGCTTTTAAACTGAGCAGACTTAAATATTTTAAGGTTCTAAGCCCATCTATCCATCAGATTTTAACCCATCCCCCATATCATGCCTTGTTTTCTTTTTTGGTCGATATTGGCTTTTATTCTTTGATTTAAATGCGTACGATGTCGCCCTTAACGGTTGCGTTGGGTGCCTATTCAGGTGTGGCTCGTCACCTGACTGTGGTTCTAAAATACGACGCCCGTCGTCATTTAAAACTTTTTTATTTAAAAAAGCCTTGTGTTTGATTTTGGATGTCAAATTGTTTTTAAATGTATTGTGTTTTATGGTTTTTTTAAACCTGTTTTAAAAGTAAAACCTAGTGTTTGGCGCAGTATGGCCTTGGATGCCCTTGCGCCATAAAACCCAAACATCCATCCATCCATCCATCCAAAGTTTTATCTGCTCTGGTGATACTCCCCAATATTTATTGCCTAGCCTGCGAAGTCTGGTATTATATGAGGTGATACTCTCGCCGAGATATTCAGCATGTGATGTAAAACCAAGTAAGTCATCTATAATTATTCCCAAGTACTTTAGTTTATGGACAAATCTTATGTTATTATTGTACAGTTTGAATTGTGGAAATCTTTGAGAAAGTTTACCGTCGATCATGATTGCTTTTGTTTTGTTGAGAGAAATATTTAGGCCCAGATTATTGCTTTTATTTTGAAAAATGGCTATGGCTGAATTGGCTACGTTCTCCAGGGACTCCCTGGTCCCACCCGAAACCAGCATACAAAAATCATCTACATAAGCGAAAAGGTCACATTCAGAATTATCAAAATCACAAAGCAAATCATTAGCTATTTGGTTCCATTGGGTGGGACCTAGGCAAGAACCCTGGGGACAGCCTTTATTAATCCCGAACGATCGTATCACACCACTAAATTTCAGACTTATTTTTCTATTGCATAGATAACTATGTAAAATATCGACAAGGTATATATTAGGAATTAGAGATTTTATCTTTAAGGAGGAGCCAGTCTACACAGTCGAAGGCCCCTGTAAAATCGTATGCTATCAGGGAAGTATATTTATAAAGAGATTTTCTATTTCGTATGGAGTTTAAAACTGTTTCTATGCAGATTGTTGTGTTTTTACCTTCCCTGAAGCCAAATTGATGATTATTGATTATACTATTGTTTTCAAGGAGATAATTTAGTCTATTGTTTAGAATTTTTTCAAAAACTTTACTTAATGTTTGTAAGAGGCAGACTGGCCTGTATGACTGTGCGGACACGGCCTCCTTACCTGGTGTGTTGGAGTAGGTGGTTGTGTGGCAGGTGCTGTTTCTGAGAGGCGCATAGAAGAAATAGTCTTCACAAAAATTGTTTCTGTTTTTAATAAATGACTATTTACAAAAAAATACATATATTTAACTAGAGTTCGGCAGGTTGGCGCAGACAATAAACAGTACAACCTTCTACAAGATTAGATAGTCCAACTTGGTGGGGCTAAAGCTTGGTCAACGAACTTTGTCGTTGAGCGGGATCGATTCTGTATCGAGAACGAGTTCAGTTTGGCAACTGGTGATCCGAAGGAAGAAGACAGCCTTTTATAGGAGAAGTCACTCCACTTCACTTCAATTCGGCGTGGTGGTGGAAAACTGAGGCTGCACTGTTTGGTCGTAAACATCCTCCCGCCCATGAAACCCTTGGGTTTCATTAAAGTCTAACTAAAATGGAAAACTTCAAAGATAAGAAACTGAAAAGAAAAAAAAATAGTGAGGTAAACTGCAGACTTTTGCAATGGGCCTCATTAAGGTGCCATTCTTCGTTTTCAAGGTAACTACTCGAATTATTTGATCCGATCCGGGGTGGCACTGGGCAACACGTCCGAGCAGCCACCTTCCTGGAGGTAGATTGTCCTCTTTAATAATTACAAGATCCCCAACTTTGATGTTGGGATGAACCTTTTACCACTTGGGCCTGGTTTGCAATCGGGAGAGGTACTCTGACTGCCATCGCCTCCAGAAGTGTTGCGTAATCTGCTGCACTCTTTGCCACTTGTGGAGGCGGTTCTCTTCTAGGTGAAGAAGGCTAGGTTCAGGCGGGGTCTTCAGGGAGTCTCCAACTATGAAATGTCCTGGTGTGAGAGGAACTAGGTCATTACGAAGAAATTTCAGAGATAGGACGCGAATTAAGAACACTTTCAATCTGGGCAAGAACCGTGGACATTTCTTCGTAAGTGAGATGAGTGTTGCATAGTTGTCTACGAAGGTGATGTTTGGTTTGCTTAACACCGCCACTCAATTATGTCGTTAGCCAAAAGTTCTGCGGCGTGTTGGTTAATTTGCTTAAGAGCTTCTTCGAATGAATTCTAAATTCAGAATTTTGGATACACCTTTTAAGTTAGTTGCTTGGTCGCTATAAATGTCTGAGCATAAACCTCGTCGAGAGGTGAAACGACGAAAAGCGGCTATGAATGCTGTAGATGTTAGATCAGTTACGAGCTCGAGGTGGATGGCCTTAACACTTAAGCAAATAAATAGCGCTACGTAAGCTTTGTACATGGGAGCATTTCTTCGTTTACTTGTCTTTATTTCAATGGGGCAAAGATAGTCTATACCAGTGTAGGCAAAAACTCGCGACTGTTGGACTCTAGGGATTGATAAGTCACCCATGAGTTGTTCGGAAACTTTGGCTTTTAGCTTCCAACAAGTTATGCACTTGTGTATGACAAATTTGATTGCGCTTCGGGCTTTGATAATCCAAAATTGTCTGCGGATTGTGCTTAGGGTAAGTTGTATCCAAATGCGCACGTTCAATAATCAACTTTGTCCGAAACTTAGAAGGACACAGAATTACTGGGTGTTTTTCGGAAAACTTTAGATCTGCATTTTTCAAACGCCCTCCAACACGCAATATGCCGTCCTGATCGATGAAAGGAGCAAGCGGTAAAAGTCTACTTTTTGGGGATAAGCGTTTTTTATTCTTTAAACTTTCAATGTCTTTGTGAAAGTCTTGATTTTGAGCAATTGAGATTAGAATTCGAAAAGAGATTTCTAGCTCTTCGGCGGTCAAAAAAGAGAGTTTGCATTCTGACTTCGGTAACTTACAGTTAGAACTGAACCTTAGTATGTAAGCAGTCACTCTGATAAGCTTGGATAGCGATGAAAACTTTGTCATCAAATCAAACTCTTCGTTAAAAGAAACATGGATAGATTTTACCTTTTTTTTCTTCAAGAGCGATTGGTTCGGAACAATGATTCTTTGGCCACTGACTTTGAGGTTCGGCAAGCCATTCGGGTCCGTTCCACCAGAGAGATTTTGCTTGCAGGTCCACAGGTGTTGTGCCGCGGGTTGCTAGGTCTGCAGGATTCTGTGCTGAAGGTACAAAATGCCAGGTTGCATCGAGATGGGATTGAATATCACTTACTCGGTTGGCCACGAAAGTTTTCCATTTGGTTGGTTGGTCAGAGAGCCAATGTAGAACTACCTGAGAATCTGTCAAAGCAAAGATATTACTAGGCGTCTTTTGAAGAGCTGTAAGAGTATGCAAGATTAATTTAGACAAAAGATGAGCGCCACATAGTTCTAATTTTGGAAGCGAGATCTGCTTTAGAGGGACTATGCGGGTTTTAGATACTAAAACTTGCGTGGTTGTAGTGTTAGTAATTTTGATGAACACTACTGCCGCGTACACTTTTGTGGAAGCGTCGCAGAAACCAGGAAGCTGAAATTCCGAGTTATCCTCTGAGGAATAACCTGTCCACCTTGGTATGGAGATTTGGTCAATTTCTTGTAGGTTGTGCGTGATCTTTATCCATTCTTGATGGATCTCGGCGGGTAGCTCTTCATCCCAATTCACACCAGTCAACCATAACCTTTGCATCAAGATCTTGCCTGCAACGAGGATGGGTGAAATCCAACCAAGTGGGTCGTAGAACTTGCTTATGTCCGAAAGAACAGTTCTCTTGGTTGGAGCTGTTGTAGTGAGCGAGATATTAGTCTTGTAATTCAGCGTGTCCGTGGTTGGTTTCCACAACAAACCTAAAGTCTTGATGTGTCTGTCATTGTAGATTTCTTTGACATTTGATATTTGTTGAGATTCCTGCGGGATACCTTCTAAGGCTGATGTGCAGTTGCTGGCCCACTTGTGCAGAGTAAATCCAAGACGTTGTAAATCCGTTGTTACTTGCTTTTGTTTGGTTACTGCATCTTCTACATTGTCGCTGCCAGACATCAAGTCATCAATATAGAAATCGTTGCGTATTGTCTCACATCCAATAGGGTAGATATCACCTTCATCTTGTGCCAACTGTTTGAGAGTCCGGATGGCTAAGAAAGCTGAAGGTTCCATGCCGAAAGTTACCGTAGTTAATTTTTAGTGCTTTATTAGTTGAGATTTGTTTTCTCTCCAGATTATCCTTTGATAATCTTGATGGTTTTCGGCCACGTTGATCATTCTGTACATCTTTGTTTTATCAGCGGTAAATGCTACTTTGTAGAGACGCCAACGAAGGAGGATATTAGCCATCTTTTCCTGTATGTTTGGGCCTGTCAGCAAGGAGTCATTAAGAGAAATTCCGTTTGCGGTTTTTTGAGAGCCGTTGTAGACTACTCGTAAACTGGTTGTGGTGCTTTCTTTGAACACCGGATGATGCGGCAAGTAGAATCCTGGATATCCGCTCTCCTGGGGCATCAGTTGCTGATGACTATAATGAACTTCAGTCATGTGCTTTAGGTTGATGTATTCTTGCATGTGCTGCGAATACCGTTGGGCTAGTTCTGGGTTTTTGTCGAATCTTCGTTCGAGCTGCATAAAGCGCGTCAAAGCTATGTTTTCTGACTCTCCTAAAGCAGGCTGAGGTATTTTGAAAGGCAATTGGACGGTGTAACGACCATCTTGTCTGGTTACAGTTTCCTTGTAAATGGTTTCACACAGCTCATCTTCCGGGTGGCTCCTAATTGGGGCTTGCACTTCTTCGAGTTCCCAGAACCTTTTTAGCTGGTCACTAAGATCAAGTGAGGATGAATGTAAATTGGTTACCTGAATAGTAGAATAAGCTGTATCTTCAGTTTGGCATGGTACAGGTCCTACTAAGATTCATCCTAGTTGTAGTCTAAGAGCTAGCAACGTTTTTGAGAGAGAATTTCAGGTGGGCCAGTTTTAAGATATGCTATCTCTCTCGCTCTCCCGGACATGATACGGGCTATCTGGCTGGCGGTAGTGGTTGCGTTCATCAGTGCGCATCCTACTAATACAAGTAAAAAATTGAATTTTCAAATCATTTTAGGACGTTTTATTTTTTTATTGTTATTTTTAGCGAACTTTTTGCAACATAAATCTATTATTGCCAGACATTTTTATTGTTGTTTAAGCTGTGCCAGACGCTAATTTTGATTTTGAAAGCTCAAGTGTTGCCCAAGATACCAGCTCAGGTGTGAATTCACCGATCATTGTAATTACGTCATCGTCATGCATCGCGCAATACCATGTGGCAATACTTGTAATGAGCTGATAATTTGGGCAACACTTGAGCTTTCAAAATCAAAATTAGCGTCTGGCACAGCTTAAACAACAATAAAAATGTCTGGCAATAATAGATTTATGTTGCAAAAAGTTCACTAAAAATAATAATAAAAAAATAAAACGTCCGAAAATGATTTGAAAAATCAATTTTTTACTTGTATTAGTAGGATGCGCACTGAGGAACGCAACCACTACCACCAGCCAGACATCCCGTATGATGTCCGGGAGAGTGAGAGAGATAGCATATCTTAAAACTGGCCCACCTGAAATGCTTGTTTTTCCGACGTTGCTAGCTCTCGTACTATAGAGTATTCTGCGCCATGGGAGTTGACGGCGGTCCTTTCACTAATCCGTCCGTTAAGATATATGGGAAGAGACCAGCTCCGAGAAGGACTTCGATCTTTCCTGGCTTGGAGAAATATGGGTCTGCAAGAGTTAAGCCATTAATATGTTTCCAATCTTTAACCTTTAGACGCAAGTTCTGGCCGTAACTAGTAAGATTTTTTAAAACAAGAGCTTCGGCATTAACGATTATTTTATTTCCCGACATTGATTTAATTCCTAGCGTCACACTTTTTCTGCAATTCTCGCCGAAAGAACCAATCCCAGTAATTTGAGCACGGATACTCTTAGTTTTAAAGTTCAGTTTTCGAGTTAGCGATTCTAGCACGAAAGAGGATTGACTTCCTTGATCTACAAGTGCTCTAGCAGTGGTCTCGTTTCCGTAACGATCGGTTAGTTTAATCAAAGCTCTGCTAAGCAGAACTTGTTTAGAAAGCTGATTTTCTTGCGAAAAATGTGCGGAGAAGTCTACTGGCTCTTCGTTTTCAGGGGCTATGATTGGTTTCTCTAATAATCTTCGTAATTTGGATGTGTTGCGGTTTTGGATATCGCGTCGTGAAGTTGAGAGTGGTGAAGTTTCTTACATTTAAAGCAAGAAAATTTACTTTGACATTGACGGACTTGATGACGACTTGAAAGGCAATTAAAGCATAGTTTTTTCTCGTTAACTACTTTTAACTTTTCGTTGTCTGACAAGGTTTTAAATTCGCGGCATTGAGACATTTGGTGCGGTTGGTTGCAAAGTGAGTATGTTTCCGACTTTATTGCATGATGAGCTCTTCTCGTGCTTGGGTTTTGAGAATCCAATTTAGGATTAGACCTGTTTGTAGTTGGAACTGCTTCGAGTGCTCGAAATCGTGTGGTTAGAAATGTGATCAGCTCGTCAAAGGTAAGAAGTTCGGATTGGGGCTTGGTAGATTGTGTTTGCTCCCATTTTTGGGCACAATCGATTGGAAATTTTTGTACTATGACGAAAACTAGGATTTGGTCCCAATGTGCTACTGGAAGATTTAGATTTTTAAGGGAAAGGATACTTCTTTGCGAGTTGTCAATTAAGGACTTTAAATTAGCGACGTTTTCGGTTAATTTCCACCATCCGGTGCCTTTGTCGCTAAGGGATTTGGCGTTTTTTGTAGCAAGCGATAAACAATTTCATTTGGTGATACGGCGAAAGATCTTTTCATCCAATTGTCGGCGCTGGTAATACTTGCGCGGAATTGTGGGTAAGAAGCCCGGATGATGTGCGCGCACAATAGAATTATTTTGTTCTTAATTTATTTTTTCGTCCAACTAACGACGCTGTTGATACTTGCGAGCGATGAATTGTGGGTAAAGTTGCGCGCGCATCGTAATCGCGGTTACGGTTAACTCTGAATATCTGGTTTTGGTTATTATATTTCGGTTATTTTTTATTCTGAATATTTTGTCGATTCGAAGAGGGCCGGTCTGCTAGCTGCCGGGGGCCCCAAACAAAATTTTATGCTTTCAATGGGCCCTACAGTACTGCCCGATGTTGGATACTGATGTTTTTGTAGAGCAAAAAAAAATTGCCCGGGGCCCCAATAGGGTATTTAGGCTTTCAATGGGCCCTACAATACTGCCCGATGTAGGATACTGATGTTTTTTTAGAGAAAAAAAATTGCCCGGGGCCCCAAAAGGGTGCGTACAGGATTGCCACTCGTGTAGCTCTAAAGCGACGAAAATTCAAACGAAACTAAACTGCGTTAGGGATAGCCACTTGTGTAGCTTTAGTACGGCGTTAATTCAAACCAAAGTGGATTGCCAATCGTGCAGCTCTATTGCGACGTTAATTCCAACTAGACTGGGTGTTTGGGTTTGACCTGGGAGAAAAAAATGACTTCCAACTCTCCCGTAGCTTTCCGCGATCCATTAACCTTAGAAATCAGTGAAAGAAACTAGGGTTGCATCGGCGTAAAGGAATCTGGCAATGGCTATGTCCTGACGGCGACAATTAAAACAAAAACTTGGCGATCGCCAAACGAGGCAATAGCGAACGGTTTTTTCGCCAAATCGTAGGTTTTTTTCAAACGCATGCGTCTGGGGGATATGTTTGGTATGCCCAATACCGGTGTTGTGCAAGAAAATTGGAATAGGATGAAAAGTTTGCATCGCTTGCTTTAACGCGTGACCTTGATTTCAACATTAATTTGGTTAGTAATATTAAAACTCAGTGTAACAAATAAAATTGTTGGTTTATAACATAGATTTTTAACTTTTATAACATTTAAATTGGAAATTCTCTGAGATTTTTTAATTAATTTATCTGGACCCGTGTACGATCTCGGGTCTACGGAATAAGATCAAGAAGAGCTGACCACTAAGCCGGAGAGATTGGGCATAATACATTTATATTAAGAGTTTAAAAAAATATATCACTTTAGTTAAAATTTAAATACATTATAATATTAAAATGTTAGATTCGTAAATAGCTTCGTGTGGCCAGTAGGTTCAGGCGACATCGTACACAGCGATAGGACTTTGAACGATATTTAACGTGCACAACCGCCACACGGGGTATTATTCGTTGGGCATTTTTGGGCTGCACGTGCTGCTTATGGGTCGGCAGTTATTTTGGCGATGCCCGGACCCGAACCTGGGACCTTCCGCATGCTAGACGAATGCCTAATCGACTGGGCTCCCCAGCCCCTAGACACTTTCAAGTCTTTAAATATTTACATTTATCCACCATTATTTTATTTCGCTTCATATAACATTTTGACAAACCAGTATCAAAATCATCAATCATATGAAACCAGTTTCATATCATATTGGACAAACGTTTTTGTCATAATGCATAAAAAACGCAAGAAAAAAAAAATTAAACACATCAATTTAAATGGAGACATTTAAGGTTCTCAAAATGTAATTTAAATTCAATTGATTAAAAATAGTTTTATGCACTTCTACTTCAATTACCCTTTTTTTATTTTTTCCCTTTTATTTTTTTTATTGACAATAGCAACCCTACAACAAATTAACATGGCTTTAAATAGGTTTGGTTTGGTTTGGTTTGAATTATCGTCGCACTAGAGCTACACGAGGGCTATTGGCGACGGGCGTCGTATTTTAGAACCACAGTCAGATGACGAGCCACACCTGAATAGGCACCCAACGCAACCGTTAAGGGCGACATCGTACGCAGCGTTAGGACTTTGAAGGATATTTAACGTGCACTCCCTTACACGGGGTATTATTCGTCGGACATTTTTGGCTGCACGGGCCGTTTATAGGTCGGCAGCTATTTTGGCGATGCCCGGACCCGAACCTGGGACCTTCCGCATGCTAAGCGAGTGCTTAACCGACTGGGCTCCCCAGCCCCTGGCTTTAAATAGGAAAAGTTGTCGGGATTTTCGATTGCCTCTGACAACTTTTTTCCGGTTTACTTGGCGAGAGTGGAATTTTTAATTGCTTTTTTGGCTTTCGATTTGATTATTTGAAAATTTCCAATGATGAATTCGGTTTTTCTCTCAGAAGTTACCATAGCGCAAGACGCACCGAATCGGAGTATTCTCGTAGACATTTAAGGCATGCGTTAATAGCTAAAACACCGTGCGTCACAATTGAGATGCAGTCACCGTGCGTCAATGTTTTCGTTGACGCACGGTGTATGAGTTGCGGTTGTTTCATCCTCCTTGCGCGCGCTTCACAATACAAATTGTATGGGGATCACGTGACGTGGCGCGCGCATCACGTGACACATCACGTGACATTTTTGTTTTTATTGTCGCCGTCTGGACATAGCCAATGATAAAGCTCGCGAATTTCGCCAAGAATTTGTTGTTTTTCGACAAACGCCAAGCTGCACCGAATCTTGAAATTTACCACGTTTTCTATGTGGATTTTTGGTTGAAACAGAATGGATTTAAGTTCGTGGTTGATTAAAACCCGTTTGTTCTCGTATCGCTCGAGCAGAGCGGCCCACACAACGTCATAATTACTTTCCGTAACTGGATAGTTTTTGACTAATTGTTCAGCTTCGTGACTAAGATGCGTTTTCAGATAGTAAAGCTTCTGACAAGGGTTTAAAGATGCATTATCGTGGATCATGCAAGTGAAGAGGTCCTTAAATGAAGCAAACTCTTCGTACTTTCCAGAAAATATAGGCAATTTTATAAGCGGAAGTTTAGCTTCTGAGCTTGCACTTTCAGAAGTGATTGCGGCAGATGCATTAGTTGACTGCGACTAGACTACGACCTTTTCAGGAAAACGAGAGTTGTAATAAGTTAATATTTCCGACTTATTGTTAATATAGAAGTCTTCGACTTCCGAATACAAGTCATCTTTAAAGTACGAATCGCTTTCGGGAATATCTGGTGGCAAGTTTTCATGATTATCTTTAAACTCATTCCAATATTCATCAAAGTTTACTAATCTTGTATTTAAGTTCTCTTTGGTCTTTCTACTTTCAGAGTCCTTTTTGTAGTTACGTATGAATTTTTGCATTCGACCATACAGATCAGTTTGATGCTTAGTCGTCAAAGTCATTTTTGCGTATTTAGGCAATATTAAAGAAGAAACTTGACTAACCTTCTATGGCCGTGCGGTTCGACGGACCATGTGCTGGTGTAGGTGGTTGTGTGGCAGGTGCTGTTTCTGAGAGGCGCATAGAAGAAATAGTCTTCACAAAAATTGTTTCTGTTTTTAATAAATGACTATTTACAAAAAAAATTATATATTTAACTAGAGTTCGGCAGGTTGGCGCAGACAATAAACAGTACAACCTTCTACAAGATTAGATAGTCCAACTTGGTGGGGCTAAAGCTTGGCCAACGAACTTTGTCGTTGAGCGGGATCGATTCTGTATCGAGAACGAGTTCAGTTTGGCAACTGGCGATCCGAAGGAAGAAGACAGCCTTTTATAGGAGAAGTCACTCCACTTCACTTCACTTCAATTCGGAGTGGTGGTGGAAAACTGAGGCTGCACTGTTTGGTTGTAAACATCTGGTTTTAAAAATAAAACAAGATTTGCATCTTTCCACAACTTGGGAAAATAGCCTTTAGAGAATAGTTTATTAAACATAAGGTGTATTAAATTAGGATAATATGTATTTAAAATTCTGACGAACCTAGGTCCAAGACCATCGGGACCGGGGGCTTTTTCAAGGCCCTGACTATTGACTGCATGAGTAATTTCGTTTTTGGTAATTGGTTTATAGTTCGCCCCCGGCCCCGAGGTCCGTTCCAGGACAGTGTCATTAGTGATTGAGAAATGAAAGCGTGCAATCGAAATCATGTTATCAATATAAGTTGTTGTAATATTGGAACCCTCTAGAACGGTGGAGACTTGAGTAGAGCTTCTATTAGCCTTATTTTGTAGGATATTAATGACACATTTGGAAAGATTTTTATTTTTGTTGCAATAATCTCTCCAGCTCTGTGCCTTAGCTTTGTTTATCATTTTTTTTATAAATTGTCTTTTCTTTGTTATAAATAATTTTAATGTTGTTATTTTTAGTTCTCTTAATTTTTTTATACAGGGCCCCCACCTTGTTCTTTTGGGTTATTAGGTCTTCCCCCCCCCCCCACCATCTCAGTTTGTTAGAGAGCCCCGGCCTTTTTTTTCTAAAAAGTTTTTTACAGATTTTATTCATCGAATCATAAAAACTAATTATGAAAGAGTCCAGCTCCTCTACCGAGTGGCAGTTCTCTAAGTAGCGGCTGAGATGTATTTCCTCATTTAAAAATAATTTCTCTGGTTTACTTTTTCCAAAATGAGAGAAGTCGAATCTGGAGGGTCTGTTAATGATAAAGTTGTAGTTTATTTCGAATAACACATATCTGTGATCTGAACAGCTTTCCTCCAGACTGACTCACCAATTTTCAACTCTATCAATAAAGGAGCCGGACGCTATTGTCAGGTCGGGGCGACCATATCTTCCCTGAAGATGGTAGGTGGGGTAATCATTGGGGTTATTTAAAACCGAGTAATCCAATGCGGCACATAGATTTATTATAGTTTCCCCCCGTCCATCATTTTTGGGGCAACCCCATGACCTATATTTTGCATTAAAGTCCCCAGCCACCACCATTTCCGTGCTCCAAAGTTCATTTGCCCAGGGAATAAGATCCGCCTCCAGATCGGCCGAGGGGGGGGGGGGGGGGGGAATACAATAATAATAATACAATGAACCAAGAATATAACCTCCCGCGCTTGCCTGGATATTAAAGAAAACGGAATTATCAAAGTTAAGTATTTCCATTGCCAATAAAAAGATATTCACAATGAAGATTCCTGCTGATAAATTTTTAGAATGAAAGAGTTTCCAGGATGGGGGAAATCCCATGATCTGGTTATTTCGCTTGTAAATATCCTGGAAGAGAACTATATCTATTTCGTTTTCTTAAACAAACGAGGCAAGTGCACCAGTGGCCGCTTTGCAGTTATGCATATTTATTTGAACAATTTTAAGGTTAGGTGTTATGTCGGCTGTATTAGTACTATTCATATTATTGTTTAGAACCTTTGGTAATTGTATGTTATTTCCAGTCTTTAAAGGACGTACAGTCTTTAGAGTCCGCTCTATGATTAGTATCATATGAGTTAGCATCACAGTTGATGCAAAAGATTTTGGAACTGTTGCACTGCCTCGTTTCACGTTCTTCTCCGCAGCAAGCACAGGAGGTACGTTTTCTGCATTTAAAAACAGTGTGCCCGAATCTTTGGCATTTGAAGCATCTTTGAATATTTACATATCTGTAGACTCTAATTCTGTTGAAATTAATAACTATTTTAGATAATTTAAGTAGATTCTCAGCAGATTTGGTATCAACATCCACAATATGATTAAGGAGGCTGGAGTTTCTTTTGGTGTTGGAAAAATATTTAATTATCTCACATTCTTTGACCTCCAGCTCCTCCAAGTTTGAAATTGTATTTTTAAAAGATGCCTCATCCATGTCTCCAGGCACACCGAAGAAAATTAATCTCTGTGTTCTAGTTTGGCTTATTTGGATCTGTGCCAGTTTTCCCAATTTGTCATCGTTTTTAATTTTAGAGTGTAGGTTAGTTAAACTATCTTTAGATTTGCATTTCAGGATAATCCTGTTGGGGCGAGGCATAACAATGTCTGAGATTTTGGGATTTCCTAGATCTGGCGCTCTTGATACCAGAGCATCCCTATAAGATTTGCCCCCCCCCCTCTTCGATCGTATCTATGATAAGAACGGGCATGTCCTGTCCGGGCACTCTTTTTGGAAGTCGTGGTATCTGTGCTCATCAAAATTTAAAGATTTTATATAGTCGTCAGCAAACTCGTTACTAATCTTTAAATTTTTTGACATCTCTATAAGTGAGTCCTCAATTCTTTGGAATTGATCATTTTTGTCCCTTAACGTCTCTTCCAGAAATTTAATTCTGATATCTAAATCCCTAACCTTTTCTTCCGCTTTTAATTGTGCTGCTATGGCGTCAGAACAGATCAAAAAGATCTGTAAATTTATTTCCTTAAGATCGGACGCAGATTTATTTGATATCTTTTTGCCAATTTGCACCCCTTTATCAACCATTTTTTTTAATTGGGCCAAGTAGTTTTTTATAATTAATATGGGAGGTGATAAGGACGTAGCTAGGATATTCGGATTTTCCACCTGAGTTAATACCTCATTATCCTCACTATCCGAGTCCATGTCTGACATAGTTAATCAATCTCGGGAGAGCCCGGAGAGGAAACATCAGGCCAAATTAATAAAATAAATCCAATGGGACCACTAAGAGTCGGATGAACACAAATAAATACCCACAGCAAAAACTAGTATGCAGAGTAGGGATTGAAGAATATAATCACAGTTAAAATACAAAATGCTAAGAATAATACTAAGTAATACTAAGAAAATAATTATACATATAGATACACCATAATTAAAATATAACATAAAAATAATTAAAATATTAAAATCCAACAGGGCAATAAAAATAGATAAAATATGTAAAGATTAAAAATCCACGAGGATAATTAAAAGTTTACCGCACTACCGGTATTCGATCTGAAGATCACCCGGATTGGTAGCGATTCCCACTCCGAAGCCAGAGCGGTAGAGCGAGGCAAGAAAAATGCAATCGTTTGAAGCACTTTGGGCCTATGGCCCCACAAAAAGTCTAAAAATGTTCACAGTTAATGTTATCAGTCTAATAATGACGTGAACAGTCTTGAAACACAAGCTCAGTTGTAACGTCTCTGGGAAAAGCTTATGGCCTAGCATGGTTTATTACTTTAAAACCATGCTCCCAGGCGGAGTAAATATGGCAGAAAAGGTCACACAAAATAAAAACAGAAAAGCAATTTAAATAAATTAGGATATTTAATGAATACTTTAGGGAAAGAGCTACAGGGGGAATATTTAAAGCAAACAAAATAAACTAAGTAAGGATATTGCAGCTGACATCGTCGAGTAGACGAGCCAGGTCATGCACTAAATCACAAGTTGTCAAAGAATGGCTGGCCGACGTTCTCGCATTCCCCAACTGGTCAAGAATATCAGGAACTTTCACATTTCAAAAAAATATAAACGCTAAACACTCAGCTGCTATCTAAAAAGACAAGACACTATTCAAAACACCGCTTAAAACAAATCATACTATATTAAGACCAGCGGAGACGCCCCTCCAGAAACACTGTCAAAATTTATACTTTCTGATAATAATATACATAAATGCTGTTTTATTCTTAAGGCCTTTTCACACGGTGTTCCTTGTGCACGGGACTGCTCGGACAGGGTTGTCCACCTGCAAAGATTCTGACGTCACACGTTCCTAGAGGGGTTGTTGTGAATGATACTTATTTACTTGTCTTGGCAATTTTTTTCAATTTTTCAATACTTTTACAAATTGCTATCACGTGTAGAAATTGGTTGGTTGGTATACATATATTTTCAGGCTTGTGTGCTTGGTCAGAGACCCGCTTATAATCCTTCATGTAAGACAGACACAACACACACACGCATACATACGTGACAGATGCTGTCATCTATCGCGCGCCATTTCCACAATTTAGACAAGTCCCTGAAGGGAAGGGAAAAGGTGCAATGACCACTCACAGGACTTTCGGTCCCAACAGATTTAACGAACACGTACTCCGCATATTCGGTGGATCTTCAGTGGTACCGAGACTCGATCGCGAGACCTTACGGTAACGAGATCGAGATCTTAACCACAAGGCTCCCCACAAGCCGATTTAACAAGGAGTACTAAATACAAAAATCAACATTGGCGAGCATAAAGTAGATTTTTTCCATTTGGCAAACTCGATTTTGCTAACAAGACGTCAGAGCTATACTTGATGCTGATTGGCTACCTATATCTCTCCGCAAAACCGGTTTACCCATTTTCGTGTCTCCACGAAAAAGTTCAATGAAAAATCCTCTACAGCGGTTCTCCATGTTATTCCTATGGAAGTTCCGTGATCAAGGTACTTCGTGTGAAAAGGCCCTTACGGTATAAAATGATATGTGGTTGAAAGACTAAACTAAACAAGAACTGCATTACTTTGTAGAACAATTTGACAGGTCCGTCACACAGTTTGGGCCTATCACACAGAAAGTTCTAAGTCCAAAAGTTCATTCTGCGTGTGCACTCCGCGCCGCCCCTACCTCCAATAGCAATGGAAGGCTAGAATGAGGTAGGTGAATGTGAAGCAGTCTATTCAGTTTAAGTTCCAGGCGTCCAAATTCCAAACCAAATACGTCATCTTGTTGGACATTCAATGGAGAACACGATGATATAAAACCTTAGACACAAAATAGAATATTTCACCGTTTTTGTAGAATTTTAGACGAGACGTAGAAAATCGATGTTTACTCCGAGGTAGGTAGATAGTAGATTGACATTCAGACACAGAGAAGTATTCCCTCAGTGCTCGCTATAGGTCCTAGTTGCCAACCGAAACCAAAACGCGGCTGGACTTAGGCCGACAAAGCGTGGCCCTCGCGGCGGGTGTCAAAAGTCGGACCCGGGCGCCCAGGGGACTCACCAACCCCTGCCCTGACACCTCGGAGTCCAGTAAGGGGACGAGTCACCTCCTCCTGCACCTGGCTCCACCCCGCATAGTAGATAGGGACACGAAGATACAAGTCTACCCCGAACAGTGCGCGCAGAAATCAACCTGCATATGCCCCCGTCGTCCGCTCCCAGGGCACCTGTGAACCCATCCACCTCACTACTCACGAGCAAGAACGAACCCTAGTAGAAAACCAGAAGGGAAAGAAGATACCCTTAGTCCCTATGGGAGTAAACTCCCCCGCACCGCAAGGCGGTGCGGACCTCGGCGCTACCCGAGGCCCAGGCATTCATCATGTAGCTCGTCCGGACTTGCGGTGACACCCGCCTTTGCCACTTGCATGCGAAGTGGCAAGCCGGAAAGAAAGGGTCCAGAGAAGTCGGATTCCGCGGGAGCGGAATCCGGCGGCTTTAACCCTAAAGTTGCCACTCTGATTCCACTTCCTCCAGTCTCCCCTTTCAGAATCTCCACTAGTCCCTACCCTTTAGCCCCAATCACACGCAAGGCGTATTGACTTACAGTGAGGTACGGTTGCAGGGCAGAGGAGAGGACAAACCAAGGTGCCTTCTGGCACTAACTCCCACCCGGGAGAGGACACACGAGTCCTGTGCGTCACTAGGATCAGCAGCAGAGCGGTACGGGAGCAGGTAGGGAGCCTCTTGAACTGTCCGCGCACAGTGAGACTTCCCCCAGCAAATCAGGATCTTAGCTCCTTAGGTGACTCCCTTGCCCTCTCCGAAAGGAGGTGCAATAGGGCAGAGAGGTGACGCCAAACCTTGCCACACTACCCTTGGAAAAGAATTTCTTCACTTTGACATTCACTAAGACCTGAAAAGCCAGTTGTCCTCCAGTGGACTGCAACAAGACCTTGGGGCTGCTCCAAGGTAGAAAGTACAGTCGGACTGCACAGACAGGAGCCTACTCTCCCGTCTAACCAGTGCAGAACTGGAAAGTACTCCCCGCATCCTCCCCGAAGGCTGAAGTTCTTCACTTTGACATTCAGACACGGAGTAATACTCCCACAGTGCCCGCTATAGATCCTAGTTGCCGACCGAAACAAAAACGCGGCCGGACTTAGGCGCGCCTCTTAGCCGACAAAGCATTGCCTGCGGGGCGGGAGTCAAAAAGCGGACCCGGGCGCGCCCCGATGCCAGCCAGGGGACTCACCAACCCCTGCCCTGACACCTCGGAGTCCAGTCAGGAGACGAGTCACCTCCTCCTGCACTGGGCTCCACCCCGCATAGTAGATAGGGACAAAAGAAACAGAGCTACCCGCCTGGTGACCAACGCCCGAAGGGCGTCATACTACACCCGTCTTCCTTAGCCCAGGTGCTCTGTGAACCACTGCAGACACTCACTACCCACTGCCACTGAAGCGAGCCTTCACCACCAACGGAGAAAGAGTACTAACTCCTTAACCCACTAATACATATACTTCCCTAAGGAAGGGGACATTTGTCCCAAAGATACACCATCTTTAGAGGGTGCCGATCTTTTCCAAATCGGACCCTTAAGTTATGACAACAACCATAATGATTCGCTTAGTGCCTTTCGCTTGTCAAGGGATTAGGCAGTACTTTGCTAACCACTAGAACAATTTGGTTAAGCAATTTTTGATTAGTCTCATATACTAGAACTAGCAGTATGGTCCCGCCTTGCTGGGAACCCGTTAACTTAATGGAAAATGGGTGTCGTAAAGAATATTGAAAAGTTGTTCTCTGCTTCAATAAGATTGACTACCTGAAATTTAGCAAAACCAGTGGTTTGTCAGATTCGAACACTAATAGAAGAACTTGAGGATACAAAATGTTTGCACTCCTTCCGTCATTCTGATAACATATTTGGCGCAAAAATGAAGATTCAACAGTCTTTGATAGTTTGGTACAGCTCTAGAACACGATGAATTGGTAACAGCCAGAAAAAAAACCACAAAAAAACTCTTAGGTCAGTGGCACATTTTTGGTAATAATTTGGCGAGAAAATATAGATATAGCTACAAACCCTGACATTTTCATTTCAATCACGATGATCTTGGAGAAACCAACCAGATTAATTATTTAAACAAAATAAATTTTACCCATCTGGCGCTTTTTAGGTAACATTTTAGCAAGTTTGGCAATGCATTTGGCGAAAAAATGAAGACATTAAATAATCATAAACAGACCTACCGCGATATCCTTGAATAAATTATTTTTTAAATAAATAATGTAGTTTCTAAATATAATGGCAAAAGAATAAAATAAACATTTCAAATTTTAATTATTTTGAGCTTAATTTAATTTCTTAAGCCAATGACAAC